>JAVTVJ010000343.1:1142500-1742500 GCA_034509425.1 Eopsaltria australis | reverse complement strand
TTTAAAATGCAGCTTTTTCAAAGCTTTCAGAAAAGGCAATTTTAGGTACTGCCTGAGACAAATATGCGGTCTGAAGGAAGGCACCTTTCTCTTGATGGGATTTTGCCACAGGATACCAATGTTCCTTGCAGCTCGCCTGTGCACTTACACACTCATGGTTTCCACAAGCTGAATGTCTGCAACCAAAAGTGAGGAATGAATTCACAATTCCATTCCCATTAAACAATGACATGATTTTAATAGATAAGATTTACTTCTTAAGAAATTCTCCATATCTCCCACAGGAAGATGACCTTGTAAAAGTGCATAAATACATTATACAAAAAGGCTGAATTTGTCTCCCTTTTCCTCACAGAATTCACTGGAAAAAAGCAAACTGCTGTAATGAAGGCTCTAAACTACCATTGCTCAAATCTGACTTTAAAATTTGGTTTATTTAGAACATAGAAATACACATGAAATTTAATCAGCATCTCAAGTCACATTATGTACTCTCTGCTCGACAGGAACTGAGCACATAAATTAGCTGAACTGGGAGCTAGTCCCAGATCCATCCCTACTTGACTGCAACACCTCTTGCTAGGAACTTCCAGTAGGGGAAGCTCTTAGCACATCAGTATCTTCATACTTTACATGAGAGCAAAGTTTAGTCAAGACAGAACTCGGGAAAGGGAGGGGGTGAGAACAGAGGAGGAGGAGGGGGGGCAAAGGAATAAAAAATCAATAGTTTCATATATAGTCGTATCTGAAAATTAGAGAAAAAAGAATTCTTTTGATCAGATGCTCTTGTTGCACCTTAGAAGTTTGCATCACATATAGACATGGTATGTAAGAGCAGGGAGACTGAGAGCGTTTTTGTACAAAACTTTGTGGCTTACAATACTCCTTCTGTGAGGGAATGGCGTCCAGTTTGGGACTGACAGGCAGCCTACAAGCTTTGTGCCAGCACACTAATCCCTTGTCTGTGGGTTACTGAAAACCTTCTTGCATTTTTGTTCCCAGTTCACCTTGGTGAAAAAAAAACCAATTCCACATATGATAAATCCAGTGTCTGCAGAAAGGCAGTCACCTAATTGCACAGTGAAGCAGAAGAAAGCCTTGCAAATGGTATACAATTTTCAAAGTGTTCCAAGCCTTAGGCAAAAGCCTTTCAACTATGTCTAAAACTGAATGATAAAATATGTTGTACAAATTATCTGTGAACAGGAAACATGTGGTAGTGGCAGGGGACTGAAATGTAACACTTGTAAAGAAATGGGAACTGCCAGTCATTTATACCCTTTTACTTTTCTCTCAGTCACAAGTTCCATGATATTTTTTTTTCACCATCAGTTGATGTTCAAGTTTATAATAAGACATTTATCAGATCTCACTAGGCCAATTACAGCTTTGTAGCAAAAAAACCCAAGAAATAATACCCCATATGAAACTAAAGGTTTAGTTTGTCCCTTTCTTCATACTTTTATAGAATTTCTGTTTTATCATTGCAAGGATGTGTGTGGATGGAATTCTGAATGAGTTTCAGTACGCAGAAATGCCTGGGATACCAGTCATCTGCACATTAGACTAAAGTAATCAAAAGTTGAGAAAACTTTCAAAAGTCCTCTCTATAAAGCACTATTAAAAATACAGAGAGTGAGAGGATGAAAAGGGAAATGCACAATTACTGTTCAGCAGGAATAAAAAAGCCCCATACCGAAACACCTTCTATTCTGAAAGCTCATTTCTGCTTCCTTGCTCCTTAAGTTCCTGCAGTAATGGTGTATCTTATACCTTCTGTTTTTAAAAGATGTAATCTTTATCACCGATACCAACTACTGTGCACTGTGGTCCTCACTGATGGAATTTTTTATAGATTACCTCCAGAACACTTCAGGGATGAGCAGTGGCAAAGCAAAAACTTTAACATTTTCCTTCATCTTACACAACAAAAAGCAAATAGTATTGCCAAGTCTCAAGAAATTTTTTGGCTTAAGCTAAACATGAGATTCAAATGTAGTGCTTTATAATGCCACCTGCAAGTGGCTAGATAAAAAAGACAAAACCACAAAACAACGTCAGGATTTTTATCCATTACATTGTTTTAGATAACCAGATATGTTTATGTCTTAGCCCTTAGAAATATTAGAAATACATAGAAATATACAGAAAAACATAGAAAAGTGTGTGAAAGCCCATTAACAAAGGAAAATTCCTAACTGACTTGCTGAAAGACACTCTAACCCTCATTTAAGACTGTATTACTTCTGCGTACTGCTGTCCTAATTAGACCACATTAGGTGTCCTTGGTTTACTGCAGGGCCAGAACTATTCATGCCCGTTGTGATGACATAGCTGGTGTAATTTGGTGAACTGGTGAACATGCAACATTAGTGTCTGTCAAATTGATTTCCTGCTGATATTTCCCGTTACCTATATGATACAGGCAACTACTTGAGAAAATAATTAAAATTTTGTCTGCATCTGAGATGAAAAGTCTTTCTTTCAAGATCTGCTAAGAGAAACTTTCAGAGGCAAAAGAATTAAAGGTTTTGCAGCATTCTGAGAGACTAATGAAGAGGTTGTGTGATTTGAAGGTTAGCTCATTGGGCTGGGACTCATTAACATAACTAGGCAAACAATAAGGTGGTTTTTTTTGATTTAGTGATCAAACCCAAGCATTGGGGAAAATCTCAAGAAGATCTTTAAAAACAGTTTTGTAGCTAAAACCAAAACAAAACAAAAATTTAAACAAAGAAGTGCTTTACTTCAAGAGGTCTTTTTTAACAAATTTGGATTATTTTTCTTGGAAGACAGGAAATTGAATATTTTAAATAGAGAACGCTAAAGATTTTATTCTGAACTACTTTATCACTTTTCAAAGGGCTATTCCCTTTAAATGTAACACAATTAAATCTTTGCAACCTATTTCAATATTTTCCCTCCTGTCCTATTTTCTTGTAATGAATATTTCCTGCTGAGAATTTGAAGCTAGATTTACTCCCTGTAGTTGTGCATTTACTGCAGACCAGTAAAACCTCCTCATCCTTGGTCTCAAGTCCGGGGTGGGATCTGTTAGAGATCACAGTGGCTGTTCCTATGTTGCATGTCTGGATTTACTTTGCATGAAAACCAGGAAAGCATGAAGCAATGATTGAGTCTATTTGACTTTTGAATTGAAGTAGACCCAGACAGACCTAGGAAGCATTCCTGGCTTCCCTGCTATCGCCATAAGTTTTGAAATATTGGGATTTTTGTTTAGCAGCTTTATTATTAAGCTAAAAAAATCCCTCTTGCTGAGTTTTGAAATAAATGTCTAGTTATATTATGCAATAGTTACATGACTTCTGGTCAGTATCTGTATTTCTGGGCTTAATTTTGCCTATGTGTACAGTGGGAAAAATACTAGCTGGTTCCTTTGAACAGAGCTTTGCAATCTTTTGGAAAAAAGTGCCATATAACTGCATTTGACTGTTCCAAATTATCTGCGCTTTTTCTCTTTCTCCTCTTAATTCCCATTTAACTCTAGCTTCTTACAAGAACAGAGTAAAATTTCTGCTTTTGAAAACTTTTTACTTCTTCCATTCCCTAGACCTAAGTTACTAAATTTATGGACAAAAATAAAAATCTATTGAAGATTAGCAGATATAAAAAAATCACTTTTAGCTTAGGAAATGGGTAAGCTGGTAAATTGAGTGCTGCAGTCTAGAAGAATATTTGGACCTCTGTTGTGATGCTCACCTGTTCTGGCACTCTTCCCTCATCACCTGATTCTGTCTGCCCCTTTTTTTGTAAGGGTTCAGGGGGGATGTATTGACCCACTACATCAGAGACTGGAACCATCACGTAGATGTCCTCAATCAAATTTCACTCCAAACTACTCAAAAGGCTCACCTCTTTCTACCCAGGGAAGTCCTTTCCTGTTATTTCCAGTGTAAGCCACTCTGGCAAAGAAGTTGCATTCCCAGAAGATGCTGGGATTTGGCCTTCTGTTGGTGCTCTGCTGGAGTGCTGGGCCTCCAAAAGCATGCTCCAGGCATCCTTTAAACAATCCATATGCATGGCGATGCTCTTCTGCTCCAGTTGCTCAATGAAGTCACTGGCCTCCCCTTGCATTTCCAAAAATACTTGTCCATCGTTCTTTGCAGGAACTGCTGCACATTTGCCACATTTGAACTGCACCTTCATCTGCCGACAGTGAGCCCAGAGTCCAGCTTTTACCCTACACTGAAACCCCAGGAACTGAAATACAAATTTGTCCTTCTGGAATAATACTATCCACTTCTGGGAGACATGGTACTGGATTTGTTGATTCTTGGCTCTGACCTGGTATGGATGTTCCTATATTCCTTAGATCAGGTTTCTATGTCTTTGGTGGATCCTCTGGGGATAGGAGACAGAGAAAGCAGAACATGTTCACTTGGTATTTTTTATATCTAACTTTATCCCTAAACACACATAAGCACATGAAACAACAGGTGCACCAGTCATGTTCTTTCTTTTCAGGCCATCTTCACTTTAAAACTATCATCTCTTAGTAATCCTGAAAATCTCAAAGTAATGATACCTTCAGGCAGCAGACTGTCTTCTTTCTACTGAGAAATGTAACTGCTTTTAAGGAGAGAATCATCTTTCTGTTATAGGGGCAAGCAGCAGAAAAGCTGTGTATACAGGGCAATTACTAGTGATAGAGTAATTTTAGAGACCAACAGTGTCTTTCTTGGCTTCTGGTTGCCTGTAAAGAACTGTTCAGTGCCCCTCTTTCCACCATATCTACCAACCCCATTAGAATGTTTCTAGTACCCTGGCTATTTCTTTTTAATTGTTTGGAGTTTTCTGTTTAATTTAATAATGGTTGTAATTTGTCTGGTTTTGTTGGTTTTGTTTGTTTGTTTGTATGTTCGTTTTTAATCAGAACTCTCAAAAGGGAGCAGTCTCAAAACTGTGGCACACAGACCAGTTCTGGTCTACAAATCACTCTTCAGTTATTGTAATGGGCCAAAGAATTGTATGATGTTGTCTCTTGACCTTGTTCCAGATGGCAAGTGTCACTAAAAACACTCTGAAAACTCTAAATACTTGCTTAATATCACAATTGCTGTAGTTGCAGTGAGATGCTATGTGATCACAAATGGGAAGAGGGCTGGTTCAAGAGTAAACCTCTCTAATAAGATGTGTCATTGCTATGATAAATCCCTGTATGGTGTGTCATGTGTCTAGTGAAGTGAGAAATATTATGAATCTATTTTCAGGTGTGAGGAATTTCCTTGGTGTTGGTGAAGATGGAATAATGCAAAGTTGCCACAGAAAAAAAAGATAGCTAATATGAGTGGGATTCTCTGAATAGACAGATAAATTCTGTTTCACAGAGGAAAACAGAAAATGGAGCAAAGCATGTGTGCCACTAGAAAAGCATGCCACTATAAAACAATGGCTTTTTGTAAGGATGAGCCACTGCTCTAATTTGTCACCTTGTCAAAGTAAAAAGAAGTCACATGGACTCCTGTGGGACCAGGACTAGGCAGATGTTGTGTATTACAGGTTATCCCAAGAATGGATAGCCTACAGTGCCATTAGGTAGTTTATCTACAGAACACTCATCTTTTGCAAGCTGAGAAATTGTCGCCTTTCCTGTGCACCACATATCCCCAAAATTTTGGCCCAAATTTTTGGCCTAAATTCCCTCAGCAACCTGTCCAAGTGTTTTTGTTGCTTTAAAGGTGAAAAATACTCTTCAAAAACTCAACCAAAATCACTTAACAGCTGAATTAATGGGCCAATGCCCTGCTAATTCAGTGACTCAGAGGGGAGCTAAATTCAGACCCATTGAGGCAAACGTCTCATGCTGTGGCTATTATTTACTTTTCTTGGGTGCTCCTTGCAGTGCCTGGAATATCCTGCACTAACTTTAAGCATTCTCTGTTGGCTGGTTCATATATTGTAGCATTGAAATGGTCTGGCTTCAAGCTCAATAGGGGGCTGAAGCATTCCAGGCCTTTGAGAGGAAAGGGGAGCTAAGAAATTGTGTTGCTGCATAACCAGGAGCTCCCACATGAATAAGATTAACTAATGTTTTCCCTGATTTCTACCAAGTGGCTTTGATAAATGACTAAATACATAATGCCATTTGATTCAAGCTAGTTCTGAGCCGTTTTTCAAATCCCAGTGTGAAAGAATGCTGCTCCTGAGAATGCTACGTGGCACAGAGTGCCAACATGTTTTTACAATAATAGTAATTTACATTTTTATTAAGAATTTACTTTTGAAGTATCCCAAAATGCTTCATAAAAACCATACATAGAGTGCTGCAGACTTGATATCAATGGGAGCAAGGCAGAGCAGGGAGGGAAAACTTTGTGAATAAGCTTCATCAATCCCTATTTTATGTAAAATATATGTGGTTTTTAATGCTTACATAGGCAAAATGAGTTCTCAGTTCTTTAATGATCAAATTTAAAAGAATCCAGTGGAAGAGAGCAAACTAAACCAAGCTTACTACAAAATGATGCTTTGAGATCAGGATCTTGTGGTTTAAAAGGAATATATATTCATGCTTGGAATGGAGACTTACAGGGTAATGTTTATCCAAAGATTTCTGATAGGAACAGCCAAATTCTTAATCCTTTTGCTCTGCAATGTTGCATTGAAGGGAAAGTAAAACAGGTGCAGGCAAAGTTTACAGCCTTGGATGAACAAACACGATTAGCTACTCCTGTTTTAAGGCCTGACCTCCATCTTCTTGCTGAACCCACATAGGACACAGTAGGTGGATATAAAAAAATAGATATTCATGCTACTTTTGAACTTTGGCAGAAAAATAACCTATTTCTGTACATTTTGCATCATTCCTCCAATTCTCCATGAGCACCCCAGAGTGTGTCCATGCTTTTCTGCTCTTTATTCACCATGTGTGTGACCAGGATGGCCACCCCATGCTCTCTGCTCATAGAAGTGACCTGAGTGACCTGCTCTTCTGCACACACAGATCCTTCCTTTTAGAATTTTGCCAATATGTTTTCCTCTTTCTTCAGACAAAATCTCACTGAAGTCACAACTTACCTAAGAACCAAATACAAACTGGTAGCAAGATAATAATCTCCTATGAAACACAGTTTTCAGAATCCTGGAGGAGATGAAGACCAGTGTAGCATCAGTCTGTGCATTCCTTCAGCCAACTCTGTTCCAAAGTCAAGACATTGTTGGTCTATAAGTAGGGTTCATCTAGCTTGACCTAGACCTACTCCCACTGCTTGGCCCCAGAGCTTTGAAGCTCTGACAGCACAGCTGTTCTGCCAGGGATTTCTGAGGGGCAAAAATTGCCTATGTTTTAAATACAGTTTGTTGCAGCGTGGAGGATGGATCAAGCCTGCTGTGCTCTGCCCTGTCAGTGGCTGCATGCCAGTCCCCTGTGAGTGATCCTCCTATTTGCATTGCTCTTCTGACTGGGCCTAACTGGGGCTATTTCTATTGCTATGCTTTCCCTCATTTCTGCTGAAAGGGTTTATCAGAGTTCCCTTCAGAGTAAATCACTCCTCATGAGGTCTTGAAAATATAATTTAAAGCTAAAGCCTGGAATCATATTTCTGTCTCCATCTTCCACAAAGAAGCTGTCAATTAGAGACACCAGGTGGGAGCAAAGATCACTGAAAGCAAAACAGAGTCAAAACATGGATTTCTCTGCCTGCTGAGGAGTTAGAGTTTTTGCTATTCTTCAGTTGGCATAACTGATTTAATGTGAGGGGCAAACTTTTGCACTCTTAGAGAGTGAGGAAGTTTATATATTATATTCCCATACAATACTATCCCAGAGAATCAAAGTGAAGGTCTGAGGGAAACAAGGAGTACCGACAATTTTCCAGTTTGCTGAATGGAATGGTTTAATGCACGTGATGGTTACCAGAAGGCTCTGGTTCTATCCCCCCAAACGATGTGATTTTACTGTAAACTGGCAGATGCTGTTCATCTCCTAGGATCTCTGTTTTCATTTCCAGGCTTCTGTTTAGCAACACCATCGATTGTAGTAGGACACTCTCCCTTTTGGTACCTGGCACAGCTTCCTCTGGGACAGTATAAATTTGCAGAAGTGCTGACAGAGTGTCTTAAACACACCCACCCACACAAAATCAAAACCCACCACAAAGTATTTGTTTAAGGTTTCCAAGCTCATAAGGATAAAATCACAAATGATCCAGAACTATGAGCCTCAGTAATACCTTTGTAAATATTTCCAAAATCTCTTCTCAATTTTTCCATCCTGACAGGGAGAAGTGTGCTCTGATCACATCTATCTTCTTGCCTGGATGTTTCTACTCTTTTTCTCATATGTGTTGATTAGAACTAGGTAAATATCCAGTGTGATCAAGCCTAATTCACCTAAATTACTTCAGTGGAAATTCCAATCCCTTTCTTATAGCTTCTGTAGCTTTTGGAAAACAAAATAAACTATTTTGGTCTAGATAGAGCCTTGTTCATTGCTCAGCCACTGTTATCTTAACTCTTGTAATTTTCTGTTTTACAGCTTCCTCTGAATATTACTGCAAATGCAGGAAGACTGTGATGTCATTTACATAAAGTGAAATAAATTCGTATTATTCAGATGCAAGCAAGATATATTTAATATTTCTATAAAATAATGCAAATGTTTCCTAGATGTTGCCAGTATGTTAATTACAAATTTAAAGATTCTTTTCCTGGGAAGATTACTGGTAGAGCTGTGCTAGGGCTTAAAAGACATGAACAAAGCTTTGTCTGTAGAACAGAGTAGAATAGGATAGGTAGACAGCCATACAGACAGCCAGCCTGACTAAACTAAGCTGTCAAAGGGACGGAGGTAAAGCAGTATCACTAACAAGTAGTGAAGGCAAAGCTCTACTTTTTTAGGCTTTGTATTATTAGACTTAATCAGCTTTTGGAGACGAAAACAAGTCATCATGGTTCAAAGCCCTGAATCAGATAAAAAGTCACCAGGACTAACAGATACCAGTTACAGACAAGAAAGTGGTGGCTCACATAAACGTTGAAGGAGACAGATGTTCTGGTACCCTTTTTGAAAGGTGTTCACTCTTAAGGAAGAATAAAATTTAGGAGACATTTCTTATACTGAGATAGAGACAGGAATAAGTAGAGTTAACACTGATAATGATGCACTGCTGTCAGAGACCGAAGAACCCTAAATATGATGTAGTCAGTGGGCTCCAGGAGCAAAATGGAAATTTCAATTTCTTGTGAATAGTAAACATTTTGTTAATCAGTTACACCCTGAATAACTTTTAGTATCTGAATTGTTCTACTTGCTATATTGGGATGAATCATGTGAGTGGTGTTGCCCACAGGGCATGTAATGAATTATTCCACTAATTCATAAACTGACCATTAGGAAGTAAGTTTCTTGCACTGATTCAAGCGTACAGGTTTTAAAACGTAGTTCATGAGTGAACCTTAAAGGAAACGATTTTCTAACTTTAGATTAAGAAAAGGGGCCAAAACCCAAATTAAAACACAGAGGGAAAAAAAAAACAACAACAAAGAAACCCAATTACCCATTGGATTTGCTCTTCCATTCCTTTCTTTACTGGAAGAAATCTACAAGTTCTGTGGGGCACCCGAAGATTGATGATATAGCCCCAGAAAAGCTATGACTACACTTGCAGCTCTTGCCTAAGCAAAATGGAGAGGCCTGCCATGGCATACATTATTTAGTATGGATGAAATGTTCTGGACATTACTTAGACTGATCTAACGTTCATCCAGAGTCACAATGTTGGAGAAGTAGTAATCATGAGCATTGGTGCATGGAGAACTCGTTTATCACTACAGAACCACAAAAGAAAGAGCCCATTTGAATCTTATTTTCAAGTGTGCTTTGAAGCGCTAAGGTTAACAAATCCTTTAGTCACATACTGTACAGCCCTAATCAAAGCTCTTTCTACTTGGTCCTGCAGAGTATGTCTTTTTGAATGAACCCCCTACAGAAATAAAAGTGACAGTGTAACTCTGAAACTGCACTTCTCTTTGAAAGTGCTCTACCTGCTTTTGTGACGAGTAGTCCTATGACAACCACAAATGACACAGATAATTTTTGTGCTTGTTCAACATGTGTATTTGATAGGTCTTTCTATAAAGATAGTGTCACCCTTTTCCTTGAGAGTAAATGTCTTTTGCTTAGCGACCACCAAGAGCAGACTTATTTTAAAAAATAATACAGAAGCACCTCGACAGAAAGATGGCAGGGAAGGCACAGACCTACCTGAAATGATTTTCTGTTATTATTCAAACTAACTTTTACCTCAAACCAAATCCAAACATCAATAGATCTGTCAGATTAGATTTTTAAAACAATGTTCAATTGAATCTTTTTGAATAAGCTTTGTTTCTGCCAGAACAAAGATAATATTGCAAGAACTCTGTAATAAAACTTTAATATTTAAATTCCCTTCTCAGTTTCTTGAGATCAAGAGGCCTGACTAACATCTGAAAATTAGGGATTGAAGTCACAGCAAAACTCTTATTCATGCTCCAGACTTCATTCCACTTTTAGCACAAAAAAGTTGTTTGACATTACTGATGTATTTGCTTCCTCTCTTCTGTAAGTGAGGGTATTTAGCAAGGCAAATACCTTAGAGGAAAAGAAAAAACAAGACTCTTAACTGCTTTGGTCAAATTTCACATTTATTTGAAATTACTGGCTGAGTGTGTCAGTCATCCTTGCCTGGCACTATGTATCATATATTGTACCTAAAGATGACCTCACCCTGGTTTTACGTCAAATAAAATTTCACTTGATTAGTCATCCAAAGATACAGCATCATGGTCTCCCTTTCCTTTTCTTTCATTCCTTTATCCCATCTCACTACTACTTCTCTCTTTTTTTGTTCTATACTATTTTTCTTCCTTTTAAAGATATTCTGTTATTATTTCTTATTTTTCATATTATTCAGCACTGATGAAGTAGTTATGTTTGAACTAATTTTATATCTATCTCTCATGTAGGTCAGGTGAAAAGGGTATGGTGTTTAGTGGGAAACACTCAAGAGTGCAATTCTGGCATGAGGACTGTGCGTGTCTGTGTTCAGGAGCTTTTGGTCAGGCTGCTCTCATGAGTGAGAAAATGTGGTGCCAACCAAGCTAACAGCCTCTACAGAAACACTCGAGTTGAGAGCTAACTCATGTACTGATTTTGAGATCATGGCTGTGTTACCTGGGGAATCAAGAAACCCACTTCCGTTATTGTTTTGCAAATCTCATTCTTCAGAGTTTAATGGAAAATAGGTTGTATGAGCTTTTGCACCCAGAAATGGTGTCACTTTACAAGTGGTAATATAATTAATGTTAATTGTGAGTGTTTGGGCTGTGCTAGAAAACATAAAAATTTATATAGATGATAAGCATCATTAAGTACTTTTGGAAACATTTGTTCTCCCTGGGGTTGTCTCTGGCAATTAATTTCTCAGGGCACATTTTCAACAAGCACCTTTTAGGACAGCTTGCTCAAAGAATAAACTGAACCTAGGCTTCAGATCTGAAAAATCCTCTAGAGAAACCTATGCTGAAAAGGAGCTTTTTGTTTCTAGAAGAGGAAAAGGATGTGTCTAGCTATGCTCTGGACAGGACCATAATGCTAGCATCTCTAAACAAACAAATGCAAAAAGAAACACTTTGTTAATTTTAATTTCACTTTCTTTTCAAGGCACAATGGCCTCTGACAAAAAAGGGGTATCGCCAACCTGCATTACAGGCTTGAACAACCATATTAACACCTAAAGCAGGAAGAGATCATTTAGTCTTCTCTGTTATGTATTACACACCATTAAGTCTCACAGAATTGTTGCTGTTCCTTTGCTGAGGCCAACAGCTTGAGTTTCACTGAAATTGTGTCTCCAGAAGATAACAGGTGCTAACAGGACACTCAGTGTCCAGAGCCCTGGAATGTCAGGTGATAAAATGCATTATGCTTGTGTATTCCTAGCAAAAGTTGGGATAAACCAGTCTATTCACAACTAGATGCTGTTATCTCTGTGTGAGCAAAATAAAGTTTTCTACAGCAGATTGGATTTAGTCCATACAATTGAAAGTGTCCAGGGAGCTATTTAGTTCTCTCTGAAGGAGGCATCTACCAGCATTTGTCAGCTCAGCTACATCCTGGTCTTCCTGAACTGTCTGGATTGGTATAAGTATAGAGGAAAATACCAGCTTATATTTAGACATATATTTAAAATTCCAAACCCCATAATAATCTGAAGAACATTCCAATAGAATTCCATATCCTGTGCTGCAGAGAGAAATAAACTCAGCTAACACACAGTTGTAGAAGAATACTTTCCTCACACCAAATATAGCAATCCTAGCAAACGCAAGAATAGGAATATATCTGGTCAATTGACAAGTCCTTCCAAGCATTTGGAAACAACTGTGCCTACCAGCAGGAGATTTCATTGTAGCTTGTGCCAGAAGGTGAAGCCAAATATGTCCTGATGACAATGCAAAGCTTTTCTGTCTTCTGTAAAAAAAAGGAATGAAGAAAGAGTATTACAGGTGTCCGTTGACAGGTGCCAAAGGGTAAAAACACAGGCATGTCATCAGAAAGCCCTGGCAGCTTTTCTTGTGGAAACATTATTCAACACCAGCATTTTGAAAGATTTAATTTGAAAGATTCCAGGCAATGGCTGCTCTATTTACACCTACTAAGCCATTCCAGTGTTTACCTTCTCCAGTAGGATGCTGAGTCTTATTTCAAGACTGAAGCTAATATCATCTTCTGGCTAATATATATCTTTTAGTATCTCTATTAGTTAGATTGAAAAGGCCCTCACCAGCCCCTATATTGTTTACACCTTTCTATAAATAGCGTTCAATTCTTTCTTATCTGCCTTTTTGACAAATTGAGTAGGTTGAGCTGCTTGACTTCTCATTGTATGAGATATTTTTCAGGTCCTATCTCTTTGAAGGAATCAGCCTTTTATTTTTCTTTTACCTGCTATTTTTATTTCATTTTCCTCTTTTTTCATATAATCATTTTTTTCCCACCTTTTTTAATAAAAAATTGCAATAAGCGTGTTAGTGACATTTTCAGGATCTGAGTATTGGCAGTTGGTTTTGCTAGCATTTGCACTTTTTTATTTACCTTTATATATGATAAGGCATACTAAGAAATAATACATGATAAATTGCTGCCATGGCTTTCACATCTTTATTTTTGTTGTGTAATAAAGCACACACATCCTGTGTGTAAGATTCTGGTAAGCTCATTGTATCACTGTGCACTGCTGCAGTCTGTGTGTGGAGTCTCCAGTAGTTCTGTGTGAAATACAATATACTTGGTCACTGCTTTCTACTAAAGAATAATTTTCATGTTTATTTTACAGGACTTGAAATCACAAATAAAAGTCAGTAAGTAAACCACAATGTATATTTTAAAAGCTACCATATTTGTGTTTTCAGCATCAGGAGCCAAGATCTTGGAGTTGTTTCAAGTGATTCAGGTGAGTAAGAAAGAAATTCAAGCTGAGATTGTTTTTGTAAATATTTTGTAGACATTTTAAAATATTTATTTCCTGTCAAAGAAGACCCGTATATTTGTGCTTCCTGAAATAAAATATCAAATGGTTCACACTCATATTATCTTTTTTTTCATTGTTTCTCAGATATACATATGATTGGGTACTTTAGAAATTTGGGAAGCTTTAGGGATGTGTCACTCTCAATATTTATATATAAATTTAATGAACTCACTGAATTGAGTCCAAATAGGATAATCTTCCTTTTAAGATGTCTAAAATAAATAGGTAGATCTATTTTCAGAAGGCTTTTTGGTAAAAAATTGATAAAATTATTGGCCGGGGTTGAGCCATTCTATAGAATAATTAGATAGTTCCCTGTAATTTCACATGTAGGTAGAAAGTATGTAAGGGATAGCCAAATAAAAATTAAAGAAAAGCATAGAGGACAATTGAGCAATAATTCAGCCATGAAGTTATTAACTGACTAAATGATACAAACATCTATTAAAGCAGAAAGCAAATTACAGTCACACTTCAAACAACTAAGAGCTCTTCTGTGTAGAGAATAGGATACCGGCTCAGAACTGGAACACAGGAAAGTCCCCCTATACAGGACAGGACTGAATGCAGCAGTTTACTGTGCAGTCAGAAAAATAGAATATTGCTGAGCTCATGCAAATAAAAAGAAGACTGCATACAGCTTCACTGTGTAAAGCAATCACGAGGGATAGATAAAAAATAAATTCAGGCCTCAACTCAACAGAAATTGGTTCAAAAACCTGTCTCAGTGCAATAAACATAAGTCTTGTCTCCAGTTTCACAGTAATTTAATAGTCAAAAGTAAAACAATTTTTATGGCAGAAATTTTTGGAGGTTTTAAAAGAAAAATTATTCCAGAGTTCTGAGACTAGTGGCATAATGTGCCATCTGAGGTTGAACATTTGATGGGACTCGGTGAGATCAAAGAACTGGAAAGAAAAACTACCTTGAATACATAGGAATGAACTCCAATTACAAGCTGGACAGTCCTTAAACTTTACACAGCTTAAGCACAGCTGGAGATGGCATTGCTTCTCCTTACTTTAGCAGAAACACCACCAAGATGTCATGAACCAGAGACAGAGGCTCTTGAGGTTCAACTCTGTAGGCCTGGCAACATGCGGTGTGTCAGGATGAAGCCTATGGAAGTGTCCCAAAGTGAGAAATTAATTAACCAATGTCATGCTGCTGCTGGCATGGGCTTCTGGTCTCAACCTGCTTCTGTTGAGTCTTGTCTGAAAACCTCAACCTGCAGCTGCCTATGTCTGGTTCCTTAATTTCTATCCAAAACAGTCACTCTATACACAATTATATCCTTTCATTAGGAGTGATCTAGAAGTTATAAAACCTGAGCCCTTGGAAACTAGTTTCTGGACTGAATAAATTATTGATATGACTTTCAGTCTATTCTGACACCTGTGAGTGCCCAAAACCCAAGGGTGTAATCTCTGTTTTTAGCTAGTGCAGTTGTTGCTGAAAATGGCAGCCCCAATCTTCACAGCCTCCCTTCATTTAGATTCTCATTCCCTGAAACTGTAGAAAACGAAGTCCAAAATCAGACTGGCTGATCCAGCCATTTTCATTATCATCATGAGGAAAATAGAGGAAATGCCTGGCCCAAAGAGAAGATGGTTAGAGGAGAAGAAAAGACTGTCTTGGGCTAAGTGAGGTCAAGTTAAATAGAATGCAGCATGATCATTCACCTACTTCCTTTAAAAATGAGGAACTATCCAAGCTCTTTCGTACACACCTCAGGGATGACGCCATTCTCAGTCCCATAGCAAGAACTAGCCACTAGCTTAAGTGACAGTGCAGGATTTGTGCTGTCCAAGACAAACAAGGGCCACAAGCAAACACTGGTCTCAATTTATTTTTTTTTCCCATGTATAGAAAGGGAAGCTTCCTTTCCTGTCTAAAGGAATTTCACAGTGAGAATTTTGAAGTGTTGTCTCCTTACCACTCAAGTTCTTGGTGGTGTCCTAGTCAGTGAAATTATGTGGAGTATCAGGGTTTGTCTTGTTGAACCTGACTTTTCCATAAGGATGTTGGTTGAAGTGTTACATTTGTACTTTGATGTTCAGACCATTTTGTTTATTGGAATCCATTCAATCATTCATGGAGATTTTTGTATCAATCTCCATTGCAGCTGGAAATAGGTGTGAGGCTAATTCCATGTTGTTTTTTGGGGTAATAATATGTATCTCAATATGGTAAATAATAATGTTCGTGGACCTAAAGGATCTCCAGTGTTTCTGTTGCCCTGTTGCTCTTCATAAGTAGAAAGACTGAAGACCTCACCAAAAGTTAAGGTTACTTTAAAGAAAAAGTAATTTAACAATGTTTCTAATAGAGATTAAAATAGAGAGAGCCTCAAAATAAAACTGGTCTAGCTGAAAATGATAAAGAACATAGTGCTGAGTATTGCAAATTTTTTTTTCTTCCGGAAAAGCAATTATCTTTGGAAGCTGGCTGACATTAGACCACCTGATTATATTCATTTCATAAAACGCAGGGAATTTACATAGTTAGAAGGTTGCACATTGAACTCAATATTGTGTAATCTTGAAATGTTAACTTTTTCAAGCCATGTAGTCACTCTGTATGGAAGGGTAGGTGATATTTCTGCTCCAGTAACCTTCTCAAGACTCTGCAAATAGACTCTGCAGGGGTTAACCTGCAGGATGTCCACAACTGAGCAGAATTTCTCCTCATCCGTAGTGATAAAAAATCAGCAGAATTTTCTTTTCATATGTAAGAGAGAGTGTGAAGTCTTCAAAAAATGTGTAAGGACGGAGAGCTGGAGTGCAATAGACTTTGTTATAATTTGTCCTCCTGTGCTGGATGAATATAGTGCTGAGTGACTGGTAGATATTTTCACATCCAATTCTTCCTTTTTTTTTTTTTTATTAGAAGACATTGTAAATGGCCTTCCTTGGTATACAGCCCTTGATTTCTAACTGCTTAGGAACTCTGGATCAGAGAAAAATTTCTTTTGAACAAAGATTTTAGAGATACCTTGCTAGTAAAAGAACTATCAGTAATCTCTGTTCTAAAGTTGTCTTATAAGCACATTTTCATTTCTTTAATTTTGCTAAAGTTTCTCTCAGCTTAAGGCTTCTGAGATTTCTGTCTAGGTTAAAATGATAGGTGACATGTATGTATGTATACACATACACTCATGGGAAACTTACACTGCTTTTAAGGAAACTCTTAATTCTCAGCCTTGGCACTGAATATAGAACTTGAGTCCAGAATGCTGAAGAGAATGTGCATTTCTAAGTAGCCATCCTTACCTGAGTTGTAATCAGGCCTACTATGAAGCTTTGCCTATGCTATTCTATTACATTATCATTGTATTTACTGCTTGTGATACAGCTGCTTTCCAGATTGGGACTCATTTACTACAAATACAGATTCAGTCAAAATGTAATTCCTATTCTCCAAATACACTTGGTCACTCTTAAATTATTACCTACTGGCGGTGCAAAAAGAACGGACTCACTGGCATATTCACAAGTTTTTTCCTTCTTCTCTGTAATTTCTATTTGCCAATCTCAAAAGTCTCATAAATGGTTATGAACCAGAAAACTTGCTCCAGGTATGTATTATTTGCTTGTTAGCACTTTTCACTAGCTTTTTAAAAAAAAAAAATTAAAGTCTACCAACAAGAGCAGAGAAACTACGGCATCTGCTTATGACGGCATGTCATATATTATAATTTTCTGAAGAAACTGATTTATGAACCAGTGTGTTTTTAGGTCAAAAGAGCTTTGTCCAACCATTTGTTGAATACTTATGAGTAACGAATATATTTGCAGAATTCAGTATTGCCTCTTGAATGATTTGTAAGCAAAATAAAAAAATAAACCGGCTAAATTCACAATGAATATTATTTACAATGAATAATTCAACCAGTACTAATTATTTAGCACCTGTAGAGGAAAGAGAGAGAAATAGATATGCTAATATGATGTTGCCTCTTTTCTGCCTAACTATCAGATATTGATGTAGAGAAGGGCAAATGTCTGTCACACTGCACACTTACCGGCAGATGTGTTATCAGCAAGGGAAGAGGACTTAATTTGCCAAAATTATCCCTCTATGTGTCTATCTACACATTCATACAGAAAGACTCACATATAATTTCTATATATCTAATAAGTCTGTTGCATGTGAACTTTTTAGCATTGCTTGGCAACTCTGAAATGCACATGTTAGCTGTGGACGTGCAGAACGGGCACACACACACACATATATAAAACACCTCAATTTTTTCACATGCAATTTTTAAGGTGGAGAATGCAAATCCTTGTTTACTTGGGTCACCATGTTGCAGGTGTCCAAGATGCGTTTCCATGTAGAATATTATGTTTGCTTTATTTTAACTACTAGGCTTCATTGGACAATTAGAAAAGAATATGAAAGGCAAAGATCCCGATGATCTTGTGAAATAAGTAATATTATTAATTTTTTTGCCTATATACAATATTTGTGTAATTACATGGCAGCACATGCACATATTCTGCCTTATACATCTTAGTCTCTTCTGTGATATAATGCTGGATTTGGTAGAATGAGATAAGGTGTCAATGGCTTATTTGAAAATTGCTGACTGTGTTGTGGTAGACGATCAGTTGACCTCAAGCTGTTCCCATTACAGTTAGTGTACAAATGGATTGTTCCCTGATGTTTCTCAACATTTTGCATTCACACAGAATTCTGCCATGCATTTTCACTAAAGCATCACTCAAAGAGTAGCATGGTTTCTTCTCTTTTATTAAGAAAATAATTATTATTTGATCATATTACTCTAAAATAAGACTTCTGCCATTGGCACCCTGTTTTTAGAAGTTTCAGAGAGACGTTTTGTACAATGAGACTTGACCATTTGCATTGCAATAAATATATAATCTATGAAGTAAGGAGAAGCGCAGATCTCTGTTTGCTCTTAACAGCTCAGGAATTCAGGTGTTGTGAGTACTTCAGGTAGACTGACATAGTGGGCTTTTGTCCCATTTCTTATAAGGAGTTGGGAGCTTCAGTACAGTATTAGGATGCACTAGGATAGGATTTTCCAAACTAGATGTAGACTCATTTAAATGGCAGTGTGTAGCCAAGAAAATATCTTTTTTCTTTCCTAACTGGATCATGAGATTTTAGAAATGGATGTGTGAAATTGAGGAATTGATTACAAGGAGTGGGGTGGGGAATCTGGATGTTATTGGAACTTATCTGAAGAAATACAGAAAAGGATTATCAATTTCCAGGTAGTTTTACGGAATTATATTCCCACAGTTCCAATACCAGCAAAATTAGGTGTAATCTACAACTTAGAAAATTTAATATTTTGTCACACAACTTGCAGTGTGTTTGCTTTTTTTCCCCTGAGATTTGAATCGTTGAGAAGAAAAACTGGCCAAGGTTCCCTGAGAACATGAGTAATTCTGTGATCCTGTGATGGTTTCTGCCAGTACTTAGTAACATCTGAGTTTCTCTAAATTAAACTGTATGGCTATGATTCCAAAGGGAAGACATAATGCTTGATGACTGCTGAAAAGTAAAGCATGCCATTCATGTCCCTACTATGTTTGTTTTTCAGATAGGAACTCCTAGGAAAATAGTATTGATGAATGCTCATCCAGATTGACCTATGGGACAAAAGTTCTGAAATGTTAAGGAGATAACATCCATGAGTGCTATGTTTCAGCTCCACTGTGCCAATAACCTGCATGCATGGAGGAGGTTCGGGCCCTGAATGTTTCATTTTGATTTTTCTTTTCCTTAATCTATTGCCAGTATTTTAATATATATGCTGCGGTTATTTTTTTGTTTCACTACAGAGCTGAACTTTCTCAGATGCAGGATGACTCTTGAGAAAGGAAGTTCCTACAGTATTGCTACACTTACTTGAGACCAAGGACAACCTCAGGGCTATTTATCTTTGGAATTGTCTGTAAATGCAGCAACAATTAAAATTGTGGAAAAAGAATGGAAAATATATGCACTTCCTTATGCTTTGCTCTCCAGGTGACCTAGCATAGACAGGGATAAAGAAGTGCTTAAAAGAAACCTGAATATAAAATAGATTTACAAGGACCTCTCCCTTTTCTGCTTTTATTTCCCTCAGATATATCATATCTGTGGACCATCGGGAAGCTTTCCCACTACTTCAGATTTCAAAGCTACAGGTGGTCTGCAAGCATGGCACTTCAAAGAGTGTTTTGATTAAATGAAACAATGTTTTCGTAATATGGATCCCAGATCTTTGAACTTTTTCCAGATCAATTCAGCCAACAAAGATTCAATTAGGTGAGATCAGAAGACCCGCTTCCATCCTCTGTTTTCATCTGTTGTTCAGCCCTATCTTTTCAAATAGCTTTAATATAAAACCAGGGCCAATCATTTATTTTAATGAGGACCACAATCATAATGATGGTGGTGGTGACGATGGTCCTTGTACTAACAGTAATAAAACACATTTACAGCTGGCAGTACTGTTTGCTTAAAAAAAACAACAGAAAAACCCCAAAACCAACAAAAAAACCAAACCCAGCTCGTATAGCCTAAGTAGTATTTTAACTGAATTAGCACATGTTGGCACAAGCTGGGTCTGTATCCACTACTGAAGCTTATTTAACTGTATGTATCTTGTGGTTTTGTTTTTTTTCCCTTCAGTGAAAGAAAAACTGATCCTAACAGTTTTAAACTTGTTAATTCAAACCATATGTCATAAAGCCAGTCTCCATATGGTGCAACACCACCTTATATTTACAGGGTGCTGCTTTTCCAAACATTATTCTAAAAGCTTTATTTGCCCCAAATGTACTAGGTGGTACTGGGCTCCTGAATAGAGCTTTTAAAATACCTCAAGTGTCTAAATCACATGCTGATATAGCAAAAACACTCTGATTATTACAAGCTAATTACAGTCTATTTTATTGGCAAAAAGGTGCTAATCAAGTCCTTGACTGAGAGTGTATGCTTAAGAGAAGAAAAGCATGCTGTCAATCCTCTGTTTCCACACATGGCAACAAAAGATAGGTGTAGGAAAAAAAAAATCCATCACCTAGTAGAGAGACTTTTACAATTTGATCTTACATGGTTGATTGTCCAAACCTATGCCAGGTCTAGAGAGAAGAGGTAGCCTCTGCTCTTTCTGTCTCTAAGAAAGGAAAAAAATAGAAAGTCTGTATTTCTGAAGCAAAACTGCAATGGAAAGACTGAAGAAGGTTAAAGAGACAGTTGAGTTTGACCTTTTATTGCTTCTAGCTATCTCTAAAAGAAATTGATGTCAAAATATCACTGAATATCTTTATTCACTATAGAAAAAGCTGAAGAATTGCACGGGGTGCTTTTTTGGGGTCTCTGAGGTCTATAGCATTTTAGGCTGTTTTCTTGATTTCACCCTTCTTTCTCGAGCACTAGAGACTACTTTCCTTCTTACCCACCTATCTGAACTAATCCACTCTCTACACTGCAAAGCCTCATGGAACAGCCAGATGGAATGGATGTGCATTCCTCCTTCAGCTTTTTTGGTGGAACAAGATGAACCTTAGGCAAACTTACCTGATAGACAATCTTGAAATGGAGCTTCAGGCAGATGGTACGTGATTATCTACACCTAATTGCTTGATCTATGTAGGAAAGAACTGCTATGTTTAAACACATGTCATCCATAACTTGTTCTAGGTTTTTTCTTTGCATCCAGTGACAAAAAAATATTCTACTTTACTGAGCCTAACACAGGAATGGTTTACAATTTCCATTTCTTTCCACTTTGCTCAGTAGATGTTCATTCCAGCCCCTGTATAAACTGTAAAGCTTTAAGTTGTAAAACATTGCAGAGTGTGCACATATATCAGACAGAAAGGAACCCTGCAGCCAGAGTGAGGATGGTAGATTGAAACCATTATCACTCATCATCTCTCACATGTGTAGGCCTGCTTTACAGTCAGTCTCTCTTGGCTTGCTCTTCTCTTTGTGTGCTGTATGGTTAAAGTGAAACTTCCTTGCTCCTGCTAGGAAGGTTCTTGGCTGTGTAAGGCTATACAAGTATATAATTTTCTGAAGAAGGATCCACAAACCACAAACAAGCCTTAAACTATTGACACATGTGAAATCAAATTCTCTGATCATTTATACCACAGTAACTAAATCTATCATAGTGAATCTAGAATAGCTCCAAACCATTCTATGAGTCTGTGATTGGCATCAAGGGAGCTACTTCTGGCTTCTCACTGGTGAAGATGGAGACAGAATTTGACCATAGAAACATTGTTATTTAGCTCATTCATCACCAAGGAAACTTGCTAGCGGAACAATTCTACCAGTTTTCATTATTTCATTTATAATCTTATTAGAAACAGAATTCTAAATTGCATACAGAGGATTCAGTGGGAAGAAAACAGGCAGCATTTAGCAAGCAGTCCAACGTATTTCTAGTATAATAAGTTAATAGCAACATTCTTACAGAAGCTCATGCAAATAAAAGCAAAATACTCCGGAATGAAGAAGAGAAAGAGAAGCAAATAAATGAATGAAATAGTATCGTCTATGATGACACTGGTTAAAAAAAAAATTCTTATTGCCTCCAACAGTCTCCCACTTAGATTAAGCTACCAACCAATTAACATTCAGAGTACACAATGCTTTCTTAATACAATAGTTGTGAATGGATCAGTGTAAGAATGATGCATTTTCTATCATTTGAATACATACTGAAGAAAATGGACTCAAATAAAGAAACCAAGCTCAAGATATAAACAAAAGATAAATGTTAACATATGCCTACTTGTTCAAAAGAAACTAAAGAGCCTACCATATGATGTAGTGCCACAGTTACTTGAAGATGACCTCTAACCAAGACCAAGAAATGGGAAAATGCTATGATTTATGATGGTAGATTACCTAGGTGATTATTTCAGTCAGGGAAGGTGTCCTTTCTGATAGGAGCTCAGTCAAGTTTCTTCTTGTGCATCTTATATGTAAGTTTTGTTAGTTTTGTTAGCAGTGAAATTCAGAGGTTTGATGTTTAAGCCACTATTAATAGAGAGCAAATCAAAAAAGTAATGTCCTACAAACTGGTCTGATTTTTTTTTTAAATTCCTGCCTCAGACTACTGCAGATTTTTCATATTTTCTTTTCTAGTCCTCCACTATATTCAAGAACTTGTGATGCCTAATAAACTACCAGGAACATACCTCAATTCTAAAGCCTGATGGCTTTTTCATTGGGTATTGTAAATGAAGCGTGGGGTTTTTTTATATCCTTAGACTTTGCACCTTATCAATTCTCTGTGTGATACTTAGTTCTGTGGGTGAGCTTTTGAGTTTTACCTTGGGAGTAGATGGTGAAAGTGCCCAATCCAGGCAAAAATTATCCTGGATTTCAGACCACAGGAGTGCAATATGAGATGGCTGTGGTGACCTGCTGTCTCTACCACACTCTTTGTGCAGTTCAGCAAGTCACTTGATTTTTCAGAGCTGCCTTGGGTGCTCACTTATGGACCAGAAACACTAGTAAGTCCTTTATCAAGCTCTTTGCTTATCTTCTCTGTGAGCTGAAAGTGTGGCAGGATAATAGGAGAGTAGCAGAATGTCTATTACAATGGAGGCTCCACTTTAGCTGGAGCCAGTAGAAGCAACTGGAATGCAAACAGTAGCTGTAGCTGTAGAAATAATAATAAATAGGGGGGTAAGAAAAAGGATTATTGGCATGACTTACACACGGACTGTTTATCCTTACTGTTACACATCCCATATGCCTTTTGCTTTATCACAGCATGATATTTCCTGAGATCTACATCCTTCAATCATGGTTTTACTTTGAGTTGAGGTATCTGATTGCTAGTATTCCAGAAAAGATCCTCATCTTGCCAAATGACAGGTATGAGGCCATTTTCCTCTTCTCCCATTTAAGTAACCGGGCTTATATATCTGTAGGTGAAGAGACATCCATTTGTTTAGGTTACTTGTAAAAGCTATTTAGGACTCTGGAAAGTTTAATGATATACCACAGTTTTAACTGTTGCATTTTCCATTGTGGCTGTATAAATTATATCCTTTATGAAAACAAATAACTTTGATGCTTTACAGGGCAGTTATTGCAATTAGGGGGAGATAGTTTTGTTTCTCAATTTGTCAAACGAGAAACTGCAGACAAGGAATCCGATGGCAGGTTCTTAATGGATTTGGGTAGCGTAACTGCAGTTTCCTCAATAAGCAGAATTTTCCAGATTTGCTGGAAAAGTTCTTCATGTAACGCGTCTGGAGTGCTGAATGCCCTTAGCAGTTAGCTCTCCCTGCCCGAACACCCTCGCTCTTCCTGCACCTCTGGACTCTGAGTCCCTGGCAGGGCCAGAGAACCTGGAGAGTGTCCTCTGCCCTGTGCCTGGCACAGCTGGCTCGCAGAAACTGCTCTTTGCAGGCTCATGGGCTGCCAAGCAGCTTGGGCTCTCTGTGACGCACAGAGGGACACACTCCAGGGTTTGAGCTGTGGCTTCCTGGGACAATTCAGCTCTTGCTGGAAAGGTGATAAATTATCTCATAATAAGCTGAGTCATTTAGGTTATATTAGGTTAACTGACCGTCAGCACTTATTTTATGACATAAATTACTTATATTGAATTGACTCAGAGGTTTTAGCATCTGATAAATAATTAATAATAGTGCAGAAATTAAATGGGGAGGTTGCAGATCGCTTTTCTGTATTTCACAGTTTCAACTGCTGCCTCTGTTTTTTCTTGAATACAAATCCTCTGAAGTTGCAGTTATGGTTATTAATGATAGGAATAATAAAAAATTAATCAAATCTTTACAACTTTAAATAAGAAATTGTGTCTCATTAAAGTATATAACAAACTTAAATGCAATCTTACTTGTAGGGCTTTTCTTTTCTCTTTTATTTCTTCTTTAATTTTAATCATATTTGTCTTTTAGGAATTTAAAATTTCATTATGTATAAATGAATACACTTCATACCCTTGTTTCAGCTAAGGTTTTAGCTTAAGAGATGATTGTCCTGATGTGCAATTTTCTAAAAAAAATGAGAGGAACAGATTGATGTGATAAATGCTACAATGACCTGTGCAGCTGCATTCCACTTCACCAGTACAGAAATGATTGTACACAGTCCATCAAGTAAAACTATGGCTTTATGTAAGGATAAACAAGACATTTGTTTATTCATTTTTAAAATAACACGGTTTTTAAATAATCAAGATAAAAAGGTCACATATTTATTAATATGTAGCACACTTCTCATTACTTTGGTAATATTATGCAACTGTTGCCTTTCAGCTGCCAGGTCTTTGCATTCCCTTAATGTGCTCCTCTATCCTTTTATGTGTCAAATGTTACTATGCTTTTTTGTTTTATTTCAGCTGAATATATTAACCTCTGGAGGACTTACTGTAAGGCAATACTTTTCCTTCAGAAGCTAGAAAAAGAATTTAAAAGGAAAAAACCCCAAACCCCAGCACTACAAATTTACATGGCCGCATCAGAAGCTTCTTTTTAAACTGACTTTCTAAGCAGTAAATTTTACATTGGAATCCTTATATTTATTAACTTAAAAACGCTTAAAGGCTCAGAAGAAGTTTATGTTTGAGTCATTATTACTCATTCAGAGGCCAGCTTCTCTCTCTAGAGACTATGACATCTTTGACAAGGGATATACATGCAAACACAGCATTTCCTGTAGGAACAAGAACATTCCCTGGTGTCTTGAGTAATCTTAAAAAGGTACCGATGATGATACTTTACTGTTAGCTTTCTTCCAGAAGAGATGTTTATATTTCAGTGAGTCAAACACCTCAGCATTTGGCATTTCTGGCTGATGTTATTCTAAGTCCGAAGGAAAGGGCTTACATGTGGATGCGGCAATTGGAAAGAGCTGAAATTCATGTTTCTGGAGTTACGGCCTGTGCACAGATGCACAAGGGATGTAAATGTGTTTTATGGGTGCTTTCAGACACAGTGATGTTAATGGATTTGTAGAAAAGAATGCTGAAGATGAAGCATATCATTCAGGTAGAGTAATTCAGTACTCTGATTCAGGTGTAAATCATTGAAGTGATGAATTTCATCATCTTTCATTAAAAATGTGAGCTAAGACAACAGCAGTTGGGTTTGCTGTGATTCAACTGCAAAATATTAAAAATATTTCTTAATCAACCATCTTAAAAGACACAGGCTTTGTAAACAGTTGGTAATGATACAAATTAAGGAGACTAATAACCTAATTCACACTGGAGCTGATGTTGTCACAGACATATTAAGGTTTTCTGGACTTATCGTGAATATTGCCAAGGTCACAGAAAGATAATATATTTCCTCAGTTCTGGAAGGGTTGTTGACTATATTAGTAATTATTTTTGACTGTTTTTACAGGGGCAATTGAACAAATCTTGAATGCATGTCTCTTCTCCTGATCTTTGCCATCTTGTTTAAATATTTAGTGCTACTGCAGTTTGAATATCAGATGCTAAACTGGAATAGCTGAGAATATATGGTTAAGAGGTGTTCATCTTTTTGGGTTTAGGTGGCAACAATGTAGAAATTTTCTTTAACTCTAATGTGACTTGCTGCAGAATTTAACATCATGATTTCATACTATGTCTAGTATCTGACACCTGCTGGAAAAGTGTCCTCCTGCAAGCAACAGGAGTGTGTTGGAGTGCATTGAGGATAACCTAATCCAGAAAAGCCCAATGAGAGATGTTTTGCTGAGTCTGTTGCTTACTAGCTCAGAGGAACTTAAAGGAGAAGTCCATACTCATGGTAGCTTGAGTTGTGATGATCATGCCCTGGTGAAAATCCTGATCTGAAGGGATACAGGACAAACAAAAGGTAAAGTCAAAGTCTTAAAATTTCCAAGAGCAACCTTTCGGTTCTTTAAGAGAGTGGTAGCTTGGTGCCTTCGGGAAACTGCCTTAGGAATGAAGAAGCAGAAGATAGTTATCAGCTATGTAAAGATATTTTTCTTAGAGCAGAATAGTTCTCACTTCCCATTTGCAGGAAGTCATGCAAGGAAGGCAGGACATCAGCATGCCTGAGATCCTCCTGTTCAAACTAAAACACAAGGGAAATGCATACACCATGGAAGGAGGTACACATATTTTGGAAAGAATATAGGGATACTGTTCAGGAGTATAGGGGTGGGATCAGAAAAGCTAAGGCACAGCTGGAGATAAATTTGTCAAGCTTTGTGATGAATAATAACAAGGGTTCTTAAGTATCTTAGTCACAGAAGGAGAACAAAATTATTCTACTCCACTGGTAAATGAGACAGGAAATCTGATGATGACTGACATGGAGAAGGCTGACAACTTTTTCCCCAGTTTTCACAGGCAATTGCCTGTCCCATATCTTTTGAGTCTCCAAATCTCAAGGCAGGGACTAGGGGAATGAAGTCCCACCCATCACAGGAAAAAATCAGACTTGTGACAATCTGAGACACCCGACCATGGGACCCAATGAGAGGCAGCCAACGGTCCTGAAGGCATGGGCAGAGGTAGTTGCTAAGCTGCTTTCCAAAATGCTTGAAAGTATTTATTAAATGCAAGAAATATTAGGTAAAAGAAACATTTTAAACATTATAATGAATGAAAATAATTAATATTAATTACAAAGAAAAGTAAATTGGGTCTTAATTATTAATCATAACTAGATACTTTAATTATAAGGAATAAAACTTTTCAGATTATCTTAGTATAAAAAGAAATAGAATTAGCCAGCAGGTCCATAATGAATATTTCAAAAGCCAGTGTTCAAAATAAAAATGTTTATGTTTCTATTAAGCACAAATTTCAGAAGTGAACTAATGGTATATAGAGAACTGACATTAAAACTAGTAAAATGGGTAAATAAAAACAGTGTCTTGGTGCATTTTATTTAATTAGAGCTATGGAAATAGACTAAAATGTACATTGAAATTTTAAAAATCCAATTTTTTAAAAAGGATTTAAACATATTGTTTTTTTAATTGTTAGAGAAGAGACGCTACAAATTACTTTAAATGAATGTTGTCTGAGATATACTAAATCTATGTTATTGAGTTTACTGATCAAGAAAGGTTATTTCTAACTTCTACAAGGCTGTCTTAAGTCTGTTGTTTAACCCATAATTTTTCTTACATCTCTGGCAATTTGCAAAAAACACTAAAGCATAAAAATCCTCTCACACCTAGAGCTTGGTTTAGAATTAAGTAGATGTACTTTATCACATATTTTTGAGGGAAACTGAAAAAAATGGTAGTTTTTATGACAGCATAAAATATGCAGAGAAACAGCAATAAAACAAGAAAGTGTTGCTCTGGCTTTCTAAATAACTACTTTGTTGAGAAAGATGGTATTTGCAGTGGCTGGGAAATTATTAGCTCTGGTGATGAACAGACACAGAGTGGCTCGATGTTTGTTGTTGCTTTTGCTTGTGGTTACCTCTGTTCTCTGTATGAAAGCAGGTGACCTCCAAACTCTAACCCTGCCTGTCTAGTCCAGGCACATAAATGGGCTACTCAAAAGCTTCTTCAGAATCCTTTGTGTGCTTACCTCTTTTTGTCTGTGAGAGTAACAGAGTGTGCTCAATTTAGAAGAAAGGATTTCACCAAATGACTAATTTTAACCACAAACCAGGTAGGTCCATCAGGCTGACTGGTACCATCTTCTGTGCTGTTTTCCAAAGCAGTTATTAATATGTGAGCATTTAATTAGGTTGTCTGGAGATTTTGTGAACCCTCCAAAATGTGCATGAAGGAAAAAAGAGTCATCTGGGGCCATCCCCCCTTCAGGTACTTATTTACCTTATACTTGATAAGGTCCCCTCTCAGTCATCTCTTCTCAAGGCTGAACAGGCCCAGTTCCCTCAGCCTTTCCTCATGCAAGAGATGCTTCAGTCCCTCAATCATTTTTGTTACTCTCTACTGGACCTGCTCCAGGAGCTCCATGTCCCTCTAACACTGAGGAGCCCAGAACTGGACACAGCACTCCAGATGTGACCTCAGAAGGCTGAGTACAGGGACAGGATCACCTCCCTCGATCTGCTGACAATGCTCTTCCTAATGTTCATGCCTTTGTTGAATTTGGGATGGTTTTCTCTCCCCATCTCTCCAACCTGTTGAGGTCCTTCTGAAGGGCTGCACAGCACTCTGGGCTAGTGGTCTCTCCTCCCAGCTTTGTGCCATCAGTGAATTTGCTGGGAGGCATCTGCACCTTCATTCAAATTAGTGAGGAATAAGTTAAACAATATTGGGCCCAATATTGAACGTTGGGGGACAGCACTAGTGACAGGTCTCCAACTAGACACTGTGCCACTGATGACAATCCTCTGGGATCTGCCATTCAGACTGTTCTCAGTCCATCTCACTGTCCACTCACCCAGTCCACACTGCATGAGTTTGCCTATGAGGATATTGTGAGAGGCAGTGTCAGAAGCTGTGCTGAAGTCAAGGTGGACAATGTCCACTGCTCTCCCTTCATCCCCTCATCCATCCCCTCATCCATCCCCTCATCCATCCCCTCATCCATCCCCTCATCCATCCCCTCATTCATCACAGAAGCCTGTCAGATTGGTCAAGCATGATTTACCTTTAGTGAAGCCATGATAACTACTCCTGATTACTTTCTTGCCATCTGTGTGGATAGAAATGGCCTCAAGAGTGAGGCATTCCATCACCTTTCCAGGAACTGAGGTAGGCATGATGAGACTGCAGTTCCCTGGGTGCTCCCTCTTACTCTTGTTGAAGAATTGGGTGATTTTTGCTTTCTTCCAGTCCTCAGGCACCTCTCCTGATCACCACAACCTTTCAAAGATGATCCTGAGTGATTTTGCTATTATGTCCTCCAGCTCTCACAGCACTCGTGGATGCATCCCATCAGGATCCATGGATTTGTGTCTGTCAGGCTTGCCTAGATGTTCTCCAACCCAGTCCTTCTGGACCAAGGGAAAGTCTTTCCCCCAACATTCCTTTACCCTGGTCTCCCAGGTCAGAGATTCCTGAGGGCTGGACTGGTCAGTGAAGACCAATACAAAGAAGGCATCCAGTAACTCTGACTTTTCTGTGTCCTCTTGTTACCAGGGTCTGCTCTTCATTTAGTAACAGGCCTTCATTATACTTTGCTTTCCTTGTGTTATTGATGCATTTCAAGAAGTTGACAAGAAGCTTTCCTTGACATCCTTGGCCAGATTTAATTACAGATGGATTTCTTTCCCTTTAGATTCAATGAACCAGGGGATGCAGAATGAAAAAACTGTTAGAGTTTGCCTGCTCCTTACTATTTTCTTATAAAGTACTCATGGTAATTTAGAGGACAATACTGATGAGCACCAAAAATTGATTAGAGTAGAAGGCTAATTGAGCATTATTAAATTGTCCTAGAAGTAAAGCAAGGGCCAATGTTGTTGTCATCTTGAAAATTAAGTGAGGTGGATGTGTAGTAGATGTAAAGTCTAAGTGTTTGAGACAAAGGGATCATTGCTATTAATGTCTGTCATTTATTTGGCATATGTAGTGAAATATCACTCTCAAGATGAGGGTCCCATTTATTTGGTGAGGTACAGATACAGATGAAAATCTAATTACTGATGTAAAGACATTTTGGGTTTGAGCCAACAGGAACCCTGGGGGAAAAAGCCTCACTCAAGTCCTAAAAATTTTACTTGTGTGAGTAGTGCTGGAAACACTGAAGAGGTGATTCATCAACAGAAGGAATTAAGAGAAAAGTATATGTAGAACTGAAGTATAATATAGAGCAAACGACAAGTTGAGGGTCATATGCAAGAGGAAGAAACTGAGACTAGAGGCCTAAGAGGCTTTTTTCAGAAAAAGTCAGCCTTCTCCTTACCTACCATACACTCAAATCCTGAAATGAAATATGACATGGCCTGGGTGTGGGCTACCCTAAGGGTAAGTTCCTCTCAGCTGAACAGACTGATCTTTCAAACCATTCAGGTCTCCACTGGGTTATGGACTCTTGAAACATAGAATAACACAGATGAAAAGTGACCCTTATGAGTCATCTGGTCCAGCACCCTCCTCAAAACAGTGATGATTTCAAAGGTAGAGCAGATTGATAGAGACTTGTATATGTAAGGATGTGTCTTATTACTCTCCTGCAAATAGATTTTTCCTTATACTCAGTGGGAAACTCCCTTCCTGAAGCATGTGTCCTTTGCCTCTGTTCCTTCAGCTGTGCAACAAGAAACATTTGGATCCCTTTTCTCCATTTTGGTAGTTGGAGATGGTAAGGAAGTGCCTCCAAGTTTCTCTCTCCTCCAGATCTGCCAAGCCCAGCTCCCACAGCATCTCTTTTTTTTCACAAAACTTTGGACAGGAAAATCTTTGGAAGTTCCTTCCAATGTGGTCTGTTTTATGATTCCCCACACCATAAGTGCTCCAGCCCCATTGCTGAAGTCACACTGGTATATCCAAGTCTTTTTTTAACTCTTTATAAATTCGTTTCAGTAGTCATTTGTATCTACCTAACTCCTCGCAGCAAAAGACTATGTGACAATAAAGCCTCACAAAAGACCACCTGTGAATGTGAAAATGTAGTAATATTCTTGCATCAAAATTATGCATGACATTCAGCAGAGAGATAGCAGCACAAAAAGAAAAAAAAAAAAAAAAAAAAAAAAAAAAGGCTGGGTCACCTTTATTTCTCATCAGTCCTGGAACTTCTAAGAGAGAATGGTGAAATGAACAAGCAAAGCCTGGCATGGAACTGTGACCTCCAAAAGTAGAAATAAATTCTTGACTTTTCTCTTGAGAAGGTATCCCCATTTGTTCACAGCATCACAGAATCATTAAGGTTGGAAGAAACCTTCAAGATCATCATAGTCCAACCATCAACCCAACACCACCATAATCACCCTGAAAACCATACCCCCTACTGCACCATTCAGGTGCCTCTGGAACAGTTCCAGAAGTCGTGACTCCACCACCTCCCTGGTAACTTATTCCAATGGCTAACCAGTCTTCCAGTGAAAAATAATCTAATATCTGTCCAATTTTTTCTAATATCTGTTCATGTTTAAGCGTATTACTGGGTGCTCACAGATAGAAAAATGAACAAATGAGAGTGCAATTGCATACGTAAAGAAAATATGTTGGGAAGCTGACAATTTCAAGTACTTGAAAGTCAGGAAATACCATTTCCTGTAGTAACATTATCTCAGCCATGCTGTATATTTTATGACATGTCTTATATTTTACCACACTTAAAGGTAAGACATATACTTACAAAGAAAAGCAGGAATATAAAAGACTGCACTAAAAAGGTAACCTTTTCCATATCCCAGTTTTTAAAAGCTTAAAAGGCTAACCTTAATGTGTGACTTATTTAAGTTTCTGTCCTTAATATCCATTAAAAAAAAAAAAGAAAAGGGAAGTAAAAGACAAAGTAATTTCCCAAGTTTCAAACATTTCTGTTGAAGATACAGACAGCAACTGCCTTCCTGTAAGTGTACAGTTTTTGCAACTCAGTTAAAAAAGTAATTTTCAGAAAACAAATGTTTAATAAACAAAATCCCTACCAGGTGAAAAAGAAATACCCAGTTTTATACAACCACATAAATTACATTGATAAATACTAAAATCCTTGTCATTGTATTGGTATTGAAAATAATAACGATTTGCAGTGGTGGAGGAAATTCAGAGAGACACAACACACATTCTGTGAGTGAATCTAATTCACTACAAATTTCTTTTAGGTTGACAGAACACAACCTAAGTCATGAAATGAATAGGCAAAGACGTAATTAGGAAGGAAGTAAAAGTTAGTAGCCTAACAGAGAGTCAAGGTGGTTTTGTATAGAAAAAATCTAGTACTAATTGTCTGATGAGGTTTCAATCTTGTTTGACCAACATCATTGAATTTTTGAAGTAGTCCTCTAAAATATTTTCCTATATTCGCTATACAAAGTAAATTCATTAAACACTTAGCAAGCGAGGTATCAGAAAAAGTTATTATAGACAGAGAATAAATAATTTGGTAATTCAAATCCTGAAAGGAGCTGCAACAGGATTATTCTTGACTCAAGACCTATTCAGTATCTTTACTAGTTATCTGGAAATAAATAAAAGCTCTTGCTTGTGCAGTCTGCAGATAATCTCAGCTTTTGGGGCATGTTGAATAACAAAGAGAAATTCTAGTGAGAGATATGTATTAGAGATTCAGGCTCACTTACACAGCATTAATGCTTTTCAGTTAAATGAAAGGCGACACATTTGGGAAAATGGAAAGGTAATTCACGTTTTCTGGATGAGGGAGTCTTTTCTGAAAAAGGGAAAAAACCCCAATCCCCAAACCAAACCCCATCATAAATCAGTGTATTGAAGAAGGACATAGTTGGCAAAGTAGAGAGCCTGTTAATTATGAAGTCTTACAAGACTGGCAAAGCCTTAAGAAGCGAAAGCAGAGGAATCAAGTGCAATTTTTCCTACTTGTAGGTTAAATACTGAAAATACTGACTCCAGTACGTAGTTTCCACTTCAGAAATAGATGAAAAGGAAACAGCAATAATGACTGACAGTTTAGAAAATCTAATATATGAAGGCTGCCTTAAGAAGTCTGGTAGAAAGGGGCTTGGCCTAGACATTCCATGTTTGGCTATTTAAACATATAATGTATAGGCTTAGATGGGTAAGGAACATTCTTAAGCCTGATGGATTTTTTATGTTGTTGGAAGTATAAATTTGTAATCTGAATATTGGACTTCTGTTCTTGTCTGACAAGACAGTACTTTCTACCATGTGCCGTTGGAGCCTGGGAACAGAATGACAAATAAAGGTTTCAAAGGATGAAACCACTTGTAGACAGGGAGAGGGATTCGATTTGTTTTGAGTTTTTTCTTTTTCTTCATTTCCTTAGTTTTATGCTTTCACTAGTCATCATACTACCTAAGAAACCTCCGCATGAGAACAAGACTCACTGAGTGATTGATCCTTGCTTGTCTTTGGAACAGGTTGAACAGGTTTTATTGGTTGTATTGTCCTTGGGTTTGGCTGTGATGTGGTTTTTTGTTTTGTTTTGTGCTTTTGGTAGGGGTTTTTTGTTTGGGTTTGGTTAGGTTTGTGTGTTTGTTTGGGGGTTTTCCTTGTTTGGTTTGGTTTTTTTTTTGTATCATTGTTGCCTATTAGCAATCATCACTCAGAAGAGAGTTCTTTGTTCATGAGAGTTCATCTAATGTCTGGAATAGGACAGCCTTTAGTGAAATACAAAATTTTTATCACCCTTGATACTTCTGAGTTCGAATATGTTCTAGAAATCCAGGTGACAAGTCTATTAGGATTGAATTGTAGAATATGGAAGAAATCAATTTAAAATGTACATTTGAATATTTTACTGATTCTTATTTCAATATCACAGATTTGTACAAATTTACAGCTACTGCAGTTGGATGTCCTTTTTATTTTTTTCTATCAAAATTTTTTGTTTAAATTTTTAGCTTTAAAATAGTTTAGCCAGCTCAGGAGACACTCTTTAATTCAAAGAAAACTACAGAAACGACTGAACAGTATTATGGAATGGAATGAAAGGAAGTAAGTAATAAGGGGTGAAGGAGGTGATATTGATGTGGAAAATGAAATGGAGACCCTTTTCCAAAGACTTCTTAAAAGAACTGTCCTTACAGTGCCTTCCTGCCATTTCTCCCTTTCCCCAAAGATTTTGTAGGTAAAACCTTGTATTGTAGGTGTTTTTCTTCCCATGAAATATTCGTCAGCTCTGAAGTCTTCACTTAAAGGAAAGAGCCAATGAAAGAAAAATACTTTGGATATTCTTATAGGATGAAATTTAGTGCTGCCTAACTTCAAAAATTAGGTGCGTTTGAGAAAGAGAACTATGTTACAGTCTTTAATATATTAGCTCTCTCCCTATAAATCTATAGCTAATGATGTAATGTGCAACATGAAAATCATATTGGATTTATATTCTGTTCCATTAGGAATATGACCTTTTCTCATTTGGAGAGACATTTTTTTTTTACCTGCAATGGGCCAATCGAAACAGAACAACTTCTGAATTGTAAGGGACAATTACTGATGGCAATTTTAGCAATAGTCTGTCAGGGAATTGCTGGTTGTTTGAAATGGATTAAAATTTTGTGAAAAAATCTTGTGGGAAACCTTTGCCCACTGATGAAACATAGAGTCAGATAGGTTGAAATGTACCAAATGTCTTTGTTTCGTCTGCATTGTTGTTAAAATCATAATGATAAATCCTCCAAATAAAACAATTATTATCATATTTCTAAAATGTGTTTATTTAATTGAAAGTGATTGTATTTTGAAGTATCTCTAATAGATGATAAAAAATGAAGCCAAATACTGTTATTTTAACTCATGGTGTGATATCCAGTGCAAGTTTTATTTGATGTCCAAAAAAACCCCTCCTCTTAGATCACACAAGCCATGAATATTTTCTCCCTTTTTGATGCTTTTCAGGACTACCAATAAACAAAGACATTTCTTCACAAAATTGTGCTGAGTACCTCTTATTTCCTTGGGAGTCAGTTTCAAGAGTGGTATCGGACTTAGAAATGAATGCATGAAGGCTATAAGTGTATTTTCTTTTGTCATAGGATCACAGAATAATCTGAGTTGGAAGGGACCCAGGAGGATCATAGCGTCCAGCTCCTAAGTGAGTGGCCTGTACGGGGATTGAACGCGTGACTGTGGCATCAATAACCCCGTGCTCTGACCAGCTCACCTCACCTCCTGCAAGAGCTGCTCTTCTCTAATGGACAGAATGTTTGTAGGGAAACTCGTTGTGGCCCAAGTCAAGCCAGGCTGTCAAGGCATGGGTGGCGACTAAGAAGCAGAAGTACAGGGCCTGTATGCAGGTGATCATCCCTCACAGGTAAATCTATAAAAGATCCTTCCAAGTTTGCAGGAGGGCGGGACCTTACCTGAAGAGCAGTGACTAATGGGGAGCAGAGCCCTGCAGTGGTATCTAAATGGGCTTCTTCTTCAGAACTTCTTAGGTTTTAACTCTGAGAAGCTAAAGATATATGAGTTGGGCATGTGAAGATAGCTTTCAGGAAGAACAAGGTCACATTTCCCACTGAATTCTCTGAGATTGCTTCCACATAATTTCTTTCACTGAGTTCTTTTGAGAAAATTAGCTAATCTAGTAAAGATTATCACAGATCATCAAATTAATTTTGTTAAGACCCTTTATGAAATGGTACATGTTTTTTCATAAACTTAAAATGAAAGAGAATCATGAAAGTGACCACTATTAAACCTAATCACAGTACAAATGCATGACAATTGAAAAAGAGAAAAGCTCAGTTAAAACAAACAAACAAACAAACAAGCAACAACAACAACAACAAAAAAAACCCAGAAAAAAACCCAACAAAAAAAGACAGAATAATAATTTAAATCTCATACTAATTTTGAAAACACCTCTGTTTACTTCAGAAATCACAGTTTTGTTGTTGAATACTGAACTGATGCCAAGGGGTCAGGCTGAGCCACCTGTTCAATGATGCATTTTTGCAGAACAACCAGAAAATCATCTCACAGAGATGAATGAAGTGTATGAGGTGTTTGAAAGGCATTTTCCCTGGAACATCTCAATGACATTTGTAAATCACTCTGTCATCACTTTGGTCATCAGATTTAAGGTTTGTTTGTGCTGTTTGTGATAAGTATTGAAAATATCCACATGAAAACAAACAAAAAAAAAATCTAATTTCTTCATTAATGTGCTATGATCCTTAGGTAATCTGTGAGATGTTTTAAAACTGTTTTAAGCCTGCCCTTCCCATTCTGTTGAATACCAAAGAAGAAAGGCTAGCTGAAGGAAAATAATACTGAATTTAGTCAGAATATAAAATGACATGAGTAGGTGGAGAGAAACATCAAGATAACGCTTTGCTAAAATGTGTGTGACTGCTGTGTGTAACCTGTTTGCAAATTCCATTTTGGTCTACCATTAAGGCAGGAACCTTTTTTTCACCAAATGTTGATCAGGTTAGGCATGAGAAATCTTCAGGTCAGCATGACTTTCCCATTCTTCTTGCTAAATATAGAGAAACCTCAAAGACATGCTTTCAGTAGACAGTTGCCTTCAAAGTATTTCAGTTCAGTGAAGGGAACACCACCTACTCATCTGTTAATGTTAAACTAGAACCCTAGATTTCCAATGTTTCGTTTTGGGAAGGTGTTTTAATCTATCTTTGTGTAAAAGATTGAAATGAAAACCACTTTGACTTGACTTGGACATTTGATTCAGTTTTAAATATTATTTATGGATATAGTTATCTAGCTTTAGTAAATGGTATTGTTTCATTAACCCAGAAATTTTGAGAGAATAGGGTGAAACGCTCCCATTTCTTTCAGACTGTTTAGAAGTAATCGACACCCTTACCATCTTGTCTATAAGGCATTCAAATCTCTAGCTAAAAACAGTAGGCATTGCCATGACTTCTGCTGAGTTGTAGGAGACAGGAAATTCATGCATCAGAGCCTGGTGCCTTCCAGGGTTTTCAGTTGTCTTTGAAAAACAGGAAAATAATAACCTGTTCATTTGGTTTGCTGAAATCACACTATATATTTATGACACTGTTCTTCTCTTCCCCAGTTCCTCACCTCCTCACTGGAGATGGTGCCTTGGACTGTGCCCATGCCACCACCTCATGACTGGGATTTGGAAGCCCTCTGTGGAGGGTCAGCAGCACCTGCTACAGACAGTCCTCAGCCCATTGTTGTGGAGTCTGAATCTCTTCTATCCTGGGACACAGATTAACCTCTCAAGGAGATAGGAACAGGATGGGGTGGTCCCAGCCTGGTAATTAGGAGCAGGGAGAATTAGGGTACATATAAACCATTAGGCTGCCTGAGTTCAGGCAAGGTTTTGTCTTAGTACTGAAGATTTTGAACATCACAGCAAAGGTTCTCACCCAGATATTTCTGCCATGCATGATCTCAGTAAGTTTTAGTCTCACCAGAAACCTGAATTTTTATGTAAAGAATTTTCAATCATTTTCCAGGCAAAGAATAATGCAGTAAGACCCACGTAAGAACATAAATGTCTGCCATTTGCAAATCCTTCTAAAGTGACAGAAGAAGCCTTAGATTGAAATTATTGTGAATTACTACAAGAAAAGTAAATTTAGAATAGTGAAGATTTACCGCTGCGGGAAAACTACAGGATTAAAAAAAGAAAAAGAAATAAGAACAAAACCAACAAACCTTCCTTTATACACATAATGCTCATTAAAGGAAAAATAAGACATATTTTATACTTAATCCAATAAAATTATGCTTTCAATAAATGTCTTTGTAACTACATATCTTGGCAGATATTAGGAAAATTAAATCTGTTACTAAAGTATGACCCGTCTAAAAAAACTCCCCCCGCCCCCCTTAAAAAAAACCAACCCAAATCCCACCAATGGTTTTTTTTTTTCTCCCCATTCCTTTTTTGTGTATTCCTCTAGATTTTTGTCAAGGTAAATTGTCCTCTGAACTCCCTGTGCAGGATGTGCTCCTTTTCAGAAAAACAGCATTTGTGTGTAGTGCATGATAAGGCAGAGCACATGCAGCTATTTCATATAGAAAAAAATTATGATTGTATAGCACCACGATAAGCTTAGTATAGAAAGGGTTAGTATGTGTCATTAAAAGAATGAACAACCTTTTGATTTTAATTGTAATTGTAATCCTCTCCACTGAAGCCTCAAATGCATCGTTTGAAAACTAGTGGAGATGTGAGTTTTCACTGCAGCCACTTTACGTTTGTGATACATTAAAAGGTGTAATCCAACTGAAATGCAAATCACTGTTCTTGAAAACAAATTACAAATGAAGATAACAGGGCAGCATACTAGCACTTAAAGCATCCGAGAGCCAATCTGAGGTGGTTTTCTTTCAGATCCAAATTGCAGCAGCCCTGTTATCACAGGTAATAGGGTGCTGCTAAGGCAGGTTGATTACAAGGCTATGGTAAACAATCCTTTTAAATGCGGTCCCTCAATAGACTTGCACATACAACATTAATCAAGTGAATTCAAATAGAGCCACAAAGGGAAGTGGTGGGGCAGCCCCTGTTGCTTTAGCTCACAGAGTAAGTGGCCAAAATCCAGTGCTCACTTGCCACAGAGGTGTGTTCCATCCCTTTGTAATCTGCACTAACTTGTAGGAAATTTTAATTGTTAGTCCTGTGGAAATCAAGAATATGACCCCTCTTGGAAAGGGTGCTCTTTCATGCTTCAAGGTATAGAAATTTTGCTTTGCTGAGGCAGTGGCCTCCCTGGGAGAGGTTTATGTGTTTGCTCAGCCTGTCAGGGCTGGATGAAGCACAGGATGGGTTGGCAGGGCAGGTTCTGGCCAGCGCTGCAGCCCCACTCTTGGACCACCATGAAGTGCTAATCCAGGGAGAGGGCAAACATCTCCCTGCTGCTGCCCTTCTCCCATAAAAAATCCACCTTTCCAAATAAACACCCACCCAGCTGGCCCAATTGCATTAGCAGCAGACATTTCTTGGGGCTTTTTTTTTATATTACTGGCCTTCTTTTGAAAATTTTCATAACTCTGTTTATTACGCCTCTCAACCTTTTTCAAAGGTTCATGCATTTATAGCTTGTACTGCCAAGAAATCTCCTCTATAATTGGAGATTTTCTTCAAAAAACCTGCTGTAATGGGGTGAAGAGAATAACCATCTCTTGGAAGGATGTTGATGTGACAAGGGAAAGCAGATAAGTTACAGAAAGAGCAAAGTGCAATAAATAGCTTCTATTTAAAAAATAAATACAGTCATTTAAGTTTGCCTGAAGATAGCTTTAAATAATTCAGCAAATGATAATAATAACATTCATTAAATGATAGCTAAAGAATACCTTATAGAGTAACTCACATCAATTTTGTGAGAGGCCACCTATGTGTAATCATCAAGCATGGCCATATTCAGCAATTCCATTTATTTTGGAAAAAATTTAACTGTATACTTTAATTAATGCATCTCTAACTCCAAGAAAAGGAATGTTTTTTGTCATGTCATTAAATAAAAGTATATAAATGTAGGAATTCCATAGAATGAAGCATAAAAGGTATTTTAAATTTGTGACACATAAAAAGTTTGAAACCTAATTTCTAGGACTCCACAAAGTACTACTAATGGGGTTTGGGGACTTTCACATACAGGTTTCTGGTTAAAATTCAGGTTAAAATTCAATCCCAACTAAATGATTCAAAATGTTTCCTCAGCACAGGATGGCGAATGAGCTATTAACCTTCAGATCCAGTTCCCAAGAAGTGTCTGTATCATTAAAAAATCAGGGTCATTTTAGGAACATTTCTGGAAATATGGAAAACTGGGTGGCAATGGATAATTCTTTGCACTCCTCTCCAGAATTTGATCTTCTGACAGAGGATATTTCCGGTACTCAGAGAAGGAGTGACTATATAATAAACACTCTGAAGTGGAAAAGAAGACATGATATACTTGACTATATTACACCCAATTTCTTTTTTCCATTTTGCTTGTCTTTACTTATCTGCAATGTTTTTAATGGTTCAGGCCTGTTTCACTGTAGTACCACACACAGGTTTACACAGGAGTCTGCAGAGTGCAAATAAGCATGGATTGCAACTGCAGTGCAAACACCATATACAAATCGGTGCATCATATAATAAATTGTTATGAAAACTGATCAGCATGAATAGATTAACAGACCTTTACTTAAAAATCTTCCCTATTCCCTGTACAGGCACACTATGGACATCACTCTAGCCATTTCTCCTGGGCTGCTTTGCCAATGGATGTGATGACCATTACTTACAGGGAATAGCTCTACGAATATGAAGGTAATTCACATCACTTAGTTCTTGGATTTAATTCAATGTGTTATAAGAGGGTGACAAGTTCTTCTTTTTTTGGATGATGATTCTCAGGAGGAATATGACAGGAATATTAATCCTCCTGCATTAACTCAGAGTGCATTTCCTTGAAGATACTAATCTAAACATTTTTAGCTTAAATATTTTTCACTACTCCATCCAGCCTAAATATAACTTGTGATCTAAACCGAAGAGCTGTAGGAGCACAAATGATATTTATCACTTTGAAACTAAATAGTAACCCAACAGCACAAAACCTGAAATTTCTCCTTCAAACATTGTATGGACTGGTTTGTGAGATCAAGTATTGGGTTCCTTCCCACTTGGAATTTCCATTCTAATGAGATGATGTGTTTTTTCAATTAATGTTTGAAAGACTGTGCTTGCAGAAGTATAAACTTCTGACCACACCTCAGAGGAGCCAGATGTATCTGAGAGGTAGAGGAGAAGGAGTAGGAACCAAATACTTCTGACTTGAGAGGAAGACTGTACAAAACAGTACTCGTCCCCATGACCTTAAATATATATGCTGAGAGGAGGAACATTATTATTCTTTTCCTGGAACTTCAGGGCCAGCTAATGAAGGGTATCGTTCCACTACTCAACACCAGAGAATCTGTTGCTATAAAAGCAATAGGGAGCAAAGAATCTGAGTATGTCCACATCCTTTTTACCTCTTGGTAAATTATTTTTCTGGATGGCCTGATGTTGCCTCTTGCAGCTACTATAAAAAACCTGTTTTCTTGATTTCCAACTGTAATTTTGCCATGGAGGAGTGTTACATGTCAAATACTTACTAGTCAACTGGATTAAGTCTCCAGTGTCCAAAGAAGCCCATGGTCTAATAAACTGCAGATGTACTTCTAAGATTTTAACTGTAATAATAAAAATAGAGATTTCATCATTCATTTTAAGCACAGTCTTTACAGAGTTTCTGTATTAATATGGCCTATCATAAAACGATTAAGTTTCATTAGACAATAATAGAGATAGAAGGGATAGAAATATCACAAATCTAGATCTGTTAATATTAAAATTGCATCCTTTCCCTTCCACTATTAGAAAAAATAAATCAGATTACTTGAAAATTTCTAAAGACTGCAAAAACTTTGAAATATTTTATAAAGGTCTACAATAATACAAAATGCTGAGAATTGTACACAAAGAAAGAGGGACGTGTATCTGAGTTTGAGTTCAGCTCTACTATACAAAGGCAGCTCACAATACAGGCTTGTAACAAATTAGGCAATCCAAGATGCCATAGTCAAGAACTGTATGAAACACAGGGATCATTTGTACACATGGAGCTGAAAAATACGGCTGTTGTTTTCACTCAGAGATTATAATCATATCCCTGGGCTGCAGGATAAGGCTGCTTTCTTGGTTCATGAGCATTAAGAAACAACTCTCCCATTGTTACCCTTCCTGAGGAGAGGCTGCAAATGCAGGGTCCTACAGGAAACAAAGATGTGGAAATCATTTAGTGCAACCCTACACTTAGACAGGTGCCACTCTTAGTCTTTTTAATTGATCTAATTTGTTACTTATACCTGTAAATCACACTGTTATCATCTCTGAACAAGCAATGGAAACCAGAATTTGTCACTGACTAAAGATAGCAGACCAAGTCCTGAAATGGGTTGGTCATATAGACTTACTGGCTTAATTACACAACAGTACATTAGATTGAAATGAGATACTTAGAAAAATCCAAATTACATGCAGGCCTCTTGTTTCTTTATCCCACATTGACACAAAACACAGCTCAAATGCAACTCCTATAAGAGTAAGTTATAGTCTTCTGAGAAGGACAGAGCCAGACACAGATCCAGGCCTGACCCAGTCAGTGATTTTTGCAGTAGGATTAATCTTATACTGATCTTAAAACCTATGCTGATGACATGATGCTCACATCCCAAAGCTGCTGCAATATCATGACAAGAACAGGAGTATCATGAAGATGAAGAGCTGGAAGCCTTCTCAGCAGGATAAATTCAGTTATTTAGGAATGCGGAACATTCATAGGATTTAATTTTCTCTGCTTGGAATCACTCAGTTCTATATAAAGTCCCATATATGGTTAAAAAGCTGCTTCAATAAAACCAACATAACTCAGAACTTAGTTTCTAGTTTTTCAAGCAGGTTTCCCAGAGTCCAGATCACACTTGAAGATCACCACTTAGACTCATTGTAGACAGCTTCTGGATATAGTAGTGTGGAGAAACCACATTTCTTTAATTGTTTCCACCTCCTTCCAAGACGAGAGATTTATCTACTTTTGTTTTTCTATCTACCTGTGACAAAGCTGGTGACAGACACAAGTTCCATGACAGATATTCCTCAGTTCCTGAATCGTGGAACCAAATCTTAAGAAAATGGTAAATAGACTCAAAGAATCACAGAATCATTAACGTCCTCAAGCCCAACCTTTGACCGAATACCACCACGCCGACTAAAACACATCACAAAGTGTAGTGTCTGCTTGTTTTTTGAATACTTTCAGGGGTGGTGACTCCATCATTTCTTTGGGCAGCCTGTTCTCACCCTTAAAGACTATTTAATTGAAGAAATTTTTCCAACCTGAGCTTCCCTTGGAGCAGCTTAACACTATGTCCTCTTGTCCTGTTACTGGTTGCCTGGAAGAAGGAACAAACCTGCACCTCACCACAACCTGCTTTCAGGTAGTTGTAGGGGGTGATAGGGTCTCCTCTGAGCCACATTTTCTCCAGGCTAAACAACCCCAGCTCATAAGCCATAAGGTTAAAGTTCCAGAGCCTTTCCCAGCTCTCTTGTCCTTCTCTGGACATGCTCCAGCACCTCAGTGTGAGGTGAATTGAGGGGCTCAAAACTGAACACAGCACTTGAGGTGCAGCCTCACAAGTACCAAGTACAGGGGGACAATCCCTGCCCAGGTCCTGCTGGCCACACTATTTCTGGTACAGGCCAGGACGCCATTGGCCTTCTTGGCTCATATTCAGCAACTGTTGACCAGCACCCCCAGGTTCTTTTCTGCTGAGCAACTTCCCAGACACTCTGCCCCAGACTATAGCACAGTACAGGGTTGTTGTGACTCAAGGGCAGGACCTGACACTTCACCTTGTTGAACCTCATACAACTGGCCTTGGGCCATGTATCCAGTCTTTCCAGATCCCTCTGCAGAGCCTTCCCACCCTTCAGCAGATCAACACTCCTGCCCAGCCTGGTGTCACCTGCAAATTGACTGAGAGTACACTGTATTCTCCTGTCCAGATAATTGATAAAGATATTAAACAGGATTGGCCCCAAAACTGGGTCCTCAGGAGCATCACTTTTGACTGGCTACCAGTTGGATGTAGCACCATTCACTACCACTGTCTGGTCCCAGTGATTCATCGGATTTTTTACCCAGTACACACAGTATAGCTGTCCAAGCAGTGGACAGCCAGTTTCTTCCAGAGAATGCTGTGGGATACAGTGCCAAAGACTTTACTACCGTTTAGATAGACTATATCCACAGCCTTTCCCTCACCCACTAGACAGGTCACCTGGTTCTAAAAGGAGATCAAGTTGGTTAAGCAGCACCTCCCTTTCATAAACCCAGGCTGGCTGGGCCTGATCCGCAGGCCATGTGATTGTACCCAAGAGAATCTGTTTCATAAGCTTCCCTGTCATTGAGATAAGACTGACAAGCCTGTAGTTCCCCGGACTCTCCTTCCAACTGCTCTTGTATATGGGGGTTACATTGTCTAGCTTCCAGTAGTCTGGGATCTCCCTGGTAAACCAGGACTGAGGATGAGTGAAAGAGTGGCTAGGTGAGCTCTGTCAATACCCTCAGTTAGACACCATCTAGCCCCATAAACTTGTCAACGTCTCAGTGGCACAGCAGGTCACTAACTACTTTCTCTTGGACTGCAGGGAGTCTATTCTGCTCCCCATTGCTGTCTACCAACTTGGAGGCTGAGCACCCTGGATATAACTGACCTTTTTGTTAAAGACTGAGACAATGAAGGCCTTTTCCTCATCCTTGGTGGCAGTGTTCTCATCTGCATCCAAAAAGGGATGGAGATTCTTCTTGGCCATTTTTTTTTTGTTATTGATGTATTTGTAGAAACATTTTTTCATCTTTTGCAATTGTGGTTGCAGATTGAGTTCTAGTTGGGCTTTTGTTTTTCTAATTTTCTTTCTATAGAGAACATAGACTTCAACTTCCCTTCTGATCTTGAAGCTGCTCTCAGATATCTTTCAATAACCTGTGAGTAATTGTTCAGCTGTCCTAACCTTTGATATGATGTTATTGTTTCAGCCACAAGCCTCCCAGACATTAGTGATGTCATCCCAATGCTGTCATGTTTGCATGGAGAAATGGCAAGCCTCCGCTTTGCTAGGCATGTGAGCCCCAGTGGTAGCAAAGATATCAGAGGCAAGGTAGCAAAGATGTAGAGCTAGTCCATGCCTGGCACCAACCTCATAGAGACAAGGGATATGATGGCCTGAACGCCTCTTAAAATGTGGCTTACAGAAGATGTCCTTGTCACAGCCAGCCACGCTGCTTCTTCTTGAGTCCAGAGCAGCTCAGAGCACAAGTCAGTCCTTGTAGCATTATTTACCTCATGATCTTAAAACACAGCAGTTAATTAAGATGATTTCCTTTTACCCTAAACCTCCAAACCTCTGAGATATTGAAAGAACATAGGTATTGATGGTGAGAAGACATTAAAACAATTTGCAAGGACAACACAGGCAGTATTACTCTCTAATCTCCTTTCTCACAGTACTATGCATTTTTCTCAAGTCCATGTTCTGCTGGTCATGATGGGATATAGCCTTTGATTTTTGACAGACATGATTACAAATTTCATAATTTTGGAATCAGACAAAAAAAGGATGGTGTTTCTGTAATTTTTCTGTTAAATCACCTTTCACCTGACATATTTTTTCCAAATAAACTCTAATTGAATCAGTGTGAAAAGATTTTTGAATAGGGGGTGCTTGAAGAGGTTAGTCCAGATAAAACAGAACATGAGTTAAAAAGAATTTAAGTAAATGGTGGATACTCTTATTTGGAAACAGTCTCAAGTCAGTTTACTCTAATTCATGAAGCTATGTCATGTTAAAGACACCTTCAAATTTTGAAACACAATTTCCTGTGGAATGGATGCAGTTTAAGAATTCACTTTAAAAATTAATTCAGGTTAACTTTTCTCAAATCTTCCCCAAAAATAAATTGCCAGTCATGATATGCAGTTAAGAGTGGATCAGATATGAAACCTTCTAATATTTGTTGAAGGGATATGATATTATGCATCATTTTTATTTTGCTTTAGGAAATGCTCTTAAGCCATGACTGTGGCTTTTGAACCAAAATAAAGTGTTTGCAAATTATTATTTTAAAATCCTGCCTCCTAATCTGCATGGCAAATTCAGTATGGGAGACTTTGTAGATTATAAGGAGAAATTGCCACATTTTTGTCTTAGCAGTAGAATAGAAATCAATTACATGAAAGTTAAATTTTAGCTCTCCATGCTACATTAATTTTCAGTTTTATAATTGAACTCATCTTATTGGGACAATACTGTTGGCAGTTGTATTTAATTTATAGTTTCAGCTTGTTTAATAGTTGAGCTTGCAAAAAAAATCCCTTGGATGTTGATTAGGACTGCTAGTAGCAAAACTTTTCAAGGAATTAGAGCAGATTGGACTTTAAAAATTTCCAAGAGAAAGTGATGAAGCATCTGTCTTGCAAAGAAAAAAGAATATAATTACATTGATTCATAACAGCAAAATAAATATTTTTATCAGACAGCCAGTGGTTATTATAACATACACTTTTAAATTTTCAATTGTACTCTGCTGGACATATGCAGCATAAAATAGTGAGCAAGAGATGCCTCAGCTTCTAAAGTAGCTGTCAGAGCACAGGTTTGGAAGTTCAGACCATCAAAAAGTGAACTAGAAAAATGATACCTACCAAGAGGGCTGAACACTTCTATAGGTGCCGATAGAACTTGCAAGTTGATTTTTTGGATTGAATTTTGATTTTAACATATATGCATCTCAGTTTCATAACTTCATATTATTCATATTCAGATATTTTTACCCTCCTAAAGTATGCAAAGAAATCACAGAATTGAAAGGTTTAATTAGCTTTAACAAAGAAGCAACAGTTGGTTTAATGTGGCCTATTTAGTTCTACTGTTCCCTTTTCTTTCAGTAATAATAAAAAATAAAATATAAGTATCAATATTTTGTTTGCTTGGGGTGGAAGAATGAGCAAGGCTTTCTCTGCATATACCAGCTCCATAAGTAAGAGTTGTTTCTATCTTTTTTTGCTTTCAGATCTCATTGTAAAAAGTGAGGTGGAAATTATTGTTGCCTGGCATTGCACTTCTGACTCCACAGCTACATTTTATGAGGCTTGTGTGCAATTAGTCAGTTCGTTATTTTATCCTAATTTTATAATAAATCACTTCACTCTTTTTCTCTCATCCATCATCAACTTATCTGCCCGCAAGTCAAAATGGTACCAATTATTAATCAAGGCCAGAGGCACCCGTTCCTGCATAGGAGCACCATGTTTCAACTGTCAGGTGGCATCCATCCCAGCCTCTCTTTGTCAGCAATAAGGAAAATGAAATTGGACTAATATGAATCTCATTTCTGCCCTGATTAAAGGCCTACATTTTCCCTAGGCATTGCCTGACCAGGTCCTGACTTGTGAGATATTCAATGTTCTTGTAATGTCATTCGGACACAGCGCGCCTGTCTCCTTAGGTCATTGTTCTTCAGATTCACTTGTTTTACATGGAATATAGGCTAGAAAATCTAGACTTCCTTTGGGGTGTTAATTAAGAGGAGCATCCAAAATTAATCAGCAAATTCACTAGGGCGAAGGGGAGCTGTCTGAAGGCCTCGATATAAAATGCACTTCTAGTACAGGGAAATGAGCCTTCGGCTATTGACAAAGAAAAAACAAGTGCACAGACGGCAATCTGACATAAAAATTCATATACGTATACAATTTTACATTCATTTTCCTTGTCAGCTTGTCACCTTTAATTATAAAGGTTGATTCGCTATTTGGCAGATCTGGAAATTGTAAACGCTTGGCCATTTGAATATCATCATATGGTCAATGTCTTCAAAAAAGAATGACACAGGGACATACCAGGGAAGGAATGTTGTAAAATCCAAACTGAACTTCTCTGATGCTCACCTGGAAGGATTTTGCAGGTCTTCAGGATAACTCTGAACTTGGCTATAAAAGCAAATAAGTTATGACCATCCACAGTCAAAACATTGTATTGACATGTTGCTAGCCCCCACCCCTTTTTCACTTAGAGTAGTTTCTAATCTTCATTTCTTTAGTTCTTTTATCACTCACTCCATTCTAATGTTATTAGTGTTTGGTGTGAAGGATTTGAATAGACCTTCAGGCTACTAATGACCTTCATGTGGAAAAAGCAAATTCTGTTTTGCCTAGTGAAGATGAAAATACATAAAAAATATATTCTAACTCCATGTCATGTAGATACCACAGAGAGAAGCTTTTTAGAAAGTTAAACATTTTAAGATCAGTTTGCTTGTTTTCAGTAATAAATAATTTGGACGTGAGTTTTTGTAACTGACAATAGGACTTTTTATTCATACCTTGAAGGAAGCCCATGAGCTCAGGTTTCAGAAAGTACCTGTTGTAAGTACTTTTTGTAGTTTCATCTTTCTTATTTTCCAGTTTTCTCTGGTTTTGTGCAGTTTGTCACAAGCTACCATCTTCTTAATACTACAGGATGTTACAGCCACATTGCTCAGAGTTTCATGTATCACTGTTATTCTTCATGAATTCCCACAAACCTATATAAAAATACAAAAATAGAACTTAAAAATGCTATAGACCCATGCAGCAACACACACCAAGGAACTTTCCAAATCTGTTCTGAACAGTCTGATAGAGAAAATATTACTTGGACCACCTATTGACTCCTGATAAACTTAAAATGCAGGCAGGCAAGTTGAAGAATTCAGGCAAAGTACATTCTGTACTGATATTTGAACACTTCCCTAATGCTACGGAACAGAAAACATGTAGTGTAGGGCTCCATATTATGAAACTTGGCATTGTGATGTTTACTTCAAGTAACTGCTGCACAAGAAATAGAATATTCTGAACTGGAATGGTGCTCTACATTGCATCAAATACTAATTTAATATTCTGATTCTTCCTTTTTTAAAAATTAGATACCTTTATTCCTAAGTGAGTGTAAGAAGTTAACCTTATACTCTTGACTTTTCAGCTACTGTATTTTTGAGGGTTTTTTACTATGGATGAAGGAAGATTAGCAAGGGTACTGAACCCATCTATGAAACTTTTTTGCTTACTTGTTTTTGCATGGTAGCTAAAGGGAAGTACTCATTCACCACCTATACTGTCAGAGCAGTTGTAGAAATACATAGGAAAATTGTCCTCCTGCTGAGGATTGCCAGCAGATCAATTTGTGACTTTGAAATATGATGGTGTTAGGTCAAAACTTGCAAGGCTGAGTATTGTTATTTATACCCTATCTACAGGAAAGCAGAACACTACAGAGTACTTGCCACTCTTTTGTTTTAAATTAATACCAGGCTTCATAAAATCAATGATCCCATGACATGAGACCTGATACCAGCTTAGGAGCTTCATGATGTCTGCTATCTTGGACAAGGTGAGACACAATCATAGTTCTGTGATCTGCTATTCCTTTTCTCCAGCTAATTTTATTTCATAACTAAAAACATTACCTTTTATCTTCATCTCCTTCATCTCTGGTTCTGAGGAGAAAGGGTTATTCTGTAGGATCCAATCAGATAATCAGAAAGATTTTCCAGCATTAAGTGAACATGATTGTGGCCTTGGTGTGCTGTTTGTACTCACTAAATATAAATGTAAAACAAACAAGAAAATAGAAGTAGAAATAAACTCTTTACAGAAGTACCAACAATAATTTAAAGAATTAATTACTAATCTGAAAATAAATCTATTTACAAATTTTAGGTTTCCTCTAAATAAACTGAAATTCTAATGGGAATAATTTTTTGTATTATATCTACAAAGATTCTGTGGTACAAAGATGGTGTTGTCCTCTATTTTCTGAAACACCCTAATCCCATCAGTGCGCAAAAGTAATCAGAATCACCAAAGACCTGAATGCCAGTAAAACTTTCAGAGAGATACTGAACTTAATTAACCAATAATTAATGCACAGTAAATTAAATTTTTTAGTAACTCAAGGCATTTCCCTAGCTATTTTTTCCTTACCTTTTTTTCAGGACTTCACAGAGTAATTTTGTTACATTTTCACATAACCAAATTCCCAAAGCTGCTGCAGAAGAGCTCTGTACTGCAAGGACTGCAGTTACTCGTAGCCTCCCTGCAGTCAGGTGCCCGGAAGCAAGTGCCAGGCTGGCAAGGGATACCTGCCATCTACACACTGTGGTGGTGGGTGGGCTGTAATCACAGGGGACAGACATTATTATTTCATTACCTGACTTTATATTTACAAATTTTAATACTGTGAGGCTGACACATTTATCACTCAGACTTCTTGCTAAAGAAAAGTGAAGCCAGACAATATTTGCATCTCTCAGGGTCTGTTTACTGTGTATAATTTACTCAGAAACAGGACTTTAGCTTTCTTCTCGCTTTAATAGCAACTGATTGCTGGATTATTAAATTAATATTAATCAATAGGAATTGATTTTAAGCACTCCTGGAAGTGTTGTTAACATCAGAGTTTATCTGTACCCTTTGGAGTTGCAATGTCAAAACCTGAAGTGAATCAACTTTCATTCTGGCTGTATCAGAGTCTCCTCGTAAATGAGGGAAACTCCATATATCCTCCTGCACTGGGAAGACTTTGGTGCTGCAGGGAGCTTTGACAGTTCATCCTGTAGACTCATGAGTGGAGGTCAGGAGAAAAAGGACATTTCCCACTTGAAAACTTAAGTTTTAGGACTATATCTTCACATATCTGCAGGAAGAACCTGATCAGTGACAAAGGAAAAATCTTCCATGTTTGGGGTCCAGGTGTGCACTAAGCAGAAGTATTTTGGGGGTATACCAACATTCATGAAGTATTAGGAGGTTGGATGGACCCTCCATATGTCAGGTGCTCCTCTGGTGGAGAACTGCCCCATAGCACACAGAGGCAACGTAGCATCTTGGCTAACAAGGAAGAGAGCACTGATTGTTTAATGTTACCTCCCTTCAGCCCAGAATGCAGGGAGCTGTGCACTGTAGCACAGGTGAGTCGTCAATGTCAAACCAGGCACTGGCGTATTTGCATTATTGTCTTCAAACTCTTGCTGTAAGACAATAAAATACAGGCCTTCCTCAGCTGAAGGTGTCTAGCAGAACAATTACCTCAGAGCTGTTTTGGCTGAAGAAGTGTCCCCTCATTACTTTAGAGTACATTAAGCAAATAGGAAGTTTCATTCTTCTCTGCTCTGGGATCAGCTGTGGGGTGAGTTGGCCTTGGATAGATGGCCACCAGCCACTCTACCACTACTCTCCTCAGCAGGATGGGACAGGGGGGAAATCTTTTCTGTGGGCCAGATAAAGGTAGTTCAATAAAACAAAAGCAAAGGCAGTGCACAGAACCAAAGAAAAAGTTTTATTCTTTACTTCCCATCAGCAGGTGATTCCCGTCTACTTCCCACAAAATGAAGTTTCAGCATGCATAGCGTTTACTCTGGAAGACAAATGTAATAACAAATGCCCACTCCCAACTCTCCCTACTCTTCCTACCCCCTCTTAGCTTATACTGCTGAGCAGACATCCTATGGAATGAACTCTTCCTGTGGTCACTTTGGGTCTGCTGTCTGGGCTATGTCCCTTCCCAAGACTTTGTCTGCCCTGGTCTACTGGTGAGGGGGGAATGTTGGAGGGATTGCCCTGATGTTGTGGAGCACCGCTCAAGAGTAGACAAAACACAGGTGTGTTACCAACACCTTTCTAGCTACCAATACAAAGCTCAGCACTCTGAGAGCTGCTGTGGGGAAAATTAACTCCATCTCAGGCAGATCCAATACACCCTGCAAATTTTTTTGGGGAATCCTGACTGAAATAATAAATTAAACCTGAGATTACCTGTTGTGATTATCAGTAAGAGGCTTAACTTTGGCTCCAGTCAGGTCTGTGTGCTTTCAGTTAGCTTTCTGCAGCAGGAAAGAGCCATGGAAGGAGGGTGGGTAGGGGGTGGGTGGGAATAGATCCAGAGCACACCTTGTCTTGCAGAGCATAAGTTTGGGACAGGACTGTGGTAAGTAAACCCTGGTTCCACAGTTAAAGTGCATCTGTGAGAGAAGTGATAGAAAAAGTTTTCACTCACACAGCTACAAGAGACTTTGGGTTCCTGTGTGGAATTTGTAAGTCCTTTTACAATGACAGACCTTGAGATACATTTGAGATATACAGTGCACTAACTTGAATATATATGTATGTATGTATATAAATACATATATATATATATATATGCATGTATATATATATATTCCTCTCCATCCTTTTAAAGAAAATAAATTTATTAACCTGGGGATTTTTCAGCATCCATTTTAAATGCAATTTATTTAATTTTAAAACTGAGGCTTGACCCAATTTTCTGAAAATATTGTTGACTTTGCTTGTACTTTGGTTTGAACCCCAGTTTTGTTCCCTTTGTTCTCTTTTCAGCATAGGAAAATTGTCTGGCATCAAGTGAATGAGCAACTGAGAAACTGTGGAATAGCATGTTACACTACGCAGAGCAGTTAGATAAAATACCTGCCAATCCCACTTCATATTTAAAAGATATGCAGAATGATATGGTTTTTTAAGGTAATACTTCTATCACAGTGAGACTTGGCTTCTGTATTTTACTCTTAAATAATTAATGTTGAATGAACACAAGATGACTGTATGGAGGAGCAGAGCTCTGATTTACCCACGCATTATTGTAATTGTTTTCATCACACAAACTAGTTGCCCATACTGACTTACGGACATGAGACCTTGGAAACATCAAAATATGTCAGATACTCCCAGCTACTGGAAAATTTTAAAGCCATCACACTGATATTAGTAAGTATTACAGAGGGTTGTGTTGGAAAGGAATCAACAAAAAGCAAGCAAACAAAAATATCCCACAAAACAAAACAAAAACAAATAAAAAGAAATCAAACCAAATCAAACACCCCAATCAAAACATCAAAATCCTATAGGTGCTGAACATAGGTAATACCAGTAGGTATTTGAACCTGTAGATTCAAACACAGTTAATACCAGCCCTCATGTAGTTAGAAAACTGCTTCTCTCTTTTACAAGGAACAATTGCATACCCTGGCTTGAATTGCTTGAAAGAAATCTCCAAAAAAGTGCAGAGAACAGAATAATATAATTTGCCTAAGGATTTGGAGAAGATGCAGTTCAAGCACTGACAGGAGGCTGTGGATATTTCTTCACCACAGGGGTAAAGACAGGCAAGATAACTGATGGTGAAGTTGCTCAGGTCTACAAGCAGGATATCTAAGTTCAAGGAGCGCCAGTCCTGAGCTAATAATCACTGATGATTTATGAACTCCTTGACAGGGCTTATAAGCTTTTCACAAGGCCATGATAACTCACTGAGACTGTGTCCAGAATGGTCCTGTACAGAGGTTGTGTGGTTTTGTGCTGCATGGACTGAGCAAAGGTCCTCACTGCTCTTCACTGGGAAATCTCTCCCGAGATGCTACTGTGAAGTGACAGAATATTGCTGACCTCTGTAGTTTACTTTTACATACCCAAGACATAATCCCTGGCAAATTTAGCATGCCTGCAGACTTCAATATATATTATGATATATTTTCTTTAGTATGTTTCTGAAGAAGATGAAATGAAAGTGTTGGGCTTACTGAAGTGTCTGCAGCATGCTGCAGGAGGGTTTTCAGTCTGACTCCTTACTCTGGAGTAGGGGGAGCTGCAGGACTTTCTTTAAAGAAAGTTAGTGGCTGCATGCTACACTGTTGAGGAGGTTTCACAGGGGTCAGAAAACCACTTTAATTCCAAGAATTTTTATATCCTGTGTTCATCTAGCTAGAAGGCACTTTTAGACTGCATCCCACTCTCATTTTGGTTCATGGTTCATGGTCTCTCATGGCTTCCTCATGTTACTGTGTTGCACAGTGTAGTTTGGTTCCTGCAAACTAGATGCTCTCAAAGTGGATTTCAGAGAAAAGTAAGTGATGTTCTCCACTTCAGAGGTCCACCTGATGTGGTACATTCCCTAATGCAGCCGTAAGGATTTGGATGTTTAATGGGTGACTTTGAGCCGTGTGTGAAACGAAGACCTTCAGACCAGGAGGTCATACTAAACCTGGACTGAAGAGAAAAGTTTCAACCACAGGATGTAGGGCTTCAGCACTGGCTGCTTTGATCTACTGATTTACTGTTATCATACTGAATTATTTGCTAATGTAGACACAGCCTTAATCCTCCCTTTCTAATCACATACTAAGTTCACCACACATTAAAATGCAGATGAAAGTGCTTCCTTATGTAATGTTAATATACATGGTTCCACTGTAATCCCACTGTTTCAACCTTGTATTGCAGAGTGCCGAGATTTTCCCTCAACATGTTATTTAAAAAAAATCCCCAGTGTCTGAAAAATCTAGAAGTCCATGCAATTTCAGAGATACCTCCTGAAAAATAAAGATGGAGACCTACTTTTCCTCACTTTTTTTTTGGTTTTGTTTTTTGTTATTTTTCTGTTCGGTGGAAAAAAAATTGACCTCCTTTATTGAGTTCATTATTATCTGAAGCCTTTTTTCAAATTTAAGCTCATGGAAAGTGTAATTTGGGGGAGAAATCCAACATTGCTTTTCTATATTTCCATACAAGCTTTTTAAGTAATACCACATACTGCCTTTTCCTGAACCAGACAGAATTTCATATTTCCTATTGTTTTTTGAAAATATGCTTATTGTTCAGTGAATTGTGAAATAAAGAAGTATTTAGGAAAACAACAATCCCCTCCATACTCCTGGAGAACAGCTCAAATTAAATATCATCCTACTCACCTTTCCAGCAACGCCTGGGAAAGGGGTGAGAAAATGTCAGTTTATTGATATCTTTTTTCACGTAAGTTTCATACCTTTTGGGACTGATGACATAGGAAGGGCCCTTGTCTCACAACACACAGAACTTTGACCCAAACTGTACATAACAGAAGGTATTATGAACTGCAAAAAGAGAAGGTTATTTTAGATCACCCCATTGATTTTTCAGATAGGGTGCGATCAAAGCCCTTGCACATTCTTCAATTAATGGAATCTGTCTTGTAAATCATTTGGTGATCCAAATAAACATGACAGTGGTAAAACAACATTAGTATCTAAGAACTCAGTTGTAGTCAGGATTCCACTACACACATGAATATTTCAGTTACAATCTCTGTAATGCTAAAAGTTACACTTATAAGCTACCAGGTGAAACTGGTAAAAAAAGAAATTACTGTGTTTCTACCTCAGAAAAATACTCTACTCTTTTTAGGTAGAATTTCCTTTTTTGCTCTTTGTCCACATAGAAGTCTTGTGTCAAAATAAACAGAACAATATTACAGACTGTCCCTAAGCTTATGAGTTGTTTCCTTAGTGACAGATGGGAAAAACAAAGCTGAAGTAGTTAATGTGCATTTCCGTTAAACAACAAAAATAGAACAAATATTTAATTAGTTACTTCCTTAAATATTCTACTATATGCAGAAAATGTGTACATGTGTACTTCAATATACAAAAGAGAAGAACTCTGCAACTGTCTTTCCTTTATTGCAGAGAAAAGTGGTCTTCTTGTAACTATGCCTGATTTCAAATTTAGTTTCTTTTCTAATCTAAACAATATTTGGAAAATGTTCAGTTGTACAAATTAACACCATCAAGATTTTTTTTGAAACCAAGGTCTAATTTTAATGATAATATTTCACCTATAAAAAGTGAGGATAACAAGTTTGTATTCATACAAATGTGTTAATTAATGAAAGACAAACCTTTGCCAGTTATTGACACATTCCTCTGTAATCCTGTTATGTGGAACATTCTAATGAAGTCATAGTTTATTTCTAATGATCTAGCTTTGTTAAAAAAAAAAAAACTGTGAGGGGGAGGAGGGGTTTGAAATAATTTATTTGCTTTGGTGTATTTTTTATCACAGCAGGTAAGAATGCTGCATTTTGACTGCCACATTGTATGCAGGATGAGGGGGTATGACCTCAGAAGCAGCAACGGAGAACTTGCTCTTTCACACTTCAGCACACACTGCTGTGAACCAGCACTTTGGTCATATTATCCGCCGCACCACAAAGCTGTCCGCTAATTATCTCTGAATACGAATTTTATTGAACCTTAATTTTCAGTAATGGGCCCTGATAGTTTGAGAAGAAAGACAAAAGAAGGGTCCCTTTGTTTTTCCCTCACAATAACCTTCTAGTGCTGGAGCTACAGCAGAACTCATTAAACTTGAACAATGAGTTGAAATATGATCGTGTTATTTTTGTCCCTGCCCCCAAACCAGGCTGGTCCTGTCTGCCAGCCTGTCCATCTGTCTAACGATATGGGAAGAGACATTGATTTTGTAGTGGACACTGCTAAAACACATTCCAAACTCCTACTGAATCACCGGGAACATGAATCGGAGCAGAAATTTGATTCTTTTGTACATGATTGGCAAGATGTCATGGCAAGTTTAGCAGCAATTCGGGTGCTGTAGAGAGGAGATTTGAAAACCCTGATTAAACCAGGTTAGATGAGAGCTGATTTGTGTTTGAGGTGCCCTGCGGAAACAGATTCACACTAGCTAGAAATAGTGTTATTCATCCAAACTGTGAGCTAAAAGAAACTAACACTAAAACAAAAATAGTGTGTGCAGCTAATGTGTGAAAGGACTGTAGGGCTCTGCTCAGCTGAGAGATGGTAGAAGTTTTTGTACTGTCTCCAAAATTTGGCCATCACAAGGCATCTTCCACTAAGCAATGGAGCTCTTAAAATTTATTGCCTTTGAATTTAGGGTTTTTGCTCTAGTTTTTCAGTCTCTACTGAACATAGGGCTGAGCAGTTGTGCTGTAGTTCATATAGTAACATATCTCAGGATATTCATGAATGTAGTTAAAATCACTGTATTACTCCAAACATAAATAACCTATTTTATTGAAATTGAGTTATTTGTTTTCATGCAAGAAAATGTACTTTCTTCCAGGATTGTCTTATTAAGTCCTTTTAATGGCCATTTGGATTGCTCATAAACACTTCTCTCCCTCTTGAACAGGGCTTACTGTCTATGAGAAACATCAATGTGTTTTGGAAGATATCTTCCTCTCAATCCTTTAAGCATCTCTTTTGTCCAAAATACTGCTTCAGATGTATTTCATATAGTTCTCAGGGTAATATATTTGTGGACAATTTACATAAAAAATGAGCAATCAACACCTGTTCTATCCAAGAAAACCTTACTACTGTCCACTCCAAGATTCTCTTGTATACTTGAAAAGTCGCACATAGCCTAGTTTTTCATTTTCTCTTAAATTTTGTATAATATGCCACAGCTAAACGGAACATTAGAAGTTCTATGATTGTTTCCCTTTATATTCAGCCTAAATTTTCTTTCTGCTAGGTGCTATTCGATTATTTCTAAGTTAAAATCATCAATACAAACCCGGCTTGTATGTACAAACCGATTAAAGAATAAATTTCTAAACAAAATTATACAAACGCAGCCCCCTCCCCCATCTTTGTGCCCTCACAGAAAATTGACACACATCTAGAGGCACATAAACTCAAGTCTAGCTTTGATTGGGAGACTGCTGAAAAAATTGCAGTTTTGCAGAGTGGAGAAACAGGAGATTGTTTCAGATGGATTAAAAAATGCATATGTATTTACACTTTTATATGTCATATCCACATGCATGCACATACATATATGTACTTATATGAAGAGTCCAAAGCACAAACTCATTTCATTTTTACTTAACCTATTCCATGAATTTTAACATTCCATATCAAAAGAAATAATCTATTCTGTTAATAGTATTGCTCTTTTTATTATCCTGAGTATTTAAAGACTGAAATAATTAGTAGCTCTACACTAACTCAATTTATAAAACTGAACATCTGGTTAACACAATGTGACTGTAAAGATTTTGATTTTCAGTGTATGAAAAGATGCTCATTCTGCAAGCATTGTGTGCTAGAATAGTCTGCATTTCATTGTAAAATAAATCAAAATAAAATCAGAAAGGGAAAATATTTATTAACAGGCAGTAATTGAGTGCCCTCCAATGATAAAATTTTCACAGACTTTCTGTATCATATAAAAACTCTGATTCTTCTGTCATTTTCACGTTTATCAGTCAGTAGTAATTACACTGAGATCAGCAGAGAGACTAGTATTGAAACTGGCATAAGAAGACAAACATTGGGAATATAAAACTTCTACATGTAGCATTTGGTTAAACTTTCTAGTTGCTTTTGGGGAATTTTGAAGATTTTTAATGACCTTGCATTTTATTTCACTCTCCTTGGTCTTTTAAATGAATTAAATTTAATCCAGGTATTCATATTAATTTTATCTTTCTTTTAATTTTGACACAGTAAGTGAGCCACATGGAAAAACATCAGTCGGATATTTGAAAAAGAGTGAACTAAAAAATAACCTTGATCTGTGATAAATATGCACTGAAGAAAATAATCCAAATAACACAAATCATATTTATCACACCTCCTTTAAAACATTTTATTTGTGCTTCATTTTTCATCTGAATAAAGCAGCGAGTGTGGAGTTTGTGCACACCTGTGCCTCTGCTCTTAGCACGGGGTGTGTGACCCTGTTTGGCTGCTGGTGTGACACCCGGCAGGAAAGGTGCCCCTGACAGCTTATACCAGGAGTGTTTACAGGAACTGGCTGTGGTCTCCCAGTGGGAATCCCTGGATGCCACTGGGAGAGAGTGAGACAGCAGAGGAAGGTGCTGTATATTCAAATAGATGTATACTGGATACCATATGTTCCTTTCCAACAACCGCTACATTGCTGCATTAAAGTTCAAATTCCAAGCTTTCAAGGATGTAAATATATTAAACAATGCATCTATTTGTGCAAAGCATTCTTTATGAGGGACATCCATGTGCTTTTAATCAGTTTCATGCTGAGTGAAAGAAAATTGTAAACTATGCATTAAAAGAAGGTTTGGTGAAAGTTATTTTTCCTCTGTCTTCTGCATCCTAATTCAATGCTTCCCCTTGCTTTCAGTGATAATATAAGTAATCTTCTAGCAACATTCATGAGGAAAGTTTGATGTGGATTTACACTATTGGAGCTACATTACAATGGGTAGATTTAAGGTATTATAAAATGAGTTTTTGGATTTGTTACAGAGGTATGAAACCCCTAAGACACAGATAGATAGGACTTCCAACATATGGCAGCCACTCTTATTATAAAACAAAACAGTGTTAAGTCAAAGTACCTGATTACAATTCACTAGTGCTATGTAGCTCTGATAGCAGGCTTATATTTAATGCCATAGAAACAATATAATTTATTTTTCTGTCTTCCCTTATCCCTTCATTATTGGGTTTGTAGGCTTTGAAACCTTAAGCAAAAGGACAAAATATAAATTATAGAAAACATCAAAGTATAGTGAAATCAAATGACATTTCTTCCGATCCTTACAGAGATATCTAACGCATTTCTTATGTGCAGTTTGGTCGAACTGCTATCACTGCAAAGCTTTAGTGGTTATAATTAGTAATCTTTTGGGAGCTATGGTAGCACACTTATAATGTCAAAAATATTTAATTGAATGCAATAGTTAACTTGGCAGTGTAAAAATTCATTTGATAATGAGTTAATCTGGCCAAGATTTTAACCTGTTATCAAAGGGATCATTAGGTAAAAAACATAGCTATATAATTTTATTACATGCTACTTCTTCAGCTAAGTCTGTTTATAGATTTCTCTTAAATTGCCTACTTTGAGATGTAGATTCTGGAGATAGAGCATCTAACACTGCCCCTACTCACATCTACACATTCAGTACTAAATACAATTTTTTGGTGAACATTTTATCATCTAAGGTATGTAAATTGAGAAATATGTGACTGTGATGGACATGTCAAAAGAAAAATCACTACGCCCCATAGCCTAACAAACAAAATTCCGTTTGGGAAATGAATTGACTGACAAGCAGTTCCTAACAAATAAATGCACATTAGATTCAGATGCATACTGGAGTATCAAATAACTAGATAATTTATCACCAGTCAAATTTAAAACCACGTTTTCTTGTCTTGGTCTATGGTTCCCATGCACTGCTATCTTATTAACAAGACTTTAATTCTCGTACTGACACACAAAAGTGTTGTACTCTAATGAACTGTCTGCTCCTTGCTGAAATCTGGTGGTAATGTAGGATGTTAGTTACAATAATGATAATCTTTAGTATTTTTAGCCTGTCAGAACCCGCACAGCCAACAACAACCAGTCTTTTACTAAAACTCTACCTCATCAAACTAACTTAATTAGCAATTCAACTCCTTATTTTTGTTTTGGATTCCCCTCTGGCTACTAATTAAAGCTTAATCGAAACTGCTGAACTGAGGTTGTAAAGAATTCATTAATATTAAAATTAGCCCCAACAATTTTTTTGGGCTGGTGCAATTTGTATTTGTTACTGTCAGGGTTTGAAATTCAGTTGAATTGTTAAGAAAGCTGTACCAGAAATTTGCTGTATATTCATATTATAAGCAGAACAAATACGATGAATTCCAATAGTTGAACAAGTAATTCATGTTTTGACCATGCACAGTTCACATTACTTGTGTCACTGTTTAATACCAACAGACAAAATATATTTTCAGATCATTTTTCCAAAGTCATCCGCATTTCTTTATCCTCCTAAGTGCTTTCATATTTTGGATAAAAGGGAATAAAAGGCTCTGAAAAAAAGGAGAAAAGATTGATTTTATGTATTATCTTGACAAGATTAATATGTTTGAAAAATGAACAGATTTACCACTTCACTTTGATTTTTCCACTTTTCTTAACATCAAAGATTACTCCAGCTGCAATAATGGTCATTCTGAAAACTAAGATCAACTGAACTATGAGCTTCTGTAAAGGACGTGTTTTTGCTGGTAACATATATCTCATTGAATTATTTTTTAGAAGGGTGTAATACTTTATTTTTAAATTACAATCTCTGCTCCATAAATTATTTAAATATATTCTTTTCTAAACTCAGTTTATTTTTTGTAATTCGTTTAAATGTATTTTTAATTAAATTTCTTACCTTAAAATAAGAAATGAACCTTTTTTAAATATTACTAAATACTCTCAACAATATAAGTGAAACATACTTGTGTTTGTTTTTTGTAAATTTCATAAAAATGTAAATAAGAAAGTCATTCTTTTTATAGAAGATAAAAATGATTTTCATAATTCAAGTTCACTTTTCATTTTAACTTTTATATTTTAATATTTTTATCGGAACATGTATATTTATTTTACCCTACAGGAAATTTTTCAAGAATGTTTATAGGAAACAAACTTGTTAGGACTAAAATATACAGCAACTAATACTGTTTAACATATTTTATTAAATATAAACATTAAGATTATTTATATAATGCAAAACTTTACAAAAATATACATGAAAAATTACATATGCATCTAGGTTTCATTTAAATAACATTTATGACAAAACAATCATGCACATATTTAAAAATCAACATATGTCCATTTTTTACTCGCTGACTAAATCAACAATGGCATACAAGGCACACAATTTAAAATCTTGGTGACAATTTCCATGAAGTTATTCAAATACAATTTGACTTCTGACAAGAGGATGTAATTTATAAAACAGAACATGCCTATCAGTGGAACCTAAATTTGCATAATGAGGATACTTTCATTTCTGCAAGCACAGTTTTTGACATCCCAACTTGGAGCGCTGGAAGAATCTGGTGAAAAATGTCAATATACATAAGCAGGAAAATGATTAATAAAATACCCGTAACATTTATCTGATTTGAGTAAACAAAATAAATTTTGCTTGCAAAAAGTAATGATTTTGAAAACTATAATAATGTGTTTCCTAAATGTGTAGGAGTCTAGCACTGCCTTTAGCTGCAATCAGCCTTGTAAACTAAGGGAGGTGTTCTGAGTTTATCATTAGCTGATAAAAACACTGTTCTGACATTAATGTTATGCATTTTTAAATCAGTGTTTTGATTTAATTCTCTGTTGCATTTCATACAAATATACTGAAGTAGTACCAGAACAGTGGAAAGAAAAAAAAAAAGCCTTTATCCTTTCTTTAGTTGATAAACTTGAAATTGCTTCTCAACTTGGTCAGCTGGATAAGAGCATTCATCACTCTTGAACTGAAGGAAAAATAGCTCTTTGCCGTTCTCAATTTTTTTGAGCTGTTATTTCAGGTAAGCATATGCTCAGAGTTTAAATTCAAGAAATTCTGGAATAAATTTGCTTTAATTCAGCATCTCCTACCCACCCTACCATAAAGGATAATATCAGATGACAAACAAAATCAAGTTACCTTTATGTTTCAAAGCCAGAACTCAGGCACATTGAAACAAATCTATTTCAGGTTTGCTTAAGAAAACCTGGACTGTCAAGAGACAGCAGTAGAATAATATTATTAACTTAAAAAAAAATTAAAAATAATTGTACCAGAAATTTGGTTTTCCTTTATACACATTACTAATAGGATCATCCAGAATTAAAACCAAGGAGACTTATTTTTCATTAATCTTGCTGCTTGTTTATAGCTTCCTAATTCCCTAAATTATGAAATTATGCCGGGCTTCCTTTTGTTTCTTCTGAGCTTCACTTTATGATCTCTCTGATATTAATATTGAACTGTAGATATTCTGAGGGGAATTGCTTTGAAAACGGCTTTTTCACTTAAAAAACCATAAAACTTGTATATAAAATGTATATAAAATATGTACAGACTCTGAGGCAGAGAAACATTTTTGCTGACCTTCACTGCTATAAAATTTAGAACACACAATAAGAACAGAAGGAAAAAATTAAATGCAAAACAAAGCAAGGAGGCAAATCTCAGTGAAAAGTATTAATTTAATTCTAAATCACACTTGTTTGTATTCAAATTAAAGAACTAAATCATGGCTTTGAAAACAAATTCTTCATCATAGACTTTATTTAGGCTGATACTTCTCACACATACAAACCATTTATTAAAGTAAAAGAAGAACAGGTCACCCTCATTTATTTGAGACACCAGCGTGAAAAATAAATACTTTTACCAGGTGATTGATAAATATGGTATAAACCTAGCACTTTTGCAATTAAATAATAATATAAATCTAAATAATAGTTTTGATTTCAAAACATACTGAAAATGTTGCCTTGTATAGTTCCAAGTAGAACTGGAAGATGACTGTCACTTGCAAGCACAAAAATCTTGATGCAGAGAAAATAAAAAGAAAAATGATACCACTTCTGTCAAATACTGGGAAACTAAAATAATAAATAAAATCATGGAACAAGATCACTGGCAGCATATTGAAGCAAATAGTAATTGCTTCTTAGCTGTTCTCATCATTATAATTTTGAGATAAGTAGGTATTTTATAAACATTTTCATCTAAGAAACTTCACCACTTCTCTTTAAAAATTCCTTTTTATTATCAGTGTAGATTCATAGGAAAGAAAGAAGCAGCTAGCTATTCAAACAGCTGAAAGGGAAAAAAAATGGTTGTTTCAACATTGCTTTTGCATCTTTAATTTCTTTCAATGCTCTGTACATCGTGAATATGTCAGTTGAACAGACATCTCATTTTCAATTGCTAACGTTCCAGGTACAATAGGAGCAAACACAGTGGCTTGATGGGTTAGAGCATTTGTGTGGTTTGGATGGGAGCTTGCTGCAACCTGCTGTGATGCCTGCACATCCATGGTGAAAGGGATTGGCTAAAGCTGAGCTCTTCAGTCCTCTCCCTCTCTGGGGCAGTATATGTTTATCCTATGTTTATCATACAAACTCTTTCTACAAATAAATACACTGAATTTGGTGTTGTATATGTTTAGAAGTTGCTATGAAATACTATGAAATACTGTAAAATGCTGACTTTTGAAATTACTATATCAGTCAGATATGAATACTTTTGGTTCTGAATTTTCCCAATATGGAATGATCACAAATGGAGCTCTATAGCAGCACATCACCTGCAAAAACTAAATCCCACCAGCCTTCCCCTTCCCCAGTTTTTAACAAGGAGCACTCTCACTCCCACAGCTTATTCCACACTCAGAAGTGGAGTCAGACATAAATGCATATTGCTTTTAGTGTAATGTCTGAACATAAAAAAATTTCCAATATGTTGGCATATGTCTCAGAGATATTCACATTTGGGAAGGCTGGGAAAGACCTACAGATTTTCCACTGAAAAAAAAGCTCACAAACATTTTAAAATACACTCTCATCTCATGGCAGCTGGTAAACTCAGCAGAATAGGAAGGGACAGCCATGTTCCAGAACACAAACCTTCTTCAAAACCAAGAGAGAACACAGACTCTGTGCTTGGACTAGAGGGAAATCTGCGCTCCCTCTAAACCCTTACAGACTCTGCCTGTTCTCTTAGAAAACCCACAAATATCAAACTGAGGCAAAACTTGGTGGCTTTTTAAAATTGGACAGCTAAGGCAGAGAACATGCTTCAGTATCCTTGGGAAATATTCAGATATTGTTGGTCCAGAAGAGTGGGGGTGGAACTCTTCAAGAAATAGCTAATAGAAACTTGAAGGCAAATCTGAAAAAGTGCTTGTTGCCAAAGGATGGGAGCAAACGAATGACAGCAAAAATAATTAGATATTGGGATTAGTATATCCATATAACTACCATTTTATTAAATATACCTGTACATTAAGATTTTCAGACCCATAATTTGGATTTTTGCTGCTTTGAGTAATTGTTGGTGCTATTGTTTAAACATTCGTTGAAATAATAAGGCAAACATTTCTGTTTCCAATTGTGGTATTTGTTATGTTCACAGACCTCTTACTAAATGCTCAAGCCGACATCTCCTCATAACACTAAGTGCTTCTGCTTCAAGCATTCATTGTCCTACCAGCTGAAGGGTTAGCAATGGTAAGTCCCCAATGTTCTGAGTGAACTAAATTACATTTTAAAAGAATTTCTGGTTTGAATAGTTTTATAGTTTTCTGTACTTGTGCCTTGAAAGAAACAGCACTCCCCCCCACACCCTCCTCAAGTGCATGCATGCCACTGCTTTTTATTAAGAAATCAATGTTAAGTGTTGTATTTGACACTGGGGAGAGTATTTTCAAAAATACAGGGATGGAGTCATCTATAAAGCCATTTTCATTGGTGACAGCAATTTTGTTCATGCACTACATGCATGTTATAGTATTTAAAAAAAAAGATAGTCCTCTTGATTTCAATCCTAGATCACTGGGCAGTGTTTGATTGCCTTAAAGAGCAGTGCTGGGTGGTGAGAAAAAAAGCAATGCAGAGTTGGAGGGATGAATGAACTATGGAGATCTGCCCTTCCTATTCCCTCCCTAGCCCCATCTTCCACAAGTCTGTTCACATGAGCTGGGTGCTGCCTCTCACGAGTCCCAGGGGATGGTCAATGGATTCCCTCCTCTGCAGGTCCCTCAGACACCATGGCTGGGGATGTCTTACCACACGTTTAGAAATGTCTCCTACACCCATGTGCTCACATTGCAAGGGTATTGGAGCAATACCTCCACTCACACAGGTTTCAGTTTTTAATCTGGAAGCCAAATGCACACATTTTGGAGGCAAATTATGCAGAAAAATACTTTACATTTCTGCTGAGGCAAATGGTTTTTAAGTAGGTCTCATAATTACTTCGGGTGGAGAATGTGCTTTTTCTCTTTGGTCTGTTTACTTGCAGCTCATATGAGGAAGGATTATATTACTATCATTACACAAATACTTAAATAGGTCCATTGATTTGTTTAGAAATGAGATATCAATGACAGTTAATTATTCAATAACTGATCATTAATTTTGGCCTAATGATCAGAGACCCCTAGGTCCTTCTAATTTTGCTTGGCTCAAAGGAGTAAATGAAATCTGTTTGTTAAAAGCATACAGCAGACTACTAAGCATTCATTTTCATTCTGTTACAGTAAAGCAGTGTTTTAAACAGATTCATGAAATTTTTTAATACTACTGAAGCAAACTTATCAATAGAAGAAAAGTTAAACACAGTGTCAAGGGGATTATTATCTAGCTGTCTATATCTTTCATCTAATCTGACACCTTTCCATGTGTTTTTCTCTGGAAAACAATTTTTTGCTTACTTAAATTGCCTGGTTTTAATTAATCTTTCCCTCTTTTCCTTGCATTTTAAGCTATCCCAAAGATCAAGGACTGTTCATACCTACTAGGCTACAGCAGTACCGGATGATGTTTGAAAAACATTGCTTATATAATGAGAGTATCACCAGTTCTTACATTTTTAATTAAAGTTCATTCTAAGTGTGCTTTTCAATACCTGTGTTACTACCCTAATGATTAATAAGCAACACAATATTTTCTCTCACTTCATCTGCATGGGATTGAGTTCTAAAATTTCCAAAGAATAAATTAGAGAGGAATTAAGGTTACAAAATAGAGTGAATGTTAAGCTAAAACTCTTTTCATTAACTCAATGCTCACTTCTGCTAAGGTCTGCAGCACTTATTTGATTCTGTAACATCAGTGTGCTGTGATCATTTAAATATCATAATAGAGAACATTTAAAATGAGCAATTGAAAACTTGCAGCCTTAGCCCTGGATTTATTTGCTTTTCTTGGCTAAATGGACAAAAAATGGCCTGGGTGGGTGGAGATCGGGTTTCCATTCACTTCAGTGGAGTTAATGCTGTGTTTGGCGAGTCCAAGGAGAAACCACAGAGGTGGAAGCGTTTTGCAAGAAGCTGCACAGTGTCACTTTTGCAAGGGCCACAGGCTTATTCAGAATGTTTTAGTAATTAAGGTTCCTGTGAAACACAATATGTAAGTCAGTTTTCAAGAAATAGTGTGACAGACGATAAACTTCTCTATCATGCGCAATATGTATTTTGGGAAATGTAGAAAACTTATTTGAGTAACAGAAGGACTGTGATAATTCCCATGTGCAAAACCAGAGTCGGAGCAAGCCTGCAGAAGATGTACGTGTGTCTGTCCTTTACGGTGGAAAACAGACTGAAAAATACAGTCTCATTAATGGAGAGATGCTGTTCTGGTAAAAAATCCCACTGTAGTTCAAAACTGCAGCTGTGTCACTTCAGTGTGAGTGTTACTTGTGTGATCACCAGAGGTCAGTGTCACCACAGGCTGCAGCGCAGAAAGGGAGGGAGATGCTGCTTATAAAAGATGAAAACAAGCTTGCCTGATCCCTCCAGAGTTTGCCCGTGCTCTAACACCAAATATAACAAATTCACAAGCCTCTTTCTTCTTTTTGAGATGGAGGGTAGATGAGGGGGAGTACTGAGGAGACAAGAGGACAAGAGGAAAAAAGAATTGGGGAGTTGTAAAGAAATGGGAGCAGGAATAAAATAAACTTGTCTGGCTGCTTTGTGACCATAAAAGATATTGCCTTCAGATTTTCAAGCAGACAAGTCCCACCTGTGTTAAGGCATGTACCTAGCAATATAAATTATTGCCAACTTCAAATGCTGAGAAATTATGAGGCTGGCTCACAGTGTTTGCATAATTAAAAAGTACTGTTTTCTTTTCCTTTGTCCACAGAGTTGGGCTGTTTTTTCTTTTTTCTGTATTCTCAGGCTTTGCTCCACTAACATAATACCTGAGAAAATGTGTATATGTGAGTCTGTATGCATGTAATTTTAAAGACATACGAAATCTTCAGGTTGTGTTGCCTCCAGGGGTTGCAGTTTAAGAAAAATACAAGATGAGGACTAAAACTGTGGGAGCTGCTCAGACTGTCCTTTGACAGATGCTCCTATATCTGTGGCCTCTGTGTATGGGTCAGAGGTGATGGATGAAGGTGTGTGAGCTATTGTCTGGTATGTCACCAGACCCTGACTCACTGAGGGTACCAATGGTGTCCCCCTCTACCCTCGTGTACCACCCATTCTGCACATGCGTGGGGCTGTGAGCAGGCATGCAGGACACAGCAAAAGCTGTGGTAGGGAGCAATCACCCAAGAGCAGAAAGGAGAGTAGAAAGACTCGTTTATCTTTCTTGGGGCACTTTGAGGTGTGTGAAAAAGTTTAACAAAAAGTGTTTTCTATTGCTTTGTTCCTACTGGCACTTTGGAAGTTAATCTCCTACCAGTGCTAAAGCAGGTTGCAGCAATTTTAATACTGGTACCGAGAAATCCTGGGGTTAGATGCCCTGTATTTTGTAGGATTTTTTTTTTTTTTTACAATGGCAGAATATTCCATTAGGAAAGGAACTATGGGTTGTAACCACAGCTTGAGATTTTTTCCTCCAGAAGTACAGTTTCTCTGTTCAGCTTTCACAGTCCACCACGCGTGTATGCCATGCTGGGGTTCAAACATCAATCCAACCACACAGCTCAGAAGCAGTGGTCTAAGTGCCATAAAAGAAACAAGTTTGTTTCCAAGCTCCCTCTGTACAATGCTGTGTTTTAACATGAATATCTTCTTTTTGTCATTGTATTAATGGACAGATTTGGAAAAGAGACTACTTTAAACATCAGGTCTGAAGAATCATTCCTTGAGTAACCTGAGATATTTTCTACAATCAAAGAACACAGATTGTCTCTCATATGGAAGGCATTTACCTGCTACCAGGCAGAACTTCAGAATTTATCCAACCATATCAGTTGCTCTCAGTTCACTTCAGGGTAAAGTCCTCTTCAATACTGCTCCAGAAAAATGATACTGCTTATCAAAAGGAATTATCTAGATAATGTCATGACAGATACATGACAAACTTGCTTTCTCTGCACAAGTCTTAGGGCTAAGCAAATACAAATTGAGCCTCTTTCCCAAGGCAAAATGCAAGTTGATTTTTGCACAACCTAACAAAAGAAAAGTAGGACAGTTTTCCACACTGAGCTTGAAAGTAGCACAGGGTAAAAGTCCTAAAGCAGGCAGTCTTTAATGAAGACTCCATATTACTAAAGTTTATAAAACCAGATATTTTGGTATATTCATTCCAATACACTTTCATGTGATGAAGAGTTGGGATTTGAATGATGTTTACTTGATCTCAGCATAGTTCTGTGATCTCTCTCAGCAACTTCTTTGATCTACCATGAGAATGCTCTCACAGGTTGTAGTGCAGAGGGCTGAACAAGTGTACACTCCTATTTACAGGCTCACTATCTGAGATCCATCATCAGGTTAAACAATCTATGGCAGCAGAATCCTAACAAGTTCACATAGCTGCACTGAATTAAAGACATAATTTTAAAATAAAAACAGAAAAAAATAATATAAATATTAGGCAAGAATTTAGTAAATTTGCGTATTTTCAACAGTGTTTTCCTCTAAACATTTCTGAATACTTTACCACACATTTTCTTGTAGCAATCATTCCCTTTTTTTCCTCCCCAAAAATATACCTCAACTTTTTAGAATGCAGACATATCTCAGATCAAGGCATGCCTCGAATTTAGAAAAAGTTAAAACACAGCTGAGAAGATGCATTTCCTTAAAAATTTAGCATAACAAAAGTTCTTTGACCCCTAAAATCAAGGTCTCTTCTATAATTCTCAGTGCTTTTTATAGGTTAGTCTGGTCTTAAAGTATTAACTCAGAAACATTCTCCAGCCATATTTAATGGTGGTTAGGGAATAACACTTTAATTGTGAAATAATAATAATAATAACAATAATAATAGCCCATGTCAGTATGGGATCTGGTAGAGATGAGTACATTTAATAAGTCTGATAGAAAGCATGAAATTTAATTAATTCTCTTTGGCAAACTTCCGAGTTGTGTCAGGACATGGCAGAAGCTCACTTATGGGTTAACCCTGGGAGGGCTGCTGAGTCTCAGTCACAGTGAAAAACTTTCTGTGTCATTTAAGCTGCTGAGCACTCACCATTTCTGTACTCTCTGCACCTCACAGGGGTAACAGAGACACCACAACACTGCTGGTAGCAGATGCAATGAAAATTTTCCCCAGAGGATGAGAGTGTGTAAAAAAAAAAGAGACATGTTATAAAAATATGCACCTCTCTTTTGCAAGCTTGGGATAAAAACACATTGCACCCTGTAATGATCTCTGTATGCTGAGGCATGCTTTCAGCTCTTCAGAGAGAAAAAGGCAGCAGTGAAGGCAGTAGCTATGCAAGAAAATCCCTTGTTATATCCACCAATATTTATGGGTGCCTGAGCTTGTTTGGGATGTATGAACTGTGTAAGAAGGCAGGCAGGATATTCATATTGTTTAGGCACAGGGACTTAATGCACACATTCAGAACTGCAAATTTCCTTCAGTTTCCATATTTCAGTGAAGAGAAATAGGTTCTGCAAGGAACTGATCTTAAGTGATCTACTTCTATCTCTGGCTGAATAAAAAGAGTGGGAATGCTCCTAACTCAGATACTTATTTATCCTACTCTTCTCAAGTTAGACATCTAAGTGAGCTGCCTGAAGTTGCTGCTCAGACCATCTTGAATGTCCCCTCCGGCTGAATGCTCAGGCTGATGCTTGCAAGGGTTGCCTGCTAGTGCTGTAGAGGAGGAGATATATCTGAGGAAGAGGTAATGAAACAATCCAGAGGTTTTTGAGGTTCCACATGATATATAGTGGAGTAGGACATCTGGAGGACTTTAAAGTCCCTGGTGGTTTACTCAGTGTAACAAAGCAGAGGAGAAAAATGCTGGGTGAAATGAAGTGATTAACACAGAAAAGAAAAAAAAAAAAACATTTTCATAAGGAAATAGTTTGACAATGTGTCCAAGGTTAAAAAAGGAGGTTGGCTTCAGGTTTTTTCTTGCTGTTAAGTGATGAACATCCACAGAGTGCCAAAGAGAGATGCAGAAAATAAGTGGAGACTTCTCTGTTACCGAAACCTCAGTTTCACAAAGCTCTGCTAGCTTCTGCTCTGACACCCTCTCATTTCCACCCCATTTAAACTGCAGTGCAGTGTATCCTAAATGTCTGTTGCTTCACATCTTGGTCTTACTCTCCTGGGATAGAGATTGTGGTCATAGGCCTTACCCATAGAGGCAGGGGAAGGTGTTTGTAGGAGAACAATGCAACAGGAAGCAGAGAGCTGAGGCACTTTCTGCTGGGACCTATTGAAAGTTGGACAACCCCTGGAAAAACTGAAAAGCAGCCATAATGATCTGCAAGTAATTTTTAAAGGTGTAAACCCACAGTTTTCCTAGTTCTTGCAAGGCTGGGATTTCTCTAGCTACACATTTTGTTATGACCACTGGACAGTTAACTGTGACTACATCTCTTTGACAATTTAGCCTGTTCTGTAATTCCATGCTTATTTCTGCTGTCTGGTATGATGACTAAAATGTATTTAAAATGTATGTTTTTATTTATACTAAAATGCCTGGTATGTATACTAAAAATCTCCAGGTTTCCTTGTCCATAAATTTGCTAATTTGTTCTGGGCGTGCAGCTGATTGCACTATGGACTGGAGCTGTAGCAATGCCTGTGACGCCACATAGAGAGAAGAGTCCTGCATTTATTCACACAAAGCCCCATCACTCCAGCTCTCACAGGAAGGCAGAAAAAGCACTTGTAGTTTGGATTCTTCTTGTCTTCTTTGAAGTCCTGTTCTCCGGAGCCTGGGTCTGTCACAGGCAGTTAGGGAAAGTACTTGAAAATAGCACAATTTCATACCATTTGAAGCTGTGTTCTTCTCCATATTTCAAATAATAAATTACTAAGAGCTTGTTTTTTACTTCAGAGCAAGATACTGTAATATATATGGTATACATTAATATACATGTGAATACCTTTACTTTTAAAAGACCACCAGGGAGACTTGCTGGCAATTTTCTATAGAGAAGGAAGTGGAAGTGGATGTGGATTGCTAATACTAGAATAGTACCTACCATCTGGATAGGCTTAACACATGATAAACTGTGAGGTTTGGACATAGTTTGTAGTGCTTGAGGAGATTGCTTAAAAGCCTGTCTACATTGTACTGGCCTGACTCTCATCCTGTGGAGCCTTAGTCTGTTTCTTTTTACAAGGTGAACACAGAATAACAGTTGAGAGATATAGAAGCCTCAAATTTAGAAACATAAACTAGAAATAAGAGTGTGTTTAGAGCTTTTCTACTAATTTTTTTAAAAAAAATCACCTCTTGGTATTCAATTACAGAGCTCTAGATTCATAGGTTATGAAACCAAAGAGAAAAACTGTATTCAACCATTTTTTTTACCTCCCACTTAACAAGGACCAAAAGCCTTTTAAACTCCTTGGTTTAGCTCCAAATCTCAGCTTCTCTTGGAGCTACACAATTTATTAAAAATTTCTAGACTTGTTTCAGTAATTTTTTTCTGATGTGGAATCTATTAAATGTGTTAACACCTTGTTTGGGACCTAATTATTGTCACTGATAGAAAGTGTAACTTGTTACTTCAATTTACGACTGCTGTAGGGTTGTTGTAGTTATGATGGCCAGAGGGTGTAAAAAAAACATATTTCATAAGGACCAGTAGTATTTTTTATTAGACAGATTGATACAGTTGAGAAAAAAAGAGGAGATTTAGTGCTTTTGTACCTAAGAGCTCATCTGTTTTTTATCAATGATATGAGTTAGACAAAAAAATAATACTTCTCCCTGAAAACATTGCCTGACTTATGAACTATACAGGCATAATTTGTTTGGGTCAGTTATTGTAAGGGCAAATTATAAAGCACTACTGCCTTCTGATGGCTTTTCTCTGGCCTGGGAAGAGCAGAACAGGTGACAGGGATTGTGTGACACTGTACATTACAGTGTTAATGTACAGCTATAGGAGTGTGAGTTTTATGCTCCCTCTTGTCCCCTTCTCTCATCACTGTCCTTTTGCTATGCTCCAACACTGTGTTGTTCATATGTGAATTATCAGGAGACTGATTCAACTGGCATTGTCTCATCAGTCTACCCTCTTTTTATTTGTCACTGCTACAGTTTCCTAACTACCTTGAAAATTTGTAAGTGATCACTTTGGCTTCAAATCATGCAATTCTGGAGGGGTCTCAAACCATCATCTTGATCATATCTCTACTAGAGATCAGAGGAAAGTGAACTTACATAGCCCAAACATGCTAATCAATTCTTAAAAATCTTCATTGAGAAACCCTCAGCTTTTCTAGGTATCCTCTTTGTTACAGTTAACTGTAGTATATTTCAGAAAGTTCTTTCAAACACCTAAGTCTTTTCCTCTGAACCAATACAAACATTTCACAGCATGGCATTAAAAACTGATCCCTGAAGACCTGACTAGGAAAACATAATTTCTGTGAGAATTCCCTGTTTGCAATTTCAAGAAAAACTCACACTTTTTAAGCTATACAAGATACACCATGTTGAGTTTATTGTTGTTTTACTTTCTTAGTCAAAATTTTGTGAGGTACCAAGTAAAATTCCTTACAGTACTTGTGTGAAAGTTATTACCTTTATCAACCAAACACATGCAATATTTGGAAGCTAATGAGCTACCTAAGACATTTTCTTAATCATGCCTACTCCTTTCCAGTATAAAAACCCAAACTTAATCCCTCCCCTGCCAAGCCCTTCCTCTGGCTCATTTGAAATACCTCTTTTTCAGAAAACTGGGAGGGGATGAATTTGGTTTTGTGAAAGGGGGAAAAACAAAGCTGTTGCTTCCTGCGTTCTCCTTACCTCTTCCCGTTGCCTACAAGAAAATAAGCTGGCTAAGTTTTACACGTACATATAATTAAAGTGAAGCCATTTTGGAAATAATTCCAATTTACAATGAAAAAGTGACATATTAGCTCGCAAATGATGTGTTTCAAAATTAGAGGTGTGCATAGGTTAAGTTTAAGTTGATTGTTAAACATAAAATATGTCAATTAAAAAAACCAACAACCCTACTAACTACTGTCATTTTCAGAACAAGTGAATGAGAACATCAAGTAATGAATTGAAATTAACTTGTTTCTCAGTAATCACACTCTATCTAATTTCTTATGTCTTAAACATCTGTTACTTACACATCAAAGGAAGGGTGCTTATACTGAAAGAAACTGGACAGTGCAGCTAGCTACTGGGGAGCCTTCCTTGCCAAACAGAAAATACCCTACTATACCCAGAGGAAAAATAAACCTGAATTATTTTTACCTAGATATATTTTAGCCATATATTCAGTATTTCCACAGACAATCCGTGCTGAATCATATGCTTTGGGATAAGAGGGCAACAAAAATTAAAGTGATTATTCATTACAGTTATTTTCATTATATTCATTATGAAGTCAGTTTCACTATATTTTGCCCCCAGTTCCTTTAACTGAAATCTGGTTGAAGTGAAGCCTAAATTCAGTGCAATGTAATTTAATGGAAGGTTTAGCTGGGAAGAGGTAATGAACACCTGTATCAAAAGTAGTGGTTACCATAAAATGATACGTGTGTTAAATATTTACCAGATCGCAGTATTATTTTCTGCTCAAAGTTTACGGAACTACTTAGTGTCCTAGGCTTGATGATGTGATAACCCTTGGTAAATATTGATTTTTAAATGGTGACCACTGTACAAATTTATACTTGCTAATGGAGGTCCACAAAGCAAACAGTACTAATTGAGCAAAAGCAAGGCACTTCTTCAGCTCGTATGTTTGACTTGACATATTGTGACAGACACAATGCAGCTCCCATGCGTTTCCCACCAAAACGAGGGATGTTCACCATACCTCTGGGCAACATGGAGATGTAAAGGTAAAGAATACAATGTCTGGTAATTTTTCCCTGTGCAATGTACACCTTCACAGGAAGCCAAATGAGGTATTGACTGTTCTCAAAACGCTCATCCTTCTACCTTTTCTTAACATGTGCTTTTGCTGCCTCACACTTCCTTTCATATTTTTGTAGCCTTTTTATCTTTGTGTTTTCAAACTCTTTGGCAAAGCAGTCATTGCTAATAGTTCTAATGGCAAAGCTTTTCCTCAAACCATGATTATAAGGATCTGTCTTGTCTTTCCTCACATCAAAGACTCATTCATAAGAGGAACTGAAGAGTCACCCTGACATCACAGGGCTAGATTTTTGGACTGCAGAAAGTGAGGTGTTAAGACTCACGGAGCACAGAACTCAGTGACATGGGCTGAGATCTGAAGGGGCTTCATTGCCATTGCACACTGGCTTTGAAGCAACTTTGGAGAGACCATCCATACACTTGTACTCTGTCAATCCGCACTGGTACTCAGTTATATTGTATTTTATGCAGAGCAGAAAAGAATTCACTGTGCAAATGATGTAGGGTTACTTACTGGGTGTAAATGCTTTGCCCATGTTCCAAGAATACTTAACATATTGCAGGCTGCACACTGCAAGATTCTTCATTTTAAATGCATAGAATTGAAGAGATTGTGAGATTACTGGGAGAAACTGCTTATGTATTGCTGGACCTTAAATTTCACCCATTTACCCTAGACTGAGCACCCCAATTAAGGCTGGAGCATATCTTCTGAAAAGAAATCCTGACTTGAGATGAGTTGAATTTTTAAAAAAATGGAAAATCCCCAACTTTCTTGAAGAGGACTATATCAGATTGTGCATTGCTCCCCTGGCATTTCAAGCATGGTGAAAGTCAACATGCAAAAAATTTCTTCTGTCACATTGTAGAGAAGAAGCAAATCAGTCACAGCCAAATTTGGTATACTGTATATAGATGAAAAATAATAAAAAAAAGCTGTGCATGCATAGGGCAAACCTTTATCAAGAGCTTTATGCTTAGAGAGGAAGTTATTTAGTGAATTTTTATAACTAGATAGAGCAAGAAGACCTCAAATCAGATTTACCTGCTCTGCTAGGGTCTGCCACACAGTGAAGAGCTGTTGAAGAAGCACTAGTAATAAGGTAGTAATGACCCTCCCAAGCTTGCCTTTGTTTAGTCCATTGCAGTGGAAGGAATAAGTATAACCTAAGTCCACTGAGCTAGTTAGTCAGATACCTTCAGGCCAGAGGCATTTATAGGTTAAACTTTCCAAGAAGAGTTTGTATGAATAAACTCCTGTTTCTCTTCAACTCTTCACCTTCTTCTGCAGGGGCTGCCTTTTTTAAAATATTTCATGATTTTTGAAATGGATTTTATGTTCCATACAACAACCTATTACACCTTAGCTTGACAGCCAAAGATCTTTCAGCAAGTTACGTTCACCATTTGACCCGTACTTCAAGCATGGCCTCCACAGAGAAATGGTAGTATTGGTAGATGTTGTGTATCCCTCAGCCACCTGGGCTCTGTTTGAGTGGGATCTCTTTTAGACCTCTAACTTTTGATGGTGCTCCGAGCTTATGTCTGTAAGGAAAGAAGCTGTAGCAAATGACCGATTAGCAACCAAGAACATTACTGGGTGTTTTGAATGTTTTTGCTGCTATAAATTGCAACCTACTGTTACATTTTTGTAGCTATAGAACAATTGTATATTTGCATAAAATATATGGGTCACTGGTATGAGAATATTAACAGGTGCTTCCAACAATGTTATTGCTTTCTTAGACAATAATGATGCGTTATCAAAACCTACAGTATTGTCCCCATAGTATCTTAACTTCAAAACACCGAAACTGAAGAAGGAAAAAACCATATTTTTGCCCTTTCTAAAGGGAAAACCTGAGCAAATTTTGCTTAAGCAAATATATCAGGTCTCACAGTCAGCAAGGCTGGGTAGTGAACAGAAGAGAGCCTTCTCAGTTGGATAGCAGTGGGGGGCTCAGCCTTTCTGTACATGTCTGGGGACAGGTGTCCCAAAAGCCACACATGCTGTAGAGCCACATGAGAAGCCTCCCAGAAGCCTGGCAGACAGAGTCTGTGGAGGTTGTGACTGCTGGAAATCATACACTTCAAACTGTTGTGAACTCAGAGAAAATCCTTGGCACAAAATCATGTGGAGCTCAACGGTTTCAGAAACCCTACTAGTGTATTACTGAAGACACTTAAGTCTTTCCAGCTAAGCTTTCCAGCTTGGCTTTCCCAAGGTTTCAGGACTGATCCATCTGAGGACCCCCAGCTGTCAGATCTGGAGGGAACCAGCCTTGTTGTCCACATGGTTTTGTGAGATCTTGCAACAGCTGAGGAAGACAACTCAGACTGTGAACTTTACACACAGCTGAAGTTTAAAAATCTCATAAGAAGTCATATAAAATCAACTGCAGAAGATGCTGCCCTAGAGCCTTACAAACACTGAACTATATCAGTTGATACAGCAACACAGAAACTATTCCATAACACAAAACCATTGCAAGTTTATCTATTAATGGCACAGAAAATCACCAAGGCCAAAAGGGAAGAGAATATCCAAGTCTGTTTCATCAGCTCTTTGCCAAATTGTGGACTGAAATCTGAGCAATACCTTTAAATCTGAAGCAAAAGCTGGCAATCCCTGCAAAGATTTGGGCTGGACTATGTTACATGACTTCAGCTCTGAACCCAATTTATTTGTACTAAACCTACAGTTACTGTTACCAGGTTTAAAGCTAAACATATACATCAGTTGAATATATGAATATATGCATTATTTTTTACTGGGTATATGCTTAGCTAATAAATGTTACAAACGTTTTTTTTTTCTTACCTTTGTACATTTACTCTGTGTTCTCCATGGAGAGTACCTTACATATTCCTAGCATCCTCTTCTCCTTTTTCTCCACTACAACTTTGATTCTACACAAGGGAGACACATCAATGACTTGTATTTGTTAATATCATTTAATGGTTCTCTAGGTGATTTCATTCATATTCTCTCCTTTTCTAAGTTATTCACCTATATAGATAAATGTATATATGCATACCTATAGCTTTACTAGAAATAAGGGAAATATTTTACATTATTCCAAATCTGTGTACCAATTAAATTAGTCAAAAGGTTTTGTTATCAGTTACAATGAAATCCCTGCTCTACTGAAATCACCAGATAAATGCCATCCTGGACTTCAACTAAGATTGCAAACATCCCTTTCTCCCCCATGCACTTTTATTTTTTTCTCAGTTTACACTGCTCACTATGTGCAGAAATCTTAGTGCAGTAATATTAGATGTACCCAGAATACAAACCAATGAAATATTTACAAACAGATGAAAGTGATATGTGTGGGGTTTGTGTTGTTTGGTGGGCAGTTTTTTGTTGTTAGTTTTTGTTTTTGTTTTTGTTTTTGTTTTTGTTTTTGTTTTTGTTTAAAGAAAAAACCTGAAATATAACTTGATCTTTTGGCAGTGTTTGGGAATGACTGAAAAAAACCCCAGAAATAGGAGGAACAGGCTGAAGAAAAGCTGCCTTTTCCTACCAGTGGCTTGGGCAAGGCATTCTGTAGTGTTATACTGCTCATGTAAGGGCTTGAATGCTCTGCAGGTCATTTCCCTTGTGACTGAAGAAAGTCTAGATTTTTTGTTTTTGAAGAAAGTGCTTCATAGTACGTATGGATTTCCAAGAACAGTTAGGTTAAACTACATTAAGATTGACATGGATGCGAGAAATCTTGGCTTATATTCAAAAATACTTCTTTCTATATCATGTCCCCTGCCACCCTCCAAAAAAAAAGGAGAAAAAACACGATAAAAATTTAGTCAGTGGGATTATGAAAAAAAGTGCAAAATGTGTTTAGAACTTGTAAATTTATACTAGCATTTATACATTACTTATAATCAGTTTATATATCAGCTTATTCTAGTAAAACTCTAATAAAATGCATGCCTGTAAATGAAGAACTTAGTTAGTGTGATAGTCTTTCTACTTATGAGACAAAAATATTTAGAAATAATGAGTCATCTTAAGTGTGTGCTTATTTCAAACCCTGGAAATTAAACTCTGAATATGGAGAAATCCAATCATAGCACACAAGAGAGAACACACAATGAGATCACCAGAAGTTTTCCACTATGTTATACAACAGCTGTAGGGTATTGCATGGTTCCTTGATCTGTAAAGGTAGAGAAAATCATGTAGAGTTTTGTTCATTGGCCTGGAAAACAAAAAAAACTTAGTGGAAACAAGCTCACAATTACTCTTTTTTTAAGGCCCAAGACAATGTAATATGAAGAATGCCTTTTGGCGCTTAGATCTGTAAACTGTTTTTGTCTCATAAAATAGAATATGTTGGAAGGGACCCATCAGGATCACTGAGTTTCACATAATTCTCTTGAAGATGAAGCTGATGAGAAGGCTCATTAACTGATGAGAAATCTACAGAGGTTCAAATATTTGCAACTCTTTGGACGTAGGCAAATTTGCTATTTTGCATATTTATTTTCCTGGAGTCCTTGTGGGGGCTCCAGTTTTCCTAAAGAATCACACAACTTTTTTGAAATGCCACAAATTGTTTTGGTTTTTTTTTTTTTTGTTTTGTTTTGGTTTTTTTTTTTTGTGAAAAAATGATTCCCTAGATTTCTGTTAGAGCTACCCATATTGTAAGACTATGAATTTTACAGTGAGAAAAAACAAAAATATCTTTTGAGTAGCAGCACTAGATACTTCATCCTCTTATGTGTATCATGAAACACTTGTGGCCCTTTTATTGCTGTGACAACCAATGAAGAGTGCTCAATCATATTGAGTCTTTAATTCACTACTTAGATTACTTAAAAACTCAGATTGTTGGCATGGATTTAAACAATTGGACAGAGCACAACCAACAATTGGCAAGCAAGACTGGTCAAGCCCAGATGGACTCTGACCTTATCCTCTTCCTAAAGAGACTGAAATTCCACTTTTTAGGCTTCATATATACCACAAGAAAGAATGAAAAACATTGTCAGGTTTTTTTGGCTTCTGATGAGTTATGTAGCCTACTTTTTTATCTAATTCTGAGATGTAAAGAAGTCAGAAGTCAGCTAAAGTAACAAGGAATGAGGTTGTATGTGACAGTTTTGCCATCCCTGACTCTTATTATTCAACCAGCTCAAATTTTCTGCCAAAAAACTAATACAGAGTTTTGCTGCACTTGTGTTGTCTGCCCAAATGGCTTCTAACTGGGCACTGTCAAGAGTACTTGGTCTCCATCTGTGACATGGATGTGTCAGATACTGCATGCATAAAAGGACTCTGTTTCTAACTGCTCAGAAGGAGCCCAGCAAGCCACCAGAGCTCAGGGCAAGCCCAGCCTGGGTCTCTTGCTGCTAAATTCACTGTGCTGACTGACAGTGCCCTGCAGGTCTCACTATTCAAGGGAAAGGTGAACTCTCTCTACATAAAAAAGAGCTTTCCTTTTCACCTCCAATTTTCACCTCTGAATTTCAGTGACCATCTCAGATAGCAACAGGCCTGAGCCACCCCAAATGTCCCTCCTTCTTCAAAATAATTTCTTCTTGCTTTTCTGTGGAAGATCTCACTTTTAATCCAATACTGACCTTGGACTATCTAATGATCTTCACATGCTACCCAGCTCTGAAATAAGCATCTAATTTTTCATTTAACTATACAAGACTAAATATTTAGTTTAATTATTGTGGGTGGCCATCCATTCTTAATTAGCTAGGAAAATCAATATTTATTGTATTTGTGGAAAACAATATTTAAGACTAGAATAGCTCATTAATGAAATAAAACCATATTTTCTCATTACTTCACATTTTTTTGGTTTTAGAGAAATGTTATGATACCATTTAATCATTGTAAATTGCTGAACTGGAAGTTTTCAAAATTCCCTAATTTGAAGTCACAAAAAATTTAATCATGTCCCAAAGCACCCTCTTCATATATTCTGTCTCTGAGTATATATGTTAATGTGCATTAATTATACTCTTTCTGAACACTGTACATGTTTCTGACATGAGGATTCTACATTACAGTGAAGGATTATTGTACTTTCTAGGCCCACTGCAGCTACAGCAGCTTCAATCACTTTAATATATTTTATTACAAGTAGCATTTAATTAACAGTACATCTACTGTCCATGTGAAGGATCCAATATTGCACAGGTTTAGGCGCATTCTTAATTTTATGCATGCTGAATAGTCTTATGGAACTGCTGGTTTTGTTAAAAAAATAGAATTCTTAACCCCCAAAAACCACTTAGACTTTCACTGCTGCATGAAGTGGCTGACGCTGCAGAGACATGAAAGAGGAATGAGAACTGCAGCTGAGAAAAATAAGATATTTAGGAGAGGATCAGGAGATTAATTTCATTTCTGCCTATATTTTACTTTTTAAAAGGAATTGATTTGCTGGTACTGAAATATATTAATTTGTGTACCTGAAGGGGCCTTCTTAATATGCTGAGGTATCTCTTGCAGGGTAGGTTGAAGGTGATTGTATGGGACAGTAAGCAACTGTGTTGGGACTGGAGCTTTAACCTCCTCTATTGTGAAAAAAAATCTTTCAAAGATATAGTTCATAATTTTTTAAATTTTTAAAAATTTTTTTTAGAAAAAATGGAGAAAGAATATTTTGGAGAGTCAAGAAAATACAATATTAGTCTTTTGGGGGAAGGGCAGAACAGCTTTAAAAATTTGTCTTGGTCAGGTACTTAAGCCTTGTGCATGCCTCTTCCCTGCATGGATTTCCTTAAAGTTCCTCAAGGCAGATGTAAAGTATCCTGAACCAGAGAGTTATAAAAAACACCACTGTGCAAAGGAGAGGTCCCAGGGCATTTTCAAAATCTTGCTGGTTGTTTTGTGCTTAGTTTGTACCTTTGGTCACACTTTGCATTAGAGAGGTGACTGCAAGAATGATGGAAATCTTCCAGCACTGCCTGAGCATGGTTTAGGATAGGCTTAGAAAAAATACAGTATGAATTGAACCCATGCTGCACTAAAATTTTGGTTTTCTGTTGGTAGCAGAAATTATTTATTAACACTAAGAAATAAAAGAATTATTATATAATTGCACATGGCAAAGAAAAGTCAACATTGAATTATATAAATCTATTTATATCTATCTATCTATCATCTATCTATCTATCTATCTATCTATCATCTATCTATCTATCTATCTATCTATCTATATCTATCTATCTCTGTATATTTAATCACAAGTTTTAAAATATTTCCTTCAGAAAGAATGCAATTTCTTCACACTGGTGTTGAACTGCAAATTATCTGGAAGCTCACACTGCTTGAAAAATGATTGATTCCCCTTTCTGTGAAACCACTAGGTGGAGATGTAGGTTTACCAAGCCAGGATTGCAAGAAGCTTTAAAAGGAACAAGATTGAAAAACGCCTCTAAAGAAAAAAAGTACCAGATTGATAAATTATGTATCTTGTTGGTTACAAATTCCAACACATCTTTGAAGGAGGAAAAATGGGAAAAAACTAAATGCTCAGTTGTAAAATTGTCCAAGCAAATTATTATTTTTTAAGACACAAGTTCTGATGTTTAAGACTGAGAGAATAATCGCTTCATGTTATAAATTGTCTGCTGCAATACACACATATTTTCCTTTATTCTTCTACCAGCTGCTAGCTCATGCTATCAGTGGTCAGGAACAAACAAACAAAAATACCCCCAAATTTTTTTAGCCTGCTTTCAAACTTTCAAACCAGTGGATATATGCCAGCATCTGGCAGATTTCAGAACTGTTTGCTCAAGCTGAGGGAATTACTTTTAATTCTGGCACTTTTTCAGCAGCATCCTGATATCCGGTATAAGACATAAAAAAGCAAAGTATGATATTCTGAGCTGCTTCCTTTAAAATAAGACTTGCTTCTTTCTGTCTTTTTGCCATATATGGTTAATCATGGAAAAAGAAAATAAGAAGTCAAATGAAAGAGTTATGTGTACTACTTCCACTCTCCTTCTACATAAACCTTTTCTGCTTCTGCTACTTATCTAAGTGCACTGCAAACTCTCTCACATCAGACAACAAGAATCTGAGCATTTTACAGCAGGGAAGAATGATTCAGAATTCATTCTTTCATATTTCTCTTATTATTTGAAAATGTTCAAGCAGCTCATGTTAGTTTTTACGATGGGTAGGAAAAACAAGTGCAATCTTGACGTCCACCCCTCAGTATCAAAAAGAAGTTCACTAATGTAGTCTATCCTGCCTTCAGATTCACGTAAGGGCTCTGTAAATTTTTCCTTTTTGTTTTTTTTTTACTATAACTTTCAAAATCCTGTTAGAAAGGATGTGGAAATGAACTCACCTCCGTTTGAAACATTAGCAAAAGAAATGTGTGGCAGGTATTAGTTTGGAAAAGGTCAGTATCTTCATAAAAATGACCCGTACTTTTCTATAACCTTGGATATGGACCTGCTATTAGCCAAGTGTCTGAGATTTAATACCATTTACTACAGGCCCTGTAATTCTGCTAACAGTGTGTGAAAGTCTTAGGTGTAAGTGGGTAAATCATATATCAGTTCTAGCTTTTTTTACTTTCTGATTTCTGTCAAAGTCTTCTTGATTAGTGAGAAAAAAATTGGGAATGATACTTCAGAAGTAGAAATTGAGAACTGCAGTGTTTTAGGTTACATTGTCCAGTGATGTTATTATTTCTATCAGTGCCTGCAGTTTCCAGGGCTATTTCTAGGGGTGACAGCAGAAATGGGAGCTACTACTAAATATTTGAACAAATTAGGTCAAAAGAAGGGAGGCACTTCTTTTTCTGCTATAAAACTCTTCAGACTCACACCATCTGACAAACTCCCAGAACTGGTGATGCAGCGTCCTGCAGCTGTATTCATCATATTCAAGGGAAAATGCAAGCTGTTAGGAAGATAAACAATGAAGCCCTCCCAAAAGCTAAAACCACAAAAGGGAAACAATTATAGTAAGACATATAAGAAAAAGAAGCTTCTTTAACAAATAATACTCTAATTTTGCAGAAGGTGTATCCTCACATCTTAACAACAATATTTCTCATACTCTTACCCTACCCTTCTACACTGCAGTGCTTCCCAATTAATGTTATTAATAATAAAATGGGAATCCTCATTATTTATATGGACTAAAAAATTTCAGGTTTCTTCAGGATTAAGTATGTCAGATCTGGCATGGTGAAAATAAGAATATTAATTGTTTTATTTTTGAGTATTACAACAAGTCCTAAAAAATAGAGGAAAATAGGTAAATCAGTGATAAGCAGAAATGCAAAAGGAAACCTGGTTGGGGAAGTGGCAGAGTTCAGTTTTCGACTTAAAGGACTGTGTGATTTATTAGTATTATAAAAATATCTGGCATTTTATAAATACATGCATCTACACAAGCTAAATGTTCTTGTGTGGAGAAAAAGAAAGAAAGAAAAAGAAAGAAAGAAAGAAAGAAAGAAAGAAAGAAAGAAAGAAAGAAAGAAAGAAAGAAAGAAAGAAAGAAAGAAAGAAAGAAAGAGAGAAAGATCTCTGGGCTGGATAGAAAGGGTAAGGTTAAAGATTCAATTTGCAATGCACAGCTTTCTAGAGGAATCTTTGTTTTTTGAGAAGCAGAAAGAGTCACTGAGATGAGTATTTCAAGTGATGAGGAGCAGCCTGCCTGCCTCCAGGCTAACACTTCAGCTCCATCCCAACTAAAACTTGGGTTTGTTATAATCCAGTTCAGATCCTTACCCCAACCAACCCCTGCTTCCGCCTTCTCAGCCGACAATCTGCCTATCTTTTCATCCTACATTAGCTCTGAATGCCTCCTAATCAGTTACAGATTTATAAGGACTATGAAGAGTCTCTCTATTAAACAGCTTTTTCTCCCCAAATGTTGAATATGAAGTTCTTACAAAGCATTTCCTACTGTGGTCACACACACACACCTATAGAGGTACTTGCCGAAACAACCCAGCACAGAATTAAGGCTCTTCTTTCTTTCATCTTAATCCTAATGAAAAAATAAAAGAAGGAAAAGGAAAGAAAGGAAAGGAAAAGAGAAGAAAAATAGTGTTTGGCAGGCGACTCTTTTGCTTTTAGTCTGTACTGTTGCATCTTAACTCTTTATAAGCTACAGTCCAAGTTTGCCTCAAGTAATATCTTTTTTAATGTCCCTTAACAACAGGCCAAATTAGGAATAAAAAGCTGAAAGAGGCAAGAGTTTTCCAGCTTTAGGATTTAGGTGGCAGCACAAAAGCTGGGTACCTGAGTTCCCAGTTTCTTTGTCAATCTCCCCTCACAAACAACCTTCCCGTATTCAGCTCTCTCTTTATATGCTAAGCCTGTTGGACTAAGTTAGAATATCTTTTACTGAGCTGTCCCTGGTTTTAGTGTCTGATACGTGCAATGCGCACGCTCAAACGCAGAAACGTCCTAACTCACAGCCACTGTAACAAACTGGAGGGCACAGGGAGGGGGGGAAGAGGGGGGAGGACCACCCTCTGACGATCACATCTGAGGAAAACAGACGTTCCCCTCACCTTGAAACCCACTCTACTTTTAGATGAGAATACATTTGATCAAAACATGATGCCATTCATCTTATGTGGCTGTTTGTCGATCATAGCTCCTGGAAGGATAAGCAAACCCTATGGAAAGGCATTTATCTAAATTATCCTGATAAAATGCTATCACTCTGTGGGAAAAGAAAAATGAGGCAGAATGCTCGTTTTTACCCAATCATACTAACCTGGGAGAAAATCAGGATGTGAAGTTGAACTACACTTAACAAAAGTTGGAGCATTGGTTTCAAAAAATAAATACTTTCTTTAAATTAACTTTCTCCTCTGTGAGGATTCAGTCTGTTCGAAACAAAAAGCCAAAAAGAAAAAGAAATTTAAAATATGAACTACCTCTCCCACTCAAACAGCATAGAGTTAGTGTTTGTGACTTTTCCCTTGACAACTAGATAAGAAGATAAATGCATAGTTTCTCTTAATTAGCCTTTCTTAATTAAAAACACCAGAGGTATTTGTGATCATAATGAACCCTTCTGACAGAATGGTCACTTGTTCTTCTGGATGTCACTCCATGAAAATTAGATTTATTTTTTAAAGGGGTATAAATTCTGTGCTAAGGAAGAAATAAATGATGCCCGCAAAACAGTGTCCCCTTGGTTTTATCTGAATGAGATGGATGTGTATCTTGTGGGTTTTAGAATGGTGTGGGGCAGTATTAGCCATCATTAGCACCCCAGTATGGATCCAATTCACTAATTACTTATGCTGTCTTGGTTCACTGAGATTTAAGTACCAAGTCAATCCCATTATCTGCAGTCTCCCAAGCTTGCCAGAGTCATCCGTCTTTTATGGAAAAAAAAGCACAAGGGTTATCAATAGGACCCTGAAATACTTGGGATTTTCCCACTTCAGGAGGAGGCAAGATTAGTCCTGACTAAAGTTGCATCTTCTCTAAGCTGCTACTTTGGATGTGATAAAAGTGAATGCTGACAATTATCCATTACTACATAAAGAGTAGGAGAGAGAGAGAAGGAGGCAAGAGCAGTGAGAAGTCTGCCACACACGCCTGCATCTGTCCTACGGACGCAGGCAGCTTTTCATATCACCTCAGAGCTACAAATTACAATTCGTCTGTTACAAACACATGATAATATAGTCAGAAATCAGAAATTAAAATATTCCAACGGCCTCGGGCCTCCTCAGAGAGAAAGAGAGCGGGAGAGAGGCTGAGAGGGAGAGAAGGAGGAGGGAGAGGGAGAGCGAGGAGTATGCCGAGCCCCTGCACTGCCTGTGTTGTTTGTGCCCTCCCTTCTCCATCCTACATGTTTAATGTCTGCAGCAGTACCGAGGCCTTGTCTGTTTGGGATGGTTGATTGACATCTGCTCTGCCGAGAGGAAGGAACTGGCAGCTATTGGCAGCACTGTCACGTTCATTTGCACACTTTATGAAGCAGCAGTGTGGCTACTAATACAAAAAGAAATCTTCTAAGCAGCATGACATCTCTTGGAATGGAATATTTGTCTTTACAAATGATTGCACTGCTGCCAGTACTTGACATGGTGCTCGCAAACATGTGTAATTGTTGGAAGTGTAATGATGATTATTTGCATATTTAATGTTCAAACAAGTACTGGAGAAGCAACTTAGACTAAACCTTTTATGGGGAGGATTTAAATATGTTCAGCATCAGCCTGATGAGTCCCAGAAAAGAGTCGGGGGTCTGAGAGGAGAGCTCACGAGCATGGTTGCTGTATGAAAGGCAGTTTAAGAAATCACCCTGGAACGCAACACTTTTAGAGGTTTATTTCGAGACATTTCATATAAATTCCTCTCCCATTCATTTTAATTGCTCAAAATTATATTTAAACGTAATTATACGAAAATTTAGGAATGATCTACTTATCATGTGTCTGAAATCAGCCAAACAGCAAACTGAGGAAAGTAGATGTGCAAGCACATGTTTACCAGTAACATCAGTTTACAGAAAGCCTGTGCATGATGGCAATGGCACTCATTTTAAGCCTTTGGCATTAGTCTGAGGAGGGTGCAGGTCATGGGAAGGAGCCTTGAAAACCCGTTTTCCTGGGCTGGAAATGCAGCACTGAACATTTGTGCTGAAAATCAGAGCCATGCCCAGCTTGATAGAAGAGGGCTTTCGTCCCTGTAGAAAGTATTCCTGTTTCTGCCTTAGAAAGAGACTTCTCTCTTTCCTGTTCCATATTAATTTTTTCTCTTTTTTAAATCTTGTGGCACAGAGACCTGTTCAGCACACAGGCCTTACACGCACACACGTGCATGCAGGCGTGCGCAGTTGCATGCACGAAGGGGAAAATGTTTTACAAAAGGGCTCTCCAACACAGCAGAAAAACACAATACTTTTCAAGACAGTATTGTTCCCCTGGGATGGATATACATTGGTTTTATCAGTGAAATAATTTCAGATGGTACAGATACATGAATGGCAATTTAGACCTTCATCTTAAGTGAAGAATTTATTTAACTTAGGACTTCATCTCTCAACTACTTTTCTGATGTTATAGAGATGTCTTCTCCATTTGAAACTTTCCCTTTTTTAAATATTTATCTTAGCAATTAGCTTTCATCTCCCCACCATACCCCAACCCTTCTTCCTTCTTACCTTTTCATCTCTTTTCCTTTATTTCTCTTTTTTGTGTGGTCTCAGTACCAGGAGATTTATAATCACCAAATCCTACATTGTTTGAGGGGCAGCACAATAAACTTGACTCAATTATCATGCTGTAAATTGATTTAAAAAAAGAATCTGATGGATGAATAGAGACTGAATATCTTTGTCTCTGACCCTGTCGTATCATCAGCAATTCTCTGGCAGGACTCCTACATGATTGACAATGCTGCTAATGAACACTGTCTTAGGCCATGTAATGATTTACCTGCCATGAACAAGGTTTGGCAATGCTACCTTTGCATACACATCAAAAAATTAATGCTTTAAAAACCAGATATATTGTCTTGAAACATGGAAGTGTCTGGAAATTAAGAGAAAAGTGGAGGCATAAGACATGTCTGATCATTAAGTTAATTAGGATTGTTTTGTTGATTATCTTGTTTCAAAAGCACTCCCCTCTATTTATTTTTAGCCACCTGTTGTCTCATCCTCACAAGAAGCCAATATCATCCTTTATCGGACCAGTTCCTACCTTATTATTTACCTTGGCCAACAACTAATGCAGAGAGAATTCAGCTGACTGTTGGTGCAATCATTTTTTCCTACTGAATGTATGTTGGACTTCTGTATTTGTTTTTTTTTTTTTTTTTACACTCACTCTCAGACCATCTGCTTACTCTGATTTGTCTTCTAATAGGCTGAAGATAAAGAAAAGTTTGTACTGCATCTAATACTAGTGTGCAGCTTATTGGCCTTCTGACCCTACCTCCAGATCCTAACCAATCCTCCTCACCATACAAAGAGAGAAAAAATGCTATGGTGTAAAGGATCCCTTTGTTGACCACAGGTGCATACAACACCCACTAGTACCTGAGCAGGATTCTGGAAGAAGGAAGACTATGTTTCTTTGTCAGCAATAAAAACAGTCTTTTACTTCTTCAGACATCACAAAACATCCAAACCCATGTCTGCTGGTTCATTGAACACTACTCACTGGGTGTGCATCAGTTCGTACTCCAGGTAAACTTTCACAAAATGTAACTTACCTGAAATACAGTCTTGCATTTTTTTAAGAAGTTAATTGATTGACGAAAGAGAGTGAAGGTAGGGGCACTGGAGGGTGGCTAGGAAAAGTGATGTTAAAGAGAGGAGGGGCTCAGGAAAGAAACAGACTGCAAAGTTGAATTTAGTTCCTTATGAAATTCTTTGAAGAAGCAAAAGTATTTAAAAAACATATGACAATAATTAGCAGTATTTCTTTGGGGATTTGCTTGTTTGACCTTAGCCTTTTAATCTGTCAAAATATGCTAATAAGCCTGACAGACAGAAAGATAAAATACAGAGACAGATGAACTAACTGAGAAAACATCAGTACAGTGCTGAATATACTCGTGGAAAAAGAAAAGAAAAAGAGTGCAATTAAACATTACCTCACGGCTTTGATGACATGCTCACTATTACGGAAAAGTTGCCTTCAAATTGGAAGGAGTGCGTATACATGAGATCACTAAGACTGTGGCTAATATCTCTGATTGCTTTATTTTGAATAGAGAGAAATTTTTTAAAGTTCATTTTCAGTCTCAAATTTTAATCTAATGTCTTGAAACACCACTTTCTGCACATTGCCTTACTGCTGGGGACCACTGGGTAGGTGACAATCCATAACTTTATGGCTTGAGAATCCTAGAGCTGTTGAACAGGCAGGCAAGAGGTTTCTTTCTGCCTTGAACACCTGTGAAGAGGCTTGGTTTCCAATGGCAGGGGGTTTTGTTGTTGTTGGTTGGTTGGTTTTGATTTTTTGGTTTTGATTTTTTTTTTTTGGTGTGTGAGACCTTTCAGGCTATGTGTGAAACCAATGAGGATGATGGTCCCCAAAACAAATAGCCACTTTTAAGAATCAATCCATTCTTCATTCAAGGTGAGCTGCACAATAAGGAGTAACTCAACAGGAAAAAATGGCAACCACATGGGTCAGTTCTTTTAGCACACAGGAAAAGGAGTTTAAATTGTCCTGAGTTTATTTTTTCTTTACTACGTAACTGGTTCTGTCTTCTCACTATAAATCAAAGGACTTTTGGTGGTACTAGATAAAGGTCATATCATAACAGGCATTTAGAGAAGTGTTGTCTTTCCCTACATTGTAATCTTCTCAAGCACTTCTGTTCAAAAAACTGAGAAAACTGCCTGATTATGTTTTGTTTCTCCTTGATACCAGCTATCCCCAGACCACCAGAGAGCCTTTCTCCAAAATCAGAAACATGATGTCGTGATGATCCTCAGTAAAATAGTCATTATCACTTCCACTCTTAATAAGTTGTAAAGAAGAGGTTAAAAAATTTCTCTGGGGTAACATTCTCTCCACATCCTGGTGTACTGGGACCTGTTTCCCGATGGTGAAGATAAGAATTATTGGAACCACAGAAAAAAACTTAGGCATACTTTCCCTTTCAGATATCCTGTTGCCATGAGCTCTAAACCAAGAAATTAAACCTAAATCAGGATGTAGACTTCTCTTTGCTGTGTGACTAAGTTCGGCAACTCACTTCCATGAAGTGAGACTGTGAAGGAGTTCTTCAAAATAAAATGTTTGCACATTGTATATCAGTGTATCTTATTTCCTGACAGGACATCTGATACTCAGCTTTTCCATACAGCCAAATGAAACATGACATTTAAAACCCCCCTTTTTTTCCCAATGAGTGAGCTACCCACCCCACTTAAGCTCCCTAAAAATATACAGAAAATGAAACACAGACATGTCTTAGCAGCCAGAAGTGTGTCTGAAATTACTGCCTTTGCAAAGCTTTTACACTTAGTCAACTTTATAATCACTTAAAGAGCTCATCCAAGATTGGATTTTTAAAAATGTAGCTAAGGGCTTTCTTCCTCTCTCTGAGCCAGATGCACAATTATAAGCCAAAAATTAAACCCAATTAAAATTTAAGAAGAAGTGAACATGATCTAGCTGAAGGAGATACCCGGGGCCTACAGTTAAGGAACTGAGTGACCTGCCACATCCAGTGTCTTGCCAAGGTCCTCACACCAGCACCTTGGAATTAAGCACGGTCATCTGCACAGTGCATGGAACGTAGTTACGTCACTGCTTTTCTGATTAAGCATCGTAGCTTTGCTTATTGCTCCACTTTCACCTGCAGAACGTGGCGCCCGCTTCTCGAAGCCAAGGCTCTGCCCAGGCGTCACCGGTGGGAAGGAGAGCCGATTTCCCAGCCAGGTTCTGCTACGGGCAGCGCAAATGTGTCCCCCTCTGGATAATTCCCAGTAGCCGCCTTGAAGCCCAGCCTTCCGAGATGTACGGCTGAGGAGAGGGGCAGGAAGGCACCTTCAAAGACGAGCATCCCCCCTTGTCCCCGTCGCTCCCAGACACACCTGCAGCCGCCCCAGCCCCGGGGGCCCGGCAGCGGCTGCCCCGAGGCTCCCGGCCCCGCCGGCCGTGTCCCGGCTCTGCCCGGCTCTGGAGGGGCCGGGGGTCGGGGAAGGGGCCGGGGGTGCGGGAACCGGGCCGGGGAGGGGGAGCCGGGCCGGGGAGGGGGAGCCGGGCCGGGCCGGGGGCTGCCGGGCGGGGTAGCGGCGCCTTTTCTCCCCGGCGGCTCGGAGAGGTGGGCCGGGGCTTTCAGAGGGGCTGACAGATCTGAAGTTTCGGAGGCTGAATGAAAGAAACACTCAGCTAACAAAACAGTGCGCCACAGAAGAAGTTTCATCTGGTCTGGCCAAATCCCTCCTTTCTTTCCATCTTTTCTCTCCTAATAACAGCTGCCCTCTCATTCCCTGTTACTCCGCTGTGAAGAACAAAACCTCCCTCTGACTATCTGTTTTTCTTTTCTTCCCCAGAGTAGGTCTCATTACTGGTGATTAGCAGATGATTAAAACCAATTCAGCTTCCCCCAGTAGATATTTTCTCCCTGTTTGTGACTAACGCGTCAGTCTTCAATGAACGTGCTCCTAAGCTTATTAACGGGCTCAGAGGATTAGCTGCCACCGAGCGCCGCCGCTCCGATATTGTGATGCAGCGAGTGACATGGAACCATTTGCTGAGCACAGGCAGGGCCGCTGGGACCAAATATCTAAATCACAATTTTAGTTTTCGTCTAGGGGGGGAAGGGGGAGGAAATCCCAACCATAATTACAAAAATCAAACGTTTGGCCAAGTCTGAAAATAACCTTAAACTTAAGGGCAGGAGGACTGCCGTTTGGGAATAATAACACGTCGCCCCACCCAAAAAACAAAACCCCAAGCCCGTCCCAACTAAAAAATTTAGGAGGTTCCCTCACAGGGCGATTAGCTGATTTGAAGTCCAAAAGGGACCGTTTTGCCCAGCCACCAATGCAAAACACGCGGGCCCCTCTCGAGGTTGATATGCAAAGGTGTGGGTATGTATCACATCTCTCTATCTGCTGCCCGTATATTACTATGTAAAACCCCAGACTGTAGCACTCTCAAATCGGAGATTAGAGCAGGATGCAAAATTAGAAGCTTCATTTTATCCCACCCATCCCTTTAAAAACGATCAAGCTTAAATAAAATTTAATAGCTAATAATAAAGGAAAAGAGGTCGAAATTATCTGCAGGTTTGAATTAAGCAGTAAATTATCCCAGGAAAAAAGAAAAAAAACCATCATGAAACAAGTTAAAATAGGTCAAGAAAAATACTTTGAATTATATGTTTTCTATTATTTTATGCTTTCTATTTGTTCTAGATTTTAAAGGATTGTTGTATTGAATTGTGGCCACCTTTATAAAATTTACCCTCTGAATTACACTTCACTAAACAGACATCATTGTAAGTAGACCAGATTAATAAACTGATTTGTACTCACATTCCTTTTAAGATCATATGAAACTCACAAATAACAAGAAAATCCAATGGAGTTTTACGAGAAATATCCTGATGGAAAACACCCCTTCCCTTTAGGTGTAGAACAGAAAAGAACAAATATTTTTCTAGAAATTTCCCATAAAGTGAAATTATAAAAGAAATACTGATTTCCTGTCAAATGAAATATTTTATTTGGCATGATTTGCAAAATTTACTTTGCTTCGAGTTTTCTTTGTTAATTTTTGCAATAGTTGGTATTCATTTATTTTATATTATATAAGCAGAAATGGGAGGGGTTTTAATCAAATTTCTCAGTTCCTTAAAATCCTGACAACAAGCACTATTTATAAGGGCACTTTAAGAATTCTGGAAAATGTTTATCACAAAACTCGTATTTTTTTGTTCTGAGAATTGTTTCAGGGGAAGATTTTAGTGTGGTAAACTCTGGTGACTAAACAAAGAGTTAGAACATAACTTTAAGCATCCAGCTTGGAAAACAAAGCAAAAAAAACCCAACCCAACTTTTAAAAGTTTACATTAAAAAATTCTTGCAAGGATATTTTTCCTCACTCCATTTTAAAATGCTTTTAAATAAACGACTACCCCAAATAATTCCCTTTTCACATCTTCAAATTTCTTCCATTTATATTTTTCATTGTCACTTTCCAGTGCAGCGTAACTCTGAGTGTGCTGAAGCTTGAAATGTAGCTTCCGATTTATAATAGCGACAGGACATGCAGCAAATGTCAACAAATCCCCTGTCACCCAGGCAAGGAGGAAATGTGAGAGGTAAGGCAGAGTAGCCCTTCCTTCTGCATAACACACACACACACACACAAAAAACCCTCTGTGAAAAATAAAGAACTAAGATCCCGCTCATGAAAAGCTGTATGAGCCCATTAATATCAAACCAAAATCAGAACAGGAGGGTGACACACTGAAAATTGCCGGTTATGCATACAATGCAGGTATAGACCTACACGATTACTGATATGTACCTAATTTAAAAATTAACCCCCCCCCCCACAATATACCTCTCTCTCTGCAAAATCAAAGGAATTCCAACACACCAGACTGACCATATTCTTAAAAAAAAAAAAAAAGCACCCCATAAAACCCACATCACTGACCTCGAGTGACCTCAATAAATAAGTAACTGCTGAAGGATCAGCTCCCTTGTTGAGAAACAATAGACCCAAACTTCAGTGGAGCGCATGCAAGAAAATGTCACAGGAGGGTAGCACAGGATTTCAGAGCAGAAAGAAAGTTTGAGGAATAACAAGCACACACTGCAAGTTGCTGGAGTAACCTTTAGCAAAGGAAATTCTGTATTTGTCTTAACTTTTGGAGCAGCAGGTACCCCCCTCCCTGCTTCTAGCCATTCTGTTAATAGAGATGGAGAAATGTGATAGATACATTGTATTCTTTGCCATCCACTCTTTTTTCCTGGTCTATGAGATGTCATTTTATAAATTTATTCACTGGCCAACAATGAATCATGCAAAACATAGCAGGCTACTCGTTCTTTGCGAATTTTCTGCCACTGGTTTTTACTCTTTTTAATGTGATCAGTCACCTGAGTCACATTACATACAGGCTTATTTCTGACTCCAGCTTGGAACAGAGTACCTGTAAGACAAGAGCTTTTGATTGTGTCAAAAGGTCTATGAAATTAGGAGCTAATAGACTGGCTCATAAAAGAAATTTAAGAATATTTTAAATCTTTTCCTTTGGACTACTTCCTGCCTGAAAAATCCTTACTTGGAAATGTGGATATTATGAGCAGGTTCATTCTTAAAATGGATTTTCTTCTTTTATCATCAGGGACAGAATGTGATTTAGACAAATGGAGTGTGGCAGGGAGCTTTCTTGTGTCATTTGAGGCCTTGTCCATCTGTAAGTTGAGGCCAGTGTCTATGAAAAGCAGGGCTTGCCTGTCCATCATATATGCAGATTTGAACTCAATTCCACAACTGCAAGAGAGGGAGTTAGTTCATCTTTGGAGGCTACCACCACTGAGCTGGATATTACCTCCTTAATCCCAGCTATGATAACAATCATGTGTTAGTTAAAACCACTTTCCTGGTTGCTTCACTTCTTTCTGAGACGAAAGAAGTAAAGAGATGATAAAGGGAAACATACTCCATCTGTGGCCAGAACCAGACTGGCTCAGAGAGTAGTAAGCTTATGTAAAATTGAGTTTTGAATGTTAATCTTAAAACATTCATGTCCTAGTTTAAGCCATCTGACTTAAATTTAGAAGTGGCAAGAGTAAAAACAGAGTTAGGAAGAGATGAAGAGAGCAAGGTGTAGACAGAGGACTTGTTTCAGCCCTTAGCAGTTGGTATTGTTAGTAGAACACTGGGCAATACAGCAGGAGTGTTGTGCAGGCATCAACACTGGAGCCTCCCCTCTTCCTCAAGTCTCTAGATTTAAAACTCAGATGATTGTGCAGGAGTACTGTTTTCATCATCTTTTTACATGGAAGGATGGACATGTTGGGGTAGGAGAGACTCCATTTTCTGATTCACTTTTGTGTTTACTCTGTCTTGCATTTAGCCATTTTTTTTTCACCAGGAAGACATAAAGTTGTTGCTGACTTTGTATTCTGCTGTACCACAACATTGGGTGGAGGGAAGGGAAAGCAAATGTGCAGAGTTGCCAGGAGACAGATTTATTCTGAACTTCAGCACCATGGCACTTCCATCATGACACTCCTCCCTTCTTCCTTCATTCCCTCACTCCAGGCATGAGGCAGATAGACCAGATATCGCAGGAAATGACCAGCTCCTGTTTTGTACTAAAGCATTCAGTTCTGTTTAATTTTGAGACGTTCACAGCCCCACAAAACAGTGTGAATGTTTTCAAAGAATGGCTGTGAAATGGGTGCAACACGGAAAATTCAAGCGGCCAATCTGCCTAGAAGCATCTGATCATTCTTTTCCTGCTTTCCTGCTTCCAAATGCCTATTTCTTCTTTGTGTTTAAAAGTAGCACTTGGAAAGAGGGAAAATAAATCAATCTGTTGATCTGTTTTTCTTGTGAAATAATATCTGTTTGCAAATACTCTTAAATGTGGATTAGGAATGGGGCAGAACTGGTGTTCCTAATCCACACCTCTGCCACATTCAGAGGACTATCTGAAAACACATGCCACCATAAGAAATATATCTTTAGAAAGTAGTTTTTATGTTTTTTTCTGATCTGAAGTTGAATCCTGACTTGCAGCATAAATGGGAACGTACACAGTCTGAACTGAATTACATCTCTGTAACTTTTTCTATCCATCACTAGACTGCACTGATTTTAATCTGACCATGAAGAAAAAGAACTAGAAGAAACTATGGAAAGCAATTAGCAATATTAGAGTATGGAAATGGTAGAATTAAAGAAATAAAAGCCCTATAATGAATACAAAAGCAACAAGAAGAGCCTAAAGAAACCATACACAAAGGCATACAGACATGTAGACTGCTAGGTACTGAACAAGGGAATACAGCACTCATACCTTAAGGGTGGATCAGAGTTGTGGAAACCAGAGAATATTGGTCAGATATTGGAGAAAGGAATTATTTTTGTTGCAATTTCTAAAGAACTTGAAAGTAGGACTACTTTACTGTAAGGAAAATGGATTCATGCCAGGTACAGTTTTTATAGAAAAGAATAGACTAGACTAGACTAGAATAGACTAGAATAGAATAGAATAAAATGGAACAGAATATTTCAGCTGGAAGGAACCTAAAGTGATCATCTAGTTTTACTGCCTGACTACTTCAGGATTGATCAGAAGTCAAAGCTGGTTATTAAACTCACTGTCCAATTGCTTCATTAACACTGATACACTTTGGGTATTGACCATCTCTCTATGAAGCCTAAGCCATTTTTTAACCACCCTCTTGGTAAGGAGATGGTTCCAAAGTCTAAACCTCCTCTGGTGCAGCTTAGAACCATTCCCACATGTCCTAACACTGGACATCAGGGAGATCAGCACCTCCTTCTCCACCTCCTAAGGAAGCCATAGAGAGCAATGAGGTCAGGTGACCCTTCAGCCTTCTTTGCAACTCTTTTTATAAATGTCATATTAGGCCATCTAAATAGCAAAGATCACAACTAATGTCAGTTTATTATGTTTTGTTTCTTTAATATGGCTCCTTCTGCCCATTCCCTAGTGAAGAGAGATCACATTCCTCAAGTTATTTTGATTACCCTGAGTGCTTTAAACACAAAATATTTAATTTATGTCCAATTTATGTTTCGACTCTCACTTCTTTTAAAACTTTTTTAAAGGTCTACTTACTTCAGAGCTCTTACTGGTTTTATCTTAGTCATGACTCACATTCCTCTGCTATTAATGCTTACCATTTCTACAAGTTTTTTTCTTAGATTCCGTGTCATTTTCCCCCATAAATGTGAAACATGCAATTCAGCCTTACAGCTATGCAATAGGTCTGCGTCTAGCCTTTCCACTGCCTGGGATATCATGCTAAGATCAACACTTGGATCTTTCCTAGCTTAGTTGCTTGCTTGATATAAAGATAACTGTTCCTGCTTTGGTGTAGGGTCCTCTGGGGGCTGCTGGATGGATATCTGCTCCAACAGTGTTCTCCATTTTCCACAGGGGGACAATCTTCTTTGTCATGGCCTTTGTCATGGCCTTTGTCATGGGCTGCAGGTGAACCTTTGTTCCAGCACTGAGAGCACCTGCCCCCGCTCCTGTTTCAGCAACCTTGGTGTGTGCAGGGTTGTTTCTCTCACATTTTTTTCTCACTCCTCTCCCTCACAGCTGTTGTGCAGCATTTTTTACCCTTTCTTAAATGTGAAGATTTACCAGCATCCCTGATGGTCTAAGTTTTGGACAACAGGGAATCCATTTCAGAGTCATTTGGCCTCTCAGAGGCAATACCTGCACACCACCCACTACTAAAACCTTGCCATGTAAGCCCACTACCACGTGGAAGCAATATGCTGGCTTACCTGATTGGCAAACTTATGCTAACTGAATAATTCTGCAGGTTAAAATGAAGTCATGTTGTAGGTGTATGTGAATGTCATAGTGCAGGTGCTGCTTTGGATCTGTGTCTGAGACATAACCTTGAAAGGGCAAGAAAGAACTTCTTCATTTTTGTTAATGAAGTTCTACCTAAAATGTATCAGGAAGAGCTGAGAGTATAGGTCTGCAATATGAGCAGAAGACAATGCCTGAGAATGTAAGGCAATCACTTCACAAATGTGATAAAGCTCCAAAGAGACATTTATCTACAGCTCTTAGGAGCTATTCATATATTCAGGGAGTGTAGAAGAGGTTTCTTGCACAGAAAAGACAGAAGCCTAGGATGGAGGTAAATCATCTTCAGTCCTATTACAACGGCTATGGCAAAAATACTTAAGTGGGTTCTTACATATCTGCTTTCTCTACTTGATTTGGCTGCAGTTGCATCTGGTGTTATCCTCAAACAGAATTTTTCCTTTCTCTAAGTTACTAACAGTAACTTCAAAATTATGGAGGGTTTTAAGTTAATAAATATATACATAAATAAAGCCGCAACTTCAAGCAACACTCTCCAACTCTTCAGTATGGCATCAGAAAAAGAAGTTGTGTTTGAAAGAGTGTTCATGTTGTAAATATAACTTTCAAAATAGTAGATGCCATGAATTTTTATAAAGAAAGTTTCTACCCCCCCAAATTTCCTGAGAGTTAAGATGACCTGATGTTGATTCACAGTATACAAACAATACAAATTTTGCCTGGCTCTAATGAAGAGAATTCGTAGTCTAACATATGCAGGACAAATTTGGATAACTTTACTTTCCAAGTATTTTTAACTTGTCCTTCTAGAAACTGACCTATCATGTACAGATTTTCCTCTTCATAGATGGTATAACTGGAATGACAGCAGGCTTGATTAGTTGCTTTCCTTTCCATCTTGTCATAGACTTGTAGAATCATAGAGTATGCTGAGTTGGAAAGGACCCACAAGGATCATCAATTCTAACTCCTGGCCATGGACAGGACAATCCCAAAAATGATCCCATGTGCCTGACAGCATTGTACAAACACTTCTTGAACTCTGTCAGGCTTGGTGCTGTGACCACTTCCCTGGGGAGCTGTTCCAGTGTCTAATCCCTCTCTGGGGCAAGAACCTTTTTCTAATACCCAACCTAAACCTCCCCTGACTCAGCTTTATGGAGTTCTATTGCTGGTCACTGTACAAGAGAGATAAATGTCTGCCCTTCTGCTTCTCATCAGGAGGAACCTGAAACTTCTGAAACTGGAAATCTCCTAGAGCAATAATGGTGTGAAAGATTTTCAAGATATCCACTATTGATCCTATCTGTTGGCTGTGTTGTTTCTTTTCACTCTTTCTCCTCCTCTTTTCTGCATGGTACAGTTTTTGGTAAATTTTAAAGATGAAATTGTCTCATCACCTCTTTTCTTGTAATAACTCTTTAATGAAGATCTGACACGTAGGGATCAGCATGTAGGTAAAAATGGAAAACATACATAAGGAAGATACAGAAGGCAAGTGCTCTATAATTTCTTATTTTCATTTCTTCAGGAAAAACTACAACTATGTCTGAAAAACTAAAGCTAAATCTGTTATGTAGAAGACCATCCAATAGAGTAACAGAATTCTGAATTCCATAAGGTACTTTGATAGTGATGAGAAGAGCAGGAAGTTGAGAAGAAGTAAACAAGAAAGGACTGCAAGAGTGAAGAGAAATGGAAGCAGAACAGTGTAGTCAATGTAAGGTTAAACACAGAAGAAAATGACACTGAAGACGATCAGAGAATGGTGACTGAGTTATTTCAGAGGAATTTCATAGCACTGAGAAAGGAGACAGCAGAACATGATGGAGCTCTAAGAGACTATTTTAGACCCAAAAGGTCATGTTTCAGCTGCCAAGAACTTGTTCTCAGTTACTCTGAGCTGTACAATATACTGTTCCATTTCTTGGAGAGAAACCAAGAGATCCCAAATTATCAGCAGCCACCTGATCTGCAGTGCGGGAGACGTGAGAAATTCATTAACAATTTCATAAGGTAGATGAGGGAAAATATTTTCCAAGAAGTGCTTGGATGATTTTCAGTGACATTTATGTATACCACGTGTCTGCTTTCTTTTTCAACCCTACTGATCTGCAGTAAAGGTGAAAAACAGGGAATCAGTCAAAATAAACGGTGTCCTTCTCTACCTCTAGCGTAATAAACACAAAAATCCAGAATAACTTTAGCTGTACAGTGGTTTGGATGCTTTAATCCAAATGATTTGGTTATTTGGTTTGCCCTTATTTAAAGAAAGCACATTTAAAAAATATCTTGGCATTGCACATTATGCATCCAATGTATGTGCCCATGAGTATTCTACCTTGTCTACACAATAAATGTCAGTGGAATATTATCCTACCTTGGTAATACATTCACAGGCACAGAATGAGGATATGTGTCTGATCAGTTGGATTGCACAGTTCAGAAAGCACTTTTCTTCAAACCTCATTGTTACTCCAGCAGTTTTTTCAATGTTGATAGCCCTGAGGGATATAATAAAATTAATTTCTTCACAAACCTCAATGACCACTTCATCAAAAATTGGTTTTCCCCTCTTTGCCTGTTAGGTAACTGACTGCCCATATAGCAGCATTCTTTTGGATAACAAATAGCAAAAAAAAAACCATATGGAATTTCTCAGATGGGTATGTTGCAGCTCCATGGCTGGGACAAAGTCCTCTAACATCTTAATGGATGTGCTTTTGTTTAATGAGACAAGTCTGTACTTACTGCTATATTTTCAATGCAATTGGCTCCTTCTAAAGTGAACTTGCATTCTTGGCTCCAGAAGGTGATATGCAATGGGATTATTTGTCAGCTGAAATTCAGGCTGCAGCTACTTTGCCCTTGTCCAGTAGTTCATGCTATAGTGCTGAAACTGCTGGAGTGATATTGGGTTTTTGTTTTCTGTTACCTCAGAACTGCTTCTGATTTTTCCACTGGTTTCTGAGGCATCTGTGAAGCAGCATAACAGAGGAAGAACCATGTTCGTAAAAATAGCTGTATTTCAGCAATAGCCTCACAGAAGCATGATATCTTAGGCAAAGTTGCACCCTATTGCATAGTAAGGTTTAGGCAAAGAATTCCATGATTCAAGCATATTTTGTTTTACATCCCAAGACAAGTTTTCCCAAGCCACTCCCCCAGCTGGATGATAAAGCAGCGTACTGTCTTTTGTGAAGCTATGAATTCCTGCCTAGTTGTGTCAGATATGATCAGTTATCTGTTTTGCTTGACACTGATACAGAACAGTGCTAACAGACACATAGGGTGTGACATCAAGCTGCTAATATCAATGAGGTTGCAGGGTAGGCCCTGAAGATCAATTCTTTGAGTTTTACGCAATGGAGAAAGAGGAAGGAGAATGCAGATGTGTTTTCAGGGTAAGACCTTCATCAGCCTGCAAGCTTGTTAATGGAATTAGTTCCCATGCACCAATATCACAGATGGGTAATGCCAGAGAAATGGCAGGCACTATGTGATGAGCAGTGCATCCAACAGAAGTGAGCAGGATCATACCAATAGCTCACTTCCAGGCAAAGCAGAGGGCAAAACTGGATGAAGAAATTAGATGCTCATGCAAACCACATTCAGGGAGGAGCAGAGGACCAGTTACTTTCCATTACCTTAATTTACCACAACTGTGGGTATTCACTGTAGCTGCCTTGAAGAAAACAGCTTGTGTAAACATCTGCACTGGAGGCTACCTTACACTTTAGGTGTCAGCCTCACCATGTGGCTCTCAAAGACATGAATGAATGCAGTGTGGGTAGTGGAAAGAGGAGGAATAAAATGGATGAGTGCAGATTAAGTTTTCAAAGAAGACAAGATCAGTCATGTCAATAGCCATTTGTTTCACTTCTTTACTACTTTTGTCACAGCAATACTATCAGAACAGGCAAATTTTCATCTCTCTAATATTCCTTTTCAGACTGAAAAATGAACATAATAAGGGACAAAGACCCAAACAAGTGAGAGTAATTTCCTGAATTGCAAGCAACCAGAGCAGGAAGTAGATAAATGCTGGTTAACAATGATTCTTAGGTATCACCACTGGCCTTAAATACACCAACTATTAAACACTAAATGTGATCCTAAGTCAGCTCAATTTAGAGCCACATGATTGGTTTTGTAAGCAATCTGCCCAACCCAAAAAGACAGGCAGAGTTTTTAGACTGAGCTCAGTAGATTCTGAGTGTGGCTTCTGAGCTTGACCCACATATTGGTGTTCTAAAGTGGCTCAATTTATCAGCCTGAACCAGTGATGCCCTGAGGATCTTTGCACTATGCAATACCCTCAGGCTTCCCAGAAACACTGAATGGGTCAGGTTGGAAGGCACCACCATGGGTTATTTGGTTTGCCCTGCTCAGGCAGGGTCAGGATAACCCATGGCACAGGATAGCAACCAGATGATTCTTGAGTATCTTCAGTGAGGGAAACTTCAAAACATCTCCGGGCAATCTGTTCCAGTGCACAAAATTGTTCCAGGCTGTTCTAGTGGGTCTCTTCCAGGCTTCCAAGTGAACTTGCTAAGCATTTTGAGCTAGGCAATATCAAATCCAATAATAAAAAAAACAAAAAAAAAGAGAACAAAACAAAAGAAGGACCTCAGAGAAAGAGTGCTATGATTGAAGTATTTATATTTTATGTCCAGATTGTAAAGTAGAGCAGGAAGTCCAAATCTTCTCTCAGAAGAGTCTTGATCTCCTATGATTATGTCGACATTTTTGCTTATAAGCAGTTTCACGTGTAGTTGTGGTGCATTTGGCAGTAATGATGGTCAGTACCACCTGTAACCAATGTTATTTGCACCCTTCTGAAAACCCAGGAAGCTTCATCAGGATACCCCAAAACCATTAATCTGATGAAACTTCTGGCAAGTTCTTCATCTATCTAAATTATGTAGTGTCATTTAACTGAAGCAAATTACTCCATGGTAGTCAAGACAATGGTTTCAGTGCAGTAACTCTCCATAATGAGAAGTATTTGAACCTCATAAATGTGATAGAAGAAAAATACATATGAAAAACATGATTTAGGGGAAAAATTCTTTAATAAATAGTCTATCTATTAAATTAATACTCTGACTATGTCACAAGGCCTTTTTGCAATATTACTGCATTTAACTCAGGTGACAGCAACTATGCCACCAAAAGGAGGCACAATATTTGTATACGTATGTAAATACACATGCAGAGTATAGTCAAGGCAAGAAAGAAATCCAACAAACCTTCCTTTGTTAATTCCAGTCCTTTAATTTTGTTAAAATATTAAACATACAGAAGGATTATTTTCCTGTTCTGGAAAAAGAACATGAGAATGCACCTTCAGAAATATATTTTATTCTGGTAAGAAGTCAAATGACAGTCTCATGTACACTACAGAAACACAGAGCTACAAAATTAGATAATGTAAGTTAGGCTGCATACCAAACCTGTCCTGCTACAGTCCAAATGAGGTTATTGACTCAGAGAAGGAGTCATTGATAAAGCAATTATTACCAGCAGCCAGATGTGTGATAGCTCATTTTTGGAAATGGACAGATGCCCCAGCATTAATGTCCCAGAGATATCAAACATAAGAAATTCTTTGAATAGAACCAAAATTGCAAGCAATCTTATCTCAGAATCTAGTAGATTTAATATGTAGCATTTCCTTGGAACCATAACAGAATAAACACATGACTAAGAGGCCAAATAAGTACAAATGAATCTTTTAAAGGTGACAAATTTGCTATGTATTAGTCAGGTTGTCCAGAAACTTAATGGATTCCAATAAAGATTTATTTATTTTTTTAAGCTACCAGGACATAATGTACTCAAAAGTTAGGTGCATAATTTCAGGTACATTCCATTTATTTCCATTCATTACACACACTTATTAGAAAACTCTGCCATCTGAATATTATACTGCTATGCCAAATGTGCAATTCTATAAATCAGCCAGTGAGAGAGGGTGCCAGCCCTTCCTGATGACAAATACAGTGGCAGGAATCTACTTTGTTTTGTAGCATGTAAGACTGATTAATCCAAAGCTGTTTGCAAACTTCATTTCATACAGGACACCCCCATCCTTACAATCAGATTAACAAATCAAAGGTACATTCAGACTTGGAGACAGGTTGCCACTAAAGCATTTCAGATACTCAGGCATTTGGTTAAACTAAGCTTGGATTAACAAGGTCTGACTGTTTAAAGGGAGTTATGTTTAGGGGTTCTCTGTCTCCACTGATTTTAAATACTGTGCTCATGGGGTAGTGCCGTCCAGTCTTAAGAGCTTACAGAGCTTTACAGCCTCCCTGCAAGCTTCATGAGCTTAATTGAAGATAAGTATACACAAACTCACCTTCCTAGAAAGACCTCTATTTATGTGAGGGGGGCAAAACCCAAACAAATCTCTTTATGCAGGGACTAAGCTGCATCTTTCCTGTCATCATTTATACTTATTTTTATATAGTGGAATTTATTAGACTAAACCCCTTAATCATGTGGAATAGATGAAAGTGGAATCATTCAACACTGTCACCTTTTGTTGTCACTTGAGACTCTCTAGGAGGTGATAGAACCTGATTGAATTATTTGTTAGGAGCAAATCATGCCAACCAATTTTGCCTCAGTGAAAAGTGGATCTGTGAGGGTCTGGGTCAAAGTCCTTCTCTGCCTTTCTTTTGTAAATTTAAAAATATAAAGACAGAACTTCTCTAGCTAATATTCCCAGCAATGTTTCCTTACCACTTGGAAATGTTGGCTTTGTAACATAGAGAGACCAGATTTGCAATGGAGAAGTGAAGAAATGTGCAGGATCTCATCTCACGTGGACAACCTGAGTGCACTCACCACTGAGAAAAGGAGGCCATTGAGGCCATACTCTCAAAGGATTGATGGTGGCATCATGTGTAAGGATGATTGAACAATGGTTTAATGACACTGCTGCACTGAGGGAATTTTGGTCAGTTGTTGTGCTTGATTTGTCTGCAGTAGAGTTAATTTCCTTCCCAGTGGCTAGCATGGGGCTGTGTTTTGAACACAGGGCTGATAATATAGAGATGTTTTTGTTATGCTCACATAGGGCCAAGCCCTTCTCTGCTTTTCACACAGCCATGCTACTGAGGAGACTGGGGCTCCATGGGAAACTGGGAGGAGCCACAGCAGGCACAGCTGACCCCAACTGACCAGAGGGAGATTCCAAACCCTGTGACATCATCCTCAGTGTATACAGAGAAAGGGGCATGTTTGGAGTGATACCATTTGTCTTCCCAAGTAACCATTGCACATGATGAGGTCCTGCTGTCCTGGAGATGGCTGAACACCTGCCTGCTTTTGGGAAGCAGTGAATTAATTCCTTGTTTTTCTTTGCTTGTGTGTGCAGCTTTCGCTTTCCCTATTAAACTGTTTTTATCTCAACCCATGAGATTTCCAGCTTTTACCCTTTTCATTCTCTCTCCAGTCCCACTGGTGAGAGAATGAGTGTGTGGCTGTGTGAGGCTTTGTGGATATCTGGGATTAAACCACAACAGTTATATAGGAGCTGATGTTGGTTAGAGGTGAGAAACAGAAACATGAACATGAGGCAGGAACTGTGGAGAAGATTTCTGTGGTATGGTTTTGTTAGTGTTGGCTTACATTTAGTCACTCAGCAAGAAACCCTTTACTTATATACGCTGTATTGTCATAGGTAACTGTATATATTGCATATCCAATCACTTCTAAGGAATAGAGACATTGAGCACTATAATTTCTTCAACTCTTTCAGATCATGATAAAAATTTGCTATCCATTACACAGCAGTAAAAATGTATTTTCAGCGCTTCTTTTCCATTTATTTATTTGTTATTTACTTCTGCAGAAATGTCCAAGTGTCCTAATGAGGGCAGGAAATCTGTGAGCAAGCCACAGCTGATGCAAGGTGATGAAGCTCCATTTGGAGAGGAAGAATATGCTCACACCAGATGAGAGAGTAGCAGGCGATTCTTCCCACGTGTCCTCTCTCTAAACTGTCTGCCTCTGGATAGGGACATTCAAATTGCCATGCATTGGTCAGAAATGAGCTATCTCATGACTGTACAGCTAACTGGAATTCAGCACAATCCAGTGTTATTTGCAAGTAATTGCTCCCTAGTCAGTCAATAATTTACATATTGACAGTTCAGGAGAATGTTTGTTATATAAAATGAAGAGTTTCCTTAAAAATATGCTTATGAATTGTTTAATTTGCAACCCTTACTAATGAAGAAAAGAAGGGTCAGGAGGGAAAAGGAGGGTAGAAAAGGTCTCAGGAATATTAGGAAACAATTTATACAGGAATGAATGTAGCTGGTTTTAGTCTGCTATAACCTGGAGACTGTCTTTTCATTCTCCATCCTGCCTTAGTTTAAATAGAGAAAATACAATATGATATCATGTAAGAATGGCTGAATATTTATTTATTATTTTCTTTTACTAAAGTGAAAGTAACGCTTATGATAGGTTCAATTGAAATCCCAGTTGCTTTTATTCCCTCCTCCCAAATATTTATTATAAATACATATTTTATATGTGAAAGTACTTTGCATTTGAAATTAGCGAAGATTTAGAGTTATCTCAGCAAAAGAAAGCATGAGTGCTAGGAAGGCTGGGTGGTCTATTACTGGTAGTTCATACTGGTCCCCTTCCAAAAATTTTTTTCTTTTTTGCATGAAGAGATTGAGGAAGATTGTGAGAAGGCCAAGTCTTATTATACCTTCCTTTCTAAATTATTCCTGAAATCTTTCCACTTCTATTTATTAGGGAAAGTGAGATTAAAGGGTATGGTCTGCCTTTAAATAGTACATCCTGCAATGTCATGCTTTCATTTGTATCAAAACTCTTTACTGTCATCTGAAATTTAGATTTTTGCCTCAAGAAATGAAATTTTTTCTATGTATTTACCTCTGAACCTCACAGAGTTAAGGAAGGAACCAATAAATTATTTTATTTCCTATGAAAGCTAGTCCTTGACTACTGCATTTTCTGTAGCATCAGTGTTAGCACTGTTGCCACTCCTCACCATTCATCTGCAAAAGCCCCTCATACCTGAGTCACCTGCCCTTTTTTAGTGTGACTTCAGTGGATAACTTTGACAAGTTACAAAACCTGTTCTGTGACAAGGAGGGTACTGAACTCTGTGTCTCCTCACATGATTTGTCTAAATCAGAAAACTCTGTTCTGCTTAGGTTCATGGTTGGACTGACCTCTGACTGTCCCTCTCCCTGCATGCATTCCCTGTCTTTCCCTCTCACTTGTATTTATATAAACAGTCTCAGTGAAGGAACCTACAAATGCAAACACTGACAATTTGGTCTACTTAAAATTCAGTGGCTAATAAAGTTCAAAATAGTATGCTGCTCTAGGGACTTGTTAGCAATGCACAGGTGTAACACAGATCTCCCTTCCTTTCTTGGACACTAAGCTAACACTTAAATGATGATTAAAATGAAACAGATGTAAACCAGAGCCAGTTGCAGTTGTTCTGATTAACAGTTGTTATACAAACAATTAGTAGGAAAAGACTACAACATCAGTTCTGTTGGCAGGAGAAGGCACAGTCATGGCCAAGCCAATCCAATTAAACCATGTCTCCAGTATGCAGATGAACAGCAAAAGTGAAAATCAGAACATATCAATACATTGCCTTTCTCAAGGCACTGTAGATGCAGAGGAGATCCAAGGAGATGCAGAGGGCATTATGAGGAAGAAAGGACATATGGTGAGAAAAAAATCCCCCAGGTTGAAATGGGTACTGTGAAACCAAATATCTTAGAGAATTAACAAGGCTCCCTCACCACTTGTGTAGTAACATCTGAAATGTTTGTCCCAGAAGAAATTTTGAAATTTCAGAATTATTTTCAGCCAGAATAAAAACAAAGAATTGAAATTTCTAAGGCTTTTAAGAAATTTATTTTTAGCACCCCTCACACACTTCTGATTTCCAAAATATGAATATAAGTTTACAGAAGCACCTCATTATTAGCCTTACTATTTTTCTACATGATATATAAAATACTGAAATGAAGTTACTTAATCTTAATGAAATTCTAAAATTTCCATCACTTTGCATGAATGATTTAAATGAAATTCAATATATTCTACTAGAATATGTTGACTTAATTGAGTAATTTTCCAGTGGATTTTTAAAAGCCAAAACAGTGCTATAATGTAATGCTTCCTTATTTTTGAATTCTCCAAATTCAGGAAATTTCTGATGTTCTTTGAGTATTCAGTTTGACCCAAATAAACAAAAAACCTGAAAGACACAAAGAAAAAAAATTCTAATGAACTCTAATATTGCTAGACAATTGGCTGGATCCTAAATCATATATGTTTCTTGTTATCAAAACACAATATCTCTTGATTATCTATAGTATCATTTATACAGTGATGAAGTGATAGCACTTATTTCTGAAAAACCTGTCTTTTTCTAATTAAGTACTACCTTTGTAGGGCCCTCTTACACACTTTACTCAAGTTTTTAAGGCATACCATTCTGAAATGCACGGTAGTATACATATATATATTAAAAAACCAACGCATTAAAAATCTCAGAGGCAATGCAAGAATTATCATCCACTTTGGCTTATAACTAAAAAGAAAATGCTGGGCAGAAATGTGCCTTGCATTTTTCATAGAGTAACCTCCTGAAATAAATTAGCAAGCACAAAAGGAAGAAATATATGTTAAAAAATCAAAGCAAAAAACCCCCCAAAAAACAAATCAAAAAAGCAGGACAGATCAAGAGAATGCACATTAGGTATATTCTTCAGCTTAGGAAGAGTAACTTTAAGTTCATGTATTAGGTGAAAGTTCTCAAAGCTCATATTGTTATTTTCTCCCAGGGCACTGCTTACTGACAGATTCAACATGCAGACTGCATTTCTGCTGGATTTGATAAAAATACAATTAAAATTTTGTACAAGGGGGTACGCCAAATTGGCCTGCATCCTAGAACCCACTCCAAGCAAAACCTTGAGGAATATATTGTACAAGAAAAGGTCTGTCCCCTGGGATTACCTCCCACTTCCTTTAACCTGATATTTTGCTCATCCTATTATGAGATTCCTCAGAGGGGTGAAACACTAGATTGCCTCATTAAGACTCATCATTTACAAGATGTTGACAAACGTTGGCATTTATCCTGTTGTCATAACAAATGTGAGAAAATGACCACTTGGCAATAAGTGATTCTATGCAATTGCAGGTTGTAAAATACAAGAATAGGGGGGTGGGGGGGTGGGGGGTGGCCTGTGGATAATGTATTAGTATCGCTATGTAGCATCTCTGAACAGTTTCTCAAGGCATTGTAACAAATCCAGGCTGAAATAAATAATAATGAACAACTTATTTTTATAGAGTTTTCTGCATGTGCAACCTAAACATTAATTAAGAAAAATGAGAGAATAGTTTTAAATACAACATATTAATGAAACAGTTATTATTATTATCTCACTGGATATCTCATCATGAGTACCCAGCATCCACAGTGTCCTTGCTGACAGCCTGAAAACTCTCTGAACTCAGCTTGCCTAAAGCTCTCATCTGCCCTGAGGCTGATGACAGCATGGTCTTTCTTAACGAGGGTCATCTTGCCCCCTCTGTGTTAATGATATGTGAGGTCATCACAGGAGGAGATCCCACAACAGAGATTGCTGAGACAGGTTGGGGTGTGAGAGAATTGATCTCCTGAGTCCATGCACGAGTGTTTTGGGAAGTGGAAGTTCTCTTCCTTTGGAAACACCAACAATGTGGTCGCAAGGTAGTCCTGTAGGCAAAGGTATATCTTGGAGACAGAATTATCATCCAGAAAAGCAGGCAAAGATAAATGTGAAGGTGTAAATGCCTAAAAATGGATGCCTTATCCTTGAAGCTACATTTATGAGCTCCGTTTACCTGAAGGACCTTGAATCCTGCAAGGACTTCAGTCCTCTCAGGTGTCCCAGGTTCTGCTTCTGAATATGCATTTCAATTTTGACCTTTTTTAGAAAGTTGACGTCTCTAACTATCGTTTTCTTGCATCTAAATCAAAACAGAAGCAACAACTCATTATCTTAATTATAATGTCTTCATTAACAGACACCAACTGTCTTGTGAGATGAAACCGGTGATACTGCTAACAGTCAGAATCAAAAGTGACAATAACTTGTTTGTCAAGGATAGTGACTTGCAGGTGGTTGGTAATTCCATCCTACTTGACTAATACACTGCCTGAAACACTGTTTTTGGGGTGGTTGTAGAGCTCTAAGAGACAACAAAATTTCCTTGTCATCAGAATTTACAGCCACTGATTTCATAGTATCTAAATCCTAATCTGGTAATTCAAAGAGAGGCATGCAATTAATTGATTCCCATTTCTGTCATTAATCATTATTGTTCACTTCATGTTCCTGATTATTTGATTTGATTTGTGTGTATGTGTGAGTTATTTGAAGCACAGAGAGAGTTTAGGCTTGTTGGAAGATGATGCCCTTTGAACTATGTCCTCAGTTGAGTATGGATGCTCCTACGATACTAAAAAAGGAAAAAAAATGACAGCTCTGAAGGGGTGCTTACATTCTCTGGAGCACACTCCACTTTTGAAGTAAATACTTTTCAATGCTAGATATATATTGCTAGCCATGTCAAATTTCTGGCCAGTGTATGGGACTTCGGCCTTTGAGATAAAGAGGCTCCTCTTCTTATCTTCTCCTAAGCTGCAGAAACTTTGTGTCACAGACTCTCTCAAATCTACTCCTGAATCATTTAGATGATCCCTTTGAACATTTGTTGCTGCTTCTTTAGATCTGGAGATATCTTATATAGGGTATGATGTTTTCCCAATCACAATGCCCTAGAGTGTGGGCTTATCATGCTGTCTCCTTGCCTTTGTACCCTTCTATTTGGTTTATAGTATTTTTAATTGAGTCCTGGACTCCCAATCTACACTTATTAAACACTGAGCACATAAACACTTGTAAAGTAACAATTAAGTCACAGCCAGGTACTGGTGTTTTCCTCCCTGCTGACTTTACCTCTTCTGAATACAATTCATTAACATTTCCATAGCTTTGGTTACCCCATATTGGAATTTAAGTCCGTGTTTGCTTACTTATTATTGCTTATTGCCTGTTCTAAACACTGCTGCTCCTTTGTTTTTGTCAGGCATACAGTGCTAACTCCATGCACCTGCCTACAAGCAATAGGTCTGAGTGCCCCACTCGAATATTTGCTTGTGCTCCAAAAGGTTTTTCCTTGCTTTGAGCAAAACTAAATGCATTCACAAGGTTACATGCAGAAATATATGCAGTATTTACCAATTCCTTCACTGTAGAGATCAAGTGGAAAATGATAAGCATTATTATTACAATGAATACAATTATCTGTCTCACAACGATAAGACCAGTTGGAAAGATGGTTCTTGTAGAGTGTTGTGTCCACTGAAGTGCTCATGATGAGCAGACTATTGCCATGGATTTGAGTCCACCCTGTTAAGGTGGACTTCTCAATCAGTGTTAGGAATTGAATGTACATTTGTATCTCTGATGCAGTCGCTTAATGCTCCATTGAGAATGCCTTTTTAAAGGTACAAGGGTGGACTGTGGAGAGATATGAAGGTGGGTTCCACACTTGAAATACTGTAATGCACAGGTATACATTATGAACTATACAGCTAGGTTTCTGCAAAGATCAACATCAGTGTCTCTGCATTGTTCTCTGCAGACTCATGAAGATGCAGAAGGTCATGGGACAAGATTGTTCATATTTCTACATGGCGTAGCATCTCAAGATAGAGGAATACCTAGAGATGCTAGACACTGTAAAACATACTGAAATGCTTCACTCTTCTAAAAGAAAGTTTTGCAGAGTAAAGATGGGTGAGAATTTGATTGTTTGTGTTTTGTCCTTGGAAAAAAATTTTAAATTTGCAAATAATTATTGACTAATTTTGTAAAACCAAAAAAGCATCCATCTCTAAAAGAGTGAGTTTCCCTTGGATGTTTTCTTCTATAGCTGTGTGAAGCTCAAAACTAGTTTCTATTTACGTCAGTAGAAGAGCTCCCATTGAGCATAGAGGGAGCAGGTGCCAGTCCTCTGTGTCCTACCAACACACCTGGAGCAGATGTTCATAACCATACAGTGCTATATGCCCTGCTCGTGCCTCCCTGCCAATTCACCACAGTCATCTTTGTCTTCTAACACACCCTGCATCGAGTAACAGCCGCACATCTCTTTGATTTCTTTTTTGAACTTGTACACTTACCCAGCATCTATAAATAAAGGATAATGAACAAAGATGAATTTTACAGAAGCCAATATGGACAATGAAAATAATGAAAACCAGTTTGCCAACACTAAAAAAAAGTTAATTGACCATCTGGAGGTGTGCGAAAACTTTTGTAAATGTGGTATAAAAATTGAGCAAGATCTTTTTCCTTGAGTTTACTAGTTTGTTAAATAATACATTTGTCTTTCTTTTTCACCCTGAATTTTTTATATTTATTCATTCAGAGTGAAAACCAGTTCTAATGCCCATGGCACTGCCTTCTGCAGTTCTTCCTGACAGAGCATATTCATGATACAACATTGTTGTACACTGTAGCTTGTGCAATTTTCCATATGAGCATATTAATAATAATAACAATATGTACTTCTACTGTAATAATATATATGAATTAGAACAGTGGTTAAATCTGGCAGTGTATAATTATAGGTTGCCCTGGTGAACTAAATTTCAGTGGGGTTTGGTTCTATGGTTTAGGGTAGTCTCCATTAAATATAGGAAAATCCAGTTAATTAATTAGCCCTTAGTGTTAAATGAGTTTTTTAAGCCTGAGAGACAAGGGGAATGTGGGATTTGTGGGGACTTGACAGTGAACATTTAATGATGTTAAACCCAAAGTGACTGTTAATATAGGCTACAGTACCTGAGAGTCAGAAATACAGAGAGATAAATGCAAATAAAGCACCGAGGTTTAACGGGAAATGAAGAGTATTAATTTGCTCTGGATATTCAGATTGTCTTTGTATGATTTAAATTTTTTTTATGGTCAAAAATGCCAGTGCCAGGGTCCTTCATTATTTGGCCATACAGAAGACACTTACTAAGAGCAACAGGAAATTTTATGCAAAAAATGTGAGTTGAGTTTTTCTGAGCATTTATGTTCTTTTTCTGTGTAGTTTTCCACCATGTGGAAAGGCCTCTTTTGAAGGGTTGTCCTTGGGCAAGGGAGGCTTTATACTGCTGCCTTCACATAACTTTCTTCTGGGGCAATCTCAGCGAGGAACTGTCTCCATCTTGGTTAGTCACAGAATCATAGAATCATGGAGTGGCCTGGGTTGGGAGGGACCTTAAAGATCATCTAGTTCCAACCCTGCCATGTCATTCTAGATTACCTTCATCTTCAGTGGCAACAGGTGACAATAATTCATTTATCTGGCCTATATCATCAGTTTACATTGGTGCACAAAATGTAGCGTGGTGTAGCTGGTATGAGGGTGAGTGGGCAGCGTGTAGAGGGTCTGAGCTCTTCTCTGCCACTTCTACACTCCCTCAGTCCCTTGAGGCTGCACTACATATGGATCCTGGAAAACAGCACATGTATTCCCAAAGTGGGGAGTTGTGAGTAGCTCCCTGACAGCCACTTCTGCCTATACTGAGTTCAGTCCTTTGTGATTTTTTATTTTCATTTTCCATTTGAACCTTATGCTAATTCTTTGCATCATGGGTAATAGGGTTTATATTTTTGTTTTATCAATTTGGTGGAGGGACAGTGATCAGGGACCTCCTGAGATGACAGTCTGTCAGATTGTAAATCAAGGAGGATCTCTCCCTTAGCAGCCATAAAGATTAAACAGACTAATGAATCAATGTTTTAGACCATCCACTCTGGGGAGCCTTCACTTAAGTCCCAGCACTGTTGGTCAGGTCAGAAAATGCTCTTTTCTGTCAAATGGTAGGTCTCCCTATGTGATAGTGTGCCTTCATCCTCCTTTGTGCTAGCTGTAAAAACCTGACAGAGGCAGATGTCAATCCATACTGTTGTGACACTTCCTCATTCAATTCTAAAACTTTGTTAGAGATTTCACTGTCCAGTAACTGGCAAAAGAGAAGAGGCTGTGTTTGCTAATTTTGCAAAAATATGTGTAAAAGCTCACCTTTTTATTTTTCCTATGATTACGAAATATTTTCTGTTGAAGAATGACCTATTTATAACCATCCCCTCTCCACAAACCCTTGTGTTTTTATGATGTTTGCTGTCTCAAGGGCACTTTACCTGCATCTTTGTTCAGTCTCTTAAAATAAATAATACTACATGTGTAATTTTATTCTTAAGCACCATTTTTTTAAGCTAAAATCTTTATGGAAGTATTGAATCCTGTTAAATTTGGCAACAGTTCTGTGATACTGAAATGGCCATAAATTACAGCATATGCACTTTGAAGCAGATGTTCTGTTAAAGTTCGGATGTTCTGTCCATCTCTCTGACAACTGCAGCAATGATATTTTAAAGGACCCTTTTGCCATTAGAAAACCATAATTTAATGTAGACAATAAGATAGTGTTGTTAATTTGTATTACACTGAAGGAAAATACTCTTATAAAATAATATAATTTTAAAAAAAATGTTGTTTTATGTAAATAATTTGTTAGAGATTTTTTAGGAGAACAATTTTTTAATTATATTTTTTGAGAATCAAAATATTGGTGCAAGAAATACTCAAAATAGTAAATGCACTTCATTCAACACCTCCTCAGTTATAATTTTTCTAACTTAAGCCAGTAAATGAATAACCTTGTCATCTTTGTTTTGATACTGTTTTAAAACACAGACCTGTAATGCAAGAGATCCAGTGATGAAATAGAAAAATAAATGACTGCATTAAAAATGGCACTGCCCAGATGGTCCCATATAGAAGTTCTGATCTGAGTACTCACTAATTAAAGAGAGGGTGACTGGAATCTAAATTTATCTTCTAATTTTATATTTGACCCTTATCTACACATGAGGGACATGAACACATTTCAATTTTGAACATAACCCAAAAAAGCACTTAAGCAGGTGCTTAACTATAAACTGATGTTTGACTCTTACTACCATAAGTAGAGACGATTTCCTGAATGTGGACCATGGAGGAATTTTAAGGCTAGGTCCTAATTTTGCCAGATAAGGGGAACTGATCATGATTTATGAATTTGAACCTATTTTTTCTATGATGGTAACAAGATTTCAGGCATCTTAGGTCTACTAAAGCTGACAAATACTTTAAGATACACTAAAATCCTTTCATTAACAGCATATGAGCTTTCTTCAAGGTAACCCAGTTTATTGTTGTTGTTCTACCCTCTTACAGAATTGCTGTGTTTTTGGTTGAGAGAAAATTGCAGTCTGGAGAACTTATTCTTTTGTTCCATTTACATATATGTGTAAATCCACTTTCAGAGAAAGATAAAATGTTGCTAAACAGAACTTGAACCGGTGAAGCTAAAACACAGTTTATTCCACAAGAAAGAAAGTCTCTGTGTTTTGCTTAAACATCATCTGAAATATAGAATGAACATTAGCCAAGGAAAGAGGCAAAAAAATCTTAAAACTGATGCATGTCTTTCACGATAAGCAGCATCGCAGTGCTTGTGGTGGGCAAACAATCTAGACTCAGTAATTTTTTACCCTTTTTAAACTTTAATTTACTGCCACGTCATGCAGACTTCTATTCAGTGATTTGTTTATTGAGGAAAAAAATCCATCAACAAGTGAGAACCTGTCTGTGACTGTCATAGGACAGCTCGTAGCTGCTTCCCACACAGGGCACCCTGCTACCCAAACACTGGCAATTATGCCCTAGGCAGTGGGCCTTTCATCAAGATCCTTCTTCTTGGGAGAAGGCTTTGCCTCGGACATGAGAGAACGCTACAAAAACTCATGACCTTGTTGTCTCATGGGATTTACTGATAAGAGCTTATTCTAAGCAAAAAGGAAGCAATTCTGATGTCATAAATTATTTTACAATCAGGAGAACTTTGAGTCAGGGGAGTCCATCTTCAACACAGTTTATAAACTTCACTAAACCCTTTTTTTTTTTTTTTTTTGTAGAACAGTGTTAATATTGGCATGCAGCAGGGATAAAATGCAGAAGTTTAAAAGAAGAATACGGAAACCAAGAACCGCAGGAAGATATTCAGTGAAATTCCCAAAGCATAACAGCTCTCATCCTGGAACAACAATTCAAAATACCTAAAAGGATTCTTAAATATTTAATACTTAATGATATTTCTTTCTAGTTTACTAATAATCTACTTTTACACAGTTCCTATTCATTCAATTGCCTGTGCAGTACCATCAATGGGGCTTTCACTGTCTGTCCCCAAGCTTGCAGAGATAACATACAGCAACTTGACCTGAGAATGTAAAGGGGAGCACAGAAGAAACTCAAAACTTTCAAGGCAATGACCATAGTTTTTGCATTTCCAATGTGTAACAACATGGCATTCTCATCTTTGTACTGTCTTCAGTACTTTACTGGTTTTTGTTTTATTCCATATTGTTCTGAACTTCCATTATTTTACACTTGTGTACACGTGTACACACAGCTCTACTATAAAATTTTATCTGATACCATCCCAGACAAAACACATGAAAGCTGCCACTGTGTATACTAGTTAACTGAGCACTGATAGACTGAACAAGGGAGTATACCATGAAAGGGAAGAAAGGCAGCCACAGCAGAAAACTGTTCAGAATCATCTTGTCACTGAGGACTACTGATCTGCTGTCCTCTCCAGGCTGTTCCTGCTCTCAGACTTGGTGGCCATTCAGTCCCTTTGATGAGTCCTTATGATAAGATAAAAATTTTAATGCCTCACAGCACATCTGCAAGTCCAGCTACAGGGTTTCTGTTTCTCTTGCAGGAGTCTAGCTTCCATGCAAAAGGTCAAGGAAAAAAATCTTTTATGTGATCCCTATTGTGAGCCTTAATTCTTGCCATCTTTATGACAAGAACAAAAGGAACTAGGTTGGAATTTTATTTTTTTATTAAACCAACAAGAACTTCAGCAGCCAGCTTTGGGAGGGCCAGTACTGTAGCTCCACTGCTTATACATGGGGGAGAATATGTAAACAACAGCTGGGGAAAAAAACTTAAAATAGGAAAAGGAACATCTATATTAGACTTTCAGGCACTGCTAACATCAAAGATAAGTGAACAAGGCAGGGTTTCCTGAAACAAATAATGAGCTACAGTGAATATAAAAGATCAAGCCAAGGATCAGAAAATTTTTTTTGTGCCTCCTCTGTATGTCGTAAAGAATTCTACTACTTCCATGAGGACTGTGTGAGATTTAAGAGTTCAACTTTTAAATTTAGCCTACAGGAAAATCTCACTTTTCTATAGGGAGACAGAGTCGATGAACAAGTGGATGATTTTTAGCAAAAATGTACATGTGATTAATAGTCTTTTTCTGCAGGTTTTAAGAAGTGATGGGAGTGCATTTAACAGCCCTAATGGTGACTATGACTGCTTCTATATACACCATTGCAACAGCTGCTGCCTAGCTGGGCTGCTGATCCTTGCTGTAGTTCTAGGCTGTGGAAAAGGCTTTTCCTCTTTCCAAGGCAGAGAAGTTGGGAGAGTATTCCTCTGAAGTTTAACACACATTGAAGCAACAAAGCAGTTCCACTGGTGTCAAATGACCATAGAGCCAAATACTGAAATTTTTCAGATCATCAGAAAATAGATAATGAGATTCTGGTCCTATTAAATCTTATGGGAATGCTGTAATTTTACTGAAGCCAGGTTTTCACCCTATACTGTAAAATGAAATACCAATCAAATTATTCTAGGAAAGTTAACTGTTGATTACATTACTGTATTCATTAATGTCTCTATTAATCTTCCTTTCACAAGATAGAAATCAAATAATTAAATATTACACATTTGTGTTTTAGTGAAATGAAAAGGAAAGGTAAAGGCGTGATCTGAAAAGTAAAGACATTTTCAAGTTTAAAGAACCATGTGATCTGTATATCACTGCATGAAGAAAAAAAGATAAGGGTCCATATCAAAGATTTGTAATTGGATTAGAAAATGATATAATCATATGGTGTCTTTATTCTTTAGATTAAGCCATTGTCTACCAGAAATAAGGGGAAAAAAAGAACACGAATTAAAAGGACAGAAAAAAGGGAAAGAAATCTGTCTTCTATTTTTCCTAAAAAAAGACAAAACAAACCAAGGAATATTCAGAGACTGGAAGATGGGACAACCTGATACTCTCTCTCAAGCTATCTTTTGCATTCACGCTTTTTGATATTTTAATTAAGTAGTAACAAACTCTGATTGCTAAACTCTAGCCTCACTTAGAGTAGCACCATGCTAACTATCACTTGGGATTACTGCATATTCCATTCCATTCCATTCCATTCCATTCCATTTCATAACTTTCATCTAGGCCCTGGAGAATAAGAATTACCAAAGCTGCATTGTCATTGTGCATGTGATTAGTAATAATCACGGGCATTTGGGAGAGCATCCAGTAAGCAGACCACCTGAAGAGCTGGAGTCTCCAGGTGAATTTATCTTTTGTTACTTCATATACCTTAAACACAGCACTAGGTAACAGGAGGAGGGAGTCCAGGTGTAGAGCTGAAGGTCAGATTATGGCCTTGCCTTCAGCAGACCATCCTGGAGGTCTATACTCCCCCCCAGCAACAGCATAGGTCTGCAGTGCCTCACTTTCCTGACAAACCTGGTTGGGACTGATCAGAAGGAGTTGATGAGAGTTCATGTGAGATCAGACAGAGCAAGAGAGGCTGTAGTTTTTGTGAAGGTGGTCCTGGCTGTCCTGTTAGATTGATGAGGCCTGGGGACTAAGGATCTTGAAGCTGGGTGTAAGCTGAAGGTTGCACATGAAATTGGAGCTGCTGATGAAGTAGGATGAACGTAGTTAGGAGCTGAGGTAGTAAAGAAGTTATGGATTTGTAATCTTGGTTTAGAGAGCTGTATGGAGGATAGCTAGAGAATGTGGCACCTTGCCACTTGATTTTGAAAGGTGACTCCTAGAAGCAAAACATTTGCCCTTTATCTAAGCTCTCTAAGTACATAACATGGGGAGCAGAGAAAAACAAATGTAAGCTGGACCATTCCTGCCAAAGCACATTTCTGTGAGAGCATATCCTCCTGCAGTGAAAGCTGACCCTCCTGGAAAGGCTGAAGATGTGGCAATCCTTCTGCATTAACGAGGCGCTGTTAACCAAATACATAAATAAGTTGGAAACCACAAGAACAAAATCTCACTGTTTCCATATGTCTCTTGGCTATGTACGTTTTGTGGTTGTGCTGATGAAACTGCTGCATATTATATGAAGTCTGTTAACTATGAGTTAGATACGAGCGTGACCACATTTCTTGTTGATTTTAACACAGTCCATGAAACCACCCAAAAAGAGAGCCCTGAAAGGATGCCTAAGAATGTTGTTTCTTTTTTCAATTGGTAAGTTCCACATTGCCCCTGTGGGCAGTAGAGGAACATAGTAAAAGAAAGAAAAGTATCCCCCACATGCAAACAAAGACAGGAGAACACACTGGCAAGTTTCTATCCTATTACAGAGGCATAACTGTAATTGTTCCAGCAAAGTGTTGTTAACTACCAAAGAGGGACTGGAGCTCTCCAGAAACTCAGAGTCTGTCATGGAGAATGTTCATAATAAGAGAAATAAGCCAACTTGTGCATTTACTTGGATATGACATCACTGACAGCCAATTAGAAAGTTCCACTTGTGTCATTTCATAATAAAGAAAAGACTATTCAGCACTCACTGCATCAAAGAACACATGTCACAGAGATTTGCACAGAAATGGGTTGATTAATTTTTAATGAATTATACCAGGAGAAGCTTCCTTGTATAAATTGCTGTGAGAATACCAGTGATAACCCATGCTTGAATAAAGAGTTTCTATATGTGTGGATTCTACAACTACAGAGACACTGAGCAAAATTGAACTAAAAATTGTGCTACTCACCCTAATCTATCCAGTTCATGGCAGCAGTAAAAGCAGCGTGGGGTGCACAGTAGTGCAGGTTTTAAAGACCATTTTATTCACTGGAAGTGTGCCCCGTAACTAGCAGAATGCTTTCCCACTGTCTTTGTTTTCACTTCAAGAGTGGATGTCACTCTTGAAAACAGGCCTTTGCTGAGCATTGCCTGGTCTCAGCACAGCTTTTAAATTCTGTAACGCACCCTACAAGCTTTCACATTTTGTGACTGAATAGCCTTTTCTTTCATGGGATCAGCCAGCTGATACACAGACTAAACAGAGCATCCTTCTGGACCAAAAATATGCTGTAAAATGGCATTTTTTGTATTTCAAGGTGTATAGAAGAAAAAGGTGTTTCAATAATGATGTTAGGAAGACACCAGCTCTACCTGACATGTGGAAAAGACAGGTAACTGACCCACTGACGAGTGAGGCATGGAGCTCAGGTGCTACTGTCCACGTGTTTATAGACAAGTAGTCTTCAGACTCACAACAGGCCTTTCAGAATAGCCGAGGATATTCTTGTCTTTGTGCAGAAGGTATCAAGAGCAGTATACATAAATAAGACTTTCTTAAAATTATCACAAGTGCTCCTCTTTGAAATGTGAGCACATCCAGAGTTTGGTTGATTTCCAGCATACGTGATTCCTTTCAAGAGTTTGAGATCACCCAGACTTCAACATGAAACAAAGATATTATGAATTCTGAACTAACTTTTGATTCAAGATGATTTGATGAAAGGCATGCAGTATTGAATTCATAGTTTGAACTTAAAACAGTAAAGATGGGCCTTTTTATCTGTTCCGCACAAACTTTGGTTGTATAACAGTAAATCTGTATGTGACCTTGGTTTCTACAAAATCAAAGGCACCTTCCTTAGTCCATGTTATACAAAGTCTACTCATGTTATTCTAGTCTGCTAATAGTGGTTTAGAATTGGGATCTAGACTGTTGAAATGCAAGGAAAGTGTGAACAAAAATTCTTGTGTTCTTTTGATATTGAAATGAACTGGATAAAACTAGGGTGCTTATAGCTTCCTTATATAGAATCTTATATTAAAGAAAATACATTTCTAAAGTAGAGTGAACCGATTTTAAAACAGTTTTGTGCATTTAATATTTAGAGCAAGTGCCTGAAAAGCATTTTCTCTTTTAGTTCCTTGTCATATATGTTCAGGATTCATTATGTTACTTGGAGGCAACCAGGTGAATTTTCTCTGACTGTTGTTCATGCTGATCAAGGAATGCCAACGAATAGTGAATTTTTATTTTAATTGATCTGACTGGAATGAGCTGCCACTCTTCTTTGCATATGAGCATATCTCTGTATGGAGATTTTGGTTACATTTTGTGCTCAGAATAATTTAGGATTAAAGGAAGAATTGCGGGTTCAAATACAGGAAGAATTTTCTCACTAATATATTTTATTCCTGTATCTAGCACTACCATAAATCAGAGAGGAGATACCTTAAAGTGGCAACTGTAAAAAACAGAAGAAAAAAAGTCTCATTAAAATTAATGCACAACAGGCTATAGATTAAATTAAAAGCCTAAAGGATCTCAATGCATTGCAATTGGCATTCCTGAATTAGCAATTTCTGCTACCACAAGTGAAAAATATTTGCAGGGAGAAATTGGCCTTTTTTATTTTACTACTATTCTTCGTGTACAGTTTGCTATAGTTTTAAAATAGACAAGCAAAGAAAGAAAGATTTATTTGACCTACCTGTAAGCCTTGAAATATGTATTTAGCACAGCTGTTCTTTTGTGTTTAAACTCATCACAAAAATGCAGCTTTAATGTAACCCACCATTGATCTGCAGTAAGTGGAAACAAAATCTCTCCTTAATTAGTATCATCCAATCACTTTTTTACATTTCTACAGAACACACACTGTGAACTGTTTAATGGACTATTATTTAGAAGAGTGGCAAAGAGCTTGCAAAAAAAAAAGGCATATAGTGAAAATAAAAACTAGCTGTGTCAATGAAAAATGTGTTGCAAAATAATGGAAAAAAAGATGTTTCATTAAGATGGGCTTCACTGGCATTTTACTGTATAGATGAACACTGCTCCAATTACTGCCAACAATGGGGAAAGAGATAGAGAGATATAGATTCATTACTTTCAACACCCTTAACTGTCTACCACTGAATTCGCTTATCTGTTCCTTTTTCTACAGGACCTGCGTGGAGGGGGGAAGGAATAAACAAAGAACTGAGTAGAGTGAATGTGTCACAAATTACCACAAACACACTGTGACTCAATGCACTTTTCATTTCTCTCCTCATTAACTGTGTCTTGCTCAAAATGAGAGACTGGGTCTAAACATAATCAAGTCCCACAGATAACAATTGACTTGACTGCTGGGGCAGTCATCACCTTCTAGCTACTGGGAAATAAATTTAGAAATAAAATGAGTTAAAATAAAATTCACTCTGCTCTCTTTTCTGTGCTCAGATAATTTGAAGGCCATCAAGGCCTGCAGAAACAATCCATCTCTCTGTGAAAAGGAAAGCAGCCTGTGCCACTACCAATAAGGCATGTCTTTAGTGTTATCAAGAGTAAGTATAATTACACAGTGGAAAGGCCATCAAAGTGTCTTGGGCGCTGGTATTTTTTTCCTGAGGTCTTCATCAATAGTGCTGTCGGAGTGAAAAGAATAAGTGGGGGGGGGAAGGGAAAAAAAATAATATCCTCCAGATTGGTGTGACTGACCTGCAATCTAGTAGAGCACATTATAATTTGAGAGCAGTAGGACAATTCAATAAAAATTTTGCTGTCTTCCACTTTAAATCAGGAAGGATTAATTTCAAGAATCTGTGTGGATGCTCTTGTGGTCTTGGTTTTGTCAGTACTGAAATTTCTTTTCTAAGAGGCTAAAGGACTTCCTGTTACAGTGTATTTGTACTTGCCAAGGCTCTCTCCTTGCCTCTAATAGCAATGCATTTCTGATAGGCAGATTTCTGGCAGGCAAAGGGGAAGTAGGACTAGTTGTTTCTCTTGAACAGTCTCCCGAGTCTTGCACTTTTTATTTAGGTAAAACATGAGTGAAATTAATTGGTTTGCTATATTTTTATCAAGAGCAGCCACACCCTGATGTACATGTTTTAGTGGAATTCCACTCAGTAAAATACATACACAATATGCCTGACACTGTTTCACAGGATGGGAGTTCAGAGCTTTATGCCTGAGACTTGGCCTGTGGTCCTTACTCTGATTAGTAAAGTATGTTCTTGCAAGGAGTTCCCCTGATCTCTGGGGAGGACTGTGCATGAACCAGTCACAGGAAGATCTGGGTGTATGCGCAGAGCAAGCGGCTAGCTGATTATCTGATAATGAAAATACTTTCAACAACAGAGAACAACCCAAAACCTAGCTATTAACTTGCTTCTGGCAATAATAAAAACATGTAAGTAATTGTGGTATAAGTCCTGAAAATAATCACCAAGTCTGATAATGAAAACCAATCATCTAAACATCAGTGTCCCCAGACATCATGTTGTTCTTGGAACTTTCCTTTTCTGTGGCTACTACATCTGGAAATCACAGTGTCCAAAATGATGGCAACTGTTTGCTCTAGGGCAAATTAGATAATTAAAAAGTTTTAACCAGTCAGAGGACATTTAAGTCTGCCTCAGTGGTTTGTTTCTACTGTTCATAACATGAATATATTTTCCAAACCTCAATTTTTATTAGATTTATTACAAGAAACAAGATTAATGGGGCTGTACTGCTTTCACAAAATTCTGGTTCTTAAATAATAATTACAGATTTCCTGGAGTCCAAAAGAGCTGAAGTAGAGCTGATCCAGCAATGTGGCCAAACATAACAATTTGAGAGGAGCGAGAGTAAAGAAGTATGACTGAGACAATGCAAATGGGAAATCTCCCTGATTCTCCTAAAGCTTTAAGTTTTTATTGGCTAACTGGCATAGTAATTTCTTAAACTTTTTTGGACACCAGTGTTGCCTGGAATTTTGGGGGAAAGGATGTGAGGTCTTTTTCCAAAAAGCTCTGTGACTGAAGTCTCACTTATGACAGTGAGCCCTGAAGATGATGGGTCTGGCCTGCCCAGATCTAGCTGAACTGAGAGTCACAGCACAGACTGAACTGCAAATTCTGCTCCTGAGGTAACTGGGATGCACAACACTGGGAAATGGTTGAACCTCTGCCTTTATTTAGCTGTTCCATTGTCCTGCCTGAAAGGACACAGTAACTGGAACACACTTACAGCATGTCAGCTGTGCTCCTTCTAGAATGTCTTTATTGCTGTCACAGAAGTAGTAGACAACATCAGGGTAGCACAGAGACACTAAGTTAGTGATAAAGGAGGTGACTTCAGACAGTAGATGAATGGGAGCTGCAGCTGTACAGATATCACAAAAACTGTGTTAGCCTGTGCAGTTGCTCTTGTGACTGGGGTGTATAACTTAGTACAGTCTAAGCTTGCCTGGTTTCCAGCACATAAAACAAGCAAGCAGGATTAAAAAGTTTTATTTTTTGTTGCATTGACCCTTCCAAAAAGTAGATTTGTGTTTTCTAATCTATTTTTTTTCTACAGTGTTGGAAGGCCATTTACGCCACAGAATTTTTGTTCTAGCAAGTAACTGAGACATAAATCCAGTTAATATCAGATAGAACTGGTTCAGACACAAGAGAAGGAAACTCAGTAAAAATAAGCTAAGCCTTTTTTATGTGTAATCATAACCTCTTAACAATAAAATTCATCACCCAAATGATGAATTCTCTATCTTCTTGAATCAGAAGTCTGTGATTCCCTGTGGGGTTAGTGGGCACTAACAGAATCCTTCCATTTAGTGCTCTATTTGAGGTCCAATTAACCAAATAAGTAGTGAAAGCAGTTCCAGAAATTGCATGGCTTCCTGCCACTCTTGCAGATAAGCACAATGCAGAGACCCCTCTAATTTACCTGAGCTGAAGATGAGACACAGCAGATATCCACGTTGCTGGAGCCTGTCTCTTCCAACTATTCCTCTGGAGCACGTCTGACAACTGCCCTTCTCCCTTTTTATTGCTGGCTTACACGGCTGTAAAACATGGCAGGGCTGTGTTCAAAAGGTGGATGGCAGTGGGCTCCACCAGCATTTCTGCTTTCCAATCACTGTGTCATGGTCATGAGTGAGAAAGTAGACTAAATAAAGAAAAACAGTTTTTGACTGAGTAATTCTTTTTCTCCATCTGTTTTAAATAGCATTCTACAGGTATTTAAAAGATGTGTAGATATAATGCCTAAGAATATAGAGCAATGGCAGGCTTGGCAGTGTTTGGTCAAAGGTTGGATTCTTTGATTTTAAAAGTCCTTTCCAACCTAAATTATTCTATAACTCTATGTAACTTTCCAGTATTCATGTTTTCAAAGTTTTCCTGAAGTTTGGAATATACCAATATTTTAGCAATGTTTGAGATTGTTTATTTACCCAAAGGCCTGTTCTGGGCAGACAAACAGCAGGAGGGTCATTTATGATCTATGGACATAATTATGTTACCAAGAATCCAGAAATCACTGAACATGGCTTCCAAACAATGTTAAATAAAAACGTAGGTATTCAAGCTCAGGATTCATAAATATAAATGGTCTGTATCATTTGCAGTTTTTCCATGGGAGTATTATTTGGCAAAGCTTCATGCTGTGCTGAATTTGTGGGTTTTTAGATTATTGCTTTTCAGAAAAATCTGGGTTTGGCACACACATACAAACACACAAATTGGAAAGGGAAATATTTACATTGTGAAATTAAACTTGTTCACATCTTCAATGATGATTTATTAAAGAAAAGTATATGGCAAACCACAGAATAGTGACATGTACCCTGGGTTTTACATTCCCTGTATGAAACAACCACAAAACTCATTTGAAAACAAATAGTACTATAAAGACTGAAAGAAAGAAAATGAAGCATTTGCATGTATAAAATACCTCATACAACACATCTTCATTCTAAAAGACTAAAGAGAACTAAATGTTTCTCCAAATAGCTTTTCAAGGGCATTATTTTTTATGGCCAGGATGTTTCTGTTTCTGTAGGCACCTATAATATGCTGTTGGATTACTTCATTGAGCGGCTGTTAGGTTAAGTACAATGCTTCCAGTGTTGAAGTATTCAGTGGACAATGGAAACTCAACACCAGGAAAAATGTAAAAAACAGGGAAGTTATAGGTGTTTTGTGGCAGGGTGGAGAAAGCAAAGTAGTATAAAGGACTAGACAAAAAGTTTGCTGTTTTTATCTGTATGTTTTATTATGCTATCCACTTATAGGCAAAATTTATTATTAAAGATAATATGACTTATGATAGACAGTTTATGTTCATTTTATGGTCAAATTCCTGTATGGATATAGACATCTGAAGTATATATATGTTTCTGTTAGTTAAAACAAATCCTTTTGTGGACAATGGAGACTAATTAATAGTTTTAAGCTGCAATTCTTCTGACCTTCTTTGAGGACTTTGTAGAGCACAAGCTAAAATGGACGTGTGTTTTCTCTAAGAAAAGCCTAGTCTGAACAGTTCACATCTTGACACCTACTTGAAGAAGCAACCTGGTCCCACTATCTGCTACAATACACAAGACAGGCTTGCTGTGAATGTAGATACAAAGGGAATAAGACATAAACCAAATATTGGACACTAACAGGATAAACAGAACTGCAGAAAGACTTGAATGTTAGGAAAGCTTCTGACTGCTTATAAATTATAGCGTGTGTAAGTCTCCAGGCATGTCTGATGTTCTCCAAGACAAATGTTTCTCAGCGTCTCTGAACAGTACTGGAAGGTCCCACTGTGAAATAATTATCAGCCTGGCTACAACACTCTCAGTTTTCTAGCCAGAATCTGAAGGAGAAGGACAATTATGAGAGGCCAACTCTGGTTGCTGCCAGAAAAGACTCTAGGGCAGAAAACATCAACAAAAAGGATCAGTATCCAGGCTGGCAGCAAGTAATAGTATAGCATTACTAGTAGGGTAGAAGGAAAGCAAATTATGAAAGCCCTCAAATATCTGCTAATTTATCTGGAATAAAACTGTCTTAAAGGTGTGTGGCAGCTATTTTGTTAGTTTAAAAAACTAAAATGTGAACAACTTGCTTTCAGACATAGCACTGATAAAAAGTGATAGAAAAGGGAGTGATGAAAGGAAGAAGTTTGAGTGCAGAGTACAGTGCAATAGTCTTTCAAGGTCAATGTAATTCCTCTTTCTAAACATGTTTGTCGCACAAAGTGGAATAGGAGTATCAGAGGTTTGTATTCCCATCTGTTTGCTTAAAACCAGGTCTGTGCTCCAGCATGAGCAGGCAAAGCTCTGATGAGCTAGAAGTACTTTGGTTCATGATGCACCCTCTAACAATGCTATAGTAGGCTGATTTCCTTATGATAATTGTTAAGGGTTTTATAAGTTTTAATAGTCATCACATGGTCACAGGCTGATTTTATGAAACTTTGTTCATTAGTCTCAGCGAAGCACTGCAGCACAAGTAAGAATTTCTAATTGAGTTTAGTAACAGGCTGAAAAGGTAGTTATCACACAAAGCAAATACAAAAGCAATGTAAAGAATTTTATTTTGCTTAGAATTGAAATCTGGCAGCAGTTTTATCCTGAGTCTTAAAGAAACGCACAGTAAGCATTTAAATCAGTGTACTCATGAACTGCTGAGATCAAAGTTAGCAGTGGCATTATTTGTGAAATATGAGTGACCTTTGTGAATCTGTTTCAAGGCTCAGGTAGTCTAGAATTGATTGAGCTTACTCCAAGCCTTTATGTACAGAGCTGAATAAGGGCAATAGGTGCCTTGGTTAAGACTTATCAGCGCCTAACTAGAAAACTAGATTCTGACGACACTGTCTCAGCTGGTAACTAACCCCTGAGTTACACTGGTAGGGCTCACCTTCAGACTCAGAAACCTAGGTTAATTTACCTAAATGCAAGTTTCTATGCTAATAGCTAAGCCTCTTTAACAGTGTAAGCCTGGGGTACAGCTCAGATGTTTAACCTTATTCAACTAAAGATGTTTAGGCATCCTGGAGTACCTAAGATATCTGCACAGGCTTGACAGATGTAACAGAGGAATTGAGGTCTACTGGACTAACAGCAGCTGGCCAGGAAAGCTATCAGGGCACCTCAAATGCATCTGTCTAGGCAAATAAACCGAGCTGTTAGTCAGCAAGGCTCAGTTAACTCAGCGTAAAGGAAACATCTCGTTTGGTAAACCAAAGAGCTCTCTAGACTCACCTGGCCGTGTTGGTTAGGCTTTGAATTAATATGGTGGGAAGCCAGCCTTCCGCCTCACATGCAGACAGATACTTTTAGACATCTAAATTCAGGTCTCTGGATGTGGAACTGAACCAGACCTTGAAGATCTATAAGATCAGATGTTATGTTTTCTTAGAAATAGCTTAGTAAATTAGCAGGCCAGAAGAGTCTAAACCCTATGTGTGCCAAACATTATCAAGATGAGATATTCTTTCAGAATCCTCTGATGAGCAAACTCTCACAGGCCCACACAGAATGCCTGTGGAATAGGACCCAGTATGTAGTGACAGCTGGCTTTGTTCAAAGAACAGTTGAAGAAAAATATGTGCTGCTACTACTACCACTACTACCACTACTACTACTACTCCTCCTCCTCCTTCTCTTTCCCTCTGTTTAATGTACAAGAATGGTCACAGCGTTCATCCAGGGTGTGGAAGGACTGGGATTGAGACAAAACTTCTATATAAAATGGGTTTAGTTTATCTTATCATAAATATCAGGTTTGAAGCTTCACTTCTGATTTATAGCAGGAAATAGTTCTGGGATTTTGGTACCCAAATCCTTCAGGCTACTGCTCTTACAAGAGTGTGCCCTCACGATGTCTTAACATAGAAAGAAGGGTTTGCCAAATCTTACACAAGAATGTGTCTGGCTTTTTTACCGAGCTTGGACCTGGGAAAGCTTTTAACCTGGCCTAAGGAAATTTCAAACTTTTGGGTCCTGTAGTATGAATATATCAAATGCAGGTCCAAAACTTTGAAATTTACATGTTTTCACTAGCTCATGAAGTCATCAGATTTTCATGGTCCACTATTTGGTCAAGGACATCTTCAGGCTTTCTTTCTTCAGGTTATATGAATCAGTTACCTGCCAAAAGCAATCAGGATAATGTTGTGGCTAAATGTGCCATGTACTAAATGTGATATTAACAATAACACTATGACAAGAGCTTTATATCCAGACTATGAACAAACAAGAATATCTGGTGAACCCTTTGCAACATATTTTTTGTGTTGCTGCCTTTTTAATTATGTAATTCAGAAAATGAAAAACAATGCCAGATTTCCATAAAGAGTAGACATATACACATTGATAATCTACAAAGGCCTAATTAATTCAGTATCTCTAGGGTATTTCATAATTTACAGGTCTAAAATGATGAAGTATTACCTTGTTAAAGTCTTTTGAATCAGACTACAGGTGTTCTAGCAGTGCTCCAGTAAGAGAGTTATTCAAATCCCATTCCCATTTCTGGTGGAATTTTTATCATTTGTGTGGCTATGTTTTGCCAACAAAAAATGAGAAAAGAGAAGACTCTGTTCACATTCATCTGTGGGGATTTAGCAATTAAATCAATTTGATTAACCAAAGACCCATTCTGCTGTGTATTTACATACTGTAATTACGAATTGGCAAATAGTGGGAAAAGTGGGAGCGTGGGACAGCGTGTTTTTACATCAGTTGTTCCAATACAACGCCTGTAATACTTCTAAATAAGCAGTCAGATCTATTCACTGTCTCAGCACCCCAAATGGATCAGATGAAGCAGTATTTTTAATGGGATTTGGGCTGTCTGACATTTCACATTCTTTTACATGTAGCAAATGCTTAAAAGCCAGTACTACAACTCCTGAGAATTGTTCTGTCCCATCTTTTTTAGTCTTTATTTTCTTCTTCTCTATCACCAATATAACAGTCCGTTTATTTCAGACTTGCCAAACATCCAGGTTTGATCAAATCAGTTTGATTTTCAGAGTGTTTGGTTGAGATCTGATTGCAGCTTGGGCTACTGAAAATTGAGTAAGGTCTGTGTTGAGGGTAGCTGTGAGGAGACAAACTGACAGGTTAAATCAGCAAGGACTGCAGTCTGGAAGCTCAGCTGTCAGGCTCTGGCTGGGTGGCCTCACATGTGGTTCCAGTTCAAGCTAAGGAAGGAGCATTTTAGGGCACCAAGGGAACACAGCTAGTCTGTAGACTGAGCAGTCCTGTGGCATCTCAGGCACCTGCAAGGGTCAGACACCACATCTTCACATATGGATACAAATGTATGATGGAGCATTTTAATTTCCTCCCAGCTGCTTGGTTGTTGATCTAGTGTAACTGCTGAGAGAAAAGGAAAATCTGGACTGATGAAATACTACCATACACATCATGCAAATGATCAATGGAGGTGCATCATGCCAAAACATGGGAGTCTTGATTAACGCATAGCCCCTGGTGATTGAAACAGCTCTGTCTTTACCACAGAGGACAACCTCTTTGTTCAACTATGAATTGCAGTAAAAATTAACTCCAGTTTGAACAGATAGTACTAGCACTGATATTAATGTAGAATTTTGTATCACTCAAATAAAAAAGTGGCAATTCCCGATGATTTTTGCACATAATCCATGCCAACAACTGTTTATAATATACAATATCTTTACATAGATATGTATTATTTAATTATTATACTATTTATGTACCCTATGAATTTATATGTGTCTGAATTTAAGATAAAAATCACAATATCTATTTTGATTTAAAAAGGTTCCTGAGAAATGACCACATCTGTTTCAATAGGTAATTTTCATTTACTCTTAAAAATCAGAGATTATTTTCAGTTAGTATTTATGTAGCTTCAGTTCCTTCTTATTATGCCTTTATCTACTAGATTAAAGACTCCATTACAAGAAATAATGCAGGTAATTTTAGACTGTTGTCATGTCATTTCTTAACCTTTTTATGTAAAGGAAACAGATTTACCCATTTACTATAAGGCAGTAAGATAATTTCTTTTTTCAATCTTTGTCAATTTAACAACAACCTTTTTTTTTTTTTTTTAATGAAGGTGAAAAGTCTGGGTCCATACCCTTCTCAGAATCTCCAGTTCCCACTGATGATTCATCTGGAAGTCCTTACTCCAAGTGTGGAATAGGCACCTTGTTTCTGAAAGACTGGGCTTGTGCCAAACTTTGTTAAGTTACCATTTATGTCATTCAAATGGACCTGCTGCCCAGCATGCTAATGTAAGTGACCGCTTATATTAGCATCCACTTATCATGTAACATGTCATTTTTGTATCTTCTGTTCAGTTTACAAGAAATAATTCCAGAAATTTATAAAAAATATTGGAGCCCCTGAAATCCCTGAGCCGAAAATTTCCCATTTTCTGTTACTTGGATATTATTTTCTGATAGTTTGTCTTGTACTAAATGTTTACTTTTTACCTTCGTTTCCAAAGCAATTTAACGTGCACCTGTGAGAGATCTGGGAACATACAGTAGACTTGACTTATCTTTTTTATTCCTCTCCTTTTCTTTCATTGACATTTTTTTCTGCCCCGTGAGTTCACAAGGGAATGCTTATGATTGTACACAGGTATTGCAATCTTTCTACGATGTAGGCATAAGTTTACTCACAGAAATGCACAAAACCCTTGACAGGAAAGCTGGTTTTTTCCAGAGCAGAGAAGTGGGAAGGAAAATCATTACACAAAGTCTAACATAAAGGTATCTTTTTGAAGTCTGATCTTTCTGTAGAGTCAACAAAGAAGCTCAGCCTTCTATTTCTGAAATGTAAGGTGGTTCATTTTAGGAACTGAAATAAAAAACATCTGCCAAATATTCAATGGAAACAATATTCATCTGGTTTAAACGGGGCAAGATTGCTGGAAAGTACATCAGTACCACTAGGCAGTCTTAAGTGAAATAAATGATGATCTCAGGCTTGTGGATGCCATGCTTGCTAGCACATCAGATTAGTGCTCATGTTTGGTGTGTTACAAACACTAAATCTGTTTGCACTGTGGAAGTCAGGTGTTGTGTTTTGTTTGAGAGGTGGTTGAAGAATTTGCCACTTACCTTTCTTTTATCATCCCACGTAAGCGTTTCCTTCCCCTCTGAGCACATACTATAGCAAGTGAACTCAACCAGGTTGCCCTTGTCTTTGAGCAGGTAGAAAGCTCTCCCGCTTCCATTTATAAAATGTGAGTGATCTAGAAAAGCTATTCCGTAAAATCTCAGCCGTAATTACTATCTCACAATAAAGACTTGATGATTAGCTCCACTCACTCTAGTTCTCCACCCTCTCTTTTTTGGCATGCTATTGACAAGAGCCTATACTGTGGTACATCTGGTACTACACTGTATCATACACTTCTACAGCAGAGGTTATTGGTTGTGGATATAAGATATTTCAGGGCTTTGACAATCACGGAATCACATAATAACAGGATGGCAGAGATTGCCAGGAATTTCTGGAGATTGTCTGGTCCAACCCACTGCTGAAGGAGGGCTAGCTAGAGCTGGTTGCTTGTCCAGATGGCTTTTGGGTGTGTCCAATCTGGGAGAATCCACAAGTTTCCTGCATATGTTTGCTCCCAGGGAGTTCTTCATGGATCTGCCAGTTGAATGTCAGTTAATGGGTCACCAATGGCTCTTCCTTTCCCTGAGGATATACACAGAATGGCCTATGTCCTGGCTGACTTCTTTGTGTGTCTGCCAGAGGGCTGAGGACAGCCTTGCCTTTGAAGATATCAGGTCTACAGAAACAGAGTATTTTTCCCCCTAAGTTTTTTTTTCTTCGTCCTCTTTAAGGAAAGATCTCTGTTACAAGCCATTTCTTAAAAAGCTGTAAATACTTCCAGGATTACTTTAATTTTCCTGCTCTGTATTTCAGTGAAAGGATAGCCTAATTCTCCTGTGTCATGCTCTTGTCTAGGTCACTATTCAACCTTAAGCCTACAACAATGGCAATAAGACCATTGTAAGAATGTCTGATATTACCAACTGTGTTTAGGATGTACTCATGCCTTTTTATTGTGTTTCGGTTGCAAAAAAGGTACTATATGGACTCTACTACGATAAGGCCATGACTTGAAATTATGCAAATACTCCTAACAAAACGAATTCGAGTAGGAGTAAAAAGCCTAAATTTACTTGCATTCAGAAAAAGGCAGGCAAGGACTGGTAAATTCAGAGAGTAAGACATGTGGCTAATGATCTGATTTTTGTTTTGCAATATTTTCCTATAAATTATATATATATTCAATTTGTACTGTTAGAAACACTATATTTGAGGTTTTTTCTGCAGATCATAATATCACATGAAATTCTAGAAAGACCTCAACTACTAGACAGAAGTGAGTGTAAAGATGCAAAAATGCACCATGTGTAAAAATATACAGAAATTACTGAAAAAGATCCCAAGCAAACAGAAAAGCAGAGTTCATGCCTACAGAAGTCTTCTTCTATTTTTTCTGCTATATACAGTAATTTAAACAAATCATACAGAACACTTAACTTTGAAAAAAATGAGCTTTGTGATTAAAATGCCTTTTTTATCAGACGACTATCTAGGTCACTACAGTAAAAAAGTGCATCAGCAAGAAGGAGTATTTGCTGTGTTGATAGTCCTCTGAGCATCTTCAATGAATGCCTGACTGGAGAATGAGAAACTGTTCTCTTGCCAGTTTTCAGTAACCATATGTTGTGTGTCTCCTGAATACTGACTGCAGAGAGGTGTTTTGGATCTTCTAGACACCAGTGAAAGAAAATATTTCTACTTTCAAGAGAAAAATAGAGAAAAGAGTAGACCTTTTTGGTCATGTTTAATTGCTCTGTTACCAGAAAAATGTGTTAGATGCTGAATCTAACGTATTCTTGTATCCTTGGTAAAAAATCAATCTTTTTTAAATTAACATCTCTTTCTTCTATGATAATCAGATAAGAATTTTATTACAGTTGTAGCACTTCTGTGTGTCTTGGATGTCTTGGATAGGTCTTTGTCCTATATCCCAATCATACTCACATGTTTTTATATGTGGGTTTGTGTGTTTGCCCTGATGTATCTGCTTCATCTGGTCTTGAGATCCAGTGGAGAGTCAATAAGGACAAGCCCCAAAATTTTTTAATTCTTTTGGTCAGAGCGGTTGAAAACATGTATTTTAACATCACATTTTACTATTAGTTTCCACTGAATGAAACAAAAAATTTCAAGTGCCTCCAGTCTGTGGAAATAAAAAGAATCTAAAAGCTTGCAACAGATACTCTTTTTATAGCAGTTGTTGACTTCGGTGGAGTTATTCTGATTGAATTTGATCAGGTATTAGAACAGATCTCACATTAAATGTAGAGGTTAGAATTTTCTTTGCATGAAGCTCATTTTGTCACACTGGTGGTATCTCCAAATAGCAGTAATTAAGTGATGTGAAATAACTAAAACTGTAGCTGTAGCTTGTGGATCAGGAGATATAAAACTAACCTCCCATGTTTCTAAGCCAGGACACACTAGCGTCTGTTGTAATCCTTTACTGAAAGCTGCTACTTCTCACTGGAGAAAAATGACACATATTTATGCTCAGGTCCCATTGACTTTCACTTTTAGGAAAATAATTATTTGAAGGAAGTAATATATTTCAATATATTTGTGTTTGTGAGAGTCCTGTGAGTGACATATGTGAATAGATGGAACCTACGTGGATGAAAATTTTCATATAGAAATGTATATTTAGATACTCTTCTTTTAAATTACCTTGCTTTGAAACACAACAGAATATTTTTTTTTCTCTGTCCTTCTAGAAGCACTAGGAAAATGTTAAGAACTATATAATGTAACCCAGGAGCAAATCACTAGAGAGGTCTCTCATTTTTCTATTAAGTTGTGCACATGTTTCTTCTGGTGACTTGGTTCTCTGTTTTGGACTTTGAATGTTAAAGTTCTCATATCCTCCTTCTAATTACATAGTTCTAGAAAACAAAGTTAAATATACACAGGTAAGAAAGATAGTCATAACTTGCTTATTTACAATGTAAGAGATATCTCAACAGATGCTGTCTAAGAAAGTTTAGTACAGCGAGAGATAGTTTAAAGGCTTCTAGGGGCTATGGCAGTAAAAAAAAAGGTAGAAAAGAGTGTTTTACTATTTATGCCAGAGAAATACAGAGTAAAAGCTAATTTGTGAATGTACATTATTGTTTTGGAATACCAGGACAGTATATTTTCTGTTCACTGAAAAATATTCACTGTTCATGAGCAAGGAGTACACAATAATCTAGGCACAACATCTGTGGAAGGACATCTTAGCTGTAATCATTCAAAGCAAATATTTGGCTCTATTTCTTTAGGTGATGAATCTCCTAACGCCACTGCCAAAGAGTAGCATAGCAAAGCTTATACTGAAAAGACAGAATGAGACTTCTAAAGAAACTCCTGCTTTGGGCTCTGGAAGTCCAACAACATTGTTGTCAAAGCATCAAGTGCTGACACTGAAAATGGCACTGCGTCCACACGGCTGGTGAAGCAACTTGCAAAGTTAAGTTATGTTACATGGAATTTTCACACTGGGGATTAAAAGCCACATATTTGAATTTAAAATAATTGTTAAAAATTTTTAATATCACTTTCATAAAGCAGAGGGAATGGACAGTGGTACAACTCACCACAGCAAAATTTCTCCAGACTGAGACTTCCTATCTAGCCCAAAATGAAGTTTTTGTCCTACTGCTTCACTCTGTGTCCTCTGCTTGGAAGAATACTATGATTTTGGTAAGATAAAAAGGACAAAACTTACCTTTCTACTGCCCTTTTGTACTCCCTTGCATGATTCCATGAGCATAGGATGGTAGCCAGCTGGCAGAGCCTTAAACAGTCTTGAAATAACAGGCTAGAGAAAACCAAAAGTGCCTGCAACACAGCATGACAAATACAGACTCTGCTGCTGAGCTAGTTAAAAAAAGATGAAAATCCAAGTCAAAATGGACCACAGAGGAATGAAAAGTTACAAAAGCTGACTCCAGTGTTGTGAAGCTGAGTTTCCTACATTCCCTCTGTAGCCTGAAGTGTCCTCTAAGGTGCAGTTCAGAGCAGGTATTTGAGCAGCTATGAATCCCTCTTTACAGGAGATTGTGTTCTCAAGGAGTAGGTTTGGAAAGTCAAAGATTGGGTTAACTTGCTAAAGGTGAAGTTTTTGTGAGCACTTTCATTCAATGTGTCTCCTGGGTGGGCAATCCCTACACTGTGTGCTGCATGAAAATTAGTTTTAATTTGGGCTCCAGTACAGAGCAGACAAAATGATTTCCCATTGGGGACATGTGGGACTGGGATATGGGCTATAGCACATCATCATTTTGCCTTTATACAGAAACCAGATTTGAGCTGTGGCTAAACTGGCTTACCCCACTGCATGAACCCCATCCTCCACCCCCCCACCCCAACCCTACAACACCTGCTTTTCTGCTGTACCCCAACAGGCCTGGTAGCCACAGATATCCTCCATAACTTCATGCCCTACTCTGTATAACACACTCCTGGCACAAGAGTACAAAAACATTGTGAAAAGGCTTGAAACAATCCACTGCCTAAACTGCATGCGGCTTAGAGAAGGGTATGGCTCAGGTACAGAAAACTATGACTGAAGGCTTGGAAGAAGGAAGGGTTCCAGGCAACATTTCTATACATGTGGCTTTGTCCCTGGGAAGATCTCTCAGCCTTATGCCAAAATGGCCAAGCATGTGCAGTAGAAGAAAACTAGTCTTCTGAATCCATGTTTGTATGTAAGACAGCCAGCCTCCCCAGCACGTATAAACTTTATTTGGAGCTGTGTGGGAACACCACCTGCTCACACTGCTCCAAGAAATTCCACTTGGAACATTCAGAAGCAGCTGGGATGTGAATATTTGATTCATCTCATCAGAAGCTGAAATTAGGATTGAAAACACAGATCATACATTCTACTAACATTCCAAGAATATGTTTATTTCTTAATATTTTTGTTAATTGAAATGTCACTAACTGCTTATCATTTCAAGCTTGTTTATGCTATGGGTTGATGTGGTTTTTACTAAACTTTGTAAATGACTTTAAGGTGGCAAATTTACCTCAATTCAAGCCAGTTGACCTGCAGCTAAAATACAAAATGCAGCTGGAATCAATAGTTTCCATTGTGACCATCAGTTGTGCAGCACATAATACTCTACAGCATGGTGGGCATGGGAAGCAATGGCCTGGGCTTTATAGTTGTATTAATCGTCTGCTCCTGTAATTTTAGAAAGCATGATGTTACAAAGAAAATTCCACATGCTCCAGGAGGGAGTAGAGTGAAGACTCTGCATCTGGTAGCTCTAAGTCCACTGAATACATTCTTCAGTGGCTGAACTACTGGCACATTTTTCTTTATACCCTCATAAGGAAAGCAAGATTCAACACACAGCAAATTTTCCTCAGCTGCAAAGAGCTAGAATGCCTTGAGGCTTCTTTTGATGTCTCTCAGTTTCTTGAAAATTTTTTTTCTTGTTCTGTTCTAAATCCTTCTACCCTTTTCTAGTTGTGCTATATACCTTGCACTATTACTTATTTTCTAGTAATAAATTAAAAGTCTGACTGTATCAATGATCTTTGGAACCATTTTACTGAAATATCCTATCAGGCAGGGGTAGATTCCCATTCCTCCACTTAGGAAAATTTATTTTATTCCTACTTGGACGTTATAAAAAAATACCGCATCTCCTACAGCTACTATCTGTGCATTTAACAGCTAGTTTTTGACCAAAAAGATTTGTTCTTTTTTTTTGAAGTGGCAATAGCAAGCAGGAAATCCAGATTGCAAAAGCATAAATGCCCCTTCTTTAATAGTTCATCTGAGCAGGTCAAGCTGCTGTTGTGAAACCAGATTCTCTCCAGAAATATTCATTTACTAATTCCTGTGTGGCTAGGTGTCATTGATTTGAGTATCCCATTAAAGTAAGTGCCTCAAAACTGTTACTTCTTCTCACTGGCTGAAAAATGTAGAACAAGAGGTTTTAAATTAATTTGAGGTTTCCACCTCTCCCCCTTTCTTTCTTGTATATCTTGCTCCATGTGCCTATGTATAAAAATTTTCACTCAGAATATCCAGGCCAGAGCTGGAATGACAATATTTGGAGAAGAAGACTAAGTTATCTCTGAGGAAGCACGGACTTTTAACCAAAATCAAATATTTTGAATAATCTATTCTACAAAACAGGCAATGTTGATAATACCAGGTCATGTGTTTACCGTGCTTTTAGTTGAGACATTCAGTTTCTTGCATAAATGTTTTCTATTTACATACTCAGATCAATACCATCACCCTGTTCTTACATAATCCCCTTGCAGTACTTCACTACCATTTACTCTGCAATGTACTTTTCTTCCTGTTTCCTTTGAGCCAAAGTGTCATTTTTCACATTTTATTTGTGGGGCACTAAATTCAGGGAAACATCAATTCCTGAAAAACATCAGTGCTGTAACAGGGATTTGTTCTTGCTCCATGTACCTTAATCTTCGAAATGTCTATGAAAGGGTAAGGGTGGAGAGTCTCAAAGATGGTCCATGCTTTTGCAGAGAAGAGAAGGAGGCTTTTACTATTATATACCTATTCTGTCCTGTTTTTTGTAGTTGTTTTTCCAGGACAGTCCCAGAGGGAAGGTAGTGGAGATGAATTATGTAACACAGACTATATGCTAGAGGCATGGACACTTGGACAACTTCATGCCTACTTTCTGGAATTTCCCTTGTGCCCACATATCTTCAGTTCCCTGTTTGCATGTGGCAGTAACTAATACCATAGGCTGACCTTCCATAGTAAAATTAAAATCATCTTCACAGACTCAGAGCTCTTACAGTGTTTAAGAACTCTTTGGCATTGGATACTTCTGAAAACACTTGAATATCTTAGAAACCCAACAACAACAAAAACAACAAAAAACTCGATAACTTCCCTCCTTGATAATTATCAGTAAATTGTGAATATTATTAAAACAGCATAAATCCATCAAGAGTTGGAAGTTGCCAGATCTCCTCCAGCCAGAATTTTAATGTGGGTTCCAGGCCTCCTGTATGGAAAGATTACATGCGTACTGTGTGAGCATGCACTTCTTGATCTCTTTTAATCAAGAGAAGAATGGATAATGTAAGAGCAGAGTTTTGAGGAAGAGTACAAATTGCTGTGCATTGGAATGAAATGTTTCCCCTTAGGATTAGAGTGCCTAGTAAGACTCCTCAGCATGAGCTGGAGCTGATATATGAAGCTTTTGCTTGTATAAAGGCAGACAGGTTAGAGCTCAGCTGGGCCAACCATAGGGCCTGGTTCTTCAGCACTTAATCAGGCAAAGCACCTGCAGAAGTCAGAGAGCTTTGCCCCTTAATGAGAATTACCCAGTTAAATCTCCCTCTGCAGGGCTGGCAGTGTAATCCTGCTGCAGGAAAATGATACATAGGGGTCCTCTAACAAAAGTCTTAATTTGCTTTGACCACTGCTAGCATTTTAGGTCCACAACTGCCTTGGAAGTTATCAGTTGTGCTTTGTTGGCCAGCACATAACGTTCAGAGATAATTCCTCTTCAGAGCTCTCTGCTTAAACCCATTCATGTCCTTTCTGCTGCATGCAGCCTTTCTTCCACCTCTGTAACTCCTGTGGGGATGAAAGAAAGGGTCTGGAACTGCCTGCCTCTTCCTTTTTTTTCTTCCTGTGGAAATGATAATAGACAAAAATATGTAATACTTATTTAACAAGAAAGATTAAATCATGCTACCAATTAAAGAGAAATATACATTACAAAAATAAAATTAAGGACTTGGACATTTGATCAAAGGTACTGCATGACCAGAAAGAGTTAACGTGGCAGCTCAATCACAGTAGATTTGTGAGCTCTCTCAGTCTTCAACAGAGGTAAGAAAATGTGTTCTAGAGCAGCCCCAAGTGAAAAAGCCTTACCTTAATTTCATTGTTTCACATTTTCCTTATATTCAAAAGATGATATTACCAGGGCTCAGCTGATGGTTGGTAAAAAAACAGTAACTGATCACAAGGCTGATACATATAAATGGGAATGGTGTGAGGAGCAGTGCTGAGAGCACCTCGTATAGCTTGCAAGTGGGAATATATTAGCTCACATCTCCCAAATGTTTTTCTTCCACTTTAATTTTCTGTTCTGCTAAGCCATCACTGAGATATCTTACTGGTTCAGAAAAAAAAGAGAAGTGAGTAAGATAGACGATCTGTTAAAGCAAAGGCTGCATTTTTAATAGCTATAACAACAGAACTAGGGGAAGCAATAACTGAGTAGTTCATCCCTTCACAAATCTGTCAGGACACACTCTCTACAGCTGCCAAAACAATGGCAGTAATGCAGAGAGGTGCTTAGTATTGTTAAGTCTGAAATACAGATGCAACAAACAATTCTCAATATTAGTACATAACCCCACCTAGCTAGGCCTCCTGGAAAATCTGTATTTATCAGATTTCCACCACTGACACCACTAACACCAACTGATAATGTGGAGGAAGTCTTTTCTAGCCCACTAAAAATGAACTAGCCAGAATGCAGTGCAAATAGAGGACTCCAGCGGGAAGGAACAAACTCGATGCCAATAAGTAAACTGAGATGAAGTATGAGCAAAGCAAAGCAAACAGCACTGACTGATCTGTGAAAACTAGTAAGACCTCCAAGAATTGCTTGAGCTCCACCCAGATGTGATGCTGTTCATGTTAGAGAAGTATATCTCCATTCCTTCCTTTGACTGCCATGTGCCAGGGAATCCAGCCCGCATGCTCTTTGGCACAGGACACCTACTCCTCTCAAGTAAGTGACAATAGTCTTTATAGAGACATTAGGACTTCTTTGGACAACTATTTCTATACAGGAGTGCTTTAAAAATAGCAAATAAAGCTAGCCACGAACATCAATTAAGTAGCACTTGGCACACTTTCTTTCCTTTGCTATTAAGTGGGTGGCATAGCAATCTTTCTAGTGTTTATCACAGAGATTTCATAGTGGACAGAGAGTTAGGATTTTAATTCATAAATGTAATGATTTGGAAAGAAATGCATTTACCTGTGTTGACTTCAAAATAAGTACTTAGAAAAGCAAGACTTCTGTTGTTCATGGGGAAGGAAGACCAGTTGTCAGGGCTCTAAATTTAGGGATCATTCCTCACATTTATTGCTCTGTTGTCAAAAAATTGGATTTATTTTGTAAGCACAGACTGTATTAGCAAATAAAGATGCTAAGCTTAACTCCAGTGAATTTTTATCCCTCTTTATCCTGTCCCCCTGTATATCAAAATTCTTAGTCCAGCTTGCTGAAGTTCACCTGCATGTTTCCAAATATTGGAAATGCAGAGGAAACTGAAAAAGGGATTTAACAACAACAACAACAACAACAACAACAACAGGTAATCTTATATATAAAAATTGTTTTATGTATGTAATTGTAATGCTAATTTCCTGAGGATTTCTTGAGGATACTCTATTGCCTGCAGGGGTCACTGTGACTTCCTCAGGCCTCTACTACGGCTGAAATCAAAAAGAACCAAAAACCAACACAAAATTATCTAAATCTAAGAAATCAGATTTCTTTGTTTATTCTGTTATTTTTATTATTATAAAATTACTATCCCACCCTCAGAGCTTGTTATCAGGACTTTGACAAATCAAAGTAATACTTTTTCTCTAATATTTTGGTGTATGGGGCAACAACATGATTTACCAGCAAACCTAAAATTTGGCCCTCTCCACTTACCCCATCTTAGCCTGTGGATTTCAAGAAAGAGGACTTCAGTGTATTTCAAAGTAATCCTGGAGAGAAATATCTGAGTAATCTAAGGGATGCCCAAAGCCTTCCCCCCCACTCGGGTGCTTGTGCAGGCAGTGCCTGTCAGAGCCTTGCAGGCTGATTGCATGTGTTACCTTCCCGTACACTGGCCCTCCTTCCACGGCTTTTGTGCAGTAATAGTACAATAACTTTCCTGTACAGTGACTCTCTGTATCCATAAAAAGAAGGGGTTGGGTTTTTCTCTGAAGATCGCATCCCAAAGTCTTTGCTCAGCCTTTACCCTTGCAAAATCTCATTCAAATCAGTGGATATTTGCATGAGAAAGCGATCACTTAAATTAGACCTGAGTGAAATAGGGCTTGGTGAGGGAAAGGGGGAGGTAGTGGTGCGGGGTAATAGGTGCTTTCATTTCATGCAGCATAACGTTTGATGTAGTTTGTGATGATTTGTTCAATCAGATTATTTAAGTTTTTAGATTATTTGCCTGTTGAGGTAAATTGGACTCTTAAAAATTTTGTTATATGTTTTCTACTTTCTTGAGACTCTGCTTGCAAGATCAATATCTTTTGTTGATAAAATAGAAATAAAATCAAGATAAACACAATCAAGCAGGATAGATCATTCAGCCAGAAGACAAACAGATACGAATCAATTGCCCACCCCAGGTCAACATAGTTCTCTATTATCAAAGGTGCTGTACATTTGGCTTCACAATGAATGATCCAGCTGATGAGAATGTACCAGTAAGGACTGAATCAAAAATGTAGGACGGCAAGGGGGGAGAAAGGAGAGAGGTAAAAAAAAAAAAAAGCCTAAAAGTTTAGGTCCAACACTCTCTGCTACCTCATAAATGTTTGTTTGTTGTTCAAAGGTGCAAGCACCCAATATTTACTACTGACATTTAACAAGAGGTAATAACTAGATGCTGTCCTCATCATGTTCTGCAAGTGACAAGGGATGACAATGAAGACAATTTATGTAGGGACCAAAGAAGTCCATGCTGTAGCCCTTTTTCTGGTTGAAGAGAATGTATTTTATTCTTTATCCACATAAAACTTCCTGTTTATGCTTTATGCTGATGGAGTGAATTTCATCTTTCATAATTTCGCCTACCCTAGCTCAAGTCACTTAGGAAGCCTTTATGTAGATTTTACACTTAATTAACATAACCTCATCAGACTTGGTATTTTCTGGAATTTACACAAACTGGATGTCTTAAGAAACCCTGGCTGCAGACGAAGTTGTAAGGATTGCTTTGCTGAGAAAGAGGAAGAAAAATATTGTATACAGCAAAAAGGCAAAGAAAAACTTGGATTAGAAGATGGATTTAGTGGGTTAAGAAGTCACAGAACTTTGACAAAGCACAACTTTACTAATACAAATAAGAACCCTGAGCTGCATTTGAATTCACATCACACCACACCTGGTAAGAATTAGTCTAGCACAGCATCATCAATCATAGTGTGGTTGTCAGTTTTGACATCCTTTAAGTCTACGTTGTATGCTTAATGACTACATTACAGAAAATGTAAACAGACACCAAACATACAGGTATGCCCTATATTTTTTTTAGGTTGCTGTGTATTTAAAAATAAAAATAAAACAGCACCAACAATGCTTTATATAGAGAGTGAATTAGTAATCTGTAAAACAAGCTGCTATAAAAGTTCAGAAAAATTTTTCTTAAAAAAGAATTAAAAAAACAAAAATAAAAGCCAAAAAACCCCCCCCAAAAAAAACCCAACAAAAAACAACAAACCCCACACACAAGCCAAAAAAGCTTGAAATAGTAAGGAACTTTGATTAACCCAATTTGAGAAAACAACAATTAATATTTAGAGGAAATAGACACTCATATTTTGCTATTGTATATATTTTCTCTCTCAAATATCATTATATATTATCTTTACTATACATCCTGTGAATTTTTCAGTTTGATATTGTGACCATGATTTACTAATAAGGGCTCTGGAGTCACTTGTGAGCCCATTACAAGCCTTGTATTAATAATTCATAAGGGAAAAACATGCTGAAGAAGTGCTTGGGATCATGACCTAAGTGAAATGCCTGAGTTCAAACTAAAATTTTCCCAAATTCCATTTTTATTATTAGCAGATTTCTAGAATTACAACACTTACAATAAACCTTTCAGTTCTGCAGCTTGGAAGGTTGAGCAGGTATTATGACTATAAGTCCCCTTGTCTCATTTGCTTGTGTGATTTGTGATTAAAACTTGCACAGACTTCAGTGAGTGCAGGATCAGGTCCCTCAACAATTCATTCAGGGGAAGCTTAATTTGAGATTTTAGTGAGTGTTTATTTTCTGGCTCAACAGCAGTATATTTTGTAAGTGGGAAAAATGTATGCAAAGAAGGGTCAAAATCCAGATGTAAGAATGAATAGCAAGAATACATTCAAAGGGTACAGGAGGAGTGAGAACTGTAAATACATCTGTGATTTGGTCTGTGAAAGGTAATGCCATCTCTTTACTGAAACTGCATTGACCGTTCTCGTGGTATGTATGTAACTAGCTCTGCAGAGAAATCTAAAAGGTTTTAAAATAAAAAAGCTCATTTTTTCTTTGCAAATTAGTTTCATTAAGTTTCCAAAGTACAAAAAAAGAGCCAGAAAACACTGTTTTATTTTAATTCATTTGAATAATCTTCCTCATTTCTGGGATCTATCACTCACAGATAAGAAGCACCTTGCGAATTTTATTATTTCTACAAAATAGATCTTATTCAATTAGCAACTGTCACGGAAAAAAAATAGACAATAAACCTGCAGATCTGATTAAAATGGAAAGAAACTTTGAGTGAAATGCATGATATTGAAAGCTGTTATGTTTCTTTGAAAATGAGCATCCTTACAAAAATTACTTTTAAAGTCTTTTACTGAGCATGAATCAAAGGCCCAAAGTTGGTTTAATTTTAGCCATCAGGAGTAAAATTTGAATTGGGAACTGCCTCAAATATCTGTAGCTTTAATTTAGCTATTTGTTTTAGGAATAATAATGTTTTGAAGCTTTGAGGGAATTAATGTCTTTTTTGAATTTTGATTTATTCCCTTTAGGAGCCCCATTCATTTCTAGAACAAGGAGGAAAAAAGGGAAGCACTCTTTACACACATCCCAACTTTATTAAAACATATCAGCCCAGAGAAAGAAACTTCACAATTTCCTATGTCAATTTGTAAATGAGAATTTTATTATTACAACATAAATAATATAATATAATACGTTTCAAACACTTCTTCTGTGATGTTTGACTATCACAGGTCTGGAGTATTATTTAAAAGTTAAGATACTTTCACAAATATGTGTGTGGGTGGCTCAGTAACAAAGTTCTGAATATTAATTACTATTTTTGTGAAGCAATTCTCATAAGTCTTTGGTCTAAGCCAACAGTCCTTACTCAAGCAAAACAACTTGAATGCTGTGGGAGTTTTACCTAGCTCAGTACTTCAGTCTCCTTAGAGATCAATAAATAATTAAAAATTTTTGTTACAAGCCACCGTGTTTTAAAATTGACTTCTTTTAAATTAATCTTTGCTTTACTTATTGGAGAAATGGTAGAGAATTTCTCCCCGCCTTTGTGCCTGCACCCCCTTAGAAAAGTCTGTGCAGGCAGCATCCTGCAACGCTATATCCAGCCCTAGTTTGGTTCTGAAACAGTCCCATTTTTGGATTGCTTTTCCTTTAACAACCTGATTACACTGCACGATTTACTTCCCCAGTTCCAGAGCTCCTCATTACTAATTCCAATAGCAAAAACTTGCCAGAACCCCTGAGAAGCAAACCTTCAAATCTAGAATTAAATAACAGAATATATTACACATTGGACATTTTCAGGGAAACTTTACTTGAGGGAAAATAAATACAAACATCTTGTTCTGTGATCTGTAAGTAAACTACTTCAACTGCTGTGCTGCTCCTAGAAAAGCTTCTGACAATTATGTCTTTTAAGCCAAAGTTTTAACAGTGTGTTTCTGAGGCAGGCATACATACTTCATACAGTATTAATAAAGGGTTTCCTGAATTAATGAAAATGTGCCGTATTCACATATAATGAATAAGCACCTAATTAAAAGCACAGTAAAACCAGGAGCACAGATATTGGTGGTTGGTTTGGGGTTTTTTTTTTATATTAATATCTATTGTATTACTTTAGCCTTTAATGTGAGCCTCTTCAGCTGACTGATGCCCAAAGGGGAGCTAACAAATCGCTCAGCTGGTGGCTGACACTGGTCCTGAAGAAAGCTAGTAAGGAACACTTTGCAGTCTTTCAGAGCCTCTACACCAGCTGTCACCCAGCTATGGGTGCTGAAAAGCTCCTGTCACTTCATCCAAAGGGATTTACTTGGTCAGAAGGAAAATTTAAATACAAAGCATGCAGCTAAGAAGCTAGTGAAAAGGATTATGAGTGCACAAGAGCACATGTGTATAAGACACTAATACATCTTTAGGAAATTTCAGATCCCCAAAGCCAGGATTACTGCCAGAGGCAGGGTGGTATACGTATGCTGGGACCTTTACCATTAGAGTTATTATCTCCCAACTATTCAACTTTATAGGTCTTTCATCATGTGTGCGTGTGTGTGCGTGTGTGTGTTTGGGGGGGGGAGGGGGGAGGTGTCTCAATGATTGTGAGGAAGAGGAGGAGGTTGTTTTAAAAACGCTCCCCTTATCTTCAATAGGGGAGCAAGAAAAGACATTACTGACCGATTATTCTGTAGAATTCACCTGCATTTAAAACACTTTATAGCTTTTATTTATCATCTGCTGTTAAATGTGTGTGTGTGTGCGTGCACCGTTGCGCAAATGGACCCAAACGCCCGGCTTAATTGTTTAATCATGACTAAAGCAAACAAAGCACGGCTCTACGCTCACCACCAGAGCTGCTGAGTGGAGGAGTCGGACACGCAGGAGAGGTGCATGGCAGGAGCGACCTGCCCAGACAGGGGAAGGTTGGTCTGTGTGATCTGGCTGTCTGCAAACTGGCGCTCAAGGAAATGGCACACTAGACCTGCTAGCTGAGCTTGAAGGGGAATGACAGTGGGAAGACTGCAGTGCTACTGAGAACTGGAAACGCTGTGCCGGAGAGTTGAGGGAGGGCAGTTGAATCTCAACTCTAGCCTTCTCTTCTTGTTCCTTTTATTTTATTTTATTTTATTTTTAAATTTTCTCTCATAAATATAATTTTAAAACCACTGAAGGGAAAAAGAAAGGAATAGAAAATGTGAAACAGAAGAGTAATGTCTATAAAAACTTACATTTTTTAGCCAGTTTAACAGTGCAGTCACACTCGACTCGGAGCAGCACCCATGCTGGCTGGCCTGTGGCGAGGTACTGCTATTCTATGTTAATAAAGCCCCTAGCCTGGCCTGCTGGATGCAGGGAAGTTGATGATAATGCCAAGTTGTTTAGAGAAGGAACGGAAGGCTAGCACTGGCAGGGTCACGCTGGCGGTGGGTGCTGTGGGCTGGGGCGAGCAGCCCTGGCCGGCCCCTCCAGCCCTGGCCGGTCCCCGCAGTCCGGGCTGGCCCCACGCCGGCGGCAGCGGGAGCGGAACGGGGGGAGAGCAAGGCAGGAGGGCGAGGGGGTGAGGGGAGATGGGGATGCAGGCAGGCAGGAGGGCTGAGGTGCGGGGTTTTCACTTGCAGGTCCTGCGGACAGTGGGGAGGAGTGGGAAGGTGGCAATGAAACGTAGATGGTTTAATGGAGAAATCATATTTTTGGGGAAATTCTCTGCTTAGAGCCTTTAGGAACATTAGCATTATGTGCCTTACAAAGCGGGAGGTTTAACAAAAAGTGCTACACAGCGAGAACCAGCTGCCTTTAGAGGTCACTAGAACATCACTGCAGTATTTACAAATTTTCCGTGAAGGATTAGAAGTTAGTCTAAAGCCCTATATACACTATATACAGTTCCAGTGGATGCTGTATACTATTATCTAAATTTCTTCACATAGACTATCATGTATCTGCCCCAGCAAAGCTGATTAGTGAAGCAGCTTGACTCTGACATATCCTTTATGCCAGCCACAAGCTGCCTTGCACAGCCACCTTATTCACTGTGGAGACAGGCCTGAAGCAAGATTGTAACACAACAAATGCAAATGAGATGAGCCTTACACCACTTAAACTGAGATGGCTATAATATGTAACAGCTTAATGTGCCCACAGAAGTGATTGATGCCCCCTCTATATCTCTAAAGAGCTTCAGTTTTGATGCACCCTGTTTTTAACTAATATTTCTTATTACTCCTTTTCCTGGCAATGTCTTTCTCTTTTTCCTCAGTGTAGGGAAAGGAGGAAGGAAGCAAAACGCCAAACAATTTATCAAAGCTGGTTGTCTCTCTCAAGAACCTGACTTATGAAAACAAAAATTTGAAGGATCCCTTAATCAGCTCTTAGCAGTTTGTCTAGATTATTCCAGCAGAAGTTTGGTCCCTTGTAAATCATTTATCCCTGATATTAAGCAGGAAAGAAGCAAGGAAAGATATTAACTGCAAAGAAGCAATGTTTGTAACCTGACAAACCATTTTCATAGGGCAACACAGTCTTCTCAATGAGCTGTTGCCATTAATCCAAACAGACCACAGTCCCCCAGTCACTCTGACTGATTAACAGGTAGCCACAAATTTTCGGAAAATTTCAGACAAATCTAACAACTTCTACTAACCTAGCTGGCTATACATTTCTAATCAGAATTCATTCCCTGTCCTTAAAATAAACAGAAAACAGATTTCTCCATTTCCCCTAAAATCAATCTTTCACTCTATCTGTCAGTTGCCTTCTCCCAATTAGTATTCCAAATTCATTTATTTTTGTCATAAATTAATTTTTTTTGCGTACCTTGGCACGAGTTTTTCATTCAATACTTGTGAGTAATGTGACAGACTTAACGTTGTGTTGCTTAGCAGTAATAATAATAAAAAAAAGTAACTTTGTTAATGAATTGAGATGAATCAAAAATGCCTTATTAATTATTGCTTGCCTAGTAGGCTAAGCTTTGGCTCTTCACCTCACTGGCCCAGAGAACATTTCTTGCCTTTGGCCATGTCGGAGGGGCTCATTAAAACATCTCTTGGGAGCAGATAGAAATTGTTAGTGAAAAGCAATGGTCAGTGCCTCAGCTAGAACCCAGAAGGGAAGGGAATCCCTCATCACTGAGAGCTAACAAGGCTGTATGTATTACACCTGTAATCAAACTGCTCCGAAAATGCCAGGAGACCACTGAGCTCTCTTTGTGATTGGTGAAGTTATCTGAAAATGCTGAATCCAATCCATAATTGATGTGCACACATACAATTACAAGCCTCCAGATATCAGTTAAAATGTTGCAGTTGCAAGCCTTAAGGAGTGGTAAACCTTAACATGCATGGCATAAAATAAGGTGTTTGACATAAAAGAAGTGAACCTGTTTTGCTTCCATGCACTGCCAGTTAAATTTTAATTGAATTTGCTACATTTGTTAACAGATGTAATTATAGAAAACCTTACTGGAAAACAATGATATATGGATGGGCTTGGGTATCTTGTAGGTATTTTGTGAACTAGGGATAGGGTATCTTTTCACATTCCCATTTTGTGAATTAATTTGTATGTTTAAATAAAGATCTACATCACTGCTTTGCCTAGGGTAAGTAAAATTTGCTATGACATGCAATGTGACCTTGGGATATTGAAGTTTGAGAATTTTACATGTCCTAAGGTGAAAAACTAGTGCCTCTTGAAATCTTGCATTTGTATCTGGCCTCCCTATGATCTCCTAGAATAGTCAGAATTGCAAATTGTTTTCAAGGCTTGGCTTCACCCTCTAGTAGATGAGACACTGAAATGTGAGATGAAAGATAGCCTAAAATGAATTCAACAGATAAATTTAGAAGTCAGTGGCATAATATTCTCCAAAATGTTATATATACCTACTACAGCTCATTCAGGCAGCCTCAGAATTAGTTTTACTTTAATTTTTTATATTTGTTTACTCCTTGGTTATTATATGAGAAAGAAACCATCTTATAGGATGTATAAGCAAATAAGCTTTTTGAGAAGCTGAAGATTTTAATCACTCTGGGGAGAGGAGGACAGGACAGTGGGGAGGCTGTGTAATGGTAAAACAGGAAAAAGCAAGTGGAGAAGAGATGATGTAGAATCACCCACCATAAATATTTTTGGAGTGCACCCATGAATTTAAGATGAGACAATTACCATGAGTTTAAGATTTGCTGCTCAGGAGGGCTTCCCTATTTTGCGAAGTACTCTGATGCAAAAGAAAGAAAGAAAGAAAGAAAGATAGATAGATAGATAGATAGATAGATAGATACATACATACATACATACATAGACCCCTGCATTAATAGTACTGTAAATGGACTACAACATGAAGAATGTGGTCTACTGTGCTCTATCTGGTGATACTGTTTATGCTATATCTGACTCTAGGATGTTCTTCTAAACAAAAAATAAACTAAAATATATTGGCCATTAATGAACAGGAATCATAGAATGCCTTTTTCCTATGCACCCGCCAGTGCTTGGAAAACTCTCTCTTAGCCATGATGGGGAGGCTTTCCACTGCCCAGCCTCAACTGCTTCAAGACATGCTGCTCGAAGTTGGGTGAAGAGGCCTCTACACATGCTGGAAAGAGAAAGACATACAAATTGTCCCACCTGTCTTAGAGGGGCAGATTTGTGCTTCAGATGCTGAGAAAGTCCAGCTGAGACTGGAGAGGGCAAAGGTTTAGGAGAGATTAATTCTGCCTGAAGTGGCCTGCCTTTTTTGTTGTTTTGTTGGGATTGTTTGTTTGTGTGTTTAAGATTTCATTTGTAATCTTACTAAAGCCCTCATCATTAAAATGTTTTTCTGTCTGGATTTTTGTTTTGGCAAGGCTTCATTTCAGTGAATACCTTTTAATTGTACCTTTTTAAGTACTGCAGTGAACTGGGCGGTGACAGAAGAAAAATTGCTGATCAAATACTATATCAAAGGGTTGGACTGAGAGGTGTAGACAGAGTTCAAATACCTACTGACATTTATTTGAAGGCACATTTAATTTACTCCTTTACTTTTATGTGTGAGATTGAGAAAGGGGAAAATATACAAAACTACAGACCCTGAGAAATTTTGAAATAGAAAAAACCCATTTTTCCTTATTATTCCTAAACTGTAAGGAAGGTAGATGAGATCTGAATGATTTTTCAAGCTGATGTCACTCTGAAATTTCATCCAACCACCCAAATTAACAGCATATAGACCTGCTTGTTGAGAGGATTGCATGTTTGACTAGAAACATCATTTTAGTGGTAGAAGTCCTTTTTACTGGCATCTGTAGAAACAGAAAACAAAAAAGACTGTCACCACCCTCTAGGAGTAAATGGTATAAAGAACTTCACCAAGTCTGTGACAAGATATCTGTGGCCAAATTTGCAGCCCTGTCCTATTGCTAAGAGAATATAGATAGTAGGCCAAATTCATCCTCCAGAAGTCACTGTCTGTTCAGATCACATGAGATGTGAATTTGACCTGTGGACTGTGGTGATGTAAATGGCAAATGCTGAGGAAATGCAGAAAAGCAGATTTTCCCCACCTTTGCCCTGTCTGCATTTCAGGGCTGACAGAGGCTCATCTGTATAATTCAGAACACCTCAAGGCTGCTCGAAGCTCCACTCGCTTGTAGCATCCTCCAAGGTGGTTTTGTGCTACTGAGAGTGTTACCAGCACATATGGGCTCTGGCCATGGGCCCCACAGTGCAGTGGAGTAGAAAACATCTGCAAGGAAATTCTGTCCAGTCTCTCTAGGCCAAATTTTGCCCAGAGATGACCTTAGCTTTTAAAATATTGCCAAATATATGTATGTATGTATTACTCGAAATCATTTAGAAAAACCTGCACCTACTAAGTCTTTTAAAAAATGAGGGGTCAGCAATATCAGCAATCCATGACTACTGGCATGTCAGTGCACAGATAGTAAACAAAGTAGCAATCAGTGACATGTGTTAGGAAGAAAACTGACAGATGTCAATTATTACCTTGAACTCAGTGGTTGTGGATGCCTCTGCATGTAATGCATATGCATGTGCATGTAACAGGGTACATGCAGCTCCTGTGCGTCCAGGTGTAATAACCCTTATATACATAATGACACACATACATGGTACAGTTTCCAATCAAAACAAATAGAGCCCCAAAGTGACCATTTAAACTGCAAGCAAATGATGGTTCCAGCCTGTGGTCCCTGCTCTGAATACAAGCAGGTGAGGAATGGTGCTAAATGCTTTTGATGTTGCCAGCTCCCATTTGCCACCCAACTTTTTTCTCCTCCAAAACCTCTTAACAAACTTCAAAGGCCTCCTTGCTTCTTGCCTTAATCCAGTGCACTGAGACCTCTAGTTCAAAGAACTTTCCTTAAACCCTCTTCTTAAACTGCAACCAAAACTTTTTCTTTCCTTTCCACAAAGTAGCAATTACAGCTCTGTTGCGTGGCAATTGGGCTTGGGCCGATCAGCTCCTGCTATTAATTAATCTCACAAAGGGGGCTCATTTCCTGGCATTCAAATTGACAAGAGAGCAGAGAACAGAAAGCCCTTTCAAAGCAGTTCCAGTTAACTGAGGGAAGAGGTATCAGAAGAAAGAGCCCCACAGTATTTGAGGTAGAGGGCACATTTGATACTACCTATGCTTGCTACTGATTGAGTGATTTTGCTAAGGAGAGCTCTTTACTAATCTTTTACCTGAAAAAAGCTCAAGAGCAAGTAAATGCAGCACAATTATTGCTAAATTGTGGCGAAGAGGCTTCACCGGCCAGGCTTTCGGTTTCACTGTCCCAGTGCATCTTCTGCAGCATTACAGTTACTTAAAACAGAAAGTGTTCACTTTACTAACACAGAAAAGCTCTTGGAAGAAGGGGGAGGGGGGCAGAGGAGGTGGGGGGAGATGAAGAGGCAAGAAAGAAGAATAGCAGACAAGAGATTAAAGCTTTTTATTCAGTATCTCTTTCGTATTCAAATTGTGCTAAGGGCTCTGTGAAAGTTAGAAGCAACTTGTTCAGGAGGGCTTCTAAAGTGTGTACACGGATTTCATGGGAATAGAAAAGAAGCCACGGACTGGGTAATGAAAGAAAGATAAGATGTCCTATATAAAACAACTCAAGAGTGGTTCAATTACTTCAGCAAACCATCAAGCAAGCTTTGAAGATTTGAGGAAACACTGTTAAAATGTAACAAAAAACTCATGTTGCAGGTTTTGTACCATTACATGTTTGTATACTGTGTGAATTACTTAAACTATATTCCCTCTGTGAATGTTGTTTACCTCTTTGAGGTTTTTACTATTATTTTTCTGGAAGAGCTATGTTTGTCTGGAAGAGTTATGGAAAATGAAACATTCATGTTTGATCTTTATATCTCTGTGAAAAGGAGTGTGTTGTAAAAAAATGGCATTATTGTTTACAAAAGTAAGCCTGGGAATTAAAAGTCTGTGGCTGACAGTTTCACATATTTCTCTTTGCAGTTAAAATAGCCCTGCTGACATAGGCTAAATTGTATAAGAAATAACCAACTCCTTTCACCCTGGGAAAGGTCTGAACTGAGGAATATACCCACTATAAAAATAAAAGTCTGCAATTTAGAAAAGGCTTATTTTTAATTGTGGCTCTCTCTTTCTCTGTCTCCTTCCCCTCCCCAGTCCTCTGTGTCTGAGACTTGACAAGTAACATCAAACATGGCCCAAGAACAAAGCTAACCAGCCATGGCCTGCAGCATCCTTCAACCAGAAGTCATCTTTAGTCAAGCTTTGCTATCTAATTTGTAGCATTCTTGTTTGTACTCTTCAAGCAGAAGTCCTAAAACTTTTGTGGTATAAAGCTTTCCTGGTTTCTGTCTGGTAAGATACAATGAGAGCGTTGGAATGCTTTAACTCTAGTAGCAATCATCAGCCACCACTTCTCTGGTGCCCTGGCTTCAGAAACCTAAAGCTGAGATCACAACTTTATTCCTCCTGAGTTGATGTCATATTTTGAATAGTACATCTGTAAAACTCCAAATTTGAAGTGGAACTCAATCCCCATCTGAGCCAAGTCTTCTGAAACCATGCTAAATTTCCTTCATAGGTTAATGGGTTTTTTAAGTTTACTTGGGTCAAATAGATGGCAATGCTATATCACATCAAGTGAAAGACAACGGTGTTTCTTGAATCCAAGCAAACAAAAACACTTTACAGGGCCTTTTCTTACAAGAGCAAAAAGGAATGTCACCAGCAAAACTCATCAACTTGTGCAGACAATGAAAACAAGGAAAAAAATGAAACCTGGAAGACAAACACAATCTGCATTTTCCAGCCCATGATCAAGGAAAGTCTTATAAACTAATTCAAAACCAGTATTTTTTTCAGTAGACTCTCGAAGATCTCATGGTTCTCTAAAAACTCAGGGAATTAACTGCAGACCTCAGATGGTCATAAAAATACAGCACTGCTCACCTTACTCAGTATTCAACAGTTCTGTTGCCTTCACAGACATTCAGAGAAAGATTATATAAATTGTGTTTTGCCCTTTAGTGATTTAAACTCTTAATGCCATGTGATCAAACCACCTGCAGTAAGCAATTCCCTTCCTCCACTGAGTCTCTGAATGTTTGCTGGCACTGGGATGCAGTGATGCTGGTGCCCCACTGGTTGGATCCTGAGATTTTCCTCAAAAGACTGGCTGCTGAGAGGGGCTGTGAAGAGAACTAAGAGAACTGACATATTTGGTAATTCAATAAACAAATGTGGAAAACACTTTGATACCCAAAGGCAAGCACTAACCATACTTGGAACATCACTTAAAAGAAGATTTATTTAAAATAAAAGTAAACACAGAAACCAAAATCATATCCAAGCATTTTCCAAAATTTTTGAATGAATCATACGATTTTAAGAAAAAAAGTTGTTTTTTTAAAGCATCAAAATCCTAAGAACCTGTAAGAAAGAAGCATCTCAGTTTAGACATACCAGAAAAAAAAAGTAATATTTTGAATGAACTATAGATCATAATTTGGAAGTCATGAATTTAACACCATCTACTCTTCTCCATCCCTAAAGGAAGAGCTGCAGCCACAGGGAGAGGACAGTGAAGAAATTAAGAGAAAGGACGCTTTCAATGTTGTAATGCACTTTCTTTTTCCTGAATTTTTATGATGGTCATTACAATATGCTGGTAAGTACAGATGAAATTAGGAATGTTCTGCTACTTTCTTTGTACAATTGCTGCTATTCCCGATGCAATTTTATTTCTTTCATTTTCTTATATATTAATATGTTTGTCTCTATTCTTCAGTAACTTAGGTCCCAGTGGAATTATATTGGTTCATCCTTAGTAGAATACCTGTTCTATCATTCAAATAGTGACAATATCTATCAAAGCTATCAACTTCTTAGATTTCATATACATTCATTTTATATACATTGACAGACATGAATCTTTTCATGGTCTGTTTGGAGTTCTGCTCTGTATATTGTCTTTTCCATTGGAGCAACAACTTGAGTGCACTTTCAACATTGCAGCAAATAAGAAAACTACAGCAAACTTTAGGCAAACTAAGACTTCACTTACAGTTGCATGCCACTTGTTTTGAATATCTTAGTAATACCTGCCAGTACCTCTATAACCTCCACTGAAGAAGTGAGAGATAATCTTTAGTTACAGTTACGAGAGAATTGTGCTCCCCAGCTTCCATTGTCCTTGTGTACTCTTCACGTCCTACTCCTTCTCTCTTTGTTAATTTCCTTTACCTAATTTAGATAGAATGTTGTTGAAAGATCACTCCTGTCATTTTATGGATTCTGCTTAGCTAGATTAGCAGATAAGCAGGTAAGATAGATTGCATACATATACTCAAATCAACTTGGATTCCTATGTATATACATACCGGTGTCCAGAATATACCTGTCTGCTTCCAAAGAATTGAAGTATGAAAGTGTTCAGAAATCAAAGTTCTTTCAAAATCTTCACCATAAATGTGGCTTTCTTGAGCTCCAGTAAAGTTAATAACAAGTTTTCCATTGACATTTATGTGAGTTAAATTGAGTATCAAACATAACGGATTTTTTAATAAAATACAAAAACCTATATGGAAAGGGCTCCTTGAGTTTTCTTGTTTTAGACATGCCAGAAAGCAAAGTAAGTCTCAGATTGTCTGAAATTCTTTCTGATTTCTGAAAAAAAAAATTCACAGGAAATAAATAAAAAGCTTCTGATTAACTGACCAACAAAGCAAAGGTCCTTCTCTCTTCCTAAAATGAGCAGTTCTTTATCAGCTTAATAAAATTGTCTGGGGCAATTTTACTGGTTCTGAACTTGATATAAAGACAATACCATTCTTGAGAGACTATAAAGCATACCTTTAGATCAATAGAGCATAGGAAATCCTCCAGAGATACAGTCTTGTTTATGGTCAGAGAAGCCTTTTTGGGGGAGGAAGGGGAGAGTTTCACAGTATTCAGGCTCATTAGAGTAAGTATCAGCCTAGAGGAGCCCTAATTTCTTTGAGACTGCAATAGAGATTCAATTGAAACCTAAGCCCTTTTTCAATTGTGGTACTGGAATAATAGATTCTATGGCAAGTATCTTGGAGACGGTGGAAACGGCTGCTCCTTTTTTTATGCATAGTTCACTGATTAACATCTGCCTGATTGAACCCTTATAAACTTGGAATGGACTGAAATTTTATTGAGTAGGCTTGCTGAAAGGTCTCTGAAATACATGTGTACGATGCCAGTGGGCATATAGATGGGCAAATACATGGGACTTCATCAGGCATCCTGCTATCAGAGGACTATACACAGAATTTACAGTAAAAGCTAGTCAGAGTCATGGTATCAGGTGGTAGGTGTCCCTCAGTTCATTCGCTATCCCTTGGACTTGGACAGCAAAACTGACTTCAGAGATTACAGGAGAAATAAACCTGTGACAGTTATCACCTAAGATTTTCTGAGCTTACAGAGGGCAAATAAAATTTTAGGCTTGGAACATCTGTATAAGTCCTTTTTGAGACAAGAAGGAGAGGAGAAATGGATATATGAGTGAAAGTTTTTAGAACAATACATTAAAAAATGTTCTAGTAATTAAACTACAGTTAAAGTTGAGTTACTCTATTTAATGGTGTAGCTACTTGCCATGTTCTGCTTCACAGCACCTTGAAAGTAAGCTCACTAGTAGCACAGTATGGGATACCAAGGTCCTTATTCAAACTGACTGGTATCTTACTGAATTCCAAAGGATCATCATAAATGAAGGGCGAAACAACTTTTAAGTGTAAAAAGACACAGACTCTGCTCCTCTCTCCTGCTGAGGCCCCCATGGCTCATCATGCAAACCACTCAGGAGAGCTAAAAGCAGGAAGTACCAGCACTTCACTCAGCAGGACACAGATGCTCACTGGGGTGCTCACCAGGGTAAGTGGGTGTGCTTTAATACTTGCCTGATCCAAATTCTTCAGTCTGACTAAACAAAAATCTTCAGGTTTGGATCAAATTAACCACACCATGATGTAATAATGAAGATAAAATACACCCATGAGGTTATCTGGCTCAGGAGAGATATCTGAAGAGTGGGAGAGAGAACAGAGATGATGCATACATAAAATACAGCTAGCTGAATGGGAGGGAAAACATGAACTAACTAAGAGCATCTGAGAAAAGAGATTCTGACCTGAATGTTTTCTGGCTTGTCTTCTTGTTGTCACCCATTGTGTAAATACTGCATCATCATCACAACTGGACTAGAAATTTGGATGGTGATCACTAAATATTGGGAATGTTATCAGTGCATGGTAATTAGAGAAGCACCCATGCAGGATATAAATGTGATGGCATGCAAAAGTCCAATAGCCCTTAAAGTTTCTCAATTTTTCATGACAATGGAGAGGTCTATGTTATTGGTGTATATGAAGTGTACAGCACAAGCAGTGCTGCATATATATGTGCTTCTGTTTACTTATGTAGTAAGATTGAACACTTTTTTCAACAGTGCACAATGACTTTTGTCTCTTTACTACTATTTTAATAATGTGTATATCTCACTAATTAAAACCATAACTGCACATGAATAGACGTTAAGCATGTGGGAAGGTGGTTGTGACTTTCTTTCAAGGTATAGCCAATATATCCCTCTGAGAAATATTTGTACTGTGACTGTAGAATTAGAGCTAAAGTACTTGTTGGATAAAATATCTAACTGATCTTAAAAAAGGGAAGTTCATTACTTAAATCTGAAACAATTCTTACGTCTGATATCTGGGGGGAATTCTTCACAGACTTGGACTATAAATACAGATTTTCTAGGGAAAAAAAAAGATAAAACACTTAGAGAAGAGGTATCTGTGTTACAATTATTTACAAAGCCACTGAGAAAAATGCACTGAAAACCACAGAGTTTTGAAGTTCCCTAGGCAAAAGTGTTTTATTGTACATGGTGTAGACAACTGATGCTGACAACTAAGACTGCTGAGAGTAGAAGTGTTCAATGTTTATAAAGGTGCATTTATTGACCCACTCCTAGAAGGGTAGTAAATAAATCAAAGCAGGAACCTACAAGACCCTTAAAATAGGGAAAGCAAATACTCTGACCCAGAGATTAAAGAGTTTATGCTGCTTAATTGTTGTTGCGATGTTTTGTTTTGTTCACTGTGCCTATATATTGCTAGGATTTACTGATAGGATTTTGTCTGGTTGTAAGGTATCAACCTCAGACTGTGGTGTTGGGTGTTTGTCTTGAACCTTGTCTTAAACCTTGGCTTTACTCATCCCCCAGACCTGAAACAAGGCAATTAGCTGAGTAGAAGTGATGACACCACTAATCTACCTAACTCCATTAAGAAAGAAGCATAAGGAATATGGGAGAAGCTGGTGAGGTCTGTGACACTGAATTCAATGGCAGTGCTGTTTAAACATGTACCATATTGAGAGTTCACTTGAGAAAAGCAAACTGCCTACATAACTGCTTAGCTCTAGGTTACTCTGGTCTGGAGAATCCTTTTAAGTTCATTGATGCTTATTGTGTATGATGACACATATGACACACACAATGTGATGACATGCAATGATGCATGCTAGTGGTCACTTGGTTTGGACCAGTAAGGATGGCAAAGTTGCAGCACACAACAAATACTCAGGTTGTAGGTGCCTGTGCATATCTTAGCTGGGAAAAATTTATTCTGGAAAAATGGATATAAGCTTCATGATTTGATTTTCCAGTCTCAGAGGTATTGTTTGCACACAATGTTCAAGAGATTGAAGAGGAAAACACAGTTTGGAGCCAACTGAGTGTGTTTCTAGTACTGCTGAGGAGCCTTCAGCAATTTTTGTATTTAAAGAATTATAAATGATTGCTAAAGATAAAGCACAAAAAAACCCCAATAAAAACAGTCTAGAGGAAAACAAGCCTTCCAATGGTTTGCTGTAGAAGTCTTCACAACAGACACCAGCATAAAATAATGAAAGGACTACACATAATTTAAAACTAACTAAGTGCAATACTTGAAATAATAAAATAAATGTTTCTAGTTCAGCAATCTAAATGTGGTCTCTGAGGTCTCGTGCTGAATACACACTAGTCACAAATAGTGAATGTGTGCTATAGTAAACAGACACTGAGAGGAAAATATCTTAGAGAAAGATGGTCTCAGGTATATTTTTCCTTCTACCCGTATTATGCACTAGAAAATCCTGATAGACTGCCAATAGTCTGAAAATCTTTGAAATAAATGATAGTTAATAAATTAAAAGTGAACAACTACTCTATTAAAAAGTAAATGCATCTGTTATTTGGTATGCCATTATATGTAAATTCAAGTTTTCCTGAGAGTTCTACATAACTATTCAGTTGTTTATTATGTTTAAAATGGTGAAAAGAAATAGAGTAGTCTGCAATATACACATTTCTAAGGTACAGCAAGACATCCTCCTCAGAAAGGGATTACAACACAACATAAATCAACTTCAAACTCATAAAAGCACTAACTTACACGTATTTTATTTCCATAGCACATTTATTAGTGTTAAAATTTTACAGTACCATAATACCCCTACTGGCTCATCTTAAAGTATTAAAGTGAGAGGAACACTATTAATAAATACAGATCTAATAGCAAGTATTTTCTAATGAGGTGTGGCTTTGAACCCCAGATGTTGTACATGAAGAATTTTATCTGCAGTTCAGTACTCATTCCTAAGTCATAAGCAAAACTACAGCAAACAAGTATTGCTTACACAATATACACATAACTTCAGTGTTGCTCATGATGACTAAATATTTTTACCATTTTTCTTTCAGAAAGACTTCCCTCAGCAAAACAGAAAATCTCTATGGCAGTTCTATCCTTGCAAATGGTTACTCTGAAATGTACCCTTTCATATTCTGAAAAATATTTTTGGTCATATATCCTTTTCAGTGTGTTAAGTGCATATTTGAATTAAAAATTTTTTCAGTATTTCAGGCATTGAGTCTTCAATATTGCTAATCATCAAGCCTATTGTCACAGAAATATTGGATATTATTGGAACTTTAACAAAAATAGCTACGTTTTCAGGGTTTCTCAACTGCAGAATTAATAGTCTCAAATTTTGCAGCTTTCTTTTACTTTCGTTCTTTACTTTTTTCTGTCTTTTTTATTTTGCTGTTAGCAATTCTAGCTCGTTGAATTACATTCAACTCTATCAAACCTCCATCAAATCCTCTGTAGAACACTCCAGATGTTCTTCACCTTTATGTAACATGCACTTTTCCAGCTGTTCATTATTGGTCTTCGTGACTTCATTTTGACAATAACACATAAAGTAAAGGGCACTTCAGGGGAGATGTTTAATATTAAACTATAACAGTCATCAACTGAATATGTTTTGGGATATATTGATACCATTTGTTTATCTAATACATCACCGTGGGTGGGATTCATCTCGCCTAACTTCTAGTCGTGTAGTCATACCATGGTCTTCTGGAGACTAATAAGCACATTTGGATCATCAATCACTAGATAAAATTCTACTTTGGGAGGAGATGAACCATGCCCAAAAAATTCCTATCCTACCCACTCACTGATTATAAAGGCTAAGGTGCTTAACTCAGATACGGATGTCGGATTTGAAAACATCTAAATTTCATCTCCGTGTCTTGTGGAGATGTAAGAAATTCTAAAGCTCCTGTGTAGATATTTTGGGATTAGCATGTCTGGAGTGTGAAGTGCTGCTGACATAAGGAAGAAAAACAGCAGAACAATCTGAACAGTGGCATGGCTCAAAATTTTTAGGGGCATTTATTTGGCTAAAGTAATTTCAAGTGTTTTCTGAAATGCTGACATTTGTTCTTATGGATGTGAAGACCGTCTGTTACATTTGCATGTGGCAGTGCAAATGCACTGCTGCCTGACTGGGGTTTGCCGTTTTGAGTGCAGGATGAGGGTAAGCAAGCTCTTCCTGGCAAGGCCAAGCTCCTCAAGGTACCAGGCCACCCTTTGTGTAAATTGGCACAGGGCTCCAAAGAGTCCATACTTCACTGGTCTCCTGAACAACTGGCCTTAAATCACAGAATATCAGCCTTCAGGTTCTTCCTGCAAGTGTCTGCTCTGGAAACATCTTCCCAGAGGATATGCTGTAATGGTCTGTGCCTCTGGCCACATCTTAACACTGCTGAAGTCCTCTTGCTACCATCTCCCTCCTTGCTGTAGAAGAGACCTCTCTATTGGAATGGAAATTATGGCGAGGCAACTTCTGAGTGAAAATAAAATGCAAATATACTGTGAGCATTATCTAGTGAGTATACAAATAAGCATCACCATCTGTGATAGTTTTTTCAAATGTGATTTTTAGGATCTGTTTTATTTTTTGTTTTGAGTGAAGCACAAAAACTGAAAGTTGTAGGGAAATCTGGCCTGAAGTATTTGCCATCGGTATATACATTTCTTCTTTATAAACAACATTCACTTATATTTCATTTGAGCACTTTCCTCTTCCCCTTCCCTTTGTCAAAGAAAATCAGTTGATTGGAGGGAAAGGATGCTTACCGTGAGAACAAATTGGCATGGTATTTTGCAGATCAATATTTATTTTTCTTATTCAATGCATATTTTATTGTTAATTGGATGTTGGGCTGTTCCTGTTTGGAAATATGCAAATATTTCTGAACTTTTTACAGAGAAATAATAATAAAACCTAATTTTAAAAAATGCATTTCAGTATATGTAGAAAAACAAATCTAGTTTAGACTTTGGACAGATGGTCCGATTTGGTGCAGCTGAAAAATAGCACAATTAAAACCTAAATATTGTATGTTTCCACGCTGCCTGAGTCAGAGGTCAAATGTAGGCATTTATTTTTAATTTTGCCAGAAGATCTTGTCTAGTGTACCATATAGAACAAAACTAAGGAAGATTAATGCATGTTCCTGACTAAGTATGATTGGAACTTTCTGCTGGCATTTATACATAGGTTTAAATTCATTAAAATATAACTATCTAATATTTGTTTTATATGACTGAATTAATTGCATTTGTAAATGTTAACACTCAATGACAGGTCTACACAAATCACCTCATTAAAATACAAGTACACTATGTGCCTGAACTCTTAATTTTAACTCGTTTTCAGATAACATCAACATAACTGCTGATGTTAAAAAACATTAACCTATTCAGAAGTTTACTTATTATTTCCTGTATACCCTTTGTTACCAATAAAGGAATTATTAAAGAAATAAAGAACTGAGACAGCAAACTGGCTGGACTTTGAATGACAGCTATCAGCAGTAGAAGAATATGAAGATACAGTCTGGTAAATTATTTCTCTTGTTCTAATTGAGAAAAGAATGGATACAGTGTGCAGAAATATAAAGGTTTTCAAGACTGCAAAAGTCATCAGGGGAAAATACGAACATCTTTCTGTTTACTCTTTCATGATATTTAGACCAAAGAAAAATAATCTAAAGCAGGATTTAGTTACGATGACATTTTGGTGGCAGCACTTTTTATAAGAAACCCTCTTTTCATGCTTGCAGGGGATTCCTGGTCTTCCATTTTACTGCCTTCCTAAGCTGTGTTTCTGTTGCACAGTCTGGCATGTATAAACTACTCCCAACTTGTTTGGTTGGTTGGTATTCCCCCCCTTTTTTCCATCAAAGGCATCCAAAAAATCCCCAAGTCCCACCTCTCCTTAAATCTCACTGATGTTTCCAACTTTACCACTTTCTGATTATCCTAGATTTTCAGATGAGAAACTGTGTTTTCTCCAAGTATGTTAATCTTTTGTCTAGAAAAAAATACAATTGATTCTAAAATACAATTGATTCTGTGTCTCCTGAGGCAGATTTGGTAAAAGTATCAATAAGCCCTCTTTCCCCATGTGAGTGATATTTACCAGTTAGGCAGATGATCACATGCTCTGAATAAACACAGAAGAAAAGCTGGGTATTTAGGTTAGCAAAGGGAGAACAGTAAGACTCAGATTCAAAATTATTAGCCAAGCCCTCATTCTTAAAGAAAATGCCTAGGGAATTGTAATGCCCAAGAGGTACATGCAAACAGATTTCCAACTGCTAATTCCTACTCAAAAGACAAGCACTTTTTTATTGCTTGAGACTCAAAATACCTAGCTTGAAACTTTGAAAATGCTGAGCTGCTCTGGGGCTTCAGGCTTTACGGTATTGTTATTTCTAACCTTATACTTGGATTTTACAAGCCAGATACTTTGCATCGTGTCCTCTGATAATACTAAACAAATACATTTTAAATGATATGTGTGAAGTGTGATGTAGAGAAAGCAGTTATAGTTCATTATTACTCTCTCACAGCTCTGCTTTAAAGCTAAATAGGTCAGTGTAGACAATGTGCTAATTTAGATTCTACCTACATATCTACCAAACTGTTTAAAATTTGCAGTATGCTTGCTTGTTTTATTTATAAAATTTTCCTGTCTAAGGAAATCTCTTTGATCAGCTGGAAAAATTGAATAAAAGATTCAAAAAAATGATTTGTGGACACAAAATTTTCAAAGAATCACTGTGTCATTAATTTACATAAAATTTCAGATTCATTTAGAAAAAAAATGACAAATCAATGCTGAAAGCATGTTTGGTTAAACTATTCAAAAGCCTACTGAGATAGATGCAAAGATCAAAACTGGTGTGCTGCAATTAAAAAAATTCCAGACATATTCTTAATAGGGCACAGATGCGAAGTTGTCTTGATGTACCATTTCTTTTAAACTGTAATACCTGGCATTATTATTTATATAATTCTTACACACTCCAACAGATCTTTGTTTAGATACACTTTTCTTCTGTTTCTGAAGCCAAAAGTGTGAACTGGCATTTTGCAGCGGTCCATGGAAAGCAGACAAAATCTTTGATCCATATGATTCTGCAAAGCTTCAAACTGTATGTCATGCGTGACTTTCGTGAACGATTATGAGTGATCAGTTTTGAAAATCTAATATTCCACACAAATATTGGGAACTCTAGAACTATTCAATAGGTTCCATTGATTGGAGTCACCTCTGAATATTTTCAATGTGTGTTATATAAAATCCTGAATGCTAAGTCTGTTCAGAAACAGGGCACAATTTGGAAGGGCACAATTTAAAAAAAAAAAATACAGAAACCAACCAACCACAACATATAATGAGCCCAAAGGCAAAACTTGTCAAATGTATATCGCAGAGAGAAAAAGACCCACTTCCATTGTATATTATATTTTTGGCAGCATATCCCTACTCCTTAACAATTTAATAACCTCAAAAGAAAAATAATTCATTTAGCTTTCCTGTACTGCCATGTGTTAGCTAATGTACAGTATTGCTTTCAGAAAAGACTCTTTATATTAGCTTATTGGTTTTCCCTGATTACAGCCAAAGGGATATATATGAGAGAAATAACCTTTCATGAAGCATTGTGGTATTTTCAGTTAATATTAAGTTAAGAAGTTAACAAGACATACACAAATTTAAAGATATTTTTTCTATTTATGCAGAATTATTTTGATCTATTTTGAAGCTGAAATACTTTTTAGTTTATCTCAGTCAGTTAATTCATGCCTATTATGCTAATTTTCCCTTCTGAGTACTTATTTACATTTGGACCACTAGGGCACATAAACTAGATTTGTGATTGTTTTCCTTTAAGAGATAGTTTATTACAGCTTTACTGCACATGTTTTCATACTGAATTGACTGTAAGAAATCAAAGAAATCTGAAGAGTTTGGTTTTTTCATAAGTAGTGAAAGGTTGTTGACTGATCTCCTAAAAAATAATCTGCATTTTGTGGCATGTTTTGTAATCAACTCTGTGGAACAGAGCAATGGCTTCAAGTGGTGACATGTAAGACATGTCTCATGAGGGTCATGAGATTACCTAATATCAAGTATAACTCTTTTTTCTTTTTAAAGCACTGTAGACATGTTAAAAAATTAATTAATTTCCCCAGAACATTGTAAGACTACACTGTATTTCATTCCCAATTTCCTGAAACAAATGCTGCATCACCAATGCTGAAAAGATTGATTTTCAATGTGACAGAGCTATCACAGAAGTGTTCACCCATTCTCAGCCATTTCTAAAAAAATGTGAAAACCTCACACCATTATCTAGTGACAATATAAGAAGGTGATCACTGTGTGAGATGAGCATGTAGACATCCGAGTCCAAGTCAAGATTTTTACTTGTTTGGTCTGTTCTTTAACTGTGTTACCTGTGTGCTGGTCATAATGTAGACAACCTTCTGGGCATACTTTCTGGCTGACAGACCTAAAACATCTCATGACTGTCAATATGGATGTATTGTGTGAAATACAAGATCAGAGAAAGCATGTATTGTATCTTTCCAAGAATGTTCTCCTGACCTCCAAAAATTTGCAGGTCAAACAACTCCCAGGGTCACAAGTCAGTCTCTTCAAATGTTAATAACATCGTATCTTTAAATTATGTTTTGTCTTTCACCTGAAAGGATTCTACTATACCATGCTAAATTAAAAATCCTGCCACTGGCAAAAGCTGGGCCTGTCAAAAACACTGGTACTACCTCTGTGGTAACATATATACAAAAGGGCAAAAACTTCTCCACAGCAACTGTGAGAGAGGACGGAGGCAGTGTGAGAGAAACAATCCCACAGACACCAAGGTCAGTGAAGAAGGACAGGGAGGACTCCTTCATGTTTTGGGAAGAGGCTCACTTGCAGAGTAGATATCCTGTAGAGCAGATATCCTGCAGGCTGTGGAGGGCCCCATGCCAGAGAAGATGGATGTGCCCTGAGGGAAGATGCAGAGTGAGGGAGGAGCCCATGCAGGAGCAGTTTTTCTGGAAGGACCTGTGACCCCAAGAGCAACCCTCATTGGTTACTGGACTGAACCCTGTGGAAAGGTCTTACACTGTAGCAGTTCCTCAGGAACTGCAGCCTGCAGGAATGACCCATGTTGGAGAAGTCAGTGAAGAGCTGGATCCCATGCTGGAGGAGGAGAAGAGCATGAGGAAGAAAGAGCAGCAGACACAAAACATGAAATGACCACAACACTTCTTCTCCACCCTTCTGCACCACTCAGAGGAACAAGGTAGAAGAGTTGGGAGTGAAGTTGAGCCTGGGAAGAAGGGAGTAATTGACAAGCAAACTCCCTGTCCTTATCTTGACCTGTGTGCTTTGAGTAGCGTTTCCTCCCCTTGTCCTGTTGAGGAGGGGAGTGATAGATTGGCTTGATGAGCACCTGGTTTCTATTCAAGGTTAATCAGTCACAAGCCTCTTCCCTTGCTTCATTGTCTCTATGCTAAATAACAGATGTTTTCTAGATGGTGCTATAGAAGTGGGCAGAAAATAAGAAACTCAGATTAAGTTAAGTGTTTGCAAAACCTTCTGAAGTTGCTTATGTAGGCCTTAGACTTCATGGGGTTTTACAAAAATAGCAATGTAGTGGGGTGAAGAGGCATTTCACCTGCAAACTCTTTGAGCTTGAAGGTCATTGGCTTTGGAGCAGGATGACAGAAACTACTATTTAAAATTCAAGTAACCATGAATGAGAAATGAAATGTGGACATCGCTTCTTTCATGCCCTTTTGAAAAAAATATGTCAGGATGGGGTTTCTGCCTGGAGTTTAATTGCTGGCTTGTGTCTATTTGAAATGATGTGCAGAGCTCTTATGTGACAGTTGACCTCCTGCTTCTAGAAAATCACAGGTCAAACATTGTATTCATGTTTTTAAATATGTTAGAGATGAAAAGCATTGCATGAGACTTGTGGTGGGATGTAGGAGAAGACTAAACTTTGTGCAGACCTATTGCTTGCTCTCTGGGAGAGAGCCCAACTGATCAAGACACACAGGAATAATAGTCAATGTGTTTCATTGCCCTAAATGTAAAGTATCATAGGGTCAGAGAATGGAGGAAAACATGAAACTTCTTTTCTAGCCTAATATTGCATACCCACAGCTGAGAGGCTTTTCTTTGAGGTTCTGGTCTTTGTCTTAGAAGGGTTAATATATTTCATAGACTAATTCAGACAGTAATTGGATGAAAGTAGAAGCAGTCCAGTAACCATAATAATCTCACTTTGAGCTTAAGGACAACCAAAAGAGGCTGATTTGCACTTGTGCTCCAGCTGAAGCCAGCAGTCTGTGCTTCAGGGTTTCCCACATTTGCCATGGGTACCCCAGCATGTGTCCTGTATCCAGCCCTGATTTTCAGACTGTCATATGTGAAAGCTTGCTAAGTGAATGAATCCAGTAAGTCCTATAAGTATCCCTAGCATCACAGCAGGCTTAATGCAAGAGGTGCATGGATGAGATAAACCCCACACAAACTATTTAAAGATGCTTTACAGAACATTATCGTATTGTAGAAGTGCTCCAGCATGGACAGCAGAAATTATTATATGTCACAATTGTTCTACCCCTTTGTTGCCAGTTCTTTTGGGGACATATTAGGAAGATGCTCTTACCTAGAAGAGGTACATCCAGAAATCTTACTGCAACCATAAATTTATTTTCTACATGGCTGCAGTCTTTACAGAGGAAAGCAGCTTAAATCAGTATCTCTTCCTGTAAGTCATGATCAAGTCATACCCTTACTCTGTGAAGAGGCAATCTGTCAGAAAAATATATGTGAATAACATATATGAACTTTATTTTCCAAACATTCCTCATATTCTTTAAATGTTCAAACCTAAAATAAACCCATGGCACCACTTTTCAGTTTGCTACTTCAAGGAACAGCCCTAATTGCAGTGACAAAATACCACATCAGAAAGCATAAGATTTGTTAAGGAAAAAACATAAATTCCCATTTTATTGTCTCTTCTGATAGCAAATCTAATAGAAGTCCTGGAGAAATTCTTAAAGCACCTAAATTTTATGTGTGCTCCAATAGCTTTTCTCTCCCCCTAGGGAGGAAAAACTACCTCAGTAAGAGATAGTTGTGGGTCTTGAGACTTATTGTTAGTTCAAATATAAATCACCTTTTTTTATATGAGACGAGAAATCAAGTTCTAGTCATTTTTATACATGAAGTTTTGAATTTGATAAGTGCACAAACCAGAGTCCAAGGGTATTTTATAAACTCTTACTTTAATAAGTTGAATAAATTGCTTTATACTTTTAAACCAGTAGAGAATTTTGATGTATCAAATATGTACTCTATCCTTCTTTTTCACCTCATCATTGCTTTCCTTCCTATTATGGTTTCTGTTGTCTTCAGTACACCAGTATTTCCTGGTGTACTTGAATTAACAGTGTTTTGGCAAGTGTATATTTTTCAATAAACAAGCTTAATGACCTCACATGTTTATTTTTACCTCCAGCTCACAAAATACCTGTGGCAGGTTTATCTGTACACAGTTTTGCTGCAAAGTTGAACATGAGTCAGCAGTGCCCTGGCAGCCAGGAGGGCCATTGGTGTCCTGGCGGGCATCAGGCACAGCATTGCCAGCCGGGCAAGAGAAGGGATTTTCCCACTCTGCTCTGCACTGGGGTGGCCTCACCTCGAGTGCTGGGGCCAGTTTTGGCTGCCACAATATAAAAAATACATAAAGCTATTAGAGGGTGTCCAAAGGGAGACAAAGATGGTGAAGAGTCTAGAAGGGAAGCCTTATGAGGAGTGTCTGAGGTCACTTGGTCTGTTCAGCCTGGAGGAGACTGAAGGATGAAAAACAAGTAAAAATAAAATAAAATAAATTATTTTTGTCTCAGATGGCTAAATTTTCTGACATTCCCAAATCAAGATAAAGTGGCTACCTAAGTGTGATTTACTTCCCCCACACAGCAAGGGACCTCAGCCCTGATCTGCAAAGACCACCCTCCACAAAAGCAAAAGTATAATTATACTTCCATGCTACTCCGGTCACAGACTCTTTCAGAGGCTGTCACCTGTGTAGACATGTGTTTATTTTGACATTATATTTTTGTGATCTTGTCTGCTGTGTAGTTGGAAAGAAGGAAAAAAAGTTTTAAAAAAATAGAAGTTTCAGTTCAGTTTATTCAACTGCCACAACAAAGTGTCTTGAAAAGCTTATCATGGCTGTAAGGTTTCCTATGAATCCTGTGTTGTCAGTAACCTTGCTTCTACACTTTGAGATATGGAATAATATACATGAATTGTGAACTTAAGGTGTTGTAAACAAGTGATAAACAGTTTAAATAAAGGGAGTAAAGATGGCACAGAGATTCTGCTCTTTTCAAAGGTGGAAAATATTGCAGCCCAAACTAGATCTGCCAGTCAATGGCTCTAAGTCACTTGGTAAATCTGCAGCCTAAATATACGTGCAGCTGGATCACTTTTGCTGTGACCCTATCAAATCTTATTATTTATAAATTTAAATGTTTAAAATGTACAGATGCACATTTGGGTCTCTCTTCTGCAATTAAATAAATAAATAAGTAAAGGACTTACAAAAGTTCTTTAGAAACTACTACATTTCTATGTATTTTTCATTTTCAGATCATTGCAAGATGACACGAACACCAATTATCTTTAGCAGGTCTGGAAAACAGGGAAGTCTGACATCAGCTGCAGTAATACATGACCAGAAATAGATGATAACAGTGTTTCTCCAAATAATGAAACCAACTAATACCAAGACAAATTTTAAATTTTACTGACTTATTTTCTTTAGAAAGCAGATTCTTACAGGAAAAGGGTTTGCAAATGTCTTTTCAATGCTTTCTACAAAAGATTCCAGGCAGTTATTAATTTGAAGCCAGATCCCCACCTAATCACAAACTAAGAAATACTGAATAGATTCACTGGTAGTCTGAGCTGGCTTTTTAGCCATTTACATAAAAAAAACTCTTTTCTGGAAGAAAGTCTCTTCCAATAGGATTTTTATTAAGATCTTCTAGAACTGGAGAGCACAGTTCACTCTAGAAACTGAGGTATGATCTGTAAACACTATCTGCTCCAAATTGAGCAGAAGATGTGTGCGTGGTAGGAGCCCATGATTGGTGGGAATTGCTTCCCAGGTCAGGAAGCAGCTGCCAAGCAGATGAGTATACCTTAGTAGATAGAACATTTTAGAAGGTGACTGAATTTAGAGACTTTAATCTGTGCAAAAACAGCTGAAACACAGGTGAGTTGATTAGCTGAAAGCCATTGTTATTATTTGGCCATACTACAGCTGTTATGGTACGTAAAACAATTTTGGCAGCTCCAAATTAGTTCCTAATGTAAAATGTTACATTACAGGAACTACCAGTAATGTTGTTGTGTTGACACCACGCTACTTCTTGGCACTCACTTCAGAGAGATGAAAGATGGAAGAGGGAAGGTACATTCAATATGTTGGCTGTTTTTATTTATTTATTTTTAATCTAAAGGTGATTAATCCTCCTTGTCAGTGATGAGGAAAGCTAAAATGGGCATCTGGGAAATTCTGGTGACATGACATATTACATAAGCTCACCTCAGAGCTGACCATTTACTGAGCTTTTATACTGTCCTCATAGCCATCTTCTGATTTACATTCTATGCCTGCCAAATTAATGAGTATTCTTATTTTTTATTCCCATCTAATCTCTGCTGCAACTCCCTCTTGTTAACATGCAAAATGACTAATTTTCAGTGTTACCTTAGTATACAAAGATTGTAATGACACATATTTTAACTTATAACTTTATGCTGTAATTTCAAAATCATTGCTTTGCTTGCTATTCTTTCATAGCTCTTGTATTATTTGTACTATTATTGTGAAAGACTGACAATTTTCTGCTGAACATAATTATTAGTTAATGTTCATACACTATATAAGTAAAAACATTTAGTCCTACAGGTTCTTATATAAATAAAATGTTTTCATCTCTGCAGTAAGTTTTTAAGTTTTAAAATGGGACTTTTATTACATATGTGTGATTCAATTAGACGCTCATTCTGGTAAGAAGGAAGCTGATGGTGGTAAAGGGTAAAGAGTTAAAGTAGCCCTAGAAATCAAAGAAAGAAAATCACAAACTCTTCAGCTTTGAAGCAAATTGGAACTCACCACCTCATGATGCTCAAGCAGATTGGATGCACCTGTGAGTGATACTAAGAAAGATGTGTTTCTCTATTGACTAATGCTCTGTACCATGAACTGTACCTTCAAACCCACATTATTCCTCTTAAGCCTGGGACATCAAACTCGTTTGAGAGAGAGAGAGATTAATTCCATTTTTATATTAGGCACATGGGCTTTGAAACAGATATGATTTATATGCTATTTGTATTGATGCTAAATTTAGGATAAAAATATTTTATTTGTGGCTACAATTAAGTTGTTTCAACATGTATTTGCTTAGCACAGTGTTGTTAATCTTAGTAAAAAGCAACAAGGAAAAGAGTTCCTCTGGATGACAACCACATTTCTGGCCTTTTTATTTTCTTCCCTCTTTTTCCATTTTCCAACTTCTTTACTTCTTTTTTGGACTTATATGTCTGCCTTTCATTTCTTTGGCATTTCCCAAAAAATTTTCATCTTCTCCTACTTCCTAACCATGAAAGCCTTGTTTATATTGTCAGTATAAACATAGTAGAGAGGGATCATTTTATCTAATTTCATAAGTTTGTGTAAAGAAATTTATAGGAGTAAGATTGTCCCTTTCTACTCAGCAAATTACCATTATAATCAGTGGACAGAATCAGCCACTTTTAGGAAACTACAGGTACAGTTCAGTTGCCTGAACATAGGTGCCTGTCGCCAGACTGATAGAAATATTGAGACCTGGTCCTTCTGGCACAATATAGAGCATGAAGAACTACACTTAGGCATCTGAATTAGCCCAATTTAATTCATGCTACAGTAAAAATCCAAAATAAGACAGGTACACTGTGCCCCAGCTATCCCACACAAATGTCAGTGCATGAGTTTGTTGCCCAGGATACTCTTACAGTCCACTGAAACCTCAGTCAATCCATTCAGAGCACTATGGGGAGCCAGCCAGCTCACCTTCAAGTAGGAGTGTACGCTTGGACAGCCAAATCACTCCAGAAACTCTTTGGGGTGAATTAACTAGACTGAAGATAAGCATAATCTGACTTCAATTTGCTACATTTAGGCATTTGAAATTGCTCATTTGCAGTACAAAGGACTTGTCCAGCATTACACTTAACTGAATCCATCATTGATTTTAAATGATTTCAACCAGGTGAGATAAATCACACCCTACTCCATTGTGAGCAGCAATGGAGTCCAGGGAGATACATAAAAGGTAAGGCTATTCACATCTTTCAGAAAAATTGATTCAGTCTTCTCCAGGCCAGGAAGACAACATTGCATCAGTAACATTTGATTCAATGAAGGAAATTGTCTTCAAAATCATAGAATCATAGAAATGTTTAGGTTGGAAAGATCTTAAAGACTATCTAGTTCAAAACCTCCTCCATTAAAAGCAGGGAGGTTGTGCTGTTTCTTTTGAAATTACAACAGGTTTGACAGTATTGTGACCCAGACACATCATACACAAGGGCTTCAAAGGTCTTGGTGTGACCAACAAGAGGGAGCCCCATCAACATCTAGCAGTGTGCTCTGGATTTATGATTGTCTAGGTAAGCCTGAAGAAGGTGTTGAATCAGTGAAATTTAGAGCTGGAAAGAAGTTCAAAGGGTTATCTAATTCATCTTAAAATGGACCAAGTTTTCCTTGAACATTCCTAATTTTGTGTTTTTCTAGGTTGACTTAAAAACCTCTAAAAGGAGGGATTAATGAAACTTTATGGGCAGCTTTCTCTAGAATTTTGTCACAGTAACAAGCTTTTTCCTAATATCTAGATTGATTTTGTTTTTAAAATTATGCCTTTTTGCTCTACTTTTTTCCCACAGTAAAGCAGAAAGTATCTTTATAACAATCTTTTGTGTGGTAGAGTACGGCTGTCATGTTCTGCCTCAGTCTCTTTTTTTTTCTAGACTAAATTAATTCTCTCAACCTTTTCTCACAGGTCATGTCTTCTAAACCTTATCTCATTTTTCATGCTCTCCTCTGTGTTTCTCCCATTTATCCTTCTTAAAGTGTGGTGTTCAAAAGTGGATGCAGATCTCCAGCCTCACCAGGGTTGGCTGGACAGAATTGTGCTCTGTATTTTATGTGTGACAACCCTGCTAAACTCCCACAAAATAAGAATTTGTGGGGTAAAATTGTGTTATCAATTTACATTTAATTTTCAACTCACTCTGAGCCCCATATTTCTGTCCTACTTCTTCATGGGCCATCATTTTAGATTAAAAAGAAAAAAGTGCTTCCAAATCTCCAGACTTCAACTGATTTCAGAAATGAGTGGGCAGACATCCCCACAGGGTGCAAAATTTGCAAGTTTTCATTAAAAAAAAGTTTTTCGCTTTTCAGTGAGAAGAAAGGACCAAAGATCAAAAGACAAATTCCACTTACTACAACCTATTTTTCATCATGTAAAATTTTCCAGCATGCTAAACTTCATTTGGATTTATAATTAGTTCTGGAAAGAAAAGATGGGACAGAATAGGATCATTTGACCACCTTAGGGACAACAAGTTTAAAGAATTGCTGTGGAGTGTCCATTAAGAGACTAAAAATGCTGTCTTTCACTTCATACTGTTTTTCAATTTTTGGATATGGATCAAAATAGCAGCATGCTGTTCCAGAGTTTATCTGGAGGATAAGAGCATTGGCTATAGCAGAGGTAATGAGCCTAATAATAAAAAAGTAGGCAAAAAGAACAACAACAGGAGGTAGTAATGGGAAAGACAATATTCTAGATCATGTACTTGCATTAAAAAAAAAAAAAATCACAGGTCTAAATATGGAGTGAAATTTCCAGACTTGCCTTATTTTTCAGAATTCTGCACATTTAGCTATTAGAAAACACTCTTAAGGTTCGTTAGATATCCTGTGTGCACCAAAGTCAATGACATTTTTTCAATTGACTTGAGGAGATATAAGATTTTACTTCCTGAGCCACAGCCTCGAGGCAGCACAAGGTTTTTTTCCATTACAGGAAATTTACTAGAATTATAATGGTCACTGCCTTTCCAGCATGCTGACGTGAAACTCTCTCCCTTCTCATTCTTTCCCTCTCCTATCTTCTCCCTCTCAACATCCTTCCTCCTTCCAACCATCATCTTCTCAGAATGAAGGGACAAGGTCAGATAGCTTTTGAAAACAAAAGAAAAACCAGTGAATGGGAAGGTGGGGGGGAGCTGAGGTAATTATTTTCCTGCATTAACACCACACCCTTAATGTGCAGCATGTAGTCAATAAGTGGATGTTTGGGCTTTGATTTTGAATCCCCTATCCTCTGAGACATATAGATCAACTTAAATCAACAAAAGACTGCTTTGAAACAGCAGAATTCTCCTGTCCCAGGATGAAGGAATGAAAAGTCAGGCAGGGAATTCTAAGAAGGAGTGGTTTTGTACCGTTATTTTGCAGTTATATTGTGGCTCATTTTTCCAATAGTTGAATACTATGAATTTCTCTCAAGTTGTGGATTTAGGTTGTTTGTTTTAAATGCAGAGGACAGAGCTGAAGTGCAGAAGCAAGGACCTTTCCAGGCTTGACTGGTGCAGAATTGGGAAGAGCGGTGGGAAGCACAACACAGATCAGTTGTCTCTGAGTTGCTCCTCTGTGTTTTTAACCAGAAGGACCAGTCTCATGCCAGTGCTCCAAAGCTACTTCCACTGCCAGAATTAGCAGGTAGGCTGCCTCTCCTTCTGAATAGTCTGCAACACTAGCAGCTATTAAAAGAAATATGGAAATTAGCAGTTAAAGTCAATGAAGTTGATAGCTCCTACTTACCAAGTTGGTGCCTCAGTGATCAGCTCTAACGAGGAAAAGCTGTACTCAACTCCTTATCAACAGCTTCAGACTTGGCAGAGCTGGATTTTGAAGTGAAACCAAAAATCATGAGAAAAGTGACACATAGTTTAGTGTGACTTTACTTGTACTTTAACCTGAATAGGGCTGAAAATAAGTTGATGATTCAGTCATATTGTGGTCCTCTTACTTCTTTTCCAAAGATGTTTTTTCAGTATAAAACACTGACAGGCTAGAGCCTAATACCAAGCTGCATTTAAAAATTGTTTCCTTGTATGTGTGTTTGTGCATGAGGGTTCACATAAATTTATTGTCATTCCATCATTCACAGTGACAGGCATTGTAACTTGCTGTCATGCCATGGCACCTTACAATGATGTGAACTTTAATTTTTTATTAAGATAGTAAGTTACAGTCAGTTAAAGATAAATGCATTAGCTTAATCAGAAATGGTATAAAGGCTGGGATGCCTCCAGTACTAACAGGTTAGCAGGATTGATAACAGCCCTTTGGGGTAATTCTCCATTGTCACTGATACAGTTTCACTAGTGGAAGTGCTCCTGCCCTCCTTTTACTTTATCTAAAGCTAAGTAATATTAAGGATATTAAGAAACAAGAAAAAAAAGTTCCTTATAAAGTAGGAACCCAGATTAATGCAGATGTTTCAAATTTAGATATCTAGGTCTCCTCTAGTCATATGCCTCTGTCTTTTATGATGTCTTTCTGAATTACTATTGAAGAATGATGCATTATAATTACAAAGATGCATAATAATTTTAGTGTAGAATGAATTGAGTGCATTTTCACTGGAAATGCTTATTTTTTTCTGTTCGGTATAAAAGGGAACCTATATGGAACCAATTCAGGCTTAAATGTCTAACTTTTGGAAAGCTAAGTAGATGAGTGCATTTTCAAATGTCTTAATAGAAAAATGCTAATTTTTTCATTATTTTTTTTCTCCATGTCTTGAGCTTTTGGATTCATAGTCCTTTACATTTAACTGTTACTGAGCAGATGATCTAGGGTGGAAAACATATCCCTAGACCCCAGACACACTCTAAAGGAAGATGTTTTTGTACACAAGAAATATATTCACTCAATTTTTTTTTGCAACCCAACTTCTTTTGTGTTTTTCCTGTTTAAAAGCATCTTGGTTTCTCTAAATCCATTGTTCTTTACATTAGAAATACATTAGAAATAGGGTATAGCTATTTCTTTACAAATGAACCTCATAAAAAATTCTAAAAAACCCATGTTCCTAACTGAAATGCAAACTCAGCATTACTTAGGACAACAGCACCAGCAGTAAATGCAAGCATGTGAAGCAGGGGAGGAAAAAAAAGAAAAAAAAAAGAAAAAACCAAACCAACCGAAAAACCAACTCCCTTTGCTATAAATCAACCTCAGATTCAATATGAATCATCAAATTTAATATTGCCATGATCAGTATTCATGGAAAATAAATGATGCCAAATATGCTTTAAGAAAAAAGAAATCTGTTTAAATGGTATTAATGGTAAGGCATACTACAGCAAGGTGAACAACACTGATAATATTAAATTAACCCAAGAGGCTCCCTAATCAGGATCCCTATGCAGAAATCTGCTTGCCAACTGTCGTTCTTTTTCCCATTGGTTTAGTTAAGGGTTGAAGTTCTTCTTGAAGTTTCTTTTTTAATCATTAGATCCCGACCTTACAGTTTTCTCTGACTACTTTCCTTCAGGCTGTCTTTGCTCCTGTCAATTTAGGATTTCCAGGGAATTATTCTTCTTTGAAATGCATATTCCAGGCTTGAAATACTGGCATATGTACACTGTAGAGTAATTGTGGAGGCCAAATGTTTAATTACACATGACAGCTGGAGCTGTAGGAGTCCGAGGCATGCTTGAAAACAACTTATGCCCTATGCAGTCTTAACGAAAAGGAACAAAATAATATATATTTAGGTTTTGTGCCACATGGTAGCCGCTGTTCTCTCTCTTTTCACAACTGAGGGTGGTTTGCAAGAAGTTCAGCTGCTTTCACTTCTGTGTACCGTCTCTCTGAATATATACTTTTTTTTCCTCCTTCATACAGTCTAGGCACAAACTTTTAGACCATGCGATCCTGCAAGAAATGTTTGGAATTTTTGTTTAATTTTTTTCTCCAGGGTGACAGAAAAAAGCTTTTCAGGAGCTTTTCTAATACGGTGTTCTTAATACAATTTCACAAAACCACGTCACTATAAATGCCAGTTTCAATTATAATTTTAATTATATAATATATAAGCAGCATTTGTATTTTTTCCTTAATACATGTGATTTACTCAGAAATTCAGCAAAAGAAATAGCCTGATTTCTAAGGCTTCAGAAAATATTTATTTCAACCAGCATAAATATTTTTCCACATTTATAGATTTAAAGATAGATTTAAAGGTACATGAAAACAGTTAATTCTGCTGTCAGAAATTTTCTGGTTTTAGTAAAACAGAAGTTAAAATTATTTGCTTTTATCAATATATTTGTTCTCAATGTTCAGCTCTTCATTTAGCATAAATTCATCTAGTTCTAGTGAAAAAATGCCTGTGTTGATTTAAGGCAGTTGTCAATATTTGACACACTTTTATCTATATATGCACACACATTTTAAATTATTATTACATTGAATTATTATTGTACTTACTGTGCAAAAGTGGCCAAAATTTGATTTTGAGATTTTGGCAAATAAGATTTTCTTTGTGCATTGTGTGACATAAGCACATCTTCATTAAATTATAACATTACGAAAGGGATATCTTATTTATTTATTTATTTTCTTATTCTATCCCTCCTTTATAGAGGACCAAGGTAAGATTTAATTTAATGGGGCTGCTGTTAGTGTTTGATGGGAAAATAGCATGTTCATTTCCATGGTGACAAAAATGTATCACCAGTGCCCAATTGAAAAAGATATTTCACTCCTTTCAAGGAGGAGTTAATGAATATCTATAGCACTTAGATATACAAACAAGAAAATAAAGAACATTACTATATTTTCACAATGTCTTTTATGGAAGAAGACTAATGAGATTGGATTGACAAATTAACTTTAAAGGAATATCATTCAGTGGTGTTTGGAATTAACTGTTCTCTACGGTAGGTTAAGAATGAACAATGTTGTAACTGAGGAAGTTAAAATGAAACTCTCACAAGCAAACAATTGAGCACTTGACTTCATTGCCATGAATCAGCAAGGTAACCAAACCTCCCTTGAAAATGTGAAGCAGAATTTTGGTTTTAAACTACTTTATATTTCTTGAACAAAGAAGGCTTTCTTTGAGATGAGCCTGCTTGCTTAAAATGTGAACCACTAAGCATCACATAAATTGTTTTTCTGGGTTTTTAAAAAATTATTTGTTTGTCCCCTGCAGTTCTTGTGCCCTTATTCTGAGAATTTGAAGCAAAACAATTTTGTCAAATTGTGTTAAAATTATTTCAGGTTTTCATGGCCTTTGATTACCTCTGTGTTTAGAAAATGAGATGGGAGATTTGACTCTTAAATTCCCAACTTGATAAGGAGAAAATTAGAAATACAGCCAACAAAGAGTGTCACCCACTACTCGAAAGCCCCAAAATGAGATATATAAAAATTGGACTGTAAAGCCTAAAATTCAGCAGTGGGAGCTAGACAGGGAAGGGTACCATGATAAGACAGAAAAATCATGTTGCAAAAATGGCTGCTCCTGAAAATGCAGGCACAGAGACATCCATCAATCAGAAGTTTATATTTAGCAGGAAAAAACATTGTTAGGCTCACCTGTACCTGCAGATCAGGAGACCTGCATAGGTGAATATAGACACTTGTTTACACTTGTAAGTACCACAGCTTGTATGGTTTCCAAAATTGCTCAGTGAACTGAGGTGCATCAAAGGGCACCAAAGTACACCTCAGAATGTAACTGTGATGACTGATCTCTTAGAGCTCTATAAAAGAAGCACTGAAAATGAGTGATCTTATTTCTTGTCCTTTCTGCACCATTTCTGTAAGTAAACCCTTCACTATTTATGCTTCAGAAACACCCATTTTACTAAGACTGCCCTTGTCCTACTTGCTGCACTGTGACTATTTTATTTTACTTATGTAGGAGGCTGAATTACTTGTTGGAGCTGTGTCTTGTATAGCTGAAAGATTTCAATCAAGATCAAACAACAGTTTTTGGCACTTTCAGCCTGACATATTAATACAGTAAGCTCACATAATACAGAATGCATGGTGTCAGACCAGAGTCTTTTCTCTCTTCAGGAAACTTGAGTTTGAAGCTAATTAGTTACAATAAAAAATAATAGTTTTTAGCTAGGTTTTTGTGCTCCTTTAAGTTTTCACTTAATGAAGAATAAGATCAAGACAGAAAGTTGTACAGTGCAGAGAAAAATATCCAAGGCTGAAATCAAGGGAGATGGGAAATATGACTTTCAAAGTTTATAGAAGGAAAAATGCTTATATTGTCAGTGCTGGGAGGGGAATGCAATACTCTTTTTCCACTTTCGTAGATAATTCAAATGTTATTTTAAGTTTCCTATTTTATAATCAAGAGCCACTTACTGATGTAAACAAAACTCCTTGGGAAATACAAGACAACATAAAGACACTGTGAAATATTTTACTTCTAATAGGTAACATTATCTGGAGTTTGGGAATGAGCAGCTCTAGACTGGCTTTTAATTCAAACCAGGCATAAGGGTACATGTGTTGACCTATGGGCTTTGCCAGAACCAAATAAGAACAGAGGAAGTGATGACTAGAAAGTGAGCTCAAACACCTGTACAGGTCACTGTTGGTCCATCATGCTTAACTAATTTTCCCCTGCCCTCTGACCTAGTTTTCCACAGTGCCATGGAGATTTATATCTTTCATCCTGAAAACCCTACAGCTGCCTGCAATTAATGAAACAAGCCTTAACTTTCTTATCTGATAAACTGAAGGAAGAATTGTTTTATTATTGTATTGACAAATTATCCTATTAACAAGTGGCTACTGTGAAAATCAATTAAAATCTCAGCTGAAATACTTGAATATCACTGGAGAAGATACAAGGGGGAATTAACTACTGAGTCCATTAACTGTTATACTATACAGTTCATAAATTAGGTGTGACCAGCACAAAATCTGTGATTTGTTTGATAATTAGAACACAAAATTAATGGATGAAATATAGTGTGGCATGATATAGATTTAATTTCTTATTTTATAGGGGCTATGCCTATTCGAGTTACTTGTAATGTGTTTGAGATAAATTTCACTAGTTTCTCCTTCTTTCGGTTTCTAGCAGATATTTTCATGCATTTTGGATGGAGATGACAGCCTCCCATCCTTCAGACTCTGTGAGAAAGTGGGAGTGGTATCTTGCATAGCCAGGATGGTCTGCCTGAGTCTATACTAAACTGGGATCAGCTTGTTACAGACTTGCATGAACTGGACTTAAACAAGCCTGCCTTTTACAAAGATGTAAATTTTATTTTAAAAGGAGACCTGGAAGATCAGACCAATTTCTGAAATAAGGTCATGTGACTATGTGTTACTTGTCTTAAAGAGAAAAAAAATCTGACCTGCAGGCTTGTTAGGTTATTAACAAGAGAGCTTGCCATTATATTAGAGTTAGTTAAGATATTTTGCAGCCAGTAACACAAGCTTCTTTTGATGCAAGCAAGGACTTGCTGTTATACCCAGGGAAAAAGATCCAACACCTTTTATTATAAGAAGTAATACCTTTTTGAAGCTCTCTCAGTTTATAATCACCAGTACAATGTCTTGGGATTTAGTTCTACCCTCTTGACACCCCTCACAAAGTATAGTTTAAGAAAAAGTAAGTAAAATTTTATGTACTGTATAAAGTATACATTATACTTCAAATAATCTCAAACTACACCTTAAACTGTGCTTTGGGGAAACATAATCAGAAAAGGCAGCACCAGAGAATGAGAGATTTCTAAGGTAAATCTATACTTTCCTCAAGTATATTATACTTAATAGAGTTAAAGACTTCTAAAACCTCAAATGAAATCTTTGGAAAGAAAGGTTTTTCTTTGCTACTGATCTACTGCACTTGAAGGCAGTGCAAGAAGGCATATATTTGGGTTATTTGGGAGAAGGAGAGAATGGGAAAGAGGGAAGAAAATCTCCTCAGGCAAATTTGGATAGCTGAGTTGTTTTTAAAGCTTTTTTCTCTTGGAGGGTAGCGCGGGTGGCAGAATCTGGGATTTGCTACTCTATATGGAGTGACAGAGAGAGTTAGATACACACACATATATATTTATATGCATGTATACATATACACACATGTACACACATTTTTCTATACATATAAATACACATGCAATGGTCTAAAGAAACATACTGAATAAATTTTGTCCTGTTCTCCCATCTCAATTAAACAACAAAGACTGTTTCCTTATGAAAAAAGGAACAAAGCAGTCCTGGCACTGGAATATCAGAAAATGAAAATGTTGAGAGACTGAAAACAGAAAGAGGAAATTAGAGTTATCGTGCACCAGTGAATCATTATAAGTCTCTCAGCTGCTCTTTGGCAATGGTTGCTGCAGGGAACTCTACATGAACATGTCGCATTCACCACCAACAACTTATGGGGGCTAACACTACAAAGAAAGCAAGGGAGATGGGTGGGTGGAAAAATCTGCTTACTGACAATGCTTACCGTACAAATGACAAATTTCTCCACCTAAAAATGACAGGAGTCCTTAATGTCACAGGGCCATGGTATCTGGACAGTTGCAAAGCATTTTGTACTCAGAATTCTGCTATTCACAATATATTGTACTGTAAAATATTTTTAGACCTTTTGTATACTACAGCTCTTCTTATCATCACTTTATATGTGTGATTACAACCAGAAGCTCCAATTAAAACCAAACATCACTGTGTTAGGTGATATCAAAATGAGCATAAGTCCTTTGGTTTTGAAGGTCTTGGAAAATTCTGTAGAGCAGATAGTATCTCTTTGAGGTTTAAGGTAATATGTGTAATTCATAAAAAAAGCCAAAGTCTTTCCTTTTTTTTATTGAATGCTTTTCCTAAGAAGACTGTTACTTGAAAATTCATATATAAAATCCATGCTAGATTGTAGTGATCCTTTCAGGCAAATGTAATCTGCAATGGTGGGGAAAATTGGCACAATAATGTGTCCTGAAAATGAAGGAATGAAAGAAACTTCTGAAGCTAATACAGGGTAAGAAACATTTGAGCCTAGAGAACAACATGGACAGAAAGTCAGCTGCCATAAATCATGGTATCTGCAGTCAGTTGCAATAATCCTCTTCATAGGGTCCCTCAGTTTGATCCCAGGAGCTTAGTAAAATCTCCTGACCAAACTAGAGCAGTACAGCTACTATTAAATATACATATTTCACCGTTGTGGTGAGCCATACAGATTTATAAAGAGCTGGTGTTCTTTTATAAAGTATAGAGAAATATAGTCTTGTTGCAGAGGATTTTGTATGTTTGCAGAAATCTGGCATGAATCTATGGATATTACTTCTGTAGATGATAAAGTGGTTGCCTCACAGCACCATTTTCTTTTTCTTTTTATGTACTTCTTAAGAATTCGTGAGAAAGTGGAAGTTCTTTTTCACAGAGTTAAGTGGAAGCTGTATACATCTTTTTCTGCGAGGTTACTGTTATCATGGACTGGTAGTAGTAATAATGAACAGTTCAAATTGTAGAGAGCAGTTTTGTTTACTATCGACATGTCTGATGTCATTGGGAATAGGCACAAGCCCCCCTAGTAAAGAATTGATTGGATGGTTACCCTCAGAGTTGCAGTCAACAACTTGATGTCCAAGTGGACAGCAGTGATGAATGACATTCCTCAGGGGTCAGTATTGGGACCAATACTGTTTAATATCTTTGTCAGCAACATGGACATCGGGACTGAGTGCACCTTAGCAAACTGACCAATGATATCAAGATGTGTGGTGCTGTTTGTCATGCTGGAGGGGAGGGATGGCATACAGATGTGGGGTGGGCCTCTATAAACCTCGTGGAGTTCAACAAGGCCAAGGGCAAAGTCCTGCATCTGGGTTGGAGCAATCCCAAACAAAACACAGGCTGGGTGAAGAACTGATTGAGAGCAGCCCTAAGGAGAAACTTGAGAGTGGTGGTTGATTAGAAGCTTGACAAGGCCCAGCAGTGTGCAGTCCAGAAAGCCAACTGTGTCTTGGGCCGGATCCAAAACAGGGTGGCCAGCAGGGCAAGGGAGGTACTCTGCTCTCATGAGACCCCACCTGGAGCACTGTGTACAGCTCTGGGGTTTCCAACATAAGAAGAATGTGGATCTGCTCCAGCAAGTCCAGAGGGGGATTACCAAGATAATCAGAGGGCTGGAGCATCTCTACCATGAAGACAGGTGGAGAGACCTGGGGATGTTCATTCTGGGAAACAGAAGGCTCTCGAGAGCTCTTACAGCAGCATTTCAATGCCTAAAGGGGGCCTACAGGAAAGCTGGAGAGGAACTTTTTGAAAGGACATATAGTGATAGGACTTGGGGCAATGGCTTTACACTGGAAGAGTATAGATTTGGATTAGTTATAAGGAAGAAATTTTTTACTATAAGGATGGTGAAACACTGGAACACGCTGCCCAGAAAAGTTGTGGTTGTTCCATTACTGAAAGTGTCCAAGCCAGGCTGGATGGGGCTTGGAGCAATCAGATCCAGTGAAAGGTGTCCCATGCCCATGGCAGGCTGTTTGAAACAAGAAGATCTTTAAGGCTCCTTCCAACACAACCCATACTATAATTCTGTAATTCTGTGATTCTATGCTTATCTCTTTGATTGGAATTGAATGGCTAAGAACTTTTCATAATATCTTTGGAGGAAAATGAACATTTTATTGTACTTGGTCCCTATGTTTATTCTAAATTTGTTCCTCCATGGCTCTCCTTGTGCAGTTAGGGTGCACTTTATCATATGGATGCTAGAGGACATTTTATCCTTCATTACGATACATTTAGGTTTTTCACTGTTGGAGCCTGATCTAACCTTTTGCTTTTGAGGCCTAATAAAAAAAAAAAATCTTCTTTCATCTCTTTAACAGTAGCGTGTGTTGTCACTGTTTAGTACTCAGGAAATAGCAAGGGATTTGTAACAGAGCAGTGCAGGCAATAATAATTAAAAGTAACTTACGTATACACTTACAAATGCATTCAATGATTCTGCTTTTTCTACTGTTTCATACCAGATATTTCACACTAGTATCCAGGCAACAGAAAGTTAATTCAAGAAAAACTTTACAGATCTCAAGATTCCTCCACCATGCTCATAAGCAGATGGACTACAAGTGTGTCATTCATGGTTTTGCACAAGCTACTTAATGCTTATCATTCTCCTATCTCTGTTTCAAAAAGGTGTCTCCCCCAGTCAGAGATCTAAACAATGTTTGGAAACCTAATGTGTTCCCAAACACACAATTTAGTGAAGAGGATGACTTGCAAATCCCTCCTAGATGTTAATGGAGGCTGCAATCCACTCTATGATTGTAACTACAGAGAGGTTTTTGTATTAGCTTTACGCTGAAAAATACTGGTACAGAGGTACATTTGTGGATGCAACTAGAAGGTATTTAGCGTAAGTTTCAGCCTCACACCTTCTGAAAGCATATGCAAATATATAAAAAGAAATTAAATTTAAGCATTAAAAAAACCCCAAAAAACAGGACAGATACTAAAAGTACTGGAAAATTAATTTATACCTTTAATTAAACATTTTTGCAGGCTTCCTCAGTTGAGGTGCATTATTTATTAGTTTCTTTTTGGTGCCTAGTGTATGCATGAAGAATCATCCTCTGCCTGTATATTGGTTTCTAGATGTATTGCAAGTCAGATGACTTTGTCCAGTACAGAGATCAAACTACAATTTGGGGTTCAGGTCACTGGAGAGAAAAGAGTCTTAAAAGTCCTCTGGTGACATGTGCAAATTTAATTTCATTTTTGCCATAAAACAGTAACAAGGAAGAGCATAAATCCTTATCTCCTTGCACAGTGTCCCTTTGCCATGTGGAAATGACTGTTGCCTAAGTCTATTTGAGAAGTATTGTCTCCAGAAATACACATTCACGCTACAAAAGTTTTAAGCCTTGTGTTTGACTAGTTTTCCTGGATATTTCTTCCTTTTTTTTTTTTCTTCTGACTCTCTTTTTAATCATTTTGATAGTATTTTTATAGCATAGATGTGTCTGTGTTTGCTGACCTTTAACTGCATCAATCATTTTATATATACAATTGTGAATTACATATGGCACTGTACAATGCATATTTAATTTTCCTATAGGCACCATCAGCACCATAAGTGAAATTTACATTTCACAGCTGAAATTGCCATTCCCTTCATAGAACCAATCTGATAAAATATCAGAAGAACAATTATGTACTCTGTCCACAGAAAGAAATTCTGTGCCTTTTCTAAAACTTTGGATGATGATGAGTTCAGGAATACATAAGCAGTAAAATTCACATATTTTTCATAGTGTTCCCCACTGTAACTCCAGAAAACTGTGTGATAATAAAAATGGGCAAACTTTTGAAATTCCTTTGAGTTTTGAGGATAGTTATAGTAGTTATAGCATGATGCCCCTTTTATGGGAATCCCTTATATGGCTCAACTCAGCACAGACCTCTTTGACTTCTGTATTTGGAATTTTTCAGATAATATCATCTGGCATCCATAATATTTTGGCATGCCAAAGAGTTTTGCTCTTATCTTACTCAATCAGTCTGTCATACTTTGCATTTATATAACACCTTTGTCCAGCAAATGTAACCTGCTTTGAAAACTTTAATTAAGTTAGGTATCTACCTCCCAGGAAGCAGGGAAATATGATCTCTTTTTGGTACAGAGAAGGGAACCGAGAGAAATTGTGTGTGGGAGTAATTTTACCTAACTTTAGATGACCCAAAGATAGACACTTAAGCTTTGGAGAATCACCCTAGGCTCTCTTTAAAGTTGTAGGAACAAATTCAACCAGCATCTTTCATACTCTGTTTTTAGGTTGCGACTAGTTATGCTATGAAGGCTTTTATTGTGGCAAGGAATGAAGTCTAGATGCCTTGCTGTGTACTTCAAAATCTAAACTAAAGAAGATGACTCCTATCCTAAATGACTTGTCCAAAGTCAGTGAAGAATACATGTGCACGTCCAAATCAAACCAAGTTCTGAGAATATAATGCATGATCTCTGATTTTGGCAAAGAAGGAAGACTGAAAGATTTAGAAGGAACATTTTTTATAGTTTTTATAGCCTTTCTGTTATAACGAGAAAAATTTAAAAGGACTCTTTTCTTACTCACAGAAAAAAAAATTACAACTGGAGAAATTCTTCAGAGAGGAAAAAAAGTTCAAAAATGTTTAACTTGAAAATGTTAAATATTATTTTTGATTTTTCTGCTTTTCTGAACAACAAAATTATGTTGTATCCCTCTCTCTCTTTTCTTATTTCTTATGTATTTTTTTTCTTTCTCAATTTCCTATTCTTACCTTTCTTTCCTAGTCCAAAAGTGAAAATACGAATAAAAAATAATAGAAAGACTCCCAAAGAAAAGAAAAGTCATAAAAGCAGAAAAGTATTTTTAAAAGTTTCATTGTAATTCAAGTTCATATATTGCTCTTCACTGTTTTGATTTTTCCCCTAGCTTTAAACTCTTGTTTTGTGCTTTGCTTTCCTTGGAGATATTTACCCCAAGAAGATCTTGCCTTGAAAATTACTTCCAAACTTTCCATTTATTGGAGACTTGTAACAATGTCTCTGGACGGAAGTCGACAGCCCTTTTGCCTCCCTGCTCTATACACTAATATGGGACTGAAAGAAAGGTTCATTCAACCTCCTCCTGTTTGTGGCAGTGTGACTGTCCTCCAAGTCCAGCTTCTTCTAGGGTCATCCAAGGAGGAAAATGCCCCTTTTTCTGTGAAAAGATGTGAAAGCTTACAACTAATATCTAACTTTCATGATGATGCAGGGCTCTTCCACTGTTTTTGCCTAAAGACGTACCAGACTAAGCAAGGCAAGACTTCCTTCAGAGCTCCCAAGGAATCTTTAGTATAAAAAAATATTAAAATTAAGATATATGCCAAATGAGAAACAGGAGAGGCTGATACACCATATGGGGAAGAGAGGAAAAACTTTAAGTTTTTGACGAAGAACAGAAAGAATTTTTATGATTATCAGTTCTTACCCGAAGAAAGTGGCAGTGTTCAACTTAGGGAATAAGTGTGTTGTAGCTTTGAATCGTAATAGAATAACTTAATTTTATATAATATAAATAAATACAATATAAAATCAATGTGTTTGAAAAGAATGAGAAAAATTAGGGATACCAGGTACCTCACAGTGCATTTTAAATTTCTCAACTGCAGTTCAATGGGAAGGGAGGACACAGACAGGTCACCTCCTGCCCCCAGCCCCTGGTTTGCATTAATTTATATCACTGGTAGAAAGTCCAATACTAGGGATGGTCTGGACATGGCAGAACACTGCCTTATTTCAGGCATGATTTCTCTTCAGCCTAACCAAATTGCTCCCAGTCATCTCCCTACAGATTCTAGGATGCAAATGGCATTGATGTTGTGTAGGAAACTCTTCAAGCCTTGAGCAGCAAAGGCTCATCTGGGAAGCAAGGGCCCTCTCAATCACCATGTTCCTTGAGTAGATTATTTCCTCAAGTGATGCTTTCTCAGTGCTTTGAAGTGCTTTTCCAAAATACCTTGATACTAAAGAAGTAAAGTTATCCCAAGGAAAACCAGAAATTTTAGAACTCAATATGAATGCCTTTTCTTTTTCATTTTGAGAAAATCCAGTAACATGTAGCTTTTCAGTAAAATTTAGCTATTTAAAAATGGAAAGCCTATGTCTGTCTTTCTCAAGTAAAGAAAATGCAGGAGAAATGAGCACTGAATGTGCATTGTAATTGCATACAATATGATATCATACACTCCAGTCATTACAACTAAAGGAAAATGGTTTTTGTTATTATTTTGAATAGTTTTTATTAATGAAATATTTATAATATATGAAACAAATAATTATGACTATCACATTGTCTAATAAAGATAAAAAGGACAAAAATCCCTATGAATTTTTAATCTGAAAATAAAGAACATTAACAATCCTTAATTATATCACCAAATATTTAAAATTTCCTTCCATAATAAATTCTATTTGTATTTAATATATTTATTTTTTAGATATCTGTAACATTTTTATGAGTAGGTACATGAAATATCATCAGCTGTTACAAGAGACATCTTGAATTAATGCATTCAACGTCTTGATAAAAATTTCCATTTTGTTTATTTTCAGGATAAATCAACATTTGTAAACTATATAAAGTTGTATTTTTTCTCAGTGTAGTTGGATACATAATTAATACTATTACTAGTACAAAAATTAAATTGTGCTTGTTAGGCAAAAATGTCATGTAGGTCCAGGTTTTCAGATCCCTTTTATTCAAAATGCTTACAGAGTTTCCATGTTTCTAATCAATGGAATATGATTCTGACTTTAATGTTTCTTTTCCATACAATGATCCTCCTGTCACCTACCACTGCCGATTCTTCTGCTAAAACAGTTAGAAACCAGAACACCCCTACTGGCCTTCAAACCTGTTCCATCAACTTATTCTAAGACAAACTACCTATTTAATTTCAGGTATTCCAAATTTCAATTGCTCCATCTTTTATTAAAATCAGGTTCTCTTAAGGACATAAAAAAATTTGGGTGTATAATTGGTACAAATTTTGATCACTTTGTAACTTAAAGATGATTTTACTAGATTAAATTAGAGACCTGAGTACCACACTGCATGAATTTCTTTAATCTCTGTAGCATGATTTCCTGGGAACATGAAAAATTGCACCACAGTCTTATTTCTTGTCTAGGTACAATACTGACTCCTTTTCATGATCTCTCATGTCAGAAAAAAAAATCTAGCATTGGACAGATGACAGTGACTTGACTTTCCAGACTACTGCATCTGTAAACATCTCACGATCTTCTACAGTGGCCTCTCTTATTTGTTGAAGATGTCAGAATAAACATCACACTAGACAGCCAAGGATGAAATCTCCTTTTACTACCACTGAATAATACAATGTTGTGGTTATTTTGTTCTCATCTTCCAACAGGCAAATGTTACTATCTATTTAATGTTATTCTTTCATTAAAATGAAAATGTAGCTTTGCAAGCATGGTAAAGCTATTCTGGGTGCAGAACCTTCTTTCCTCTATTTATATATTTTAAATGTATTTAATTTAAAATAACTTCATCATTCTAACTATATTTAAGTTAAAAATAGAGAAGATGGGAATTTTCTGAAATTGGGCTGGCACCAGGGTTTAGTGTGATAACACCTTATCTCTGAGAATTGGGTCAAAACACAAATTATACAACTTTGATTGCTTTTTAGGCAGCTGTTTTATTGATCTTGTTCTGGTGTCACACAGAAGTCTCAGGCACAAATCGGGATCCTTGCGAAGAGGGACTGAACTGACAAAAATCCTCACAGTTTCTGCCCCACGCCAGCTGTTTAAAATACACTGCAGGGTTGCATAATCTGTCGTAGTTCAGCTCTGCAGTGTGTGTGCCCCAGCACAGCCTCTGAGAGGGTTAGTGGGGGCAGGCTCCTTCAGAACAGGTACCTTGTCTGACAGACTTGCATGAGAAATAGCAGCTCTGTCTAATCAACGCTGTCTTGTTTTAGGCAATGCTATTACTCTCTGACTTTCATGAGCATCCCTGATAATTTATTAATTAAAAAATGGAAAACATACAATTTGTGAAATTTAGAAAAAAGAAGTATATTAAAACATTGCTCCAGGCATGTTTTGCTGCATGTAAATCTGATTTGTTGACATCCTCTATAAGATACCAAACCAATGTACTTCAGCTCAATACTTTGCTATCTTCCAGCATAATTAATTTCCAGTGATGTGTGTGCATCCAAACAAGAAGCAGAAAAGGATCAGAAGGAATGAGCTTGTCTGAATGTATTCAGAGAGTATACATGAAAAACCATAAGCAGTAACCTTATGTTTCCCTACTACCAAAAGTTCATCAAGATTAGTAACTTTAGCAGAGCTTAATTAACAGCTAGGGAAAATGTAACCTGGGGTGAGGGGAAGGCAAACTGATTAACAGAAACTTTTTGTTTCTTGATTATGCTTTGCATTATTCTCTTTTAGATCCTTCTCACCTACTGATGGGCAAACTGCATGTAGTTTAGCATTCACATTGTGTTCAAATAAGTCTCAGGCATAGAGAAGCTTATTCCAAAACTGCCCTAACATTCCTACTCAGGCAAGACTGCAAACTTTGTATAAGAAAATTTAATTTCCTGGTTTTTTTTGTGTGGTTGGACAATTTAAGTACAGGTTTTTTCACCTCTTTTCAGGACTATTCTTCCATCTGAGTTAGATTCCAAGAGAAAAGATGAAAAATGATAAAAACAGACAAAAAGCCATTTGAGACGTAAAAATAAGGGTGTTTCAATTGAAATTGGGTAAACACTCACTAAAGATTTTAGGTGACTTAGCTTATTTAAACTTTTTGAGTCTGTTATTCAGAGCTGACCCTCCGGCTTCCTTCACCCCTGGGTGTGTGGCAGCACGTGGTAAAATGCAGCCACGCATGGAGAGGACAGGCATTCGGCTTTGCAGTGGTTGAAAGAAGAAGCCAGGCAGACTGACTTGCCTGTGGTGAATAAATGAAGAGGGTGATAATGCTCTTCCACATAAAGACCAAGATCTGAACCAGCATTAGGCCATTGCAGCTTTTTTTCAGGAACCAGTAATTTGCTGGAGAATCCCCAGGTGACACTGGACAACTCAGAGGCAACACCGTGAGCAAGAGTGGCAGTTGCTGCTCCTCTTCCTGGCACCACAGGTCTAGTAAAATACTTGGAAAAGGATCTGTAAGGAAGGCATGCTCTCCCCTTTCTTCTTCAAGTTGTATCAGGAGAGGTTTGGGTTGGAGATTAGAAATAATTTCTTCACTGAAGGGGTTGTCAAACGCTGGAACAGACTTCCCAGGGAACTGGTAGGGTCACCATACCTGGAGTTATTTATGAGAACAGTACCTGAGGTGCTTAGGGAACATGGCTTAGTGGTGGGTTAACAGTTGGACTTGAAGGTCGTAGAAGTCTTTTCCAACCTAAATGATTTTATAAATCTCTGATTCCATGACTCCATTCTGTTTAGTTGTGAATCTTGTAGCTTTGTTTGACTGTAATTTGCAATCCATCCTGCTTATACATAAGTGCACTTCAACAAAGGAATATCTTAAATTATTTGTGAAAAAGGCATATATTTGTGACTTTAACTCTCTCCGTCTTGCCATGAATATCTCACAAAACAAAGTATCTGTCAAAAAACTTACAGATTCCTGTCCCAGTCCTTCCAGATATGATGCACTGTGACCTTGCTCCTGCAAACTACAAACTTTTCAGTGGAGCATCATGACACATTTTATTAGCTTTCCTAAAGTCAATCCCAGCTGCCTTCTCTAAGTAGACCCAAATGACAATAGAGAACAAAAAGAGCTCAAGGCTGAAGCTGATTCGCATTCAGCAGGTTTGAATAACTAATAGCTACATGAAAAACAGCAACGACAACAAAACCGTCATAATAAAAAACCAAAAACAAAACCCCAGGTTTTTCCTACTCTGGTTTTGGAAAGGAGAAGCCCTGTATTCACTGTGTAAATCTGGGGGATTGGTATTTGCTCATTTCAACAACAAAAAGGGATGTGGTGGTGATCTCTGGTTATGTCTGGTTAATGCAGGCAACCTGTACCTACTTTCCTCTTACACCCTGAAATCTGACAATCATTCACTAATTAGAAAATAATCTGATACTGTGGCTATGGATTTGTTTTCATTAAATGTTTATTTTTAAAGGGAAATAGTTCAAACGTTTTTAAAAGTCAGTTCATTTGCTTGTTTGTTGTTTTAAAATTAGGATTATATTTTTTAGAGGAAAAAAGGTGCCTTTAAATATACTCAATAGCTTCTCTAACTAAGGTAACCAAATAGGTTTTCCATCCAAGTAACCGAACTACTGTCTGGGAGCTGTAGCTTCCTAGGAGAGCAATGGAAGCTGTCTTTGCTGTATCAACTTAATTAAATGTCGGCAGTGCTTTCACAAGAGCAGGATCAGGATGGCAGTGGAGGCAGGGAGAGAATTCTGGATTAAAAACAGTCTCCACAGTTAATTAATGGGATCTGCCAAAAGCACTGAGCACTTAGCCTCCTGTTGCAGTGGACCTGTAGCTTTTGTGAATGAAGGACTAAGCAAAATAAGGGACTAACTAAACCAATATTTAAAATGTGTGAAAAGTGTATTAATTTTATTTAAGAAAACCCTAACACAGTTCAGAACCCTGCCTGATGCCATTGTAGGTCTCTGAATAAAATGATCAAGGTCTCAGTTATTAACTTACCTCTTCTGTGGTGCTTTTAATCCAGGAAGACGTATTTTTAGGATGACTTGTAAATTCCCTGGTGAGCCTGCAGATGGGGATGGAAGGGAGAGACTCCCTATTAGAATTGCTAGAACTTTCCTTTTTATGCATATATCTCTCAGCCTAGAGGAAGAAGGAGCAGTTCAAACAAACTCTTCTCTGACTACTTTATTTCAGCACATTTGTGACCGAGATAAGATCATTATCTAACAGCTTGGAGTGAAGTTCAAGCTATAGAGTTGCTTTTAGTACTAGAAAATATTTATAATTTAATGTAATCTATGTTTGTGAAATAGCTGTGATATATTTCTCAGACTCTGAGCCATAAGGTGGAAAGGACACTTTCAAGCAAATTATTCAACAGGTCAGATACAATGGCTATTTTAAATTGCAATGCCTGGGGAGTGGAATTGTTATAGAAGGAACTTTGAATGACTGACTAGTGCTTATTTTGAGAAGAGAGTAATTAAACAGCTTGCTTAGGGTAGTCATGCATTTTCTATCAAAATTTTTAAATAAACATTGAATATTTTTTCTTGAAGGCAGTTGTAGGTCAAACAATTATGCCCTTGGTGGCAGGAGTCTCTGGTAAGAATGGTGAAAAAATTATGTAGTCTCTTTGGTTTTTGCCTTGAAATCCCAAATAGATCAGGAAACAATGACCACTAAAGCTGAAAACTACAGTTAAACATCCCACAGGTACAATTCAGACCCTTTTGTAATCTAAAACCAGAAAATATCATCCTAGCTGCATACTGAATGTAACCTTGACTGTGTAGATCTCACCATTTTGTCAGTAAAGCAATGCCGCTTTTCACCTTGCAAAACACTGTCCTCTTGTCAGGAAGCAGGGAGCAGCACAAATGGACAAGCCAGCAGACCAGGCTAGATTCCAGAAAGCTCCTGATAGGTGTAACTGTGTCCATATCTGCCTTAGTTTTCTCACAGCTCTCCATATGATCTTGTGAATCTCTCTGCATGAGAAGCTTTGACTGTGCCTCATGAAAACCCTGTCAGTGTGACCCAATACATGATCACTAGGATGTAGAACAAAAAGAGAGAGAATGAGAATTTGGACAAAAATACCACCTTCCATGTTCATGTCCTCCAAATCTTGAGACTCTTACATTCTGACTTCATGGTGTATTTGTGATTATGTGTGTCATAGAAGTGATGGGAGATTGCAGCAAACCCTAAACACACCAAACTAGGGATGATGATTTAAAGATGGTTGCTTTTCTTCTCTTTTTTCTTTTTCTGCAGGATTTTTTTGCCCCCCCCAGGAGAGGACAACATGGCCCTTGAACCCAAAAAATAATGTATTCTTAGTTTTAGTGGATATTTTTTGGTTTTGTGTTAGTGCCCTACTCCAAATGTACCACAATTGCAAGCTCTCATGCTCAGACCTGATGCTAAAACATTAAAGTTCCATATTTTTGAGTCTTCTATTTGGGATTTCCCTTCCAGGACAGAAGGGCTGCAAGTACTTAGTGCCCCCTGCTGTATTCTTGTCTCATACATTGATTTTCTTTACTTTGTGACCTTAGGGTCTGCTTTGACCTTTTGCCCTTTCATATGGGAACTTCTCTGCAGAAAAGGTTGTGATGGGAATGTGATTAGAAGGCAAGGCCAGTCACCCATTTTCTGGTTAAAGCTTCCTTTTTGGTGGCTTGCAGCAACATCTTGTCTCTATTGCCTTGGTTATATGAACATTGGAAGTGATGGTGAGAGTCCATAGGCAGATACCTGGATTACTGCTGGTTATTAATTGTTCCTCTGAAATGATTGTGAGTCAGAGGTACTGCTTTTGACTTCTATAGTCATGAAAGAGAACATTATGTGGTGCCCCTCATTTGAGTTAGTAGTGATCTAAAATACTGTAGGTGATGCCTGGTACAGGTTTTTTGCTTGCTTGTACAGATTAGAGAGCAGCACTATGGAACATCTATTTAAAAGAAAAGCTTGAATGAATATGTGAGCAAATGCTGTGCTGTGCCAAACCACACCCACCTCGCAGACACTGTCAAATAGTTTGGAGGGGACTGTCGGTTTTTGGGTTTTTTTTGAGAAACAATGCATTTGTCTTTCCACATAAATCACCTGCAGAGAAATTAAGAAAAAGGAAGAAAAGAAAAAAACACCTTTTAAACAAAGCAGTGTAAGCCCTATATTAGGCATCAGTCTGGTTAATTGCTGCTGAAGTATTTCCCTGTGATGTATATATTTTGAGCAAGCACCAGAAATATGAGGACTTAATAAGTAACAAGAAGAGAATTTATACAAAAAATAGACATAACAAGGCAAAGTTAATTCATCACAACTTTCACATAAGCCTTTGTTGGGCAGTTGGCCAGGCCCATCACATTATCTGTTTGACTCAGTGAGTCACTCCAGCTAATAGAATTTTGCCCCGTGTTTGTTGTTGCCATGGCAATGCAATATTATCAGGCATGTCATGTTCACAGATCAGTAGCAGCGGCGCTGCTGCAGACACACAACAGCTTTCAGCCTTTGACCATAAACAGGAATTCACTCCACAGTCAGTCTGTCAAAAAGGAAGTCGGCTGTGGTGAAGAAGCACTAGTGCCAGTACTACTAGCCTTTTCCTTTTTCCTTTGTGAGCGCGTAGCCATTATCATTAAAATAACCTTGAGTCGTCATGAATTCATTCATTCACAAACATTGTCAAAGAAGGTGCAATAGTTCAAGAGAATCCAGAGGGTCAAAGAGAGGACTAGTTTTAAATCTGTGCCTATTGAACCTGGAAATGACATAGTCTGTTAGATATAATCTTATTCTTACCATAGCAAATCAAGCTGTGTTGACTGGCACCAATGTCCAAGTCAATTCAGCACCATGAAAGGTTACTAGGAGTAAAGAGGTCATATCCTTTGTGGTATTGCTTTGAGAAATAAACTTAGGCATGTGTGGGAATATTTTACAAAGAATAGCTTTTTCAGCAAAAGTGAAAAACAAATCCTGTCAGGAATCTATAGAGACTGCAGGTATTTTCTGACATAGCCATATTTAGTGTTTAAACCAAAGATATAATTGCAACGCTTTTTCAATATTTTAAATGTTTAATTGAGTCATAAATATTCCACCAGATATTTTAATTGCTTTCCAAAAAAAAAAAAAAAAAAGTTAAATATCTTTTTGAAATTGCATTTGAAGCTAAGAATGTACTCTGACTTGAGGTTTATAAGGATTTTAATTTTCTTTCTAACAGACATATCAAATAATAACACAGAATACATGGGGAAGTGTACATAGATTCTCTGAATTTGATTTGTTTGATAGATTATGTGAGATTTACCCCCCGATGTAACTTCTTTGATATCAGCTGAGTTGTTCTGATTTACCCTGCTTTGAAAGGAGAATTAAGATTCTTGGATTTAAAGTACAGGAGAGAATTTTTGAAAGGACATACTGTTTTTTAATGCCTCTGTTGAATGGAAAGACCTGTTTAAACATTTGCTGTCACATATGTCCCAAAATGTTGTTGACAAGCTATACTGGCATTGAGAGACCCTACACAAAGTTTAGGAATGCGTTTGAAGATTGTTATGAGCAATAAGGGGATGATTATGCTTTTCCTTCTGTGGCTTTAGAGTGGTATAACTCTACATGTGATTTTAAAGCAGTTGCTGCTGAAATGCTGGGGGAAGTTGCTCCATTCTGGTAAGTGCTGTTCCACTTTACTGCAGCACTGATTCTTATTTTACGCAGCTGAGACCACCAAAGTGCTCACAGTTACTCGGGTGCAAAACAGAAACACTGTTTGGTGCCTAATATTTAAAGTTGAACTTTAGGACCAGTCTTAGGCTATGCTTAATAAATACAGAGCAGAAGTCCTGAGGTATAAAGCTTTTGCCCACAAGCCCTTTTCTGCTGAACAGAATGTTTCCTCTCAATGGAATGGATTTATACTTGCTATGCATTGGCATGAATCTCCCTGTGCTCACACCATGGCACAGATCCTTCAGCCTGGATTTTCTTAAAGTCATAAAATAGGCTGTCTCTCCCATGTTTTCCGGAGAAACACTAAATTCTATTGACTATGTGGTGTAGGACCAAAAGAAGTACCAGTACTGGAGTTCATGAAAGGCCACGCAATTAAATTAACTCTCCTCTGGAGCTTCAGACTTGAAACAGTTGATGATCAGGAAGGAGTTATGGTGGAATTACATGTTTGCTCTCAAGTCCTGACATGAAGGGGCAGGCACATCTTGATGGAGTCCCAAAGATTTGAAATAAAGTGAGCTTTTAATCAAATTACATTTGCTCTAATAGCATTACTTTTGTTTTACTCCAGGGAAGTAAAGATCAGAATGAAACGCAAGGAGGAGATGATCTCCCCTAGTTTTGGGGAGGAATGAACAGGAAGACTTTGGAAATCATTAAATGGGACATGACCAGTGAACAGATCTCTGTGCATCTTCATAGGTGTTTTTTAGTCAGCCTGAAGCATACACAGATAAGACAGAAGGAAAGAAAGGGAGGAGTAAGATACATCTATTTCTATGTTTTGTGTTGTCATAAAAGTGATAAAAATTAGACTGATGTTAGTTAAAAGTTATTTCAGTGAAACTGATGCAGCTCTTCTGCATGACCATCCTTTGATCAAGTTCAGAACAACAGTTGTCAGTCTGGCTTGAAAGGGCTCTGAACTTCTCATGCAGACTCTGTACTAAGTAGAATAGAGTGTTAAACAGTGAAATGTCATCCAATTCAATAGCATAATTAAACAGGTGCAGTTTTAGTGTGTTGAGAAGGAACAAAATACACAGAAACTGCTCTAGTAGAAATCATGGAATAAACTAGTTATGGTTTGGATCATTACATCTTAGAGTAATGTCTGTTCTGTTTACCCCAAGGGTCAGCAGATTTCTGCCATTCAGTGGCAATCTGCAAATGCATTATAGCTAATCATTCCAAACTGGCAAAGAAAAATAAGTCATTGACATTTTAAAAATGTGTTTTTAACACATAACTTTTTCAAAGACTGGGTGATCTATGTGTGAATAAAAAAATCCACTCTTCTTGCTAGTTTTCTTCTATTGCAATGAAATACATATTTTCCTGGAACTTGGCTCTACAGTAAACACCTTCTATTTTATTTCTTACATCTGCATGTCACGTTGTCTTATTAGTCCCATATTTTAAAAGCAATAGAATTTTTTTTCTTTGACTCCAACAGAAAAGGGTCTTTCTGAAAAAGTAAGTTTAGAAGTTCCACAAGGGAGGTGCATCCATTTCATGAAGGAAATGCTTGTTACACTTTGTGAATGGAGACTTCGTGAAAAATATATGTGATTATCCTATGGGTATTAGAATTTGCAATTTTATAATCCAGGTAGTGTGACGTATATTAAACATAATCACAACTATGTGCTATTATTGCTAGGCAGGTCTGATAGAAGCTTTTAGGTACACTGAAAAATGAAATTTCAAAGTAATCTGCAATGGCTCATATATTTGTCATGATTATGACAAAAGACTTTGACTCTGAGGAAAGGAAAATATTTAGAAAGCACTGAGAAGTTTTTATGTGGCTCTACTTATACATCATGATTCCTATCCAGCAGATACCTCTCCTTCCCTTTAGTCTTATCTTGAAAGAGAAGTTTCTTGGAATTACCTCGAAAATAAGAATTGTAAAACTTTTAATTTTGGTTGCATCAAATAAACTTTTCCAAATATCTTGTGGTAACAAAAGAGAAATGAGCTGAAAAAGTGGCTTTACAGAAAATGATAATTTGGTGTTTGCAGCTAATCTCAATATTATTATTTTTATAATTTTTGGAAACATTTTAATATGAAGAGCCTTCTAGAACTGAAAAGGAAAAACATATTATTTATTTAAAGGCTTTTCCATGAGACTTGAAGCTTTATTCATTTGAATTCTGACAGTAAGGTCACCTCTTAATAAGAAACTTAAATTTATGAAGTTAAAGAAAACTTCTCAAGACACTTCCAAGAAATGCAGAAAAATTCAGATCCAATTATCTTAAAAGACAAAACAATGTCTAATGAGTACCTGGCTAAGTACAAAAAGTCACCTCTTTGTCTTACTTAAGTAAAATAATGATACACTTATCTGATTAACTGTTACTTGGAAACGTTTTCCCTGTAAGTCTTTTGTCAGAGGTCATTAAGAAAGCATCCTGAAAGGTGTAAGTGGTGGAACCTTAGTTTAAATTCCTACTTCATAAGTCTGATCATGCTGAGATATTCAGATTTTTAGCACAGAAAATGATATATTTGTGATCTAGACTTCAAGAATCTTGACTGAAGTCAAAATGGTTATCCTACCAAGTGAAATCAGTCTTGTTGAAAACTGTGGCAAAGTTCCTATTGGCTCTAGTTATCCCACAGTTTTCAGCTATGCATTTTAACCTGGAAAACTATGATAATGCCTCCCCCACCTCTAATCATGCACTTAGAGTTCTTTGTTTTTCTAGACTTGGTGTTATGTTAAGAATAAACACTGCAGACCACCAGGAAATGACAGCGGCAAATAGTAGGGGGAAAAAACCACGGAAAATGAGTGAAAACAAAGCATTTGAGAGAGAACACAGGATCCAAAATCTTTGGCAAAAAGGTGCATGAGAAGAAAATAAAGAAATTTATGAAGAGAAGTGTCATGAATACTGTAAAGAAAAGACTGAACCCTGGAAGAAGGAAGGGATTCTAAATAACCCTTGAAAGCAGGCAGGGATGGATGGATTGGAAGTAGTTGAGCATTCAGTTCTCACACTGAGCATTTAAAAATTCTACCACTTTAGCAGGTAAAGCTATTGCACAATGATAGTAAAGTTTATGTTCAACTGTTCTGAGCAGCTTTTTAACATTCATAGTGGCACAGCTAAACAAATAATCGCACTTTTAATGAAAATCACTGTGATGTCGATCTGTGCTTTGTTTCAAATGTTCTTGTTAGTTCCTCAGTCAATGTACAAGACAACATTTTCAAGTGCATTAAAATGATGCTGTTTACCACTGTTATGATAATGATGGCTCTGTAATGCCTAAAAAATATTTATCCAGTTTATCTAAATTGGTTGTCACAGTAACATTTCTAAAAATGTTTGTAGCAATTTTATTAATAGGGCCTCACACTGTATGCCATCTCCTTCAGATTTTCCTTTAAGTCTAAACTGGGTCCCAACTGTTGCTCAAGTTGAACTGAGGTATGTAATTTTTTTATGGTTATCTGTGTGTGTTGTCATTGAAAGTTTAGCCTCATTTTAGATCAGAATTTCACAAGAAGATACAGTTGATTCTGTAGAAATAATGAACTGCAAGGTTCACAGGACATGTAGTACTCAATTTTGACAGCAGCACAGAAGAGTTCATACTGATCAACCAAATAATTTGTCCTTTCTCTTTACTGGCACTGAATTGAAAATAAGAGAGATATTCAGTATCAGCCACGAAGCACTAGAAGTGGAAGGAAATAAACATATGGACAACCTCTTCATAAATCATAGCACCTTCATCTCCACAAAGAACTGTTGTCTTAAAGCACACATTTTGTGCTTAATTTATCTGCTCTTGAGGAATATGTTGGGGAAATTAGCAAGGTCTGAAGTCTAACAGAATGATCAATTTTTAACAGAATTTCTTTTTGTAGTATCCTTCATTACAGTGTATGTAGAAAAAAGTCTATTTGAAAAAGAAACAAAGCTGTATTTACAATGTCATCAAGTATTATATCAGTTAAGTCAACACAATTATGGTTATAACATGGTGAACTGCCAAAGAAAAGCAGTATACTTATTTACTACTAAATTTGTTGATTCAGTGAACGCTGAAGCTGTTCATTAATTGTTCAGCATATTTGTTGTGTACTCTGGAATATGTCTGAGAGAAGGGAAAGACAGGAAAGAAATAACAAAGCTGAACATAACTGCTTCTCCAAAACATTTTAATCCTAAATGGTGTTTTCACTGGAAACCAGGTACATGTGAAAGCTGTGGTTTTTACATGATTTGCCTACACAGAAATGATTCTTAATAATTTTATCTGCAATCAAATGTTCTTCTATATATTTTATTATTCCTTCTATACCTTACCTTTCAAGACCTTTATGGCTCATCTATCAATAATAATTCCAAATTTCCCAACCCCTCTTCCACAATCATTTTACTTGCAAAGATCCACCAATATTTTCCAAAGTTCTTTTCATTCTCCAATGAATGAAAAGACAAATGGATTAAGGTTTTGATTAAAGAGAGCTATATGCAGGAGATGTTCTGCCCTTGATTGTGATTTCATGTGGGTTGTTCCACAACTATGACCTATCCTGAGCTGAGTCAGCACTCCCCTGTCACATGCACTTTACCACTGTATCTCTCGCCCATTTTCCAGACCCTCACTATACCAAGAGTGATAACAGAGCTGCAGTCTGAGGTGGCTGAGCATGCTGCTGCACTGCTTCACCAATACCTCTTGTTATTCAGAGGTGGCAGTTTATCATGCTCTGTCTGATATGAGTCACTCTTTTCAGGCAAAAGCAGTACCCTCAAACCTGAATCCTCAGTAGCTTAGTCTAGGCTGGTGCTCTGGCCAAGAAATCAGAAACCATGCGTTCCTTTCCTAATCCTGCAAGTTGGATGGTCCCCTTACCAAAGAGGCGTTTGGAACAATACTTACAGACCAAGGTGATTTTGTCTTTTTGAAACATTTATAAATTCTCTGACCTTTCTCTATTTTGTAAAATATCCCTGAGTGTAGTTTACTGTACATTGATTTTAATAAGCATTCTCTATAGACCAATATGTATAATGTTGAAAATGGTATAATACAATTTTCCTCTACTGAAATGCTACAGAAAATTGTGCATTTTATACTGACATGTGCCACGTCAATAATACAGTTTTTATATCTTATTTGTAGCTATTGATCTCAACAACATAATGAAAAATTGATTGCAATGAAGTGCACTACTTCTTAAGTGTAAATTTCAATGTCAAATTATTTTTATCTATGCTTCCCAATTATAGATGAAGCTTATACATTTATATATGTTTGCTTTTACAAAACTCTGGATCAGTAAATTAGATATGACAAGAATCTACTGGGTCAATAGAAACCTTGTTGCTCTCACTAAAATATGATTCCAAAATTAAATACACTAGTTCCCTTTCTTCATTATAGAAAGAATTAAAGTTTCTGTATGTGGTATCACCTTCTTGAGCAATTTAACAATTTTAAATAGGGTCCTAAATCTCAAGGGGATATGGACACACAAAGTATTTTATTGTGTGGGACAACACTGAAATGCATGCACTCACTCTGGAACCTACACGGCAAAGTAAAAAAGGAACAGCATATTCTTTTTTTATCTCTGGAGACCTTATTATTTTTCAAGAAAATGTTTGTGTTGGAAAAAACCTTATGTTATTAGAACTGACAAAAAAAATGTGGATGGCTTCCATACTGGGCAAAGGGAAAGCATTGGTTTCTATTTTCTGTACTGTAAAGACAGCTTAATTCTATTTCTGCATCTTCTTCCTACCCCTTGGGAAGATCAGACTGGGAAATTCAGTCTATTCTACTGGGTCACAAGCAGAGGTCACCTTCAGAGAAAGATCCCTTACTCATTCTGCTTTTTGGGGATGGGGACACTTAGCACAAAATTACTTCTTCTTATAGAACTGCTTAGAAAAATAGAAAACCCACTGCTGATTTAATTAAAAACACTGCATATTTCATAATCAACAAAAAAGTTAGGTGTCCATCTAAGCTAATCTGCCTGTTTTTTTTCCACTGGGTGAATAGGCATGGTAACTTCTGAGATACTAAAATTCATCTCTTCCTTAGGTGATGAAATTGAATCACCTTTCAAAGTGCCTGTCTCTTTGCATTGACGACACATGCAGTAGAGAGGATTACTGCAGAATATAGACCCTTAGGGCCTATGGCTGGAAAGGATGGATCTCAACACAAGGGCCGTATAGTGGTAAGTAAATGTTGGCACGAAATGATGCCATAGCATTTTTCAACCACTATAACATAATTGATGAGTTCAGTTGTCTTACTGTCATGAAGGTAGATTTTGGAAGTGTTTGTAGGATTTCAGGTGCAAAAAGGAGATGAGTGGTTTTGATAGGTTTTTTGGATACCACTAAATAACGTCCCAGTTCTTCAGTGCCTCAGTATAGAAAGAGAAGTGTCTTCACAAGATGGCTGGAGACATAATGCTGAGTGGGGAATGAAGAGGGAAGATAATTTACAACAATCTGCCTTTGTTAGCACTGCCAATAAAAGAAACTTGCTTAATACCTGAGATCATCCCAGTCATAATCTAGTGTTCTGGATCTTTTTTTTTATGTCCCTACTAAACAACATCCTCTCTCTTCCTCCATATCTGTTTCTCTTAGAGGAGGTTTGTTTTTCTCAAAACAGGGTAGTTGGTTATCTTCTTTGTGACCAGTTGCTGAAAAGGGAGGAGTAAAAATCCATTTCACATTCTGTGATACAAAGAAAACCCATTTTCTCATGTATTGTGCTTTGTGCTTTTCCAAACAAAATATTTGACAGTTAGGAAACCAACAGTACTACTTTTCTATAAAGAATATTTCATTTTCATAAAGGTTGAATTCATGTTGAAGTCTGTTTTATAGTGGTAGTATTTATAAGGTCTCCTCCCGTTCAGCTGCCTATGTTCATGACATTTGTTGACATTTGATCCCATCCATCTTTCAAATTTGGTTTATATCTGTCATAGGTTCAAAATTGATTGGAAATCAAGTTGAAAATATGACTTGGGCATGGTGGCTATCGTTTGCAGGAAGGGCCTGCATAAATATCTGGTCTGAGATGATGAGAGCTATTTTCCCCCTTCACTGCACAAGCCAAATTTTGTTACTAGCTGACACTGATGAAGTGACCACGTTCTCCCATGCTAGACAGGTATTCACTTTGACCCTGTTCTCAGTCAGGCAATTGGTCCACAATTGTAGGATATGCTGACAAAGAAAATGTCAAGCACTATTTCAATAAAGGCTGGCTTTTATTGTTTCCATGCATTTGTTTGGGAATGGAATTTTACAACTTTGCAAATTCACTTCAAGACACACTGAAGAAAATGTCCTGAGAATTTGCATATTTCATGACTGATTTTTAAATACGGCCCACATAGGAGCTTAAAGCCTATGCACATCTTTAAAGAGAAGATGATACTCTTACAAATTAGGTAATTATTGTTATTATAGTTACTGACTAGCAATCAAGGAAGGCTTCACTATGAGGTGGACTACATGAAGGATGCAGCAACATACCCATGTAGAAAGAGAACTTTTTCCTGCTACTTAGAGTCCTGTTCTTCTTTATCTAATTCTGGGACATGAATAGGCTCTGAGCACCTAAAAATCTTTCCAAAAAATTAGTCTGAGCTGTATCACCACCCACAATTACACCAGCCAACAGGGAAAACTCAAAATAAATCACAATAATCATATAGTGAAAACTAAGATAATTTTCACATGACTCTTTGAAACCTAAGTGTGTCATACTGAGACCAGGCTGAACAGTATTTTCATCACCCTAATTAACTTACTGATGTTTCAAAGCAAAGAGCATGTCAACACAGCTGTACAAGGGATGAGCGCACATGAGTAGTTGAAAGAACTATAAATATTAAAACAAAATAAACTGAGGTGGAAACTGGAAAGCTCCAGAAAGAGGCCTAGGAAAAGCTACTAGACTTAACTGGGAAGGTGCTTTGTGCAATAGTGCTTTATTGACAGAGGAGGCCTAGAAATTATCTAAAGCAGAATAAAAGCAAACCATCAAATATTGAAATAACTGTTGAGATAACAGATGTGATAAAATCATGTTTGTAAGAAGGTAATTATTTAGATGGATGTTTCCCAATACAGGAAGCTTAAAAATGGCCATTTTAGTTAATTATTTATTTTGTATTATTTAATGTAATTTACTTGCAGACTGAATATTTCAAGAGAGCTGGCTTTGGTGTCCTGCATTGCTTGACCAACTGAGATCAATCAAAGCCCAGCCATAAGGCCAACAACTGCAACATTCAGCTCCTCTGGGAAGGCTGTTTCCCATGTGAGGGAAAAAGAAATAAGCAAAGAAATATCCAAGCCCTGTTAAATTCATGATAAACATTGCCAAAGAGAACAGATCTACTAATTTATGCTTCTGAGAGATAGTCTCATTTTAACTCCCTTACCATTTTTCTAAGATAATAATATTGATAGTATCATACATGTCTCCTCAAACTTTCTATTGTATGGCAAAAGCTAGTGACATAAAATGACCTGCTAGAAGAGGTGTGAATGGTTTTGCTTTACACATCATCAGACTACTTAGAGTTTGAGTTCAGTTCTCAATGAACATAGAAAAAAATATATAGACAATTACTCTGACTATTTCATCCACACAAAAATATATTGGGCATACCCTATCAGACACCAAAGAATTAAATTCCCTGTTCCCAGATCCTTAATGAAAAATAAAGATGTAACCTAATTCCTACTAGACAAAATCAAAGCTTCGTTGGTATTTTTATTCCATGGATAACTGGGAATAGTACTGAGAAATTTACAGACATTTTTTAGCCTTCAAGAAATAACTGGGACACGTTCAGCAGAGAGGTTTTAAAGTCTCCTTCCCTGGAGATATTCAAAAGCTGTCTGGAGACAAGCCTATGCAACATGCTCTAGGAGACCCTGCTTGAGCAGAGAGGTTGGACTGGATGATCTCCAGTGGTCCCTTCCAACCTTACCCGTTCTGGGAGTCTGTGTAATCAGAGTACTCTCAGTGTGCGCTCGAGCAAGAAAGAGAAGGAATAACTGTTTAGTTAACTGTGATTGGATTCCAACTTTTGAGCTGGAAATTTCAATTAGTTGCTTTTTCATTCTTCCTGTGAATCCCTTTCAGTCCCTAAGGAGCATATTTACAACAATAAATTAAAAAATCAGTTAGAGGAAGTGCACCAGCTAGCAGTGGCGAGTAACGGCTAGACCAGCATTTTACACATTTAGGCAGACTGTACATTGCTCATATAGTGGTTTATTGCACCATTTTACTAAGATAAGCACACGGCCTGTCTGAAATGTTTTGAATGTAGCTGTGTTTCCTTCTGCTTTCATAATAGAAGCAGTTAATCTGTCCATGAAGTGATACAGCTCAAGCCTAGGCTGTGGCATAGGAAGATTTAGAAAATTATATTGGGCTGACTAAAGAAACTGAATGATTCTTTACCCAATTAGGGTAACCAGTAGTTATAGCAGAGTTGGTCTACACCAAATGTCAGCAAACCTTTATGGCCAAGATATGGGAAGTTTTAAAAATTATCCTTTTGGTCACAAAGGGCTTCTCGATAGGTATTTGAGACTAGACACCTAATTATACCTATGCTTTTAGGAGCTACCCGCAGGCCTTAATAAAGAGTGTTAATAGGCTTGATTTGAGACATGTAGGACATTTCTAGGTTGCAAAATGGAAATAAAATATTGTTTTTCACTTGCCTTGCCTTTGACGTTCTCTGATGTGATCTATGCACAATGAATAGAGTCCTACTACGTTCTCTGCTGTATTGATGGTATCAAGGAAATATTTTGGCATCATTTCCCACTGACTTAGTAAACCATTCAGAAATTTTTTTGCTGGTTTTCTTTCCATATCTTTATAAGTAGCAGGATAAGGGAAATGTAGCAAGTTTCCAGTCTTAGGTTGTACATATAGGACGGAGTGAAAATTATTTCTGTTTTCTCTTGATCCAATACCTTCCTCAGAAGAGGGATGACTGCATTGCTTTGTGGAACTGTGTGCAACTGTAGGAGGAAGAATTCAATGATTTTATAGTTATATATCTGACCTAATTTAGTTTAACTTGAGGAAATAGGAAGTCACACAATGACCTTCTATCCTTATCCTTATTTAGTCAAACACGACTAAAAAGAGTTTTCTTGCTTCAGAGCATGCAACAAAATTAATTCATATTTTACAGAACTTTTAGCTGAACTTCCTACTTTTATTTCTAGAATTTCATATCTCTCTTCACTTATCCATTAACTGTCTTGCTGTCATATACTTTGGTGTAGCAAATGCCATGCAAATAAAAGAAAATGGACATTTTGTTCAAGTGGCCAGCAAATGTGACCTAGAATGTATTGGTACAATACCTGAGAGTCTCTGAAGCCTCTTGCAACTCAAAACCACTTTTCTTCTCCCCTTGGGAATTCTCTTTAGCACCACTTTGTTTAGCCTGTAGAAGTTCAAGTTTCATCAAAGTAGTATTTATTTGTATAAAACCGTATACCAGATGTCTGCAACCACGAAGTCTATAAAGTATATTGTTGCCAATGTGACCCTGATGGTTTCAACAATTATAAACCGAAGCAGGTCTGTTTACACAAGGCTTTAGTGTTAAACTATATGCAAACATAACTATGTGGACTCAGAGTCTCTAAGACAGACACATCCAGTTTCACAAATATTCCAGCAAATGAAATCTTGGAACTTGTAATCTACTAAGTATAGCACAAAGAACATGAAAATCACGATGCAGTAGTACTTAGCACTTATATATAGCACTTTACATCTTCAAAGTACTGTGCTAACAATATCTAATTAATCCTCCTCAACTAATTAATCCTTTCCAGATCAGGAAGCTGAGACACATTAATTACAATTATTATTTATGTACTTATATAGCACCATAGGTGTGCATGCCACTTTATAGACTTATAGACCAGTCCCTAACTATTATAAGCAGCTAAAATTTGTCTTTAATACTAATAGGAGAAACGTTGGGGCATGCAATATTTGAAGGGAAGACTTTCCCTGGAAAAGTTTACAGCTGTACATCAGACTCTGCCATCAGATTTTTGCATAAGAAAACATGGTAAAAGATACCTGGATATAAGGATCTATGTTGCCATTTTGGTTTCCGAGCTTTTTAAAAATTGTTTTTAACAAAAGAAATACTGTCATGTATGAGTTTGTTTTCAAGGAGTTCAGAACGTGTCCAAACCTCTCAACTCATGAATTATCAACAACATCAACTATTACCAATGCTATGTATGATGTTGTTAGATTCTTATGTTGTGTGTCTTATCTGTTATGAAGGATGGAGAAGATCCTGAAATAATTAATGGCTCCATTTTTTGGACAAAATATCTAAATGTTTATATTTGCTATTCCTTTTTAAAAGATAGTCTCAATTGTCTAAGATTTTGAGCTATTGTACCAAAGGCCTAGTTTTATTTATAGTGGATATTTTCCTAGTGAAGTACAAAACAGAGTTTATAAGAGAGATTATTAATCATTATGTTAAAAATTACTTAATCTCCAGCACTAGTTCTTTAGTAGAAGTAAGTCTAGAATTAATGATACCCTGGTTCCCAGCCCTGAGATGAAGGAGTATTATGGGGAAAATAGAGAATATTTTAATAATGATCAGAATGTGACCTATATCCCAATTCAGCTTCCATCTTATCCAGAGAGTCCTTGTTAATAGCAGGACACCATGCCAAGAAATTCAAGGCCTTTATCAAGTATAAGCTCTAGTAACCAAAACCTATTCAGGAAAAATAATTGTTAGCATCTTGCAAGCTGGTTCAAATCTGAGCAGATTGCTTCTTTGTAGAGCAATAGGTTGCACCATTAAACGTAGACAAAAGTAGGACAATCTCTTTTCAATGTATTATGGATAGTCTAGAAATATCTTCAGAAACAGACAGAAAAATGCATGTAATGGAAAGTATTTTTCAGTCTGAATATGTGTGCTTTTATCATATTCTATGATACTTGCTGCATTTTAATCTCAGACTTCAAGTCTGTATTTGATGTTGTTCTATGAAATTCTTCATATCAAGTGGATGGAATAAATCTTCTCTTTAAGAATTTCCTAGACTGAGGGCCCTTAGAAAGTATATGGCTCAGTTCTCAGAAAATAAGTTGTAGCAAAAAAAATTGGAAAAAATTTTTATATTTGTGTATTGCATATTCACTATTCTAAAATATTCACTGCAGCTCTTCTTCTGACTACAATTCAGAAACCACACATTTTGAATATGGATAAATGGGATTCAACTTTTGAGCCAGTTTTTAGCTGTGACTAGATATACTGCTTCTATGTTATAGCTGTTGACCAAAAGTGAAGAACACATTTTGTCTGTTTTTTTCTCCCACAGTTGAAACTGTAAGGGTTATTTAGGTAAGAAGAATGTAATTTCCTGAATTGGCATTTTTCCAATACATGTGGTTTGACCTCCTTCTAATAAAGATTTGTTTATTTAAAGTAGCAGGCCACAATCAAAGACTGAGTGTATTTTCAGAGAAGGAGGTGAGGAAGTGAAAACAAGGAGCAACAGTAAAGAATTCTAATCAGAAATAAAACACCTAAAAGTGTATTGAAACAGTGTTCTGCAGTGCTTCAATTAAGCCCAGGCTGTTTTGCCTCATGCAACTGGTACTTACAAGACAAATAATATGAGCTGCCGCCAACCAGTCTCATGTTTTCATTAGGTTAAGCCATTATTATAGAGTGCTTCAGATGTATTGAGTGGTGGTGAACTTTCTGCTCTCAGGGTGTTGTGGTGCAGTACTTAGTCTTCCCATGGGCTCAGGCACCCAGGCTTAAGCTTTGCTTTAGGTTGGTGCAGAATGCCCACCAGTCCAGTGATGTGGAAATGAGCAACTGTTTACTGAGGCTGTGTTGCTGCTTCTTTTCTGTGTGTGTCACTGGCTAGTTAAATCGGAATGCCTCAAATATTAGAGTGTAATTGGCAACTTAGAGCTGGACTGAAGTTGACCTCTTCTCTGGGCTTCTAAAGTACTCAGTTTGGGGAGAGAAAACCTCAATGCCTGTGTTTTTACAACTACTACTTTAAATCCCAGTGTTTCAACAGCCTCAGGTGAACCCTACTTTCCTCTGGCTTTTCATGGACCTAATTCAAAGCTCAATGATGCTTTTATTTTTGCAAACCTTCTGAATGACTGAAAAAGCCAATGCCAAGGAATGCACAAATACTCCGTCCCCACTCCTCTGCCCCCAGGAGCTAAACATTCAAACAAGTTTCATCATCATCTGAAATGAAAGTCCTTATTATTTCCTTAAGTAAGCAGTGTACATGTATTACCACTATTGCACACCATTACTGATAGTATTTAATGTAAGAATCTCACCAGTCCTCATCATTGATCAGATTCCTCTAGCTGTGAACTAATTACTGCTGTGTTATTTAAGTTTTCTGAAACCAACCACCTACAGCAGGATGAATTTCTCTGCAAAAATCTGAACAAACTGAAAGACAGACTGAAAGACAGGAAATGTTGAATATAGGTCAGTGCAGGAACTGAGAGACAGTTCCACCATAGTCACTGACTATAGCCAGGTATCTATAATGAATTTGGAGCAGAGTATCTAATGAAATGTGGAAATGGAAGAATTGTATGGAGTATGAGTGGAATTTGTAGGGGTCTGGGGGCCAATAGAGTGTGCAAAACCAGGTATTGCACTGTGATTAAGGCCACTGGGTGAAAGATGGATACAAAGACTGGGAGACAGAAAGAACAAGTGACCAGTTTAGAATTGTGAGGAAAGCCACTCCTGATTTGTATAATTAAAGGGGAACCATCAGAGAAGGAAGTCCCTAGCCATACGTTTAGGGTTATGCAAGATTGATGCAATGAAAAGAAAAAGGCACATAAAGACAGGTCAGCGGTAACTTGTTCTTTAGACCAGCACAGTGTTATGTTTCAAGACAAAATACCTAAAAGTGGACCTCACTTGTCACAAGTCAAATGTCTGAATGAAGGTAATGCATTCATTTCACAGGAGGATTTTATATCAATGAAAAAGGAGAAATGATGAAAGAAAAGGAGTTTCTGAGGATTGGATCTATTTTGTGAGAGTCTGCTTCTTTTTTCAGCTGTCAGTCATGAGCTTTATATGAGAATTTTACGAATATATGGGCAAGATGACCCTCTGAAGATGTCAAGTGGAAGCTGGGGTTTAAGTGGCTGCTTTCTGCTTCCTTTCCTCCCCTCTCTCTTCATCTCCATTCTTCCCCTTCTCCCCCTTCCTCCCTCTTCCTTTCTTGTTTTCCTTGTTTCCTTTCTCTTCCTTTCACTATAGGTTCACACCGTGGAGTTTTTGAACAGCATGGCAACACATCATCAAAAGCAGCAAGCTCAGAGACAGTGCTCAGGTCATTCTCCCAACCTGCACCATGAAACCAGCTAGTTCCTGTGCACTGCTTGCTGACAGAAGCTGATTCTTTGTTGATAAAGAAGGGTCAACATATATAATCAGATTTGTGCTATTCCTTCCCATGATCAAAAGGAGGAGGTTCCATCTTCCCTCATTTGAAATCTTTGCTGAAGTACACAGTCAGCAAACCTCCCTACTAAGTGCCTCTACAATTATTACAGGTTTGCAGATTTTTTCTTTCCTCACTCACCTCTGCCACCCTTGATAAAAACAGAAACTGTGGGTTTCTATCAAAGCTCATGAAGGAATGAAGCTGAAAGGAAGAATCTTTCTCTGCATAATTCCAATATTGAAGAATTAAGGCCTAAAATGCCTTTTTGTATTTCAAAAAGCACTCAGAGTCTATGCTTAAAATCGAGATTAGATCCGTCAAGAAGCAGTAATTCAGCAATAAGATTTAATCTCTGTGACACTCAAAAGACAAGATTCAATTATATTCTGTGATCTTAATTGAATTACAAAACCCCCCTCAAAAGTAATGACATTATTTTATATTTTCCCCAAGCCTGGTTTACTTGGATTGAAAAGAATTAAATAAGCTGTGGTTTGAGAAAAATATGTTTGTTTTTGCTGCCTAATAATTCACAGCTTTGAGGAGAAGCTAATATCCTTTAAGTAAAAGACTAATATCTATCTCTGGAAGTGCTTTTTTTGACCCATCTGGTTTGTCAGAAAAGTCTCCTACCTCTGATATTTATACAATATCATGCAAATGTCAAAATCTGAATGTCATCTTCAAAGACCCTTTTATGTCAGGCAACCCCTTTATAGGGAAAAAATAAACAATTTTATGTATGCATGCTTGATGCCAGTCCAATTAATAAAAGCCTTTTTTGCTATGCTTGGCTACAAGCAAGTTTCTCTTTTGAAAATGAACAGAGGGAGAATGAGATAAAAGGTCTGTATTGTTTCCTTGCAAATTTTACAGTTTCATTTTTAATTTGTGTTTGGATGTGAGGATCTTGGTGCAGATGGTGTGATAGTCCACAGTATGTTCTGAGAACCTGAAATGATAACAAAGATATGCAAATTGAGAGGGTGCTTTGGATGAAAGCCAGGATATCCAATTTCACAATAGCTGAAAACAAATTGATGTGCCCAGCAAACTACACAGAGTAGCACTAGGAAATGTAACAGTGCCAAAACAAATTATATTAATGACCTGAGCAGTTTGTTGAACTCTATTGGCTAGCTTAATGTTGGTTACATTTGTCTGCGTTGGCACTTCATTTACTGCACAAAACAACTTTTGTAAATGAAAAAATAAAAAAACCCAACAACAAAAAAGCACTTAATGAAAAATCAATCTTGGTAATTGCAAAATAAAGTTATTCAGGAATTATTTTTGCATCTGAGAAATGTCCACCATATTTCATGTGAAACAAATTGAAAAAGTAGATACTCTTGAAAATCAGAAATAAGATTTGAAATTATTTCTATGAGGAAACACAAATCTCATGCTATTTAATGTTTCAATCTAGATCAACATTATATTTAATATTAACAAAACAAATTATAAAATTTATATTATTTGATAGAGAAACATAAAGGAATTGTTTCCAAAGAGAATATATCGATGTAAAGCCACTGTCTGAAGTAATTCTGAAACAGTAACATTATTCACATTTTTGCCAATGTTAAAATGAGAACCTGAGCCCTTGGCTGTCATTTCTGTCTTCCCCTCCTCCTTGCTTTAAATGAAAGATTCCTGTCTCCAAGTGAATCACATTAAACAGACTTTAAAAAATTGTTCTTCCCCTAAACTATGGTTAAATAGATGAGAAAAAAATTCTACCATGAATATTTGTAGATTGACTATCCCTTAACAGTTCATATATTTTTACATGAATATCTTTCTTCCATTTAGAATAGAAAGTCAAAGACACTTTCAGCTTTCATAAAGTCATACATTCACAATGCAGTGAATTGAATGCAGCTTTCATATATTTCAGTACTCCATATTGAATAACATATTTGAACTACCCAGATCCATAATCTGAATATTTTTAAAATCTAATTTTGAATTTGATTCTAAGGAGAAGGAAAATTTTACTTACAAATACCATAACAAAGTAGGGCCTAGTAGTGGATAAAGTAAACTGAGTTTTGATGTGCTATCCCTGCAGTCAATAGGCTGCCTCCCCAGCAGGCATAAGAATACTAGAGTTTCAATAGAGAGATACCAGTCTAAGACACTCAGACAGCAGTGAACTGCATATTTTGTTTAAATTTCCAGAAACACCAATAATCTTTTGTCCATCTAAAAAACTAAGGATATTTTATAAGATATTAAATAAAGATAAAAATAGTGGTAGATGCACATCCCATCTCTCCCACTTTGTGTACAACTGTAACTTAGAGTTGTTATAAATTTGGGTCATATATTAAAATGGGAAACTGTTACTTATTGCTTGCAACTTTAATCTATTACAAGAATGAAAACAAATACTGGCAGGGAATGCATCGAATGTTCAGTACAAAGACAATGTGCCTCAGCTTTTAAATGTTACCTATTGTAGATACACTTAGATTTGTCCCACTGCCACAAAACTGTTCTTGTGAAAAACACTTGCAGTGTTTTTCAACAGTACAAAGACAATGTGCCTCAGCTTTTAAATGTTACCTATTGTAGATACACTTAGATTTGTCCCACTGCCACAAAACTGTTCTTGTGAAAAACACTTGCAGTCATATTTTGCACATTTGTTGACTTTAGCCTGCCCTGTAACAAAAAAGTAAGTAGTTCAAGACAGTGTCAATACCCTAATTTCAGTTATGGCAATTTTGTAGATAAACATAAAACAGACCTGCAAAAAACCAAACCCATAAACAAATAAAAAACTCCAATCTTCCACCTCTCAAAAAAAAAAAAAATGTCCCAACACCCCAAGCACGTTTGCTGCAAGTTTTTTTCTCTCATATTTTGTTTCTTCTTCAAAGATCTTGAACTTGAATCCAGAAGGATCCTTCTCCACTAATGAATTTGCCTTGGCTATCAGAGAGCAATGTTTCACTAAGTCCTGCAGCACCACTCCTGCACTGGTCTTGAGCCTAGAGGTGTTTCCCATGAGAGATTTGTCATGGGAGAAAATTGATGTGGAATTATAGTAATTTAAAGGGGATTGAGGTGGATTGGGTAAAGAGAACAGAGAAAAAGGGAGAAGGGCAAGTAATCTTCTCGTTCTTGGTCCTGAGAGACTTAGAAAACATAGCCCAGATGCCCAGCTCCTAGATCAACACTTTTGGGGATACTGTGGTTGAAGTTGATAGTTAAACATTGGATGCCTCTTTTTACACGAATAAACAACATTTAAAAGGTTTCATGACCTCCCCCTCAGAAAACAAACCCCATTCCTGTGACGGGGTAGAAATCACATACATCTTCCAAAAAATATGTGGGAACGACCCACATCTTCCTTAAGCCTTCTCCTCTTGTGATAACAGGAGGAGGTGATCTGGCTCTGTGGCTCTTACCTCATCCAGCATTCAGAATGATTCATTGAGTGAACATGGAAAATTTAAAAGGTAGGATAAAGGTTTTGTTACTGGGTGGTATGCACTGCATGAAAATGTAAAAGTTTACTTAGCTGGTTGGACTGGGGGAGATAACACAAGCTAGCCTGGGAAGTCCCTGTAGGCTCACATGACTGATCTGGAAGGACGAAAGACAAATTAGGGTTTTAGGATTTTTTTGGAAACCACCTCAAGAAAAATGCCCATTCTCTACTTAGATGTTTTTTTCTTCTTTTTTTAAGGCCCATGTCTCCATTTATTTTGCTTTTCCCCTTATCACACTAGGAGCCTGGGTTCTCCTGAGTGTATCTGTGCAAAGGAAGAAGTAGAATAAAGGGAATAGAGAGGTAAGAGAATTGTGAAGTTTGTAAGCTTTGATGTTGTTCACCACTTTTTATATGACTTGTGGGTTTTATTTGAGAAAAAGAATTTACTCCCAAAGTGTAAATTTACTCCTTGTTTACAAAAGTACTGGGGTTACCAGGCAGTGGCACTATGCAGTGAGTTCCACGTGCTGCTCCAGGACTAGCTTGGAGCAGTGGGGTGGCACTGGAGCTGTAGGCACTGCCTGGAGGGCAGGTCTGCAAACCTCCCCGTGCAGCAGGTTACATCTAAGTGCTACTGGGACCTGGCCCTGTTGCAGAAGGTGCACACCAACGGGCAGGTCCCACCACAGTTAGTGGAGAAATGCCTGCTCCCCTCTACAGGCATGAAATGAGATCAGAGAGCAACAGCCCCAGCTGAGATGGTCCCTGCTCTGCAGCGGCGTATTGCAAAACCAAGACTTTCAGTCTTCAGTGGAAAACTGGGAGCAGCTCCTTCTTGCATGAAATGTGTAATGTCTCTTTTTAGCCATGTGCTCTCAAGCTTGAGGTGCTTGTTCCAAACACTCTCATCTCCCACTGACTTCATTCCTCTGCATTACTCCCACACTCCCCTCAGTAGGTGTGCAGTGCTGTGCCATTTATATGTTGCATACAATGTGTCTGAGAGAAGTTTAGCTTTTCTAATTAGGCACCGTGCTATTTTAAAAACCCTTTTTTCGTAGCAAGTTGAAAGTGTAAGTGCAAATTTGACATATATTTGTCAAAGGAAATAATAATAATAATAAAATCCTCACAAAGCAATTAATAGCTTTTATTAACAGATGTATCTATGTAACAGCAAAGTATAGGTTTTAGATGAGCCTGAAAAATGACCCTTGGTAAAGAGCTTGCTAAAAGGAATACCTTGGAGCTGTCCATCAGTTGCACAGACGCACACAAATCCTGAGCAGCGAGGCAATGTACTCTCTGTCTTCATGCATAATACATACAAAATAGGTGAAGTGGTATGTAAAGTGAATTTTAATTGGTTATAATTGTCATTTCATTTAGTAAAGTATTGTCTGGAGACTAGGATATCAATTAGCACTCTATGGACTCTGTTACTTATGAAAATATGCATATATAGAGATGATGTGCTCTAGCAGCAGATATACTTTAATTAAGAAAGTGGTACAGTAAATTAAAGACCTTTAAAGTATTAATTAATTGGTGTATAGATCAGTTCTGAGTTTCAACTTGGTAAAGTTAGATCACTGTATCTGATTTAAATGAGATAAGAAATAAATGTGCATTCTGTGTTACTAGCTTTTTAGAGGTGTTCATTGCCATAACCATGTTAGCTTAAATATGAAATAAATATACCACTTCCCAATACAGCATTTAAGTTTTATCGTAAACTGGAGCTACTTGAATTTATCATTTGTTCATACTAAAATATCAACCAGAAGTGTTTTGTCAGGAGTCTTTATCCTGCTCTTTGTGTATATGTCCTTCAAATCCCTTGGTATTAATAAACACCCCAGCATTAATAAGCTAAAGAGAAGTGACTTATGTATTCCACACTGTTATTAAATTGTTGGTAACCAAGGCAGGTATGTTGGTTAGGTTTTTTTACCTTCTTCTTCTTCTTTTCCATGGGGGATGAAGAGGGACCTGTCCCTTTTTAACCACTTGCTCTGAATGACTTTTATACCCAATATAAGTGAGAAAAGAGGATGAATGTCACCTCTCTTCTCTTTCTCCTCCTGTCGATGCATACTCCTTCTTTTGATTGACAGCTACTAATAACCTTCCTGCCCTAAGTGCCATGGAGACACTTTATTAGGACAAACAGCCAAGGAAATCTAGGAATGAAGCCAAGCCTGCAGTGAGTTATTATCGGGCTTGTATTTATCTCAGCTTTGTAATTTTTTTCAGTGATATGCAAATCCTGAAATAGATCTTCTTCTGTTGAAGGACAGGTCCCTCTGTTAATTGATCCACTGAGATTCAGCCTAACCTCTTTTAGCTATCAGCCAGGGAAACAGGCTACATAAAAGAGTCTCAGTGCTGTATACAGTTCACATAAATTCACTGTGCATTCTACAAGGAAAACTTCCGCACAGAAAATGCATTTTTAGTTCCTGAACATATTTTACATATCAGTGTTATCTGCATAACAGATCAAACTGATTTGTTTATTTGTTTATTAGATATGTATGAGGGTACACTCTTATAATCAAATGCGATTTTAGATGCAGCTTACTTTCTTTCTGCAGTGATACACCACAAACATGTATTGTAAAAACACATTAAATGAAATTCAGACATAATGAAAATGCATTTGTTCAAAATCACCATCAAAAAAAAAGGCTACATTACAGAAACACTTTATTACTGAGCAATTTGGCTGTTTGGGAATTAGCAACACAGGTGCATCTCCCACATGCCTTAAGATCCTGCAAACATTTTTTGTTTCTGTGTGGAGATTTGCAGCAAACAGGTAACATTGATTCAAATAGGTTTTTAATAGCATATTAATAACAGCAGCAGGATGGATTTACTTCTGTTTTGTCTTTCTATAGAGACAGATCCATTTAGTAAGCAATCTATCTGACAGAAAGCAGAACTGGCAACAAAGGAAAATGTTCATGGAAACAGCAATAATAATCATTACAATCACAGTAATATCAAAGAGTCCAGAATAAAAAGGGATCAACACTAAAAGTGGCATTATTTTTTGATTTACATAGCATCTCTCATCTGTAAGAATCCCGAAGGTCTTCATCAGCCCTTAATGTAGTGGCATCAGTACAGGTATAGCTATTGCTGAGACAGAGAAGATAGCCCAAGAAGGGGCAAATTTGGAGCTGAGTTCAAACTCTGCTGAAGAGTGAACAGGCATCAATAATGCTCACACAGTGTGGACCAGCTTTCATTCTGACACCTCATCTAAACCATGACAACATGAAGTACATGGGAAATCTATTACCAAAACCTTGCTGGTTTCTCAACCTGAGAGACAGAACGATGTGCAGTAATGAGGTGTGAGCATGAAAGCCTGCACTCTAATCCCAGTTCTGCCCGCCAAATTATGTCATGGCCTTGAGCAAGTCATTTTACCTCTACTACTTTAAAATGAGGATGATAAGCTTTACAAGGTTCAGTCTATGATTCTAACTCAGTATGTGTTTGTAAAATGCTTTCAATATGTGAAATACTTATGCAGGTATGAATAATTTTTGTGATACAACAACAGTACCTGGAGTGAGGAGCTTCTGAAGAGGCAGCATTATTAATGTTGGCACGGATACAGGAGAATCTGAACTTCAACTTAGATTAGAACACAGACCTCTCCTAACACTGAACATTATAATTTTCATAGAAAAATCTCATGTCTTTTTTCTATGTCTCCAGTAAGATAATGGAAGAACTTAGAGAGGAATACGTTTACATGTTTGGGAGCTGAGATCTAGAACTAATGCAAAACTACAGCACTTTTGGACATGCTTGATTCCTGCTAATTTTAGTCACATTGTGACCCATACTTATAGCTGATGTTTTTAGGGCTGGCAGTGGTGGAGAACACCAAAAATCAAAGTTGAACTTCTAAATTACTGGGTTGTTTTGTGGGTTTGAGATGTGACGTATCTTTGAATTTTAATGTGTTGTTGAAAGTCTAGTTTTTCTGAATGAGGTGATTTAGAGACAGATTTTAGAAGTTGAGCAAACTTGTGCTCAAGTCCTTTATTCTTTCTATCTGTCCTCAAAGATTTTTCTGTCAATCATCTTGTAGAAGTAAACCCACCAGGCAAATCTTTGGTTTGCAAAGCTCAGTTGCATGCAGCTCGTATATCTGGCTCTTAGCAGTTCTTGATAAAATGCCTGTGTTACATTAAACAAAGCACTACAGCCTGAGAGATGTCATATAATTATGGATTGTGCAGATGACTACCAAACTGGCATTGCAGGAGTTTACTCTTTTGTATTTTTCTGGCTGAGGTTATTCCTGAGTAATGAAGATATGAAATAAAATTATAGCTCAGCCCTCTTCAGATTTCTTCCTCTTTTTCTTCTCTGCAATTTCACTCTTCCATTTCCTCTCCGGTCATTTGCACACTGGTGTGTTAATAGTTTGAAGGAAATGTCTAGGAAATGACATCACTTCAGGGGCTAGGGCTTGGCAGAGAAGTAAATGCATCAATAGGAGATTTTATAAGATTTTTTAAAAAGGGTAGATGGGGGTATTTCAGTAAAAATGTTCATGTAGCATTAATCACTAGGTATAAGGATTTAAGAGATTTTTCTCTTAAAAAAAGAAGCAGGAGCCTTGAAAGTAGGTTTTCAATCTACTGGTTCTGATAGAAAAATTAACTCTAGAGAAGAGAGAGCACACTTCTGTGAAGAAGTGTGTTTTGAAAACAAACTTTTCTTTCTGTGATTTCTGTTTTGTTTGAGTGAAATTTATCCAGCTGAAATTAGCTATGTTTTTGTGCCTAAACCCAGAAATTTCACAGAATTTTTTGGAAGCAATTCTTTCTCAAGCATGAGATGACAGTAAAAGGCAAGCATCTCACATTCCAAAGAATTTATAATTTCACTGGAGGTTTTTGAACAGATACATGAGGACAAGTGAATACGATTTCAACTAAAAAAGGATATATAAGTAGAGAGTCAGCAGCTTAGTATACAGAGACATTATAGTGTATGTACAACAACAGCACTAAAAGGGTAATGTAGGAATGGATACTTTGTTGGGTTAGATGCTACAAAAACAAAGAATTATTAGTGGAGTTCACTAACCTGCTTCTCTGGGAAAGGTGATTTTCGTATGGAATCCTTGAGAGAGAGAGTAGGGCTTATTCCTGTATTTCTCTTTTTAGTATTTGACTTGTTTTAAATTAACTCACACAATCTGTGTTAGTTTTAAAGGACAGACAGTAATTTTCTTTCCCCCCTCTGTTTTGTATATAAAATGACCTTCTCTATATACACACATACACATATATGTGCATTTATTTGTATATAAACACACATATTTGTGCAGACTATATTTCCTAGCTTATTGCCAATATCAAATGAGAAACATATTCAGTCTTTAATAATACAGTGGGGTTTTCTTGAAAACAATTGGCAAGGCTCTCCTTACTTCTCTGGTGTCACAATTAAGCCAGAGTTAAGTGCTTTGGGAACAGCTTCTTAAGCAGTGAATAAATGAAAGAATATTATGACAAAACACTGCTCTCTTTAGAAACCTACTAGTAAATAAGACATGCTAATTTTGATTAATCAGGTCAGTTAGAAGCTATAAGTATAACAACTTTCAGGAGAGATTAACATCTGAAAAATCCTTTTTTCCGGAAATGATAAGCCTCACTAATTTTACATTTATTTCAGTTGACACATAGAGAACTGGGCAGGGATGCATCATAACACCATCTGAACAGGCCTGTGAGGGTAGTTTTCTTGGTATTGGTTTCAAACCTAAGGCAGTGTTAAAAGGTAGCACAATTTAATCCAACCAAAGCAAAACATAGTGGGGATTTTTTATTGATACTGTCTTTTATTTTTTATCTACTCACTATAATCTGAGAATGAAGAAAGTGACAAAAAAATTTAGAAAGGGCTCTTTTAAAACCCAGGACATCAGAATAAGGCGAGTCAGCTTTCCTTAGTGGACAAAGTGAAAGAAAAATGTTCTATTCCTTAAAGTGTGAGGAAGTAAAGGTTTCTCAAAGTCAGGGTAATACAGCAGGTGACAGAGAGCACATAGCCTACAGGCACGTCTACAGGCCATTCACGTTTTCCTCACACATGCTGTTAAAGGATGTTTTATCCTGAGGCAAAGTTACGCTGAAAGAGTTAAAAACCGCTTTAGAACATCATGTGTCATGTCACAGTGCTTCAGAAAAACTGCTGAAGTGTTGCAATGCATATCATGCTTTTTCTTCATTTCCTTTATTTTACCTAAGAAATTGTGCTTAAGCTTGATCCAAAGCTTGATAGATTCTCAGCACTTTTCCTTGCTGTATTTTATTCTTTAGTATTATTTCGTTTTAGCACTTAAATCAACAAACTATACCTTAAGCCAAATAAATTTAGTATCCCAAACTGAAAAACATTGAAAATATTAAAATTGCCTCCCAGATTAAGAATAACTTTGGCCAGTTATCTTGCAGCTGAAGATTGGCTTAGGTCCATGAAACCAATAGTACTACACTAATTTGATTCATTAGAGATGCTGTCAAAAGGTATTTGGGGGACAAAGAATGGAAAAACGAAACCTAAAAAATAAGCACATAAGGCAAAACGAAAATGACCAGCATTTTCACGAAATTTAGAATTTATGAAAAGACAGATTCTCTTGATTTGAAACAGCAGGGAAATTACATTTACGTCTGAACTGCTAAAAAAAGAAAGTGAACAAAAAATTTTGTTTATATCAGAATAATATGACCCAAGAACTTTCTCTGCCCTTTGAGAGCATCTCTGTATGAGCAGGTAGTCAAGAGTCTAACCGAAAGACCTGTGAGGAAACAGGCTACTGTTATAGACCATCTCTCACAAACAGGCAGGAACAAGTTTTGGATCTAAAATACAATAGAATCTGTCAGAGGGGAAACTAAGAAAACATTTAGTCTCTGTTTGAACATACATTTTACGATCTCATGCAAAATGGCAAAGAAAAAAGCAGTGTTCTAATTGTCTGAGTCTGGAAGCAGGCTAGGGGGGATTTGCTCTTGCAAGAAAAAGGCAGGACTGAGTGCTGTCACTATTCACCATCTGAGAACAGAGGAAATCAGCTTCCTACAGGCTGTGTAGGAAAGGCTACCTGAAGCAACTGTTGTTGTTTAGACCTGACCCCTGAACAAATTAGGACTCTTTCCAGGCTGACTGAGTGATTCCTGATCCTAAAGATTTTTATTGATGCAACCCAGAGCTTGCAGATATGTATAGAATGTACTATCACACCTATTTAGCCACATCACAGTGGTCAAGCCAAACCCTCCAGGGCAAAGAGCCTATCTGTTTGTCAGCTTTTTTTACAGCTTTTGCCACACAGAGCTTTCAGCCTGGAGAGGAGAAAGGAGGAACATCCACCCATAGCTATGTGGCTTTTGGAGTCCTGGAATCATTCAGGGTAGAAAAGGCCTATGAGACCATTGAGTCAAACTGTAAACCTAACAATGAGTTCACCAAAGGTTAGTTCATATTTCCACTTTAGACCTTGTGGGCAGGTCCTCTAGTTGCCTGTATATAGACAGAAAATGAGCATAAGGATCTTTGAAAATATTTGAAGGCAGTCTAACTTAGATAAATATTGGTATCTTTGCTGACACCACCAACATAGTTATTGTCAACTCTAAAAGCCCCATTTAATGTGAACATCTGGTCCATTATGCAGATGTTAACTGGAGTGAAACCATCATGCATGTTCTGTATAAACAGCCTACTGTGTCACCTAGTAACAGCATTTGACTCTTAATAGTGTGTGTGCTTTCAAGCTGACCCTTATCTCAGAACTTTTTCCCAAATATTAACAATCCCTTTGGCTTGTACAGTTCCCAAGAGTATCTCTTTTGTATGGTATATAGCTTGTTTAGTTTAAATTTTTTCACTCTACACAGCAACCTTAAATTGCTTTCTCATCTGCTGCTGAACCCATCTTGTTCATCTCAGTAGCCAGAAACAACATAAACTGAAATACAAGCATATCTCTACAGAAAAGTAAGAATCCCTCTGGCTAATCTGACATGTTCCATCTTGGGTCATCCTAGCTATCATATACTGAAACTGTCAGAAATTACAGTTACAGCCCAAATATACACAGCTTCTCCTATGCTGGACCCCCTATCAAGACATGATTACTGTCATGATTTGGATGAGTAATACAAAAGAGGAAGGGTTGTTGGGTTTTGTTACAAATAACATACTTGTCAGTGAAGTGAAAGGCATGCCACATCCAAAAATGTATTACATGCTTTTCACTTCACCAGGATGGATAGAGAAACAAATAAAATACATGTTTCAAATGTCTCATCTTCCACTCACAATTTGTCTAAGAAATTTCCTTGCTATTGTTTTCCACAAGGTGCTCCAATCAACAAAGCACTTGTATTTTAGTCTATTTACAGAATGCAATGTGCTGTCTGATATGCAGTTATCACCTTTTGAAAAATACAAGCAAGTAAAAGCTGATATAAACAAATGCACCTTTTCTTGTTAATGAAGTCTATGATGAAGTCCAACCCTAAACCTGAGCACTGCAAATCTGCATGAGGAACCTGGAGTTTTTGGAAGATTGAAGCATGGTTGGACATTGCAGACAGTGCAGGCAATTGCAGACAGTGCAGGCAACAAAAGAAAATCTCTGAGACCTCTGATAAGAAAGCTGTGTTGTGTCAAGGGCTGCTGCTACAGGTATGGACTGTTTCTTCACAACTCACAAACTCCCCTTATTTTCTACCTCAATTTTTATTCCCATCTTCCTTAGCATAGTTTAGATTGTTTTCTTTTAAGTGTTGCTATAATTCTATGAAAAGCAGTTTGATCATCTTCAGTACCTTATGAGTGTTACTAACGTCCCCAAAATATTCAGTACAATTGTGTTAATAATTGAATAATCTAGGTTTCACTTGAGGTGACCAGAAACAGATGGTTTGTTTTTAAACCCTCCCTGAAATACAAATGCTACTGTGGATAGAGAGCTATGATTCAGAAGCTGCAAAAGGCCAGTTCTGATCCCTGGCTTGTGTGCTCTCTTCGGTAACTGTCTTGCTGTTTGCTGCAGCATATTAATTCTGAAAGTGATATAGTGCTTTCGAGTCAAAGGAAGTTAGAAAATGATCCGGAAATGTAGCAGCTCAATAATACCTCCATAATAAATGTTTCACACTGGATTCTATTATAAGTGCCATATTCAGTCTTATGGCTTTGCACAGGAACAAATTTCATGATTACTGCCAGGGTATGAGGAGAAAATTTTCTGGCAAATATGCAGTCCACTTATCACAGCATTCTCAAAAACTATGCCACAACACTGGACTTCTAATTATTAGAAAATGTTTAAAGGCAAACAAAGAAAAAAACTGATTTGCTAAAAAATATTTCTTAGAAGTATTATCCTTACAGGTAGCTTTTCCTAAATAATTACTTTCATCATCCATCAACCCAGGCAGGCTTTTTTTTTATGGGGAGAATTTATTTAACTGATCACTCTAGAAGTTCAACATGGGCCGTCTTTGAACACATTACAAAGAACTAGGAATCCAAGATATACAACTCATCTAATCCCAAGGCAGACATCTACCAAATGACTCACCACACCCATCTGTAGTCTGGGTAGCCAGATCAATTCAGCTGGGATTTCTGTCCCAAATGAGTAACAGGTGAGAACATTTGGTGGCCATGGCCATGGAGAACTGCTGTGTCCATGGGGGCTTTCCTCACCGCAGTGCAAATCAACCTACAATATAAGTAATAACCTTATTCCTTTTTATTCCTTCATCACCTTACAATTTCAATGCACCTGCACTTCAAATATCCAATCATCATTTATGGTCAAACACCCTTAGTGCAACAGGTACCAGGAGAATCTTGTACATGGTGGGGGACACCCAACAGGTAGCTAAAAAGAGGAAGGAGCCATATGAGGTATAAGGAATCTGTTACCTCAGGAGCAATCAGTAGTAGAAGTTTGAAGTTATCAGATCTGTGTCTTTTATTGCCTTTCTCACACCCACAGACTAGGAAATAACTAGTAGTGTTGGCAGCACTCCTGAAAACTACTGGCTGACTAGTGATGATTTCAGTGTCTTAAGCATCAATTGCTGTTTAATGAGTGTTCAGTTACTCTAGTTACACCTGGTAACTATATAACAATGCCTGTATTCAGCCAGAGTGAATTAAATCTCCCTGCTTTAGACAAACACCTCTTAGGCATTGCAGCTAGGATTCCTATGCCCATCTATAGCCATCTAGAGTGTACACAGACTCAATGTGTAGCAACTCTATCCTCCTTCATCTGTAAGTGGAGGGAGAGAGATAAAGAGATTTTCAGTGCTTGATTTGTTATCCTAGAAAGCCACCTTGATATGGGATAAATTGCTTTCATGCCATTGATGGTAAAACAGGCTTGGATACTCACTTCAGCTGGTGCCTGCAGCTGGCCACAAATCAGAAGCCAGTGTCAGAGAGGACGAATCCCACCCCAGAAATTCTGATGACCTCTCAAAAATCTTGGGAAGACAAAGGATTCCCATAGAAAACGATATTGCCCCTGGAGCTATTTTCTCATTTAAAATGAAGCACAATGTGCTGAAAAATATTTTTTACCCTACTGTATACAAACCTGATCATTTTCATAAAAATATAACCCTGATCAAGGTTATTATTAACCTGTGTAACACATATAAGTAGTGGTCAAAAAAGTTAGCTTAATCTAATCATCTCAAGTCAGAAGGATCTATTGGTCATTGCATTTTTTTCATAATTCTCAGTTTTTATGCTTTCCTCATTTGTACTATTTTTACATTTTATTTTGTCATTGTCTCGTTTGCATTTCCTCTCTTCCATGCCACAGAGAAGTTTCTCATTTACAAGCTGACACCTGTGGGTTTGAATAGCACCTTTTAATATAAGTTACATGAATAAGATGTGCTGCATGATTTTTCAGTGTACCTTGCTCAATAATTGACCTCACATAGATTATCAGTTATTCATGGCCTCTTGCCTTAAAAGGAGTCCTAAACAGCCAGTCACAATTGAAAAGCATATTATTCTGCCCTAAACACATCTATCCACAGTACCTTTCACAAGTTATTGGTCATTTGTTCTTCCAGAATTAAGGATTATAGAAGCTTGTGCAATGAGAGCTTTGTTCTTCATAACTCAACCTCCTACTTGCTTATGCAATGAAGAATTATAATGTGCAGGTGGTGATTTCCAAGGACTTATGACTTCACTAGCTGTGCAAAGGGGAGGACAAAGACAAGGCAGGAGGAAGGAAAACATTTACAACACAATGGGAAGGTAAATCAACTGACATTTGCTGCAAATAAGTTGATGGAAAATACCACCAATGTTCCCTTCAGCTGTGAAGATGAAGTGCTTTTACTGGTCCTTTTTAAAGTATAATACAGTATTTTATGTGGTCTTTTAGTTTATTTTTCGTACCTCTTTCCTTATCTTTGGACAAATCTTAGAAGTTGAAAAAAAATTAGCTTAGAGAATGAACCTCATGAGAATTCCTCCAAGAGCTGAAGAAGTCTCCACCAGTAGAAACTTAGTCTGGAGGTTGAAAAACTGTGCAGACCATCTGCTAATGCACCTGGAGTTATACATATCACTGTTTTGCATCCTATTTTCCTGAAAGAGAGAGGAAACAGTACTAAATTTCTATGGCCATATCCAGGCTGGCAAAGGAGGTGTGAAGCGACAGACTACATTCTGGAAATCTTCCTTGTCCAGTTAAAAATAGCATTGGTTTTGCCATCAGAACATATCTGAGGTCTCCCAGCTGAAAAAAGCATGACAAATTGTAGTGCACATTGATATGTTCTGGAGTTAACACTCAGTGTGCTTATTAATTTCATCCCACTTACTCCCTTGTGTTTATGGGCTTTTTCATCCTCGGCTTTAGTAGAGTTCTTTGAGATCTGCAAAAGGAAAGGAGCAAGAACTGCTAATTATTATTGTTACTGATGGAAGATTGCAATAAGCTTTAGCAGTTTTTGGATCAAGGCTTGAATTACTGAGTATACTTTAAAGTCTTTTTTTCACTCTCTCTCAGTTTAGAAGTATATGCATGCATACATAAACAACTCCACAAAGACAAAGGTATGAACTGAAGACTGAGCAAAACTAGCAACTTCTCTTGTTGTGTGTGTCTCATATCCTTGTCTTTTTTTTGTTTAAATGACCCTTGTGTGGTAGGATAAGAAAGAATAATATATGATTAATTTCTATTCTGAAGCCTTGTTTGAAAGGTGCTTTATTTGCATTAGCATTCATAATTACTTAATGACAAATCAGATATGGTTCATTGCTAGTAAGTGTAGAAACATGTTGTCTGAAGGATGTAGTTTAATTAGTATACTCCTAAAAACATGTCCCTCATGACCATTGGATGTAATCATTATTTTATGTATTTAACTGTGAAATTTATGTTTACTCAGCAGGCTAGAAACCATCCTTTTTTTTTCCCAAAGCTATTTAATGCAATACATTTAGACTTTAAAGAAGCACACAAAATTTCCCCAACAGCAGGTACCAAATAAACAAAAAAAAATTAAAACAACTATTATTGCAATGGAGCAGATATATTTTTTTAAAAAAAATATAACCCACATAATATTGCATCCATAAAACATAGCAGGAGAAATAAATATGCAGGGAAGCTCATTTTAATTCCTCAGTTAATAACTTAGATGGAGGAGATGCACACTCTCCTAGATCAATGAGACAATTTGGGCATTCTTTTATTGTTGATTAGTGAATGTGAAAATGACCTCATTTCAAGGGCATTGAGCGATTTCTTTTTCTCTGCACTGGTATAACACAAGTGAATACTGTGAACACTTTTTCTACCCAGGCTGCTGTAGATGCACCTTTCTTCTGTGACACAGAGTGACATCAATCAAAATTCATCAGGACTTTGTGAAGAGGTCTCTAAAAGCTACATAGACTCTTTAACAATAATATCATTTTTCCTTAATACTCACCCTGGAAAAGGGAGATCTTGAACATTTCCAGTAGGCTGTAGGAAAGCAGTTAGGGAGTCAGATGTTACTTGAGCTGGAATCAGTCTCACTTTCCCCTGCAAAGAGGGTACAGTTAAAAGAAAAAATAATTTTCCTCCACTCTCCTGCAATGCATATTTCTAGAATATTAATGTTTTTAGTATACTTACTATAATTTTAGGATTTTAGCATACAACTATTCACATTTCAAAACACTTACTACCTGATACACTTTCTACCTTATTATTTCTACTCCTGATTATTCATTGACTTGAGGATAGGACTGGTGACTTAGAGATAGGTGCCTTTTGCCCCTGTAAGTACCAAACTGTCTGGTTCTAAAGTCCTTTACATTTATTAGGGTTTGCCAGTATGACTGTAACAGGGCTATGGGTGTCTCTGTGCTTCTGCTACCCGGGCTTCCCAACTCCAGCACTCACAGCATCTGGCAGCGAGTGCAATGCCTGCAGAAATCTTCACAATGTTATTATCACTTGCCTAGGGAAAGCATGGGTGCTAGGCAGGGGTGAGAAGCAAGTGCTTTCTGCCTGAACATCGCCCACAGCTGGAATAACTGTGTGCCCCTTGACAAGTTATGGGATATGGAAAGAGGAGAAACATGGCTCATCTCTTTTGCAGATTGTCACTGGGTCAGGGGCTGCACTTGGTATTATGACGAGCAGCTCATGACATTATAACAAAAAGCAAGTAATAAACGGGCCCAATAAGTTTGGGTGGTAATGAAGAACACAGACAACTCTTTTGAAGCAATAATACTCTAAACATGACAGGATGTTTTAGTACTTCTTGGTCCGTGGTGACCTGCTTCTCTAGGGTTTGCTGGAGGATGCTGAATGCTTTTCTTCCCCATTCTCCATGCAGGACCTGCATCCATCTGTGTCCTCCCAGAGGATATAGATATTCTCCCAGACTACATCAGTATTTAGACCAAGGCAGAAACGCATGTGTTTTCTAATTCCAGCAAACAAAAAATATGATAAATGAAATATAAATGAAAACTAATGTAAGGATTCCTTCAAAATCACTCCAACTGAAAAACCTAAAGCACAGTCATAATCCAAAATAAAAGATGGTCTAATATTTTCTTTTCTTTTGTAATGGTCAGGAAATGTGTTCTCTTGCTTTGCTTTTTACAATATGTACCTGAAGTATTCTGTAGCAAAATAGGGCATCTTAAACAAAATCTCCACAAAGAAAATTCTGTTGAGAATGACACAGGGGCATTTTCTGAAGGACACTTCTTTTTGTGATGAAAACAGAATTTAAAATGCAAGAAAGAGCATTTCCCTAACTGCAAAACAGATTGAATAGCTGAAGCAGGGGTGTGTGGATGAAGACTGTAGCTAGGAATGTACAGAGAGCCTGTTGAAGGGGTGGAGGGCAGGTGGTACAGATTGGCAAGATTGTTGGATGTGGGCTGGTAGAAATGTGTATTGGGAGTAGTCATGAGGGAGACAAGAAGTGTTGCTCACACCAGAAAAAACTTTTTGAGGTACAGGATGAGTATCATGAAGATTCAGAGAAATATTTTGCCATAAAACTTTGTGCTTTTATCTCAGTACTCAGGACATTTTCATATTCATTCATTCCTTTGTTTCGTTTTTCTTTTAGCTTACTAAAATAAAACCAAAAAAGTAAACTTTAACAAGTCCTCTTTTTTTTAGGAGAAAAATTAAGAGAAAAAAAATAGAAGTGTGCTGAAAGGCACCTAGCCTTGTGTCTTTCTTTGTGTTCCTACATGATTTTTTTTAGTTCTGAAGTAGAGGTGTAGGGATCATCCCACACAACAGGAAATGTACTTTGAAACTTAAATGAGTCTGTATGTCATATGAGTTCAACAAGTCCAAATCCTTAATGACAAAGCATCAGCTGCCTTGCCATGGAAAATTGCCTGGTGTTGGAACTGCAGGTTGCTTTTTGTTATTTAAAGAAAAACATTTTGTTTTCGAACTTCTCATATGTCACTAACAATAAGGGAAACATTTTAAAGACAACAACCAAAATCAAATTAACACAATAACACAGCTTTATGCTACTCACACGTTCATAGCAAAGAACAGTGAAAGACATATTATTAACAAATAAAAATTCAGAACTCAGTATAAATACTGTATTGTCTGTTCATAATGGTGTGATTATATTGAAGAAAACAAACTAGTTTCGATCAAGAACTGTATTTAATATTATATTGAATACGAAATGGAAAAATTTTAAGACAAATTACCAGACAATGAAGGCATTATATAAATTACAAATTTTCCATCAATATTGAATACCCTGTCAAACTAACCCAAAGCTTTCATATGACTGATACTATATGCAAAAGAAACTAATGTAATTATAGTCAGTCCATCTTTTATTTAATGAAAACCTCAAATCCTCCATAATCTATCGATAGGATGTTCTGCTTAGCTTCATCAGAAGTGCTTGTTCTAAAGATGATCACCCTGAAACTGAAAATCATACACAAGCTTCGCAGATTTCATCATCTGTGTAGTCTGGCCTTGGCTGGTGGCCAATAGCAGATCCAACAGGAAATTCCGCAAATGATACTTCTGTTCCTAAATCTCCATACATGCAGCAACTTGTGTTATGGGCATCTCTTGACTGAGAGATTGCATTTGCAACCTGTATTTAATGGCTCCACACAGCCTTTTCCACCATTAAATTAAATTCCATTTGCATCCCTATGATGTTTATACCTGTAACACAAGTAGCACAACATGCTATGTGTTCACTGTTGTGGCCACCTCAGGCAACATATCCAGCCATTCCTGCTGCTTCCTGTCCATTAATAAATCCAACAAGGTAATTATCCATAGAGTTTTGTGGGACCCAGATGGGATCCAGTGCCTTTTAGGATTGTTGTTCTTTCAAATCAGGGATTTTGGTGGAAAATATGAAAGGAAGGCCCTGTGTAGTTGTACAGTTCCTAGTACAATGACAGTAAGTAGCATGAACAGCCTCTAGAGGTGATTGCACTCTCCCCTGGTTTGCAAGAGCTTGTATCCCTTACCAACTTGTTCTACCTAGTTCCACCGCAGATGCTATTTTTATTAACATAATTGCTTTATCTTTCCTGAAACTTCCCAAGCAGCCCTCAATTATTATTCAATAACATACAGTGGTCAGTTCAACAGGCTAATTATAAGATGCAATGCCATAAAAAGTATTTCATTATATCACTTCTACATTTGTTGCCTTTTCCTTTCACTCAATGCCCTCTGTGTCTTACTGTAGAACAAAGTAGTGAGGACTACCCACTGCTTTTCTCTGTACCACTCATTATTATATATGTCATCTCCTATTCTTTTTGCTTCACACTAAATAATCTTTTCAATTTCTTTTCATATGAATACTCCCTATCCAACTAATATGTATTTTCTGCCCTTTCTCAGACCTTTCTTCTTCTACTGTATAGTTCTGAAATGTGACTGAAACCCGGTAGAGTATTCAACATGAGTATGAAACCTCCATTTATAGAACGACATTATAATAATTCCTGTATTAGTCTCCATCCTCTTCTTAATATAGCCTAACATCTGAGAACCTTATCAAAAAGTGAAATGTGAAGCAATTAAATCTACAATATGTAAATCTGAACCTGACAGGCCTATAAGAAAGATATCCTTTATGTATAAAAAATAAAACTCACTCTGAATTAAGGGAACAAACAAAAGATGATGCATGGGGAGTGTTAAAGAGGATTAATAACAAGAAATGGCTGTAAGACCTTCATCACAAAATCCATGAGCTAAATTCTGCTCCCCATTACAACCTCAATGGATACTATGAACATTAGTAACCTGCAATTATGTTGTATAAAGGCTGCTGAGTCGCATTGTAATTAACATCCTTTAGGGTGACCACAGTAATTTTAAATGTTATCGTTGAATATACAAATGAAAGTGGAAGGTGTTGAATATTCTATAGCAAAGTTGAAGCGGATGTCAGTTTTATATATATTCCTTTTTCATATCACATTGTGATAAGCAGGCCCCCACAGAAGGATTTCTCCCTCGCAGAAGTGCAGTGAACCACAACTTGAAAATTGTCCAAATTTTTTTCAGTCTTGTCCAGATTTATTAAACAATACCAGCTATAGATTTTGAAATTAAGATGGCAGTGATAGACACTGTTATAATTACAGAAGTAACCCCATCTTGCACTATTGAAGTTGGACATGTCCTACCTAAGGAAAGCCTCAAGGCTGATGTAAAACTACATCTTCTAGTGCTGTCTCCTGGCAGGGATTACCAGAAGACTCATTACAGTGGATTTAGAGAAGAGAGATTGTAGTTCACCTATACTACCTTTCCTCTCTACAGGCATTCATGATTCTGGACAAAATTCCTGCTGATTATTTGGAGACAATGGTTTCCCTTTGTGGTCATCAAATATTTAAAGCAAAACTTCTGAAAGCACATTGTGAAAGTAAGAAGTGCATCACTGGTAAGTTACATGGTTGCAGTTCCGAGTTCTGGCTAATGGTTTCAGTGGCTGAAAATAAGAAAAGCAACTAAAAATTGCAGTAAATGAGGAATTTTAATAGAGGTGTGAGGTTTAGCTAATCCTTTGTACTTCATCCAGTATCATTTATAGTCTTCAAGAGGGCCCATATCCATGAATATCTGACTTGGTGCTGGCATTAGGAGTGTTTAGAGAGCCAGAGAAGACTGTTTGAACTTATAAAAGGCTTTTCCAGTCTTATGAGCTCTGTGGTGTTCTTACAAACATGACAGAAATAAAAAAAGATCTCATAAAAGAAAAAGATACGCATGTCCACTAGGGTAATGCTGCCTAAAACACAAAAAATCTTCACAATTTTCCCTACAGGGATCTGAGGAGCTGCAGATTAATTTTCACTGTTTTTTTGTTTTGGTTTTTTTTTGGTGTTTTCTTTTTGGTTTTTTTGGGGGTTTTTTTGTTTGTTTTTTTTGTTTTGTTTTGGTTTTTTTTTGTTTTGTTTTGTTTTATTTTGTTTTGTTTTGTTTTGGTTTTTTTTTTTCGGTTGGTCTTTTTGTTTCTCTTCTGCTGTTTGTACTTTTCTCTTCTTGTTTCTCTCATGAGAACTTTAGGCTATGGCTCTGTGTTTGGTGATCTTTGGAGGCCTTTGCCTCCTATTCATCCTGTGGTGAATAATCTGCTCCTCAGCTCAGTGCTCTGCAGTACTGAGGGTTCCTGCTGCTCCATAAATGGCTTGAACCCCAGCTCTTATAGCTCAGTGAAGTTTGTAAAGCCAATTTGAGTTGTCCCATAAACATTCCTTGACTTCTTGTTAGCTCTTGATTTCATCCTTTTACACACACATGGAAAAGAAAACAATTCCTTCAATATAAAAATATAGAAGCATTTTCACTGTTTGACAGTGCAAAGCAGTCCTGCTTGACAAATGAAGAGGTGAATGTTTTATCCAATGGAAATATGGTGGAGAATTCTTCCAGTAGACCAAGTATAGTTTTTAAGGGATACTTTTTAGTCATTGGACTTTGGAATTGGGACTGTCTAAAATTTCCAAACTTGTAAGAAGTTCCATAGGAGTTATAGACTCTTCAGGCTGTCAAAATGGTCTCTTTCCTAAAATTTTTCTAAATATGAAAGCTACTTGGGCAGACTAAAGATTAAATTTATTTCCCAGATGGAGATGAAATAAACCTTTTATGGGAAAAAGGATCTTAAACATGTGCTCAGCTTAAACATGTTAGGAGGCCTTTTGAAGCAGAATGTTTCATATGTAAGGTAGTGAAAGACTGGAGTTCTAGGCTCTAGATAACTCTGCTTCTGCCTTTTTCAGATAATAGAAATAAATCTAATACATTCCATATCATTTGGAACCATATAAAAAAAGAGAGAATTCCTAAGTAAAAATAAAGGAAGATACCATACATATAGACTTTGAGTAAAACTGGTGACGTTTTGGATTGATAACTCTTTAAATTAATGATACATTTAAATAAATACCTAAATTGCAATGGAATTTCATATTGTATCTACATTAATAATACCAAATGAATTAGTCATGATTAATGCTATAAAAAATATCAAATGAATTAATAATGATTGGCCCCTTATTGCAAAATGGGCAACACTTTATAATAAGTGGCAAATCAGTCTTACTTCCTTTGGTATTTCTTGCAATAATTTTAATAATGATGAATTCTTTTGGTATTCAGGCATATATAATGCAAGATTCTATAGGAAGGCCATTGTAATTTAGCATAATCTTACTAAAAGTATTCATTTTTTAAGCCTGCCACTATATTTGAGGCCAGATCCAGGCTCAAAAAGCTCACTTTGAGCTTTTTCCATCTGCTACAATTTAGCTGTCATAGGATGTCCCTCAGTCGTGGATACTGGTGCAGAAGTGGGGAGGTGAATAAGTCTCATGAGTGACTGAGCCAGCCTGTTCTTGATAAATGCCTTCTACCAAATCAAGCTTCTGATTAAAAATCACCTAGTTATGGAACCTTTAAAGATATTCAGTTTTTAAAATATATTTATAAATTAATAATTAATACTAATGATTTATTCCAGTCTTAAGGCCATCTCTAATATGTGTTGACAGTCTTGTAATGGCAATTCTCACATTAGGAAACTCTGTTTCCTGGGATCCCTCATCTTCCCATAGAAAATCTCACTGCTATGAGTTGATTTTTGCAAATGTTGGTCTGTGGTCTTGATCCTGTGGTGAGTAGGCACAACACAAGGCCAGCAGAACAACACTTGAGTGGACTTAAAGGAGAAGACTTGGTAAATTTAAATAACGGCCTTTTTTTTGGTAACAGAAGGGAAAAGAAGAAAGTGTGAGAAAAAGTAGAGGTGACTGTATGCTAGACATGCCCTAATTCTGCATGTATACACAAATGCACCCACAAACATTACACTCTAGAGAAAAGTTTTCTAGAAGAGATGTTTGTGGTGCTTTTAAAAATAAAAATAAAGCAAGGAAAGTATCAGATCAACATGTACGTGGAGTTGTCATGTAGGAAAAGTCAGGAATGTTTTATTGGTGGATAGCTTGGTGTGTTTTGAGGCTGTGCACACCTAACTTAGGCAATGTCTAGAGCTGGGAGCCTTTGCCTGGTCTGCAAGCACTGGGATGGTAACAGGCTCCAGCCTAACAAACAGCAGAGCACAGATTTCCCTTCACATGCCACGAAAACTATCGGTTAAGCATCTGGTTGGGTTTTTTTCTGTTTGCTTGCACTGCACTTCTTTTATTATTTATTTGATAAAAAATGTCATTTCAAATACACATCATTCCTGGGTTTACAAGAAAAAGGGTTATTGTCAGAGAGACACCCTCTAAGTACAGCTGAACATTGTCTCCGTGGTGATACCTCCTAAAAGGTACATCAGAGAAAATACCTCTTCCATCATGGGAAACATTGCCATTATTGCTGTATCTCCTGAGTTTGGACTTATTTGGTTAATTAACCCTGTTCCCATCTGTGGTGGGTTGACCTTGGCTGGATGCCAGGTGCCCACCAAGCTGTTCCATCACTCCCCTTCCCAGATGAACAGGGAAGAGAAAATAAGATGGAAAGGACTCGTAAGATAAGACAGTTTACTAAGGGAAAAGCGAACATTTGCATGTGCAAAAGCAAAGAGAAAAAAATTAGGTTTATTTAACTTCCTATTGGCAAGAAATGTTCAGCCACTTCCTGGGAAGAAGAGTTTCAACTGGCATAGAAATTGCTCTGGAAAGCAAACATTGTCAATAACAATTTCCCCCTCCTCCTTTCCTTAGTTTCTATAGCTGATGTCATATTGTATGGAATATTCCTTTGGTTAATTTGGGTTGGCTGGCTGAGTTTTGTCCCCTCCCAGGGTCTTGCCCACCCCCAGTCCCTTGGTGGGAGGGATATCAGAGAGACAGTGCTGATGCTGTGACAGTTCTGCTCAGCACTAGCCTAAACACTGATGTGTCATCAATACCTTTCCAGCTACCAATACAAAGCACAGCACTGTGACAGCTGCTGTGGGGAAAATGAACTCCAGCTCAGCCTGACCCATTACACCTTTACAGTTTCTATCTTACTCAATGGCATCTTAAAATGCATTTCTTGAGTAGCTCTGCAACTTCTTGCTGCTGGACTGCTTTTCTTCCATTTTGGCTTTGCACAGAGTGAAAATTGCATTAAGATCAGCATTCTTAATGGACCAATTTCAAATGTCCTATATGTCTCAGAAGGCCATATTGCTGGCTTTGGTTTCCTTCCATTTACTTTGGTCAGATGGATGAAACCACAAATAACTTCAATCCTTATTTTACTACTCAAGAGCCCCATTCAAACATCTGGGGTTCTTTTCTCGATGTAGGAATGGAATGCATTAGAGACAAAAGCTGAACCTAAAGTGAATCCCTCAAATTTAACAGCAGATGAGATGGAGTCTTTTGAGATTTTCTTAACCAGTAAACCTATAATTTCCTTAGAGGAATTTTGATCTCTGCTTTTCCCAAGGGACAAATTGCCTACAAACTCTGTCATAACATCTTTGAGTTGAAGGCTTAATGGGTTTTGCAGGTAAGTCAATAGTTTGTTCTAAAAATTCTTAAGAAGAAAAAGAAAGGGGAGGGGAGGAAAGGGGAGTGAAGTGGATGCAAGGCAAGGCAAGGAAAATAAAGGCAAGGCACCACCAATGCAAACCATCCTTTTTCTTTTTTTTTGGCACTGATACTGTAATTTGGTTTGCATTCTGTAATTTGGTTTGCATTCATTGTGGGAATTTTATTGCTAGCATTCAAGAAGTGACCCTTCAGAAAATTCCATTTTGCTCCCCAAAAATTTATGTTAAACTATGGAAGATATGCATGACATCATGATACTGCCAAATTCAGTCATTATATATAGATTTCCTAGCAAGTATATAAAAAATAAATATAAATGCTCCCAAGTTCCGTGTTACTTATATGAAGGAAATAAAATGCAAATACTCATTGTTTAATCTTTTGTTTTTTTATCCATAAGGCTAAAAAACAGAGGTAAGTACAGATCCACAGCCAGTTGTTTGAATTTTTATCCATGTTTTATGCATACAATAGTAATCACTTAACATGAATAAAAATTACATTACTTCTCATACAAATGACATTTCCTAAAGACAGACTATATTTAAAAAGATACCTAGATAAAAATGCACCTGCAAGCTTAAAAGGTCACTGGAAGCTACCAGCATGTAAAGCACCACCTACAAACAGACTGTTTAAAACAGGACTGCATTTAACACCTGTAATGTATTTAATTTTGCATTTTAGTTGTTTTACTTGTTTTCTAGCAGCTGCATGTAGCTTTTTTTCTTTAATTGACTATTTCCATATTATATTTATAGACCATCACTAAATACTCATACGTATTTGCTTAGCTTGATCCAGTCTAGCAGGAAAAGTCAGTCAAACCAACTATTTGATATTGGAAGAAAAAAAGAAAAAAATTTCTATTAAAAACAAATCTCAGAGACAAGAAGATACAGACAAACACACAAGTTTGGCTAGCATTTGTAAATCAGGTCAAACTCTTTCATTCTTATAACCAAGGTATTTCTACTTTTCCTCGATGCTGATGAAGTTTAACCATCTGTCACAATGGTATCTGCTTGTCTGGTTCTTATTGGAATAAGATAGAGGTATTTGAGTAAAATTGCATTTAACCCATTTCAGATTTTTACTTTAAGATTAAAGAAATTACTCAGGCTACCACATAATCATTTTAAGGAACATTTCTTTGTTTTCTTAGTCAAAACAGTAGCAAAATAAAACATAGGACCCACTAAGTGTATGATCATGTTCTGCCTTAATAGATATCACGGTTCTTTCAAGAATTTTGAGAGGTTAATTTTTTAAATACTTTGGATGAGAACTCAATATTTCTCAAACCAAGAGGACTAGTTTGTTGATAATATTTACACAAGGATTGCATCTCTTTCTTTAAAATACAGGCTAAGAAATTTTAAACTTTCTTCAGTTCACCACAATCTTTCAAGAAGTTTTAAAATACAGATTTTTTTCTGCAGTTGTGTAGTACTTATTTTGATATATTTTTTTTTCTGCCTAGATTGTTACATTTAAAATAAAAAAAGCATTTGTTTGCTTTCATTTTTTTTAAAAGTTGAACATTACAGAAAATTTCATTCTTCCACCCAAACTTTTTAGAATCCATCTGAAGGCTAAAAACTGAGGATTTGTTCCTCTGCATAACTTAAGCAAAAATGTGTCCTGCTTCAATGACACATAGGTGATATGATGGGGCAGCAGAATAATTTAGCATACAGATTTTAGGAAGGAAATTCTTAAAGGGAATATACCCAGAAACTCTGAAAATGTTAATAAAAGGTTCTTCACTCTAAACCACTGGTGACATTTGAGGGCAAAACCTTTGCGTTTTGATCTGCCAAGGTCAGGAAATACAGACTCACTTCCATATATTTCTTGCATATCTGGAAGGAAAGTCTAAGAAATTAAAATGCTTTTGTAGATATATCCTTTTCTATTCATTCTTATTGCAATTCTTATGATAAAAAGAGTCTTCACTAATAATTAACTTTGTCTGGGTCTGTGAAACCAACTAGTAATATCTTGCTATTGTTCTGTAGTCTGAAAAACCTTTCCATCTGTATGCATTTATATTTATTGTCCAACGGTGATTGGAGCCATTTATTAATAGAAGTATCTCTATTAATTTGACAAAAAGGTGATAACCTTGCCTTACTCTGGCCCAGGTATTTATTAATGACTCCCAGATACCATTTTCTAGTTCTATGCACTGCAGTATTTTAATATGACGGTACAAATTGGATAATACAAATGTCCTCGAACCATTCTTACAACTCCCAGTGACAGTGATGACAATGCCCACAATGCTCTGTTAGATTGCTCTTGATGAGTGCTCCAGCCAGCCTGCTTCATCTGGAGGCACTTTTGCAGGCCTTTCAGGGCCTCTGGACTCCTTTAGACAAGCTGCATTTCTTGTTGGAGGGAATGCATTGCCACACAGCCCCCTACACCTTTCCGATTCCCATCCTCCACATGATTTGTCTTCAAGAGAGTCATCCCTGACTTCATAGATCCTTATGTGAGTGATACAGGTCTACACAGCCTGTTGACATCCCAGAATATCTGTTCCAAACTTATGCAATATCATCTGCAGCAGCTCAATCTGAAGGAAGGTTAGATGACAAATTAGGAGCTTCAGATGCTTCAGTTAAAGGCATAAAAAGTTGTCACCAAGTGGGCCGTGGTCCTTTGCACAGTGTTGATTACCTAGCCCGCCTAAAGGGCTGTGAGTGCTGCCCATCTCCATTGGTGCAAGCACCAGCTGTGTTTTTCCCACTGCCTTATGCATAAAGAGCAAGGTCCTGGTTGTTTAAATTACTGAAGTTCTCTTATTGACTGCCTCTAACTCCTAGAAGCTTCAGGTCATGGATCAGTTATCCAAAGGTGTTTATCTCAAATCTGCATTACCAATATAAGATTCTTTTGAGTCATTAATGAAGAACATTCAACTAGTAAAAAGTGATAGGGAAATAATATGAGAAAAGGTGCAAGACCTGGGGAGGCTGGTAAGCCTAGTTTCAGAGGTAGTAAGTGTAACTGCTAAGACATTGCATACAGTCTTCCAAAGATGTCACTCAGTCACAGAGCTTAAGATGGAAATTCATGCATATCTTCCCTAGCTATGTGTTAAAATTTTACTTTGCTGCACTCTTCTCCAATCTGAAAGAACAAATTTCCTGAATGCGTGTTTTGATGGGATTCTTGAATCTGCTAAAAATGTTGATGCTGCTTTTGTCCCTGAGACTTTTTCCTTTAAAATATTTGGTACTAACTTAAGAATACAGATGTGAGGATTTAGCTTTCCCTAGCTGGCAGGAAGCTGTATCTGTGCTTAGTTAGTATTTTCTTTTCAATCATACTTTATATACATATTTTTGAAGACAGAGTGGTGCTTTCGTCATAGAACTCTATCACTGAAGTCAGACTTTTAGCTTTAGAAAGTACTGCAATGATATTAAAACTTGACAATAATGGGTATAGACATTAAAAGCAAAATGCAAAATGAAAGAAAAATTAAAAGAGTTAGATCTGAAGATGCAAACTGTACTAATGTTCTCTCTCTGTGTCTATGTAATGATTTCTTGGGGTAGAAATCACTTGCACATGTTATTGACATATCCTTACTAATATTGTATGAAATTACTGAGGTATTTTTGAAACTTAAAAGAATTTAAAATATTCCCTGAATAAGATTGTATTTTTCAATTCTTTTTTGTTGAGATAGTATAAGGGGAAAACCCACAATATATGCTTTCTTTTCAATATTAGCCAATCCTGTTTTTCCTTTCTTTTTGTTGATTGAATCAAAGAAAGATTTAAAAATGCTAGAGAATATGTTGATGAGAATCTTACTGCCCTCGCATTAAGAAGTTGATGGTTTTTTACAAATAAAGGATCATAATAGGCCAATTAGTCTTGATAATAAAGACTGAAATCTTTGGTAAACCTTCCTTATATACTTCACCTATACCCCTGTTCAAGATTCACACAAAGATGCTTAATCTAGAAAGCTTGTAAGAAGTTTGAAATATCTTGATTCTCATAGCAATTATTAAAAATGAAAGCAGTGAATTTATGTCCTTGTGGGATGGTATCAATCAATATGAGCTAGTTCTTGGAATACATCATTGCAGAATGTGCTACAATAGTACAAGATAAAATACAATAAAAAACCTATTATTTTATTGATACATAATCTAAAATTTTTATAGCGGGTTTCCATTCCCATTTCAGACACCAAAATGCATTGTCTAAATGTATTTTTCACATTGGTACTAGATGTCTAAGCTACAATTACAGTCACTGGAAATATGCAGTTTGACTTAGCTATCCACACATATACATCCAGTAACATCATGTTTTCCTTGTACAGCCTGTCTGTGAGTAGAAATAGACCTTTTCCAATTTGACAAATAGTTCTAAAATGGTGTTTAACTGGTGTCTCTTTGATGGCAGGTCCATTTTAAGGGCACGTGTTATTTTTCATTTGGATATTTTTCATATTTTGTTTCTATATTAAACAAAAAAGCCTCATTATGAGGAAAATATGTTTCTTTGCTGAATATTTTGTCTACCTTAAGGTAAATGCTAAATTTTAAAATATATTTCTTATTCATCTGATATGCTCATAGTGCAGAAGTGAAAAAGAGCACACATAAAAGCACAAATATTGAAAGAGGTAGTCACTGAATCCCTCTTGGCAAAATTTTGAGAGTTAAAACACTTAGATAATTTTAAACACCTGCGAACTAGGCAGAAGCAATGATGTCACATCTCTCCCTATTCTATGACAAAAATACTGTCTTTTGACAGCCCGTTGGCGTCAACGGAGATGATCAGAATCATATGAGCTCTAGTGCAAAAAACAACCTCAAGACATTTATTTTCTGTCCCAATGGTATACTTTCATATGAACTCTGTCTCCCTTATATTTATTCATCTCTTTGGGCCACTGAAATTGAATATTGAATACCCAAGTCAGGTCTCTTTGTGCACCAGGAAGGTCAGACAACTTGATTACACCAGCTATAATCAAAGAGTATTCATTTTTTTCATATCTGCTCACCATTTCTGTGAGAACTGAACTTTGCCAGAAACAGCAGGATGGATGAACAAATCCTTGGAAAAGAGTAGTGCAGCACTGGGTATATGCAGCATTTGAGGAAAAAAAATATTCTCTAGTACTTAAAAAAAAACCAAACCCGAAAAGATTAAAGTGTGTGTGGATATGTTTATTAAGTATAAAATAAATGAATTTTTACTCTATGCAAAACAAAGTGAGAAAGCTAGTGCAGAGGCAGGTCATCATGTGTGAAAAAAAGTTAAAGCTCATACCAAGCAAAGCTGAGCTTTCTTGTCGGTTTTCATTCAGCTGCACTCATCTATAAAAGAGCTATTAAAAACATCCATTAGCTGTTAATTTAGAATACTTCAGACAGTGATCCCTAAACCTTCATTGATATCTTTCCAACAACCTCCTAATCTCTGAAAATTGTTGGCAAGAGCTTCACTGAATCGGCCAATCATCAATCCTGGCTTTCATTATTTGAGTTAACACAGATGCACGACCTGCAAACACTCAGAAGAAATACAGATCTTCCTTTTTCTTGAAAGGCAGACTTACAAGCAGAATTTGATTTCATGAATGGAATTGCTTCTCTTATCTACGTCATCTCAAATTAATGTCAGAAAACCAGCACATAATGGCAGTAAAGTCAGCAACCCTCTATGTGCAGTTTAGAAAAATAAAGTCAGGAATTATTGCTAAAACACTGCTAAAATCTTTAATTTGCCTCTACTCTGGATATTGCTACTCACAAAAGCAAGCAAAAAACCAAACAAAAAACAAAAGCAAAGCAAAAAAACCCCTCTCTGATGAACTAAGTAAAAGTTGATATATTGTAATTTTTTCGTTGTCATCTCCTAGACAAACATCTTTCCACGGATTCAACTGGGAATACAGACACTGGCTTTAAAATGTGTTCTCTATTGGCAGGGGAATAATGTTTCAAATATTTTTGGGGGTCTACTTAAATTAGGCACAAACATTGACTTTAGTTAATCTGGGCCATATCTTTTATGTTAATAACTGGTAATACATGAACATTGCAATTAATGAATCAATCTGAGCATTTATTAGTTTAAAATGTTTCCTTAGACCCTAATAGCTATTTCTTATGTAAAAGGACATGTTTTCCTTCGTAAATTTTAACTACCTGCAAAGACAATTTTAGCACAAAATCCTATCTGGTGGAGGATAATTTGCTAATTGCCTCAAGAGCCCACATTCCCTCACATGAAATTAATTTTTTTTTGATACAACTTTCCTACTGGTATTGCAGGTACTAAAGTGTTTGTCTTTGTGACCAGTACTGCTGCCTTCTGCTTCAGCAAACAGCTCCCAATACATTGTCAATTTGATTAGTTAGGAAATATCTTAGAACTTCTGAATACAGAAAAGTATGGAAAAAGTAGAAAAGGTAGACTTCTCTTGCTAATTCAAAATATTAAACTTGGAAGAAAGAAACATATTTAGAACAGCATTTAAAAAGATGTGGAAAACTATGAATACAGAGACAGAATTCTAATGAACAGATGAGGAATCTCTCTAAGAGATTAAACCATGAGTTAGATTTTAAGATAAAAGTTCAGAGGTTTTTTTTGCTTTGAAAAAATTACATACATACATGTGGAATTTCATCTTTCACATTATAATGTAGGGACACCATATCTTGAAGCTGAGAGGCTTTTTTAAAAAAAACCTTGGAATGCTTTTTTAAGCTCAGCCGCTTTGGGAAGATGGAAGCACAAATACACATTTATATTTGAAAATAATTTTTTACTTCAATCAGCATGGACTTTTTTCATTGCATCACAAACTAAGCACAGTTGTTGGTGTCCTCCAAGCTAAATTTACAGAGCCAAGTACGAGAAATTCATGCAGAGCTATAAATATTAATCTGAATTACACACCAAGGATGTCTGCTAACACAGATTCAACAAACTAATGTGAATTTATTGCTTGTTTTTGTAGTCAACTGTACTAATGTAATTACTTATGTTCTAAGTAAGAAGATATGCAATAATTTTAAATAATCCACATATCATCTCTCTACTTTCCACTATCAAGTGGGCATTAAAAAAATGCTACATCTTGGGTAAGATAAAATGGAATTTCTTTGCTCTGTCACAATTTAACTTTTTTTTTTTTTAATTAAATAGCAGTTTCAAACATAAAGAACGGACACATGCCATTAAGGTTCAAACATATGAATATGTTGGAGTTGTGTTCAGGGCATTCTTTTTATGACATTCACCATATTCCCCAGCCTTAAAATTAAAATATGTCTCAGAGACAGCTGCAGATTAATTCACTAAGGAGCCATTAAAGTGCAACATGATTCTCTGTTTCTATTTACAAATACTCTTGCTCTGGCCTCCAGCCTATAAGAGGATCTTATTTTTCTTAAATCCTATGGATATAGGGTACCAAGTTAGTTGATTTTCCCTAGAAATCTGCACATGGAAGATGTTGCAAACAAACTCAGACCCAGGTTTGGAGGGGAAGCCATACCAGGAGCAGTTGAGGTAATTTGGTCTGTTCAGCCTGGAGGAGACTGAGCAGAGACCTCATTGCAGTCTGCAGGTTCCTCATGAGGGACAGTGCGAGGGCAGGCACTGATCTCTGCTCTCTGGTGACCAGTGACAGGACCCAAGGGAATGGCCTGAAACAGTGTCAGGGGAGACTTAGCTTAAGCATTAGGAAAAATTCTTCATTCAGAGGGTGGTTGGGCACTGGAACAGCTCCTCAGGGAAGTGGTCACAGGACCAAGCCTGACAGAGTGCAAGAAGCCTTTGGACAACGCTCTCAGGCACAGGGTGTGACCCTTAGCATTGCCCTGTGCAGGGCCAGGAGCTAAATTCAATGATCTTTGTGGATGCCTTTCATCTCAGGATATTCCATGGTTCTATGATTCCCATTACATGCTTTTTAGATAAATTGCAAGCCTTAAATTCATGAAGTCAAATAAAAAAGAAAGTAGTAATAGTTCAATGAAACAAAAACCTCACTGCTGAACTTTGCAATGACATTGAATAGTGGCTATTAGGCGGCACCTGAATATTGTCTGAGATGAAAGGAGGAATTTAAAATAAAAAAAGAAAGAAAAAGTCTTTGGAATACAACTGGTGTAATCCAAGAGAGATTGGTATTTCTTGTATGCACATAATTATGTATTATTTTGTTTTTTTCTTCTTACCCTTTCTTCATAACCTACCTTGCATTTCATATGTCCAAATGTGGGTGTGTGCTGCAGGTGTGTGGTGTTACACTATGTGTGTTATTGAAGAGCAGGCCTGGAAGGCCCAGAGTGAGCCTCTTCCCCAGGCCCAGAGGTGTCCAGGAAGCACATCCAGGTCAGCAGGGATGGGCATGGGAAAAGAGGATCATGGGTTTGTGGCCTTCTGCACCTATTGTGTGAGAGTATTGTAGGTTGTGACCTTATAGGGTATTGTTTATATTTTCTGTTTATATGATGGCACATCCTGTGTGTGGGATGGTATAAAGGGAATTTTCACTGTATAGTAGAAGACAGTAGCCATTATTCAGTAGCCATTAGACAGTAGCTATTAGACAGTAGCTATTTATTAGACAGTGGCCATAGGGCAGTGGCCATAGGGCAGTAGCCATAAGGGAATAGCCATGGTAGAAGCCATAGTAGGAGTCATAGGAGTAGTCTTGGCGAGTAGTCATCGAGTGATCTGTAGTAGTTTTAGTCTCTACCTGTATAATAAAGAACTCTACACAACATCACCGTCTCGTCTGAGAAGTCCGATGTCCCTGCGTTGAATACTGCATGGGTGCATTAGGAAACTAAAAATAATGGCCTTTAATATCAGATAAAAAATAATATGGAAATGACAAAATAGTTAGGTGCAAAACTTAATTGTTTGAAATCCAAATTTATTACTAACTCATATTTAATGCTCAAATGTGTTCCTGATTTGTGGGTGCAGGTACTGTGACACTGGTGATAATACCTTTTTCATGAAATCATGTTTTGTTTCTATTACTTATTAAGATTTGGAAACAGCTCATGATCTCTCATGATAATAAGATATGAAATCATGGCAAATTTATATAAATTTGACAGTGTCACATTTATTTTTTGTTAAATTCTAATGCATGTCTAATTGAAAAATCAGATCAAATGTGCTTTTTTTTATACCTCATATGTATAAAAATGCATAAATACATCCATGTGTGTTAATGAAGATTTTTATTTAAAGTTGACTCAATAATAGAGAAATGCAATAATAGATAATGTCTTATTATTTACTTCCTTAACTGGAATGGAGAAAGTTCTAAGTTAGGAAATCAGGCAGTTTATTTACTTGTCTCTCATTTTTTGTTCACAGTATGTTATGCCAGGTGAAAACTGTCTTCTACATAAATTTGTTTCTCCAGGATATATGGCACTCAGAGGATATAAAATCTCTTGGGTCTCAGCTTCAGATGAAACTATCCTGATGAAATCAAAAAAACCATAGCAAATTATGTCTGTAAAGGATCTGGCTCAATTGTACCTGAAGATAAAAAGGATGAAGTGTTTTAAAATATTGTACAGTAATTCACAGGTGCATACAGAAAATGCAAAACAGTTGCTCCAGGTCTTATTAAAGTGGCATTAAACACTTAATGCTGCAGACATCTTTCTGACAGATCACCTTTCCAGGCCTTGACAGCTCCCATGTGCCCCGTGAAACTCCCTGACGAAATTTAGGCTATAGAGATGCTGTAGTTCATATGCTGCAGTTATCAGTGTGATATAACAGCATGGACTGACAGATGCTATGGAATTTAACTTCTAATGATTCCTTTATCAGTATCAGTATTTATTGGACTTTTATATTTGGTTTCTAAGCCATACAATATTATCTCCTTCTACCATGTTCTGCTGCTTTGTTTCTTTCATTTTCTCATCCAAATTGCCAGTTACTCCATAACTGCCACAACCTATTAATTGACGTTAACCTTGGGTGATCCTTGATGTTTGTCATACTAAAAATGTTCAGATCATAATTGCCCTAAGTTTAATAAGGGATACCAAGGTGGAGAGAGGCAAGTAGAGGCTACATTAATTTTCTTGGAGTGATAGAGGTAAAACCGCTTTATCTTCAATTGAAGACATGACCTGAATCTCTACAGAGCATTGCATTATTTTATGACCTACTCTTAAAGCCAATACCAGGTGAGTTCAGCATCCACTTGTATCCCCCTCCAACATGAGATAAAGTGATAGAATAAAATAATAATAAAAACCAGTGTGAACAGTACTTGAGATGAACAAAGACAATAATGATCAAGCCGAGAACCAGACAGACGGACGGGAGAAAATAAACTTATTTATTAGAGGAAAAAAAAGGAGAATGATACTTTTTGGCTCAGCTGAGGGAAGCACTTAAGCATATACAAAAATTCATCCATATTGACATGTACACTTGAATTCATTACTTCAATGGAGCCTAAGCTTGCGTTTCACTCCAGCACCATCCTGAACAGAAAAATGCCTTACATTGTCAGGTTGTCCACAAAGCACAGCTGTCCGTAACGCTGTCTGGGTTGACCTCTGCCTCCAGAACAAAGTTGCTCTGGTCTCTGCATGTGTGTGTTTCACTGCAGCAGGCAGCAAGTGAGACCTGGGGCATGCTTCAGTACAAGAGTCAAGAGGTCTCAGATGATGAAGGAAGGACTAAGGCATCCACATTACCAGAGTTTATGTGAAAGCAGAGAGAAAGAATATCTTTATATTAGGAACCTACTGACAACATGAAGGGGACTATTGTGTCCTTTTACACAGCAGTATAGGGCTGTAAATTGCTAAAGGTGCTCACTATTGAAACACCATTCAGAAAAGAATCTCATGGAATTACAAGCCTATCTTAAGAAAGGCAAGGTTCAACCAGTGTGGTTAAGCTTGTCTAACAAATGTGTAATCAACTGCAGAAGATACAGGTGATGTGGTGAAGGAGAGAAAATGAAAGGTAAAGCTCCCTGGAAAAAAAAAAAAAAGAAAAAAAAAAAGAAGAAGAAAAAAAAAAGAAGGAAAAAAAAAAAACCTAGGCAGAAAGGATGGCAATATTTAGCTCAAAGTTATGTTTGAGAAAAAGGAGAGATCATTATAAAAATCATCAACATTATCCCATTCTTTTTACAAGGTTGAACTTGCAAAGAAGTCTTGGATCTCCAAACTTGACAGGATGCTAGGAGCTGGTTTGAATTACCAAGGAGCTCAGCCTGCATTGTGTTAGGTTGTGGGAGAAGTGGGTGCTGTTCTTATCCTTCAGAGCTGGAAGGGAACCTGGTGGGAAGAAACGGACAGTGAAAAAAATAACGCTTAGGAAATCCACAGTGTAAATCAACTGGAATTTGCTCTTTTTGATGCATACTACAAAGGGAACCAGTAGTTACCTCCAAAAATGTTGTCAGTATATCCAGAATTACGTGGTTTTGTGCTCCCAAAGTGGAACTCTTGAGGGACAACCCCATCACTGGCACTGGCCATGGCTGTGAATCAGAGTGCTTAGGACTACTCAAGTGTGCAGATGCTGAGGGTCAGGAAGTCAGTGCTTTCATGCAAAAAGGACACCTAGGAAAATATTGAAGCAGCAACTTAACACTTGTGTCAATGACTGGGTAGCAAAAGGGAGTAATCCCTGGAAGCCATTGAAATGTTGAGGGGAAAAGATATCAGTAAGAGATGAAAACAGCTTGCAGGGATCAATGGACCCCAAACTCTGCAACTGCAAAGAAATAAAGTTTACAGGGCAAAGTGGAATTCAAAATGTATTACATTGCATGATTTATTTGTTAGTAGGCGGATACTGGAAAGAGAATTCCAATTCAACTCAGTTCACAAGAATTTTTCCTCTGTATCTCTGACATAGTAAAAGGTATGGTTTTGTTAGGAATCTAAAGCTGCTCAAAAACTTTTATTATCACTGGAATACTAAGCTTTAAATACCTCTAAAAATGTTGAAAGAAGGCATCAAAATTAAGACAAAAATTGGGATTTCATTTTGCTTTTTCTGCATCTGCTTTTAATTTTTGATTAGAGTACGAAAGATATATAGTTTTGCAAACTTCTATATTTAAACTTATTTATTATAAGAATATAAGTGAGTAGATCACTTGCATCCTCTTGTTGTTCTTCCAAGGACCATTCACTTTATTCCATGAAAAGAAGTTGCACAGATTGCCTTCCAGATTGTTAAAGCAGGATTTTTTGGTCTGTGATAGTTACATGATTTCTTATATTCTTCCCAATAGAGAGATATATTATTTTAAAAATACCTATTGCAACTTTCAAAATTATTTTCAGGAGCTCTGTGAAAGTACTGAAGTTAATTTATTCAGTCAGTTTCCATTTATTAATCAAGTCTGAAAAAACAGTGTTGTTACAAACCAGGCAGCAGCAGCTAACTATCCTAGCAGTCTCTGCTGTCTGTTGTTGCATAGAATGAAGATGCAATTAATAACAAGCCTGACTCCAGGAGAATAGATATTTGCCTTAGCAGGGAGGATAGAATCACACCTTCAGTGATTTAAATATATGTACTGTAATGTCATAAGGACACTTGAGTAGGAAGATTGCTTCTGTTGGGACCACAGATGTTTGTCTAGGAATAGTATTTTTAAATTGTGGCCCACCAGAAGAGACATCCTACAGACGTTCCCAGTCTCTGCCCCAAGCCACACAAGAAAAGGATGTGTAGGATGCATTATCTGTTGGTACCCTAGGTATTCTGAAAGGAAACTTCTTCTTTACTCGCATATGGGAAAGATGTCCCTCATCCCCCTTGTTTACTCACAGGCTCTTCCTCTAGCCTCTGGCTGGTTTTTCTCCAAGAATTCCATCCTGACTACCTCCTTCTTTGAAATTCGGAACTGCAATTCTGAACTTGAAAAGTGGACCTTGAAGGGGAATAAAACTAACCTTTACTCCCTCCACAGGTGGGTGGTCACTTGGCTGACAATATTTGGCTCATTTGAAAGTTGGTTAAAAGTGAAAGATTGACAACTAAATAAACTTCCTTTCCTCCTTATCTAGCAGAATATGGCTTTACACAGATTTTAGAGCATTTGAAAAAACATCATTTAGGACTTTCACTAGATATAGTCACAGGCCTGGAAAAGGGTAAGGGAATGGATGTGCAAAGAGAGAAAACGTAGCTGCACAACCTGCTTCTGCAGCACTTGGTCTGTCAGAATGACTTTTTGGGGCATTGGGGCACTGGGAGGGCTGGAGCCTCTGTTTCAGTACGGGGATGTGCGAGGACTGCACACAAGTGATGTGGCAGCCCAGCAATGTGACGCACCCAGGGCTGGTCACTTACAGAGAGGTTGGATGGTGTAATATCCAATACTCTTCTGAATAGCTCAAGCAGATATACATTTTTTTCTGATGTATTTATGTCTACCACAACTACCAAAGTGCAGAGCTGATAACTCTCTAATCCTGCTCAACACTGCATTTGACTCTAAATCACAAAGGCAGACTCAAAACTAGTTCTTTCACATGCTGGCAAACGAGCAAAATATAGAGTAAATTGCAACTACAGGAAGTAAGGATATTTTTGTATAATTCTGGAACAATTCATTGACATATATAAAGGGAGACATATATGGCTCTTGTAACCATGTGTTAATGATGAAATATAACACCAAGAATTTTAATTTTACTGAAATTACAGTTGTCAAAATAATTGCATTAGTTAATTTAAAATTCTTCATTGGAGAATGGCCCAGGCTATATCTCTGTTGCTCAAAATGTTTTATTGTGTAATCACTGTGCTTTTTTGATGAGCAATTTCTCTAATGTTATGCTATATATATGTATGGCAAAACTGTGAGTGATCTTTGTTTTTATACTCTACTGTGTTTTGCATATAAAATACATTATGCATATTCTCTCTCCCTGTCTCCAACTCCTACCTTCAGGAAGCAGAGAATGCAGATCCAGTGTTCCCTAGTGTCTGTGATTGCTTTTTGGTTTGTTCAAGCCTTCAAACTTCTTTGTTTCCCTAACTATCCACCTGTAAAATAACTGTAACAATCTCAACCATGCAGCTACTTCAGATTCCTGGACTGAGGACTGACACAGTGCATTAGGTACAACAACCCCCACCTCCTCCCTTTGCTTCAGTTCTTTTCCTCTGTTACACTGACAGCTTGGAGAATAAGCAGGAATTATTTCTTGCAGGGGAATAATCCGTCCTGGACTGCTTAAATTAACTTTATGCAGAAAATGGCCCTGCTACATCACAGCCAGGCCCATAATGTCGTGACAGAAAAGGATGATAAGTAGTCCCTTTTCTCTGATGGCATCTTTCCCTTTCTCTGGATGCTGATCTGCTGTGTCTGCCTGCCTGCTTTATTCACACCAAATGGTACATTCACTTTCCTTGAGCTTCCTCAGAAAATACACTGACTTTTTCAAAATACATAATTTTTTTGGTTTGTGTGTCTAAGGATGACCTGGATGATATTGGTAATGGTTTTGCATTCCAGTAAGCTTAAGGATGGTGAAAATAGATACAGCAGAGGCAATAGCTAATCAGGTAATGTGGTTTTGCTGTACCTCTGTAGAGGAACAGATCTGCATTGGTTTGTTCAATACCAGAAGTCACTTGAGGACGAGGACGTGGAGCTGACATTGCACAGTTCTGAAGAAAATCCATGGTTTAGAATACTTTTTCTCATGTAGTTCCTTCATCTGATTAACACAGCAGACAATTGGTACTAGGTTTGGCTGTGTGTTGTGGAACAGGTGGAGCAGAGAGTGCAACCTACAATGGAAGGTGTAGGGAATGACAGAGAGACAGATACAGACACAAAGAAGAATAAAGTCCTGTCTGGGAAATCACACATAACCTGACATTTAATACACATATGTGTTAAACAGTAGACCTGATGGTGTTGTGATGCAAACTGTGATGCCATGTGGATTTGCTCTGACTTGCATCCTCTGAAGATTTAATCCCCAGACTATCAAACTGTTCACGCTGGAATGCCAGTATTAAACTAACCTTGGAGAGCTACAAAATATGCATTAACAAAATAGCCCATGGAAACCTGGAAGGCAAAATAGTACAGCAATTCTCAGCAGCACACTATGATGTACACAGTCTGAGTGTGATGGAAACAGTTAATTGATAAATAAAGCTACTAAATATTGTCTGTGCATTTAGACAGTGCATTGAAGGGTTTCTCATTTTGCAGAGGTAATAGGTACACTTCCAACCACCCTGATTCACCCTTGGACATTTCATGACTATGTCTTATCGCTCAGTTGAGCATAAATTCATAGATTTTACGGTTAAGGGAGCTTGAGATGGGCTGCTATATTTTCAGCACTTAGTTCTACCACTTCTTATTGGACCATCTGCTGTCACCTTAAAGAGACAAGTGTATATTATCAAGGTAAACATACAAATCATTCCAGCATTTGATATTAAAAAAAAAAGAAACCTTTAAAAGTATTGATCCAAATGTGTCAATAATGTTACAGAGATAAGTCCTTAAAAAAGAAAGTAACATAAATATTGTCTGTGCAGATCCAAACAGGATATTTTCACCATAAAAATCTTTGCTGCTTACAGAGCTTTACAATTTATTTATTTCCAGGAAAATGTAAGATTCATTCTAGTTCCAGTAGAATAATTTTAAAAGGAAGAAAAGAGAGAAAATGAAAAATTTATCACAATTATTTTAGAATTGAATGGTATTATCTAACGCTATGATTAAAAGTCAATCTTTCAGGGATTGAGCGCGTCTGAAAACAGATGAAGACACTGTAACATTCATCTATGTGCACACAAAAGAGATTTATATACACAAATATATGTGTGCACTTGTAGGCAGGCTTAATACATGCCATAGTTTCAAATTCTAGAAAGAGAGATGCACATGACATTCATTGTTAGGGGAACAATCACTGAACTTTGAAGCAAAACTAAATCTTACCATGGTTTATATACATATTGCTACATAACACTCTGATAATACCACAAAACAATAATTATTGTATATAAGACCTATGGCATGAATAAATCTGCTGACACACTCCCTTCTGTGGTTTCCATCATCAAAACCTTGATCTTTTACACACACAGACACATATATATATGCACAAACATATATGTTTATCTGCTATTGTTGTGGTGTCGGGGTTTTCTCCCCCCTTAGGAAAATACACTGAATTGTGAGATGGATATACTGAGTCTGCTTGTTTCACAGATGCCCATTTCAATAGACACCTAGTATTATATATGTGATTGGCAGATGACAGAACAAGGTAGAAAAATAATTGTAAATAATAAAAATGTAATAAATAAAGGTAAAATAAATAAATGCAAAAATGTGTGTATTTGTACATAGCATGCTGTACTTTAGCAAATGTATTTGAAATTAATTCCCTTTTATTGTCTAGATCAATACCATTGTGATCAGTACTGATTAAAATGGAAACGCTTACAAACAAAATACACTAAATTTTCTCAAATTAATTTCCCCACCTCCTAAACATTTAAAAAATAATCCACAAAAGAGTTTGAGCATCTTGTTTCTTTTGAGGCAGTGTAATCATACATATTTTTATTCATATCTGATACTACAAAAGCTACAGAAAGATTCTATTGTTAGTATGTACCATATTATTGGTATTAACACACTCTAAATATGTGGAAATCTCATTCCAGCGGGGTTTTCTGTTTAATTTGTTCCCCTGTGATAATTACAGTTTTTGTCTGAGATGAGAGTCTTTTTTGTTAAGCTCCAGTGCTTCTGTGCAGTCCAACTGTTATGCTGAGAAGTAAATGAAAAAGCCTGTGCTCAAAAGCAACGGAAATAGGCCTCAGTACATTCATTTTCAGGTCTCAGCTTTGTGAAGAACAAAAAGACACAGTGTGATTTTGAAAGATGTCCTATTGATGTGTCAGAAATTATGGGAATTTTCTATTGAAATATAGGAGTCCCTCCAAAGAGTTAATTTTATTTTATTAGTTTATTTGGCTCCCTTATTTATTATTTGCTTGTATTAGGAACAGCTGAAGCAACAAATACATATGTATCTACATACACATGCAGGCACTTTTAGGTATATTTATATATAAGAATGTATGTAAATATATATCGATTGCTCTTTATCCTAGTTTAATTTTACCAAGGTAGCATGAAGTAGGGTGGTAGATTTTAAGACTGCCAACACTAATCAATAATTGATACGATGGTTTCCCCAAGTATGATCCATTTCAGTAAGTGAAAGAAATGTGCAGAGCAACACTATCACTTACATGACATGTGTCATCTCATTCTGCTTCTAACACATAAACCAACATTGGATTCACAAAGTTACGCTCCTCCCATTTTCTTCCTTTGTACAGGTACATGGATACCAACACACACAAAAGGTGATGGAATGGAAAAATATCCTTAGTGGCCATGCAAATGGCAGGAAGGTAGGAAGGAAGAACCACAGCACATTGCAAGAAAGGCTGAGAATTCAAAATGACCTTGACAGATTTGCAAAATGGTCTGGAAAATAATACAGGGAGGGAGTATGAAATTCACGAAGGACAAGTGCAAGACACTACTTGAAAGATAAATGTTCGATAAATATGGGATAGAGTGTAGCTGATCAGACAGAATTTTTTCTTAGAAATTGGTAGCTATTTTGGTCATCCCTACTGCAGGCATCCCTACTGTCACGAGCATCAAATTTCTGTAGAAAAAATAAAATTTATTCCGTGGTGCAAATGCACGAGAAAATATACATAGTATTTAAAACAAAATAATTATTTCTGTTTAATTAGTGTTGTGAAGGCATTAATGAAGGTACCTGAATATCACACTTCAGAACTGACAGGTATCCTTTTGACAAGAATGATCAGAGGCCTGTGAAGCCCTTCAGAAAGCATTGGATGCATTTAGTTCATCTAAAGATGATAAAGAAGGGAGCTATGGTATGCTCTTCTGAGAAGAATGGAAAAGTCTGTTACTCATATTCATGCTCAATCTGAAAAGAAGATCTGGACTCAAAATCCAACAAGACATATTTTGCTTAAGGATCAGAATTTTTTATAAGTAAGTTGTTTTGGTTTACGGAGAGACAGTTCGGTGGATACAGGGACTCATGGAAGGAGACAGTCAACAAGAAGACTTGAACACCTTTCAGCCCCACTTTTGTGACATTTACATAAAACAGAGTCTGCTCCAATGTCTTATTTCACTGCATTTACTTCAAATGTCCACTACGTCATTCACTTTATTCCTTTCTTTGAAAACAGAGGGGGTTCCCTTCTCTTTCCCATGACACTATCTTGTCCTCTTGCTTTTCTTCTCAGTACATTTGTCCCACTCTAAGACATCCAGTCTTTCTGTGTCTCTTCAGTCACAGTGCATCTCTTTCCCTTCTCTCTTAGCTCCTTTCTGTCCCTTCTCCCTTTAACTTTCTCCGTTCTTGTCCAATCCTATCTTTCAAGAGAGAGGAAAAGCCTGAATCTGGAGACTCCCACAGGCAGTTATTCCTCTTCTGGGATTTCAGAGATAGAATGCAAGGGGTCAGACCTGCTGTGTCTTCCTGGGTTCCCTTCTTGCAAGTTGGGCAAACGGAAGCAGCCACAGAGCAATAGGATATGTTGCTGAGGGAAACTCAAAGAGGAGCTCATAGAGCTCCAGGTGCTGCTTTGGACAGCCTCCTTCTGCCCCTGCATGGGGGTGGCTGTTTAGCCATGGATTATTTATTACTGGAGAACCTAGACTATGCTTATTTTCACTCTCACTGGATTTCATCCTCTTTACTACCTCAGGACAAAGAACTTTTTCAAACTTCAGCCTCTCAGGAGTACTGCAAGGGAACAATATTTGCCTTTTCAGGCATTTTTGGAGAAAACCTTTTTTTCTGGAGGGTTGAGGGGAAGATTTTTCTTCTCTCTAGTTTATCAATTTCTCCTAGTCTTGGCTTAGTCTAGAGTGTGTTTTTGCACAGCTCCTGTGATGGTCTCTTCCCCTGGGACAAAGCACAGGTCCTGCTGATTAGACTACAGGAAAGCCATATCTTAGCACATTTGTTTCTTCTTTTCCTATTTCATAATGGATGTTGGTTGTACAGTAGTTTATACACAAACTCACAGATATCACAAGCACACTCATATATCACACATCCATTTGGGCATGTCCTTGAATCCCAAGAGCCAGTGTTTCCTCTGCAAGCATACGGGATTGGATATTGTATCCTTCCTCTGATCACTCCACTGAGGTTCTGTGAGAATGCCCTGACTGCACTGCTACTCCCCCAACCCTTCTCACAAGGGTTTTTTCTTGCCAGCTGGTGCCAGGAACTGCTTTAACCTGTCCTGAAAGATTACTCCTCTCTGGGTATGTGTTCTCCTTACTGCAGCATGTCATCTCTGCACTGTCACTTGGATGTGGCAAGCTGGGAATCCTGACACCAAGAAAATCAAAGAGCACATGTGCATGTAGTCTCTTGGCTGCTCAGAGTAGGTGTGGTATGATGCCCGCTCACCAATTAGCAAGGAGCATTCAGGGGGTAAAGCAGCCAAACAGCAGTGAAGGTTCAGCAGGTCTCTTACTAGTTACTGTAGAAAATGTCATCTCCTTTGTGGGAGCTCCCCTCCCTGTGTTTGCACTGCCACATTGGTGCCAGGACCTTGGTCCCAAAAACCTGCCAAATAAACTGGTAAAACGTTTCCCACTGCTGGCCCTGTCCTGAGGCCCTGTGCAGCGGACAGGCTGAGGCAGCCCAGCAGGGTGGCAGAGCAAGCCCCTCAGACCTGCCAGCTGCCAGCACAGCCTGACAGGCAAACAAACAAACAGAAATCCCAAAGAAAATAAGAGAAATTGAACAAACCCACACCAATAAAAGAGTCCTGAAGGGTTTTAGGAAATATATTTTTCTCTCAAAAAGAGAAGGAAAAAAGCATAGGCAAAACTAGGCATATCAGATTCACCACATCACAGCACCAGCCCCTTTTAAACAGACTGGTTACCTTGGTTATGTAGTGGGTACCCTTTGTGAAAACCAAATAAACAAACAACACACACACTCCACTAATGCAGGAGCTGCTCTCAGACTGCATATTGGCTCTGAGCCACATCTCCCGCAGTAAGGGGAGTGTGGAAATGCACAGCCTTGGCAGCAGCTTCCAGTGCCTCAGGCTCTCACAGTTTATTTTATTTATTTATAGGATTTTCTATGGCACTCGTCACCCTCATATCTAAGCATCTTAGAGGTATTAGCAGACTTACCCTCACAACCCCTCTTTGAGATACAAAAGTTATTATCCCCATTTTATAGATATAGAACTAATAGGTCACTAACTTGCACAGATTCAGAAGAAGAATCTGGCAGAATTAGGGATTGGATAAGCCCTTGAGTTCCATTCCTGAACTTTAACCACAGAAATTTCCCTCCAGGGGCATTAATGAGACCGATGAAATACGGAAAGCAGAACATCATCATTGATATATTTGACTCTTGATTTTTTTTTTCCTACAGTGTTGGGTCTAGCAGCTGCTAAGTACATCGAAAAAAAAGGTAAAATTCTATTTGCACTTTTCTTCATCGCTGAGGTCTAAATAGGGATATCAATACAGCACACCTTTTTCGTTAGTGTTTCTAATAAGAGCAACTGATATACTTTAGACTCCCATGTAACCAAAGTCTAACACAAATTTGGCATGACACTAATCCTAAATTAGTGCTCTATGTTTATTTTTATTTTTTGCTTCTCTTTGTGGTTAATTTTTCTAATTTGGGGACAATCTGGTGGTGCTCTGAAGTAACATTCTTTTTTCATTCCATTTTTTTCCTCAACTCCTCTCAGTTGATAACTTCAAGAATTAAACTGCCTGTCGTGCAGCTACATTGGTGTTCAAGTGTTCAAACTGGCCACTGCTACAAAGAGTTGTGCCTCTTGCTCGCCATCGCTGTACAGAAAAGCAGCAGATACTTCTGTGTGTCAAGAAACCAGGAGGATCCCATGTCACTGCAAATGAACCATGAATTTCCAGGGTTCAAAGGACAACTGGAAAAACAGGATGAGTCATGTGACTTTTGTGTTGCACCCTGATAAATGACAGGTCAAGGAGGGTTGTGTTTAATAGTATATTCCTCAATGAAATGTCACTTTTTCCTCAATGTGTCCTCTGTGTGAGCTAATTAAAATCATGTTTTACTGCAATGTCAGCACATGAAGTTGCTGACTTTCTTGTTGTCTTCTACATAGTACAAAATGAATGTTGTCATTTGATGAATTCAGGATCTTAAAGGTTCTGTCTGATGGAGTCTAATGTATGCTGCTCTATATATGTTTAATGCTTTCAAACTGTCTTTCTTCCTTTGTTCAAATCACAGCATTCATGACCTGTACATAATGTTCTCTCCTGCCATTCTTAAGACTCACCCTCCTCAAAATTAACAGAATTTTTAAAAAGGTCTCAAGCAAATATTGGTATTGCTTCCTTTCCAGATTGTTTTGAATTAGTTTTTAAGCAATGTGTCCAAAAGCCACGCTCAAATGCATGCAATGAGAATTGGCTGTACAGGTGTAACTTTCTTACAGGTGACTTTTATGTTGATATTAAGGTGTGTTTTTAATGTTCATTTGGAAATAAACTCTACCACCTTACACCACATCTATAATAAGCAGTAGTTAAAGAGTGTGGTTATAGAAAGCATGGGATTGATTTCTCTAACCAGTAGCAATTGCAGGATTGGCATCAGGATTCTTCTTTGTAAAGCTCTTGGAAACTGTTGTTTATGGTGCATCTCATCTCAGTAATAGGAACATCAATGAGGAAAACAAACAACCTGTTACTGCATTAACTTTTGCTTTTGCTATTTCTATCCTTGTATCCTGTTAATTTCTTTTAACAAAAAACCAAAGTCAGTATCTCTGCATGTTTTGCAGTAAATGACAAAGAGCAAAGCTTCCAGCTTTGGCCTGAAGCTATATCACCTCGTGCTGTAATCCACACAGATCTTGTAAATTAGTTTGAAACTGAGTCAGTTTTTCAGTGAGTATTCTCCACCTATTAATTTATTGATAGGTCCTACAGCAGTGAGTGGTGGCAATTCAAACCACTGCTCAGTCCAAAGTGTACCTTCACCCTCCTCCCCTCCCCCATCCTCATCCAGCTTGCTTCCCTAGTGCTGAGAGCCAGTGCAGTGCTGACTTCTGGCTGAGATACAAAACACAGATCTCAAAGAAATTCTCTCACCTCCTAAAGACCTTATCTGAAGCCCATTAAAGCTGATGAGAGCCTTCCCATTGACTTCAGAAGGCCTCAGATCCAGTCCTCCAGGGAAAAGATACTAACACTCGTGCATCCTTAAACCAGCCAGGAGAACTTCTTGAAATCAATATCTCTCTATCAATATTGGTACCTAAAACCCCTAAAATACAACAAAGACACTTCTTGTGAGTCCTGCCAGCTGCAGGGAAAAAAAAAAATAGAAAACGAGCCCTTGGGAGACACCATTACCTAAAATAAGCAGCTGAATCTGAGCAGTGACCACAACAGCTACAAACCTGTATCCTAACCTTTCTGTGTTTGTACTCACTCAGCTTTGCTTTACTGTACTCCCAGCTCCACACTGAATGCACTAAATGACTCACATTACACACGCTGCAACAAAGGCAGTTATACCCCAATCTTCATTAAGGTCTTAATGCAGCAAGGTACTTAAGCACATGCCTAACTTTAAGTACAAGGGAAGTCTAATTAACTTCAATGGGACTGCTTGCTTGCTTTAAGCCAGGCATGTGCTTAAGTACTTTGCTGAAACTGAGACGAAGACTCCAGGTGCTACCATTTATACAAGTGTCATTAAACATAGAGTTAGTGTACTTAGATACACAAACTTCCTAACCCCTAAAACCACATCATTAAATTATAACACTTACTAGGAATCAGCAAAGGTGAGCATGCTGATGAAGCATCACATATATCAGTATACATATATAAACATTGAAGTGATAAAAAATACATTATCGAATGTACATTTTCAGCACTCCACCTGTGGTTTGTACATTCGTACCTGTTCCTTCAGATTTCAGGTTTCCACAGCCAGAGACTGCAGACTTCTGAAAGGCCTGTGAAAAAGACCCTGATCTGAAAATTATACCATCTGTGACTTAGGTATAGAAGAACCAAGAATTGAAACTGGAAATGCTTAGTACCTCAGGGGCTAAAGAAAAACTGTTTAGGTTCCTTAACAGTCCTTTTTTGTACTTTCAAGCATTTATGTTATTTTTTAGCCATCTGAATTTCCTGTATTTTTAGTGCCTGTTTAATTATCAGATAGAAATTAAGCCATTCACTTGCTGTGTGACTGCAGGCAAGTTACTTGACCTTCTTTTTAGACCTCTTACCTGGTTTTATAATCCGGCACAAACGGGAGCTCACTAAAATCTCAGCTCACAGCTGTATGTGTTCTGGATAGAAGAAGCTGGCTAGTCTACTTTTTAGTTCATCAACAGTTTTGTCAGGGTCAGAAAAAAATTTACTGGGAAAGGACAACCTCTCTCAGACCAGGTTGGTTTTAGTTCTGCCTATTACCCATGACATTTTTTTAGCTGTGTTTCTTCATTAGTCGTTCCATTAGCTTAAAAGTGTTTTCAAACCTAAGTGAGTCTATAATTTGTTAATTCTGCAGCAGAAAGCAATGAACTGCATATTTGGAGCTGCACAGGGGTTCCTACTTAGAAACCTAGGATCTTAAAAAATTAGGTCTCTTTTCTCTATTCTCAGTGCAGCTCACAGCTTGACTAAGGGACTGGCATCCTTTCCCTGTGAATATATGGTTAAGAACCCAAAACTATGCACAGATTGTGGATTATTCTTGGATATCTCTGTTTGGTAAATACAATTGTTAAATAAAGTTTGCCTCATGCTCAGGACAATATGTAGTGACTCCCTAGACTGAACACGAAGGATTTAGCCCACGGGGAATAGTTCACCTGAAGGAGATCAGGGAAATTTGGTCTTTAGGATGAGGGGAGAGAGATAATAGACAAAGCTAATTGGTGTGACTTTCATTTTATATATGACAGTTAAATACTATGGTGATGAGTATAGAACTGTTTTTTTCTCCTTTCCATTGATTATCTGATTATTTTGCTGAGGTCAGTAGCAAGTGTCTCTGACCTCATTGTTTGCTGAAGCAACTGTATTGTCACCAGCACTGGAGTGGAACATTGCTAACTGAATGGATTAAGAAAAGTGCTCATAAAAATGCTGAAATGCACTCAGTCTTTGGTAACCAAGACCATTATTGTATAAAAGGAGATACTGAAAAGAACATTACACTGGACAATTGCTTCAAATAATCATTTGTTAAACATCATTTTACCCACCTGTTATTCTACCCACTGCTCAGTGTTGAACTGTTGGATGCTTTAAAAAATCATCAAGCACTTGAAATTAAGATTTATTTGAGGAAAAATGACATGGAAAGCTTTTCTAGATGGTCTTTCACAGTGAAGAAAGCTAAATGTTTACAAAGTTATACAATTACTCAAACAGTATTTGAGTATTCTTTAAAAACTCTTAAAAGAGGAGAAAAACCTGCTGTCTTAGTTCTTTTCAAACAGAAAAGTGCTTTGCTTGATTTTATAAGCAGCATGCTGTTCTGTTGTCAGCCTTTCTGCATCTGTTATATCATGGGTCTTGACAACATCATAGGCCAATGTCCCTTGTGATTGAAGTAAAGTATTAAATTTTAGTATCCAGAACAAGGTGATATTTCAAAGGCCAGGCTGTTATTGAGCTTGCAAGTGACAAGTCTCAAATTCTGAAATTCGGCATTTTACAGAGAAGAATAACTGCTGACTTCAAAAATAAGTTTATAAGAAATTGCCGAGCACAAATGAACAAAGTTCCCAATGCTCTGGACCTGATTAGAGCCAGAGGGTTCCAGGGCAGAGTGCAGATTACTTTTCTTGAACTTTTCTGTGGCTTCTTCATTTTAGAGAATAAGAAACACCTGCTGGCAGTAGTGTTAGAGAAGATTACACTAAAATCAGGCCTCAGCCTTACTTGAGAGTCACCGAAGAAAATTCCTGTAACTGAAATCTATTTTGCACCAGTAGTAAAGCTGCAGCAGCACTGTTGAAATAATTGTATAATGCCACTGTAATACAGGATAGAGAAGTAATATGAGATATTGCACCTGGAGTCCATCTCTGGGGCACCCAACACAAGAACATCCAGCTCTGGGGCACCCAATGTAAGAAAGAACTGCTGGAGTGAGACCAAAGGAGGGCCACTAAGATGATCAGAGGGCTGGAGAACCTCTCTTATTCAGCCTGGAGAAGAGCAGACTCCAGGGAGAGCGTACAGCACATTCCGGTATCTAAAGTGGACTAGAAGACAGCTGGGGGGGAACTTTTTGATGGTCATGTAGTGATAGGACAAAAAGTAATAGTTGTAAACTAAAAGAGAGCAGGTTTAGATACAAGGAAGAAATTCTTTACTGCAAGGGTGAGGCACTGGAGGAGGTTGCCCAGATAAACTGTGTTCTCCATCTCTAGAAGTGTTTAAGGCCAGGTTGGATGGGGCTCTAAACAACCTGGTCTTGTGGAAGTGGTCTAGACTAAGAAGTGTCACACCTATCCCCGTGGAATGGATGTACGTTCTGTCTGAATGGTGAAGTCTGCATTTTTTCCCCCAAAAGTATGGAACTGGCAAGTGCCGTCAAATAAGTGGACAAATAAGGTGAGTTGCAAAAGGTGGATATGAAAGGTAGGTGTTTGGGTAAACAGCCAACACAAAACACTGTCGTGTTCACATCAGCTGTGGAATAAATCAAAATCCTCTATTCTACAATAAGGATCTATGAAAAGAAAAAGAGCACCTAAAATAGGCTTTCACACTTGGTCTCCACAAAGGGTAATAGAGCCCTTGACTGACATCACAGTAAAATCACAGGTAAACACCATTTCCTTTCCTAAGCAAGTTTCATGATATCAGGGTCATTCTGTTCTATGTTACCCAGTATCAGTAGGACAGCAAATACCTTCTCATGAGCCATTTCATTCATTCCATCTTTCGTCCAACGACTCCCATAAAAAATTCTGTTTCTATAATGATAGAGGGGACTGTAGAAGACAAGAGAACATGGAAAGACAAAAACAACTTGACACTGAAAATTAAGGAGGTAAATAATTTAACAATGAATTTCTGCAGAACTGAGCTGAAGTCAGAAAAACATAGAGTAAAGCCAACCTTTTTGTCTGCTCTTACTACAACTAATGAAACATTAGCTATAATACATAACCATTGGTGATCATATTTCATTTGGTAATCCATTAGGGCCTCACATAGTTCTCTGCTTTTTCATATAAAGCATAATACTTTTTGGGGGGAGGGAAGCTGGCAGACAGAGGCGGAAGAGGATTTGTACTCACACTGTGTGCTGGCACAATAATGTTCTTCCTGCTGAACTAATGGCTCTTCATAGGGTTTAGGTCAAAGAGTTTAATGAAGCTTAGCTCTGGATGTCTCAGTAACTTCTTAGATTCTAAAACTAAACTACTTTAGTCTTAAAATACAAATGATGATGGTTCTAATAAGGAGACACATTCCCAAGAAGACTTGAGAGTGAAATCTATGACAAGAATGCTAAAACAGAAGATATCTTTCTTCTAACTAATGCTGAAAAAGATGTCTGTTCCTTACCACAGATGAATTCACTATTTTCTGCCATTGTCCAAGGCAGAGAAGGAGAGGATGTTTGCACTGAGAATGTTTGCACCATTTTGCTTAGCACCTGAGATTTAAATACATATATATTTTTAAAAATACTGAGCTCTCATATCTGCATATATTTTGCTTTTTTTTTGTTATGTGGCAATATGTAGAGAGATCCCCTCACCACATTGTATTCCAAGATGCAGTGTAAAATACCTTACTTCTATGTCAGCCACACGTCACTTCGAAAAAAGTAAGAGATCTCTATTAAAGTTGCATTTTTTCAGACTTTTCACTGTTACTTTTCTCTACCTCTCTAAAAGTTTCTTCTCATAACACAGAACTGACATTACAGACAAATCTACTTGACTGTCCAGATTTTTTTAACAATATAAATCTTCTGCCCAATTTTACTGCACACTGGAGTCCTTATATATCTCCTACAACTGCACTTGAGTACACCAACAGGTCCCTATTTTGTTGTTTCCAAACAGAAATATCCTGTAATTTCTTTCAATAGAAAAATAAAATTTATTTCATCTGAAATTAGGAAGGAACAAAAAAACCTCGTAATTCTCTTTCACAAAATTGATTGGTTTTTGATGTTTTTTTTTTTCGCCTGGGTCCTGACAGACCTGTGTAGTTTCCTTGGTCAATAGACAGAAAAATGGGTATGAGTGATAAGGAGAGCAGCTGGCCTAACTTCAGAGAAGAGAAAGAAGCCTGTAACACACCTTATCTATCATACCCTAGAAGTTTCTCTTATAGTATTTGTGCACAAATGAAAAGGCAAAAAATTATTCTAGACAGTGTTTGAAAATTCAGAGTGTAAACAGGGAAAAGGGAGAGTCACACTGTCACTCTACTGGACTTCTAATAGGCAGCTGCATCTTGTTAAAGTAGCCTAAAGTAAGGGTAAAACCTTACCGTGTTCCTCCACTAGCACCTATCACTCTGTGCAGAGGAAGTGTGGCTGCAGTTATGCTGTCTGTTTTGATGGAGAAAAGTCAGAGCCCCAAGAGGCTGAGGTTGAAGCAACTTCCTGCAAGGTGCAGCAAGGCTGCAGAAGTTTGATCCAGCACTTCAACTCCTGGATGCCTCCAAAGAAGCATTGAAAAAGACTGAGGTAGGTAAACGCAGCCCACAACTGCTCTGAGCTGAAGAAAAAGTGTCTTTGCAGCCTCTTCCATGCAAGACCCCAATTTGAATAAACCACACTAGTTTTGTGATTCCTGTTACTTCTCTGATGATAGTTTACTTCTCTTCTTCTTGCTATGCTGCTGCATGTGTAGGCATTGATCATGTGTAGATCACTGCCTGACAGATACAAAGAGGGTAATTTTTCCATTTTACAATGCTGAGAATGGGCTACACGGAATGTGCTGGCCACCAGTCTGTGTTTAGGAGGCACTGAAGGCCTGTGCAGAAAGAGGAGATACCAATAGCTAGGGTAATTACTAGCTGGAGTCCTTAATATCTAGCTAGTGCTTGTATGATTGTGAGCATGGAGGGTGCATAGGCTTGAGGTAATTTTACAGGACTTCTTAAACAGGAGCAAGAGATTTTCCACTTTTTCTTTACAGGTATATACTCAGCTTCAGGGGTGTCTTGTGACAGCTCTCATACGCAGTCACCTAAGATCCTTCCAGCCCTTTTGTTTCTCTTGAAAGCCCTCAAGTAGCAACAGAGGGACCTGGAGATTGTAACATCCTTGTGAACTGCTGTGGATAGAGAAAGAGCCTGATTCCCTTCTTCTTTACAGGGTTGTAAATTGGGAATTGTGACATTCAACTGCATCTTGAATGAAACTGCCTCATCAGCCTCATAAATGCATGGAGAGATTTGGACACAAAAGGATAAATAGAAGGAAACTGAGTAGGGAAGAGGGGGAAGCTCCTCCTTCCAGCTTCTGCCTTAACTCCTTTCTGCAGCTTGGAACAGTTGATGTAGAATCTGCATATTCTAAAAGGGAATTATCCACCAAATTGGATCTCAGAGTTCATTTAGCATACATAAAACCTAGAGTGAAGTTTATGCATATAACCTTTAGAGTAAAAAAAATATCTCTCTCTCTCTTTGAAGATGCTATTGTTTTGAAAGACCTCAAAGTGTGCTAGGTACATTACAGATATATTAGACAGCTATGACTCACATCTAAAGCAATATTTATGGCTTTGGACTTTGTTTTACTTTGTTTTGTTTCGATTTTATCTACCAGTCTATGTAGGACACGAGAGGTCTCCATAGCAGCATGATGTAAGGATACCTTGATCTTCTTGAATTAAATATTTGCTTTCAGGCTTCATTGTCAGTTGTCCATTATGGGGGGAATTTGAAGCCCAATTTTGTGTGTGATGAGAAAGCTGAGTACTTTTAGTTACACAATATAGGTAGGTTCTATTCCTCCTCAAATGTTTTGATTGTTAGTCATTGTAAATTCTGTTAGTGTAGCCCAATTAATAGAAACACTTCTTTAAAACTATTTAAATTTGTCATATTTTGCTTTAGTTTGGGGTCTTTGTTTTTTGGGGCTTTTTTACTTCCTAGGGAAAAAAATATTAAAAGAGGTAAAATCTCAGCTACAGAGAATTTTGTACTGAGGCATCACGGTTGAGATTTCTGAGGAAAGCAACATTTTGTTGCATTGAAAATTACCATAGCTTTTGTAAACAGGTGATAAAAGTGTCTATCTCAGTGGTTATCAGCTTGGTCATGTGCGTAATTACTTCTTACAATGAACTAACCCTCCATGGTCTCACAAAATTGGTAAGGGTGCATTTTATTTATATTTTTAAGAATATATTTGAAGATGGGTTTTATATGTGTGCATGTATATATGTTTGTGTGTGTGTGTGTGTGTGTAAATCCAGCATACAAATGCAGCACTGATGTTTGTTTTCCTGAAAGCTAGAAAGAAAAAAGAAGAAAACAGTTACTAATAGACAATAGGGACAAAAATAAAAGGGAGCAAGAAGAGCAAAAAAAAAAGAAAAAAAATTATATAGAGATTGGATGCTGGGAGAAAGTACTGAGCTGTGTATAGTAACTCCAGAATATACACGAAAAGATCAAGAAAATCCAGGCTGCAGAAATCCATTAAAAAGTGAAAAGAATCAATTTAATTTATCACATTAAACAAATGAAAAAACCCAATGGCAGACCTAATACAGATGTTTTGTAGTATGGTGGGAAAATGAAGACATTTTCAAGCAGCAAGGCTTGCAAGTCATCGTCTCAGGATGCTTAGATCAGGTGGCACTCTCTGTTAGAAAAGTAAGCTCTGTAATGATATTGATTGCTTCCAAGGCCATATTAGAGATGAAGACAAGTCCCAGGAGACAGGTTGTTGTCACCTTGACCTTGGGTCAGAGCTGGACTACTGACCCCTGACACCCAGGACTTCTGCACTGCATCGTGATACCTTTCATGCCTACAGACAAAGTCAGCAGGGGACATGTGTCGATGTGGCCCTTGCCAAATCAGAATTGACTGGCCTGTAGGAAGCTGGAGAGCAGCGGGAAATGTGGGTTAAAGTATGTCAATAATGTTTCACAAGAACAATTTCTCCCAAGAATTGTAGCTGTTGGAATGTTTTGACATTTATTCGGTAGAGAAATGTAGCATGTTTTGTGAAGCACTTCAAGAGAGCTGCTGCTAACTGCCGCGGTGTATTGATCTTCCTGTTAAATTGCATGGGCACACTTGGGAGATCATTGAGATTCAGGCAACAGGACAGAAAGGATCGGCTGCACCCAATGGTCACTAATGGTAATTGGTTTCGATCCTTGCACTTGAAGAAGCCGTGATTTACTTGGTTCACAGATGAATTGTAGACACTAAATATTTTGAAAAGAAAATATACTGTGATTTCTTTTTCTCATGTCATTTACAAATTATTGCCTCCACTTCAAATGTTTCATATAAAGTATAGAAATCCACATGACTCAATATAAGAACATACTAAGCAAAATTTTAAGGAATTCTGTCTTATCTGTAAAACTTGTGCTAGTGAAAAGTAAATGAACTTTCTGATCCTAATATAAATAAGTTAATTAAATAATTATAAAAAAATTCAGCAGGATCTTAAAAATCCATTAACACTCTTAAGCATCCCTATCATCACAATGCATCTTTGTTACACTATACACATTCTTCTCTCTATCCCATTTGGTGGTTTATCATCACAGTCTTAACATAATGAATGTTAAAATGAAGTGTATTGAAGGAAACTACAAAAGTAGAACAATGCAGACAGGTATGGCTAGCAATGTAATATTGAAGTAAATTATACTGGAATGAAGAATCTGATATGAAAATTGGACACTAATGTTAATATCAGAGTAAATTATTGCTACAATACAGGAGCTGATAAAAAAAAATGGAGTACACTTCTAAAAATGAATGTGATGATAATGCTGCCAAAATTCATGCCACACATGATTTTCAAAGCAGATTTTAAAGGGCTTCTGTAGCTTTCTGCTTTATACAAGATACTTTGCTAAGTATATGTACATAATTACATGAAAGCAAAAATATTCTGTAAATGATGGCTGCTTTAATACAAAGGAATTCATATATACTAAGATTCTGGGAAGGAACCAGTTCTGTAATGCTTTTAATCTGTTTCAAGTAAACGTGTCCTTTATGATACATGCTACAGTCCTACGGGTTTTTAAAGGACAAAAGGGTCCTCAGTTTTTGTTCTGTGGTTTTTTTCCCTTCAATGGAGAGGTCAGCAGTTTCTACAAACAGCTGAGTTTCATGCATAAACTTGCATAAAATATCCATAAAATCTATATAGCACTTTGACAAATAGAAAATAGCACAATATAAAGTAACAACATATATTGTTTCCTTGTTAACTCAGATCAAAATTATGCTTATCTGGAGTCTTTTGGTTAAAATGACTGTAAATAGATTGCAAATTCAATTACAGCTAAATAATGCATTGTAAAATTTGTATCATCCAGAACTAAAATAGATAAAATAGAGAAAAATGAATGTCTGAATGCTACTGAAAGTTCAGTATAACAGCAATATGGCATTTTCAATTGCTGTACAAGTCTCAAATTTCTGAAATATTTACAAACCTTAGATAATGACAACCTCAGGAGAAAATCAAGAAAACAGACGGTATACAGGAGATAGCCTGAGGCAACCAGTGATGAGGTCAGATCTATACAGTATGTGTGCTTTACATGAAAAACGCTCCACTAAAATGTCTTTGCGTACTGTGGAGAGCTTTGGGATGTAGCAGGTATTCACTAGGGGAAGGTAAGGATTATTTACTAGGATCAGTAACATGGAATTCAATATTAAAACCGACAAAGGTTATCATCTATTACACATTAAATTCACCACAGTTGTTTGACAACTCTCATAGCAACAGATTCCACCCTTAACAATTCAAAGCAATCTTTCAGATTAAAGTTCATGTGATCACTTTAAAGAACTATTCATTGTTAATCAAGCAATATTGCTTCAGGCGTCGTGTTTGTCTTTCACTTCAGGCTATTTGGTTGATTGCAGAAAATGCTGAGCTTCTCTCTGTGCATGTGCAGAGCTGTGTGTCTGCTAGGTGGAAGTGACAGGTGAGAAAGCAGGGAGGGGGGATACGGGAACTGATTGAATAGACTGCAAAAACGATAAATAAAGTCCCAGTGGCTGAGCGTTTTGGTGGGTAGGATGAGAAGTAAATTCTGCCTAATAATTGCACAATTTAATTTTGCAGCTCATTAATCAAAGATGGTTGGTTATTTATAATTTATATTTAAAATATAAGATATTCCTTTAAAACACCTAATTCTAGATGTATAAATAATATATGCACATTCATATATGCTTCCAACATTGCCCAGATTTTCTTGATCATGTAGTACTTTACACATTTTCTACTCGGAGCTGTTACTCAAAGAAAGGTACTTCTCAGAGGGATTAAGAAAATTCAACTCCAATATTTCATGACATAGGAACCCTCTTATTTTCTCCCCACTTGTGAATCATCTGCTCCAGGCATGTCTTACTCTTGATCTAACTGTACTCCAAAGGTTTAACAGATGCAATATCCACAACAATAACATTGTAGGGAGAAAAGACTAAAGATGCTGGGACTGTTACCTGCTCAGACAACACTGTTGAAGACCCTCTAATGTTTGCTCAAGTGACCTAACACCTGTGGCAGTGTTGAGCACCCTCAAAATGTTTGTCCTTTTGAGGAAAGCTGTCATTCTGCAATGCTGCCCTAACATCTAACTAGGTGCTGAGTCCAAGCTCAAGTGAGAGACTGCCTGCTATCAGTCAGCGCAACCAGCCCACTACAGGTTCATGCAAATAACAGGAGCAACTACTGCCATCCACACTGAAGGCAGTACAAGTGCCAGAATGGATGCTCTATCAATGTCCATGCTTTCAGGTCTCAGCACGACCCTTAAATAGGAATGAAAGATAAATAAGCCATACTGCAACCTTGTAAACACTGGAAGTGGATATCCCATCAAGATCTCAAGAAACAAGGTTGAAACCATACAGGAGTGTCTGAAGTAATTTGTATTTCTTGATTTAAGAAATTCTGCATTCAAAAACCATCTTTAACACTAATATTTTTTCATTAGAAAATGTCAATTTGTTTGAAATGAAGCTTTGTATAGAAAAAAAGTGGTTTTGAATAATCTTCTGATTAAAAAGTCTTATAGATAAAGACTTTTTAAATGGTCAAATATCCCATTTAGACATTTTTAATAAAAAGGTCCAAGTATGGTTCCAGTTCAAAATAATCCTCCATTAGAGATTGTGCTGAATAAGAAGTGTTAAAAAGAACTAAACCTTTAAAAAATGCTTTGATATTACTGGAATTATAAGTGGTATTTTACCCAACCACATTTTTTCCTGCAGTTCATCAGTTTGCATAAGTTCCTCAATCGTGAGAGAAACCAGACATTGGAAATATGTATTGTTGGGGTCATAGTGTCCTACTCAGCTATCCTTAAAATGATGGTTTCCAGGAGAAAAGATGTCATTAGGAAAGACCTCATATTTTGTATTTTGGAAGGTTACTCACAAAACCAATTTTTTCCTCTGTCCTTCTCAACATTTTTAGATCGTTTCTGAGATCTGACAAAGCGTGATCTTATTTCAGAATGAAGTCCAATATCAAAAATGAACACTAAACAAAACTTTTCAAATCTTTGCAGTCTTCTTAAAGTGTGCAAAATATCTATCTGCCTCCTAATCTTCCAGAATGTTTACTCCTCTATAAAGGTATTCTTACAGTGAGAATTCTTTAAACATGAGAAAATGAAATAATAACAATCCATTTCTACTAAAGCATAATGATGTGTACTTGTTTTTCTCTTTCTTCCTTTAGACCAGACAAAATAAACAATGAAGCTGCTGACCTTGCCCTCCAGAAGTGTTTTCTAATTGTCAAAATCATTCTAGAAGAATTAAGGTTAATCTTTTTTTTTAATAGGATGCTTTTTAATAATGATGCTTTGAAATTCCTTTTTAGCCAAAAAGAAATCCCGTTAACTGTGGAAGAAAATTCAAATCCTGATGATAATATCCTTGACAAGTCTGTGCTTCTCTGGAGTAAATGAGATTTTACTGTGTTTTCTTTCATTTTCTCTTTTCATATTTCAGAAGAATGAAAAATAGTTTCTAATGAATCACTGATCCTTCTTTTTTCCCTCTTGTTATATTATTACCCTTACTAAGAATCATTCCCATAAATGTATATCTTCTTTTATATATCTTCCTAAGAAAGGAAAAAGCATTTTACAAAGATTTCTATGGTCATCTTTTCAGTCTGAATTCCTGCCTGTTTTCACAATATGCAGATTAATTCATGACATTTGGATTTTATTCTTTAAGCTCCTTTAAAGAGCACATACTGATTTCATATATGTGTATGTGTTCTAGTACAAATTATACATAAAATAAATAAATACACATCAGAAAAGCTAAAAGTAGAAAGATGCTTTATATCAAAGAGCTCAGCACAGAGTGGCAGCAGTGCAGTAGATATGACAAGGATAGCAACAAAGGAGAAACTCATGGCTCTAGCTAACAAAAACATGCAGTTGTACACGCGCAAGTGTGTAAGGCAAATATCATAAATACCTTTCATGCTCTTTTGGGAAATGCAGGTCATTTAATAGCTCAAATGGGCACAATGCTCATACCCTCAGGAGCCCCAAGTGAAAGCTTCCAAATAAGTGAGCAGTTTTCAGTCTGCTAGAGGAGTGAGGCTTTTCTGGTCAATGTTTTTGGATTTAGCTGAAGAAAATGTTGCCAGTCAAGAAGTAATGAGATGTATCTGTAATTAGAGATCTCAGAATCGCAAACTGAGGCTGTTTAAAGCTTAGAGGAACAAAAATAAAGACAGAGCAGGTAGCTCTATGTGCAAGGAATTTCTACATTTGTAATTTTTTTTTTCTTTGAAGAGAATGCAGAGAAAGTTTTAGAAGTCTTAGAATTTATTAGAAATATCAACCTCACAGGTTGTGTCTTCATGGATAATTTTGTCCATAATACTACAGAAGGAAAGGAGTCAAGAAACAAGGGTAAGAAGGATCTAATACTTCCAACCTAGCTGCAAGCACTGGGAGTACTTGCTATTCTCTCAGCTTACTAGCATGGAAAAATATTGTTGTTTTACAGGCAGTGATGAAGGACATGTCCTCTTATGACCACTGTCAGGCTAGTGGTAACAACAATGACATCACTCTCATCATGTTGTTGCAGAAAGTTCCTAAAGATGTGCATTACAGCTCCTAAGAGGAGTGCACAGGGTGTGTGAGCTCCTGCTCATTCTCTATCAGAGAGAGACACAGTGACTACAGGATACAGTATATTGTGTCCTATGGAAAAACGATACCCTTTTCTCCAGGCTCCTAGACTCAAAATGTCCACATGAGGTGACAGACTGCTCTGCATTCTCTGTATGTTTCCACTAATTACTCCCTGCAAGATCTGGACAGATAGATTGCTCACAACAAAACATGGAGTGAAAGTGTGACTTCCCAACAGAATGACTTAAAAGGTTATTTGAAATTGGCATGTCCAAAACCCTCCCTTTCAAGGGAAAAGAGCTTTACAGAGCAAAAGACAAGGGGAAACTCACACAACTTTTTTTTCCTGACTCCTGTAATTAATGCTGCTATGCAGAGAATTTTATATTTTTGAGTTTTTTTTAACTGTAAGCTTCCTGCTTAGACTAAGGTATGTGAAGATGGCAGATGAGCTCTGACAGTGTCTTCAAAATCCATATATTTGATACTCTTAATGCTAGTCCTAGATGCTTTCAGTACTACTGATTTCATAAGTTATATTCTCTTTATTCATTATGGGAAATTCTTCCTTCAATTTTATCTTCTGTTGAATATTTTGTTCCTATTTCTAACAGTATATATGTGCCTAGGGGAAAAAAGGGGTTTTGACGGATTTCTTGAGATGAATAGTTACCCTTCATGATACATTGCTACCTTTTGTGACGAATTTAGCCTAAAGTTGATGCAATTTACTTTCTTAGACTCTGAAAAGGAACATTCCAACAATACTGTTTAATTAATAATGAGGTTATGGATAAGGAATGCATATTTAGCTTCATTTTAAGGGTGTTAATATTTGAAAGTCTTTAGAATAATTTTCTTACTAGATTGTCAAAATGTGGCCTTTAATCTATGACTATTCCCTAAAATGGTACCACTAACATGGAAAAGAAACCCAGCTGAAAAAACATTAATATTTATGAGCAATCTATTGGGCAAACACTACAGGAAATTGGTATCCCTGAAGATATTTGTATCATGCATGTGACCCAACCTTTCTCCACCCACGGAACAAAAAATACTTCTGAATTCAGTTTTATTGTATCTATTTACAGTATCTATATCTTGCTCGATCTTAAGACAACATAGAAGGATGTTCCACCAATGGAAAATTTACGTGATTTTTGGAAGCAGCCGAGTTTGTATGAATTTCTGAAGCAATAGTGATTTTAGTGGAAGCAGACCCCTGCAGAAAACGTTTGAAAATTCTGCCATCATACTCTTGGATAGGAACAGGTATATAAACACTCTCTGCTTGCACTAATATCGCCAAAGAAAATGTAATTTATCTATTGCTCTGACTTGGATTAACTCATGATATTGGTGGAAAGATGACAGAGTGATAATAATATTGTATTTTTATATATAAACACATAGAAGAAAAATGGATGATAAAAGAGAATTCAGTTCAAAGGAAATGACATGCTGACTTTGATGTTTCCCACAGGTGCAGATCCATTTACCATGATGGGCCTTTCTGAAGGGTTATTTTATTATTTAGACTTCCAATATTGGGATATTTTTCCAGTTGAAACCATTCAGATTGGAATGCTGAATCTTGACATTGTTTTAATATCTATTTAGCAAGAACGGGATTCTCTGATCAATTGGTATAACTAGTGATCCTTTTATCCATGTCTGTCTGGGACAAGTTCAGCAATTTGAAGGGGTGTACCTTACCCATAAATTGTTCATGCAAGGATCAGAGAAGAATCTCAAGTTCAGATATACACACATATTTAAAAATATTTATATATGAGTATATGTATATACGTCAGTATACATATACTTGTTCACCTATCAGTGGATCAGAAGGGGGGAACTCATAAAATCATTGGTGAGAAAGAGGTAAGAAACTGCACATTTAAACCTCCATCATCTCTCAGATATATACACATCTGCATCCCTTACACCAAAGAATGTTTAGGCCTTTAAGTGCATGTGCCACACCAAGTAAATCCCATATCTTACAGACTAGCAGGATAAATGTACTTTTAGGTTTTCCCTGATTGCTCACACAGTTAAAAACAGCCTCTGGGCTGCAGGTCGCTTGTCCCATTTGGGAAAAACCTTTAGTGTGTGTGTGCTGGAGGTATATACATGTGGAGTCTGGTAAGATCATATCTATAAAGGTCCCTGCCTGAAGTTCCTGTCTCCAAAAGCAAACGCCTCGCTAGGCAGTGTGGCCTGATCCATGTTCCACCACTTGCTCTCCACATCCTCCGTCCCTCATCCACAGGAACCCTTGCTACAAACTGGAGGAGCTTTTCAACAAGGAGGCTGGGAGCCATCTGTGCTGGAGAGGGAAGAGACGGTATTCCAGGAGACATGTACAAGGGGGCCATGCATGATAGTGGGCTGAAACGTGACCCCATGGATGAAAGAAGAACATCACAAGTATAAAAAAGCATGTTTTTGTCATGTTCTTGAGGATAATAGTACAACACCTGATGTGGTTGTAGAGCTGAATGTTTTCTCTCAGTACAGAGCACCAACTCTTCATGGACTTCCAATCATTGTCTTCCGCATCTTGGGCTTGGAAAGATGTGCACTTTGCCAGGGAATTGTGCCCAATGTGTAGGGAGCTATCTGACACCTAAGCCTCTTTTTGTGGCAGAACTTCTATTTGCACCATCAGTTGCTCAGAAATTGTGGGATAAAGACTTTTCTGTGCAGAAAGGTTTATCTTTTTGGATATTTATACCCACAAGTTTTAATCAGGTTGCTGAGAAACATCCTACGTGAATATGCAAGAGTGAAGCGAGCACTTTCAGAGCTGAACCTTTCCTCATATTTATTGTCACCCCATTTGGATCTTTTGCCTTGTGCAGCCATGCCTCAGTTATGGCTCTATGCAGTCCCTATTGCTGCAAAAGGGACTTGCTGCTGTCTTAGAGTCACACAGAACCAGTCCTCTGTGTTCTTCTGTTTGGTTAACTGGTGAGGGAAGTTCTCCCACCTAAAGGTTTGTGAAGATTTCTGCTCTTCCTTACACCCCTCCAGCCTCACAAGTGTCAGTAATGCTTACCCACAGCTTGCAAATCTTTCACACAGATGCAGTATGGTGGGCTTAGGGGATGTTTTTATGGAACAAATGAAATGCACATGTTGAAATGTGTTTGTGAAGGGCGATGCAAGGGTTTGGGGATCAGGGGGTTTGTGAGGTGATACATGAAGTGCAGTGAAGTCATAGGCTGCTGCTCATGTGCCTAAAATTGTTTTTCTTGAAACAGCTTTAAAGAAAACTCAAAAAATTGAATTTTGAATTTAATTTTTGAAAACAATTTTGTATTCTTTCTAAAAAATTTAAATTATCCCTGGAAAATTATGATTTCAACCCAATCACTTTTATTTTTAGCCCTTGAAGAATGAACTGTGTTTGAGTTGGTTCTGCTGCCCTTTCTAAGCTTGTCTCTTTACACCTTACATGGCAGCAAGATAGTGGTTAGGTGATATACAGTGAAATGTCAGACAATGCATGTGCATATCCATAAGCACAGACAGAACTGTTAAAAGGGAAAAAGAATAATGAACAATAAATGAAACCCCAGAGCACTAAATTCTGCACTTTTACTTACAATAATTAATGTATTACCTCAAAGATAGATTAACTGTTCCATTAGGCCCCGCATATACTTGGGTGTCATTATGTTCAGTGTAAAAGAAAAAGTCTGGTCTAAAAGACTATTTTTTTGTTTAAACAAATGAGCAGAAAAGCATATCCATATCACAGTGTTGCACATGGAAACAAACACAAGTGTCTGTTACCTTTCTTTTAGTTTTATATATATTCTTTGCTCGTTCTTCTTTCATACACTTTTTGAAGCAGGGACTGTTTTTGCCTTTCATTCAACCCAGCTTTTAGAGGAGATTTCAGAAGTAAATGGAAATGTAGTGTATTAAAAACAAAGTCTAGCTACAGGAAAGATAAAACGTAAGTACTGCTTGCCAAAACTGTTGCGAAGAGTTAAGTGTGTAAATATATTCCACCACTTGAATATGTATGATTTTTTTAATATGACAAAATCTAGCCATTGATACTGGAGTGTCAACCACTATTGTAAATTAAAAAAAAAAAAAAGGAAGAGAGCCCCAACAAACCTTTTATAACTTCTCAAATACAACAATAGCAACAATAAAACGGAAGAAATAATATTTCTGTTTCTTTTGTCCACAGTAGAGATAGGTGGCAGTAGCTCAGGCTGAGCAAAGGACTGTCTTGCATTTGGACATATAAGCCAGCATTCCCTGTCAAGAGCAAAGTAAATATCTAGTTGTATATTATTGATGTCACTATATCCCAATATAACAAAATATTGTCAGTGTACTAGATATTTAATTAATATAGAACCACACTTTTGTGCTATTCCATGGTGTCAGTCCAAATGAAATTCACAAAATCAATGTGAAATTTGAAAAAGCAAGCCTAGTGAAAGTATGGGTTAAATTTAGCACATCTTGGAACAGGGAATATCAGAAAGTGAATAAACTACTGCATGAAGTGAATCCCATTAGTGGGGATAATGTTTGGGAAATCTTGTGGAAGCACTGAATTTGGAACTGACTCATTTATTAAAACTTTATGAGTCAAATGACATAAAACTTAGATTTGTGATATACTTGGATATAATGAAAACCTCAATCAATCAGAATACAAACATGAACCGAATTGTAAACACCTCTGTTTAAATACTTCAGCTCCCTGATTTCTTTTCTGTTTTGTACCTCTAAGTCACTAAACTATGCCCTCAATCCTCCTAACAGATGAGAGTTTGCAGACTGACACTGCTTCCCTTTCCCTCATTTCTTTGACCACAGAGACAGCCTCCCAGTAACACCATCAGCCAGTGAGTGAGAGATTTTGGTAGCAAGCCTGGATGTGGATGACTTTACTTTTAACCAGCACCACACTATTCTCAAGAGAGTTCTACAGCCTTGGTGGGAGAAAATGTTGCACAATGACTATTCATTAGAATGGACCATTTGCTGCCATTGTACAGTTGACAAAAGCATCGGAAACTTGTAGCAAATATGATGAGCATATTTTTGTTCCTCAAAAGAGGAAGAAAAAGGACTGCTCATATTTACAACTTTCTGCAGTCTCAAGCATGATTCTTCATAAAAAATGAATATCCTTTATATGAGAGATGGTGAGAAAAGAGACTTTGAATTTTCAAAATTCAGATAAAAAGCCATTTATACATCCAGAACCGATTTACTAAGTAGTACAGTTTTTCCTCTCTCAAATGTATGGGCAACTTGATTCATAGAATATCCACTACTCTAAAGTAGTCCAAGTTAGTGAATCAGTTAGTTACCAGTGGAGCCTGAATAAAAAGTGACAAGATTAGTTGGCATCACAAGACATGTTCTGCAAACTGTAGAGAGTGTAGTTCTTAAATATAGGTGTCATTAACTTTTGTCAGTCATCTCCTCTACTGCCACCTTTATTATAGAATCATAGTCTCATAAAACAAACATTCTACCCCACTTCCAGCAATTATAGCCTCTTAATAAGGAATTTATATAGCATTCTACTATAAAACTGCAATAGAAAATCCTGGCTCCAAACTTGACTCAATTTAATCATAACCACTTTTTGTTTATAACTTGCTGCTGTGTATTCCTGAAATACTTGGCTTTGGATGGTGATAGTTAGGTGAGTGCACTGTATACAGTTCAAGGCCTTAGAATACTGATGGTACTGAGTTACCCAGGAAGAAAATAGGAAGAGATAATAGTGTTAGGTTTGTCACCTAATATAGTGCAGGCATATTTATCACATTAATTAACTTTGCAGAGTTTAATAGAATTTTATTTGGAAAGTTACACTTTTTTGCTAATTTCAGAGCTATAGCAGTATTTACGTTTGCAGATTAGAAAACAAGAACAGTTTGTCTGGATTTGATTCAAGTCTTTATAATCCTGTTATACACATTTTTCTCCCCTGTGTTCATAAAAAGCTGCAAGTTGATAAACATCACTTACTTGGCACAGATCAGCCATTTTCCAGGCCATATACCTGAGAAAAGTACAATCCACAAGCCAAGTGCAGCAGATATTTTAGTTCATAAAATGGAATATGTGTCTCCAACCTCCTCTAATCAAAATGGAACAACATTCCTTGCTATGTGCATTGGGTTTAATACCATATGGTAGCTGATTGGAAAAGAGGTAAACTTCTGGAAGTTCATCAGCACAGCCCTTAAACAGCACTGGTCAGCTCCATGGGATGAAACAGGGGAGCTCTGCTCTAGTACTCCCAGCCCTTCATCTACTCTATACCCTCCAAATTTGAATGTTTGTGCTGGGAGTACAGAAGGCATATAAAGAATATCTATAAGATCCTGGTGGCTTACTTTCCTCATGGAACAAGCTGCCCAGCCATGTCTTTTTTTCTTCTTTTGATGCTTGTTGACAAAAACCAATACACAAAGTAGACAGAGGTATCTCTATTTCTGGCACTCTCAGCACAAGCATGATGAAAGGGTGTTTAAGAGGAATCTGACTAAGACAGTCATTTTAAACAACAGAACAACAAGTGGACATTTCTGTGCCTGTCATGTTACCTAGGGCTTTAAACTAACTTGAAATATCAATTTCCATGTATTGAAGAGAAACTGAAAGTGTCCATCATGCCAGCTTGCAGGAAAACTGGGGTTTTAAAATTAAAATATATTGCAAATACTATAAGCTCTCTTTTCACTTCTTCCACAAATTATTCTTTCAGACATAAACTGAATTGGATAGAAGCTACTTGTGTTTGATGTTCTATTGGGAATATGTTTTCCAGTAGGATTTATCAGCTGATGGCATAGTATGTAATGTCATATTTTAGATAATGTTGCACTGGCTAAAATTTCTGATGCTGAGTGCTTACATGCCTTACTGTGCCCTTCTCCACTGTTCACTTGAAGAGCTAGCATGGCAAAGATTTACTGAATACCTAGATTCTATGTGCTCAGTAGGAGGTGCTTTTCTATCCCCTGCTCCAAGCCTCCAAACTAATTTGCGAGTATGAATCACTCCTGATCTACTGTTTCTCAGTTTCTGGACAGTGTAAAATATCAGTCTCAAAGCATCTGCATCTCTAAACTCTAAATACCAAACTTTTCTTAATTAACTTTGATTACCTCACTACTTAAATTGATACTGAAAGAGGGAATATAAAAGCTAGGGAGCTGTTCATAACGTAAATCAACATACTTTCTGTACTGAACACCTTCTGTTAAAGCTCACATTCTGTACTTAGAGACTTAAGCATTTTTAGTCTTCCTTTCAGGATAAATTTCAGGCAAATAGACAGAGTGACATTTAAACTTCTAGAATCATTAATCTACATTTTAACCAGTTGAAGTTTCACTTCTCTTCTGTTTGTCTTCTCTTTTAGTTTCAGTTCTCAAGGTCATATTCATTGGTTTCCAAAGGCTTGGCTTTTTGTGCAGCAAGTTAGATGAAGAGCTAAATGATTATTTTGTAGTAAGAAGATGAAAGTTAGATGAACCTTGACATATCACTCAGGGTATAATTCAGCTGTGAATTCATATCATCAGGATTTATCTACTTTAGAAACTAAACAGTTAACCTAATCATCTCTTTTTATTGCTAATTTGGAAAAGCTTTTTTTCCTAAGTACACTCTCACTTTTCTGAATTCACTGCATGTGACCTGCATCTTTTGTCCACTGCACCATTACCAGCAGCTAATCCCTCTTATTTATTGATAATTGGACAAAACTGAACAACATGCCAACTCCTGAAAACTGAGCACCACTAAGACCTCTATTCAGATTTTCCCCCAAAACCACATTAGTTTCCAAGTTCATTTCCTTTGTGGAATGTCAATGGGAAAAGAGTTTGCAATTCTCTCATGGGTTAGGAATTCCACTAATTCTAACCTGCACATTGCATAACTGTGTGAGACGTAGGAATACGATGTACTGGGGCTCAAAAATGAACAAGGGAATGGGAAAGGGAAAACTCATTTAACATTTTGTTAATCACTTTGGAACTCGCCATGTTTCCTTGAAAACAAATGTTCATTGTTAGAGTCATATTGGTCAATGGGTAAGTGGTGATTAAGCGATCAGTATTTGTGAAATGTGACCCAGTTCTTAAAGTTTTAATCACATTTTTCATCATTATTGCTTTTGTCAAACACAACCTGCATTACTAATGCTTTGTCAAACAATCACGACAGCACATTCAAGATAATGTTGAACTTCTTACAGCCATGTGTCACTGGCAAACATGTTTCTCTACAGGTTTATGTAAGTCAATTGCTTGGTGCACAGCACATGGATACACACTGAATAGAGAAAAAAATAAAAGATTTTGAAAAAATCATAGCTATCACCAGTTTTCAAGCCTCCTAAATAGGAACTTCCCCATGGAAAAGATTGTAATTTAGAAGCAGTAGAGACAGTGAGCCATGCTGAACTTCCCCCTTCAGCAAAATTTCCTTTTATGCTTTTCTTGATTTGCCCCATCTCTGTACAGCCTTTCAAATACCCAGCTACACTGATCTGAAGTCTAAAGATGAAGCCATAAGCCTCCCCTTGCAGAAACCAGGGAAGAGAATAGAATTCCTGTGTGGCATTTGACAAGACTGTCTGTGTGTGAAGTCCCACACTGTGGTACCCAAGCAATTTGGGAGTGGGTTATCTTTGGAGCAGGAGGCACTGCATATGGGCTTATTAGTCCTGTCTGTCAGGGCTATGCTACTTTAATGTGGTTTTATGGCTTCTGCGTCACATGCTTGTATCCTCGCTGTACAGACTCAGCAGCTTGCTCCGAGCGTGCTACAGTACGTCCAACACAGCCTTTCATTGTGAAACACAGACATATTCCAAGAATCTCTGCTTGCCATTACTCAATTTGGGAAATGGATATGAGTAATTTTTCTGTAGTGAGGCTGGCTTTTAGCTAGGGAATTTAGCAAGAAGCATCACACAGTGATCATTCAGAAGCAGATGAAAAGAATCTTCTCCATCACTATTTTTTTCCCTCTGTCAGCTTCCCTGGCAGGAAATCATGTCTCACTTTTAACAAATAGATTTTTTTAAAGAAAAAGTGACTGTTCCAAACATACAGTCTTGTATGAAGGGGCAGAAAGAAACATTATTTACACATGGTGTGAAATGGAGCAATTTACGTGTTTTAATCTTGCAAATAATTTCAATCATATATTCAGAGCATATCGCCATTGTCTGTCAACTTTAATTTCAGAAATTGGAAAGTATAATGGCTTTTCTTTTCATTTACAGGGGGATGAATGGTATTGTTAGGGTTTATTTAAGGAGAAGCTGGAGTGTCTCCATAACACAGCATGCTTATCTGCAAAAGCCAAGAATGGGCCCTTGCCCTCTAAGCTCTCAGAGGAGAGATGTTGTCAACAACAACAACAACAAAAAAAAAAGCAGTAATAATCTCACAGAGCAAAAGACATAAATATGATCAAATCCTTTAGTTATTTTGCATTGACAGGCTTACTGACACCAGTATGGAGTTTCATTAATTTACATAAGCAGAAATAGTGATTAACACTACTGTCAATGAAGTCAGTGGTAGAAAACTTTGTTACACACATAAGAGAAAAACTAAGTTCAAAATTATCCTCACAGTGAACTTAATAACTTTATTTTTTTACAGTGTGATTTTTTAAAAAATATGTTCACAAATATGTGTTTAAATTTACAGAAAAATCAAAAGTTTAGAAGCAAAAGCTATTGCTGGAGTAAGAGCATGCAAGGAGTAATTATACCATACTCCCAAGTCAAATAAAATGCATGTTAATTATCACTAATTTAAAAATTATGACAGGAATTTTGTTCCAACCTTGCAGAACTTGGCCCTTACCCTGACATGAAATATCAGAATAAAGTAAGTAGTTCCTGCAACAAGAAAAATTACACTGTAAGATATTCCTATTCATCTTCCTGTTTCTTTAACCTCTTGAGCTGCCATTGCATCCTATCAATAGGAAGGGGAGAAAAGTCAGAAGGAAGATGTCATTATGTGGCTTGGGAGAGTGGCCTCCCCAAACTGTCTCTAATCTGGTACCTAAAAGCACTGAAAAGATTCCATTTCTGTGAAGATCCTAAGAGAAATTTTAACAATGATACATTTAAATTAATAGTAAAAAAATTCATGAGATATTATAGTCCTATCTGTGGGTGCATTGGTAATGTGTGTACACAGCATGAGCATGGAATTTTGTCTGAAACAGTAAAAATAAAGCATTGTTGATATTTGCTGTATTTTTTGCTGTATTTTTCATGTATTTTCTACCACAGCTAGAAGGGAATAGGTAGCCCATATTCAGTGGTTAATATCCTTACATTTATAGTGTTTGCTATAGTGATGATCCAGGATCGTACTTTCAAGTAAAGAAAATGGTTAGTCGTGTTAGAAATGTTTCTGGTATTACAACTTCAGGCAGGACAGATTTGCAGGCTTAGTCACATTCAGAAAAAACATTATGCTGTCCAGTTAAAAAAAAAATAATGCTGTTTTCTGCCTTGTTTTGCTGACGAGTGGTGCTTTCAGAGCAATCCCTTTGTATCTAGGAGATATGTAGAATAACACTATGTTCTATAAATTCAGAAATTAGGTATATAAAGTTGACTGAAAAGTAGCCACTCTGGAAGGCTACAGTATAATAAACTGATTTGGGAAGATACCATCAAAATTCACACTACAACTTTTTAAACCCTTTTTCTTAAATATAGGCTTCTAAATCCATAATTGTCCAGACAGGAGATTTTCATATTGTGCAGGTTCAAGCACCTAATTTTGGTCCCTGAAATAGACAATGAGTCTTCCTATAGTCCACAGAGAAACCTGAAAGTATGAGTTAGGAGCCTGGCAATGTCCAGTGGCCAGCTTTGGTGGAACAAGAGTTTAAAACTCTGGTACAAAGAGTAAGGAGCCACCTTAACTTCACTAGTGTGAAAATCTCCCTTGCACCTAGATAAGTTCTTTAGGAGAAGGTAAATACTTACAACTTCCTTGATTAGAAATAGAAGGGATCAGTTCTAACACATGAAAATTAAGAGAAAAAAAGCACTAAAATAGTTGACCACTCCCTAAACAAAATATATGCCTCTGTAATTTAAAAGAACTGTATTTATACTGTTTCTTAGTGTAGTTTGTTACATCCATGAGAAGAGGCCACTGACAAGGTTTCATTTCCATTTCTTTCTTTTCGCATCTGTAAAGTTTAGGTAATGGGAAAATACTGTAGTGCAACTGCCAAAAATGTTTTTCATCCTGACAATGGAAAGACAAAAGGTTCACTAATCACATAACGTTTGTCATCAATTCAATCAATTCCTGACAGAGAATGAAGGTGGACTGTTTGATATTTAAAGGCACTGTATGCTCAGGGGATATTGAATTATCCAAAGATCACTTCTAAGGAAAAAAAAACCAGAAAAAAGCCCAGAAAATAACATACCATTTATGGAGACTGAAAGCTTCGTGTATGTAGGTCCTAGATGTAACTTACCTTTAACCTTGAGCATCTCTTATTTCCTTTCCCACTACCCATGAAGTCAAGAAAAATGACCAAAAACTCTAAACTGGAGGCATTGCAGCTAACAGAGAAGGAAACCAAAAATTACTTTAAATTCAGACTTCAAAGAGTTAAAGAAGTAATACTATTTAAACAGGGTTGCAGAACTCCTATTAAAAATGGCAGTACTATAAATGTTCTAGTATTGTCAGGAATGTTCTGTTGGATGACACTATACTGTGATTTGTACACACAGCGGACCAGAGCTGATGGGTGAATGAAATGATCCATAACCCTCACTGACACATTTAGAGCAGTTCAGCTGCACACAGAGAACAGTCCATCATTTGCACCCTTCTGTGAAAGCTGGCTTTACCAAGTGTTTCAATGAAATATGTGCAACTTCCCATTTAAATTAGTACCACATGAACCATGAAGAGCACCACAGGTATCTGTTGTAGTACCAGCCTAATGCAAAAGTGGCCTGTCTTGTAATGCTCTAACAGGAAAGACATACAACCATTCATCTGTAACATATTAAAACCAGAAGAAATAAATTACTCTATAGATGAAGAATTATTGCTTGTGGAGAGAATGTGCAAAGGTAGTTCTAAAAAGCAGCTTTTACTAAAAAATTATTGCAACAGCATTTGAATTCCTAATGCGTATTAAACCTAGTTCGCATAATCATAAATCATCATTTTTAAATCAAGAAAATCTGCTTGAAACTTTTTAAAGGTTTATTTTACTAGTTCAGAACTATTTCAGCATTGCCACTGAGGGAAGCACAGTAGGAGTGACTATAAGGGTGAAATATAAAACTTAACCATTTGCCAAGAAAAATCCCTTTAGTCCTGAGGTTTTCAAAGAGCTGCATAAGTAACTAAAAATGTCTTGTGAACATACAGGTGACTAAGAAGAATTGAATTCCTATGGGTGGATTTGCTCTCCCATGCAATAGCTTTTCTTAAATAGTCTCATGTAGTCTAGCAAGTAAGGCAGAAGATTTAGAAAAAGCAATGAATTTACCCAAATGCTACAAAGTGTTTATATTAAATTAATTTTAATGAGAAAAATTAATCTCCAAAAGCTCATTCTAAGCAATGTACCCAATACTTGATAAATCCTGAGCTGAACACAAACTAGTTTTCAGGGTGGTGGATACTTAGTACTTTCAGAGTGGTGTGCAGGGGTTGATGCACACATATCTTTTGCACATATCTTTTTGCTTTTTGTTTAGGAAACAGTACCAGTATGAATAAAGAAGCAGCTTTACACCTGCCCACCAGGCTAGAGACATGTTTCTCACTGATATTTCCAAATATAAAAAACAAGGACAAATGGGGTTAGTATTCTCTAGTCCAATATTTTCAAAAGTGTGCCTTGAATATCAACTACGGGATGCTAAGTAGCCTCTGGGAAATCAGTGCTGCTCCAGCTGCATCTGGTTAGAAAAGTTCTGTCATTTCTGAAAATGAGACCTTTGTCTTCATTTCTAGCAGTGCCTAGAAAGCTGGCATCAGGTCCAGTCTTTCAATAAAACAGGATATTTTGCACTGGTGTCTGGCCTATATACAATAGCAATGTACTTGCATTACTGAATATTCTTACATTAAAATATTCTTATTATGACTTTTAAAGCCAAATAGATACTCTGTTTTACTATGTTGATATTACTTGCAAACAGAGAAAATGCTACAATGGGATACTTGATCTGAAACACCTTTTGCAAAGCCATCTTTGTCCTAAACTGACGAATTAATAGGCATTGCTTCTCACTTGCAATTGTCCATAATTGAAAAGCACAATTCAGTCCTTTGACTTTAGACTTGAGGTGAAGAACAACAAATGATCAGATATTGGAGCAGCACACTGATTTAGGGAAAAAGTGTTTTAGGGGGATACAAGGAGGGAGTGCATAGGAGAATCAAAAAACCGAAATCAGTCCTACATTACAAGTAGAGTGCTTGTGCTAAAGTAACTTGCTTGTTGCAATTTCCATACCTATTTAATGAATTTGTTTCCCCCATGAGTGTCAGGCATCACCAGTGAAACTCAGATGACAGTAGAAGTAAGATTGTCTCCTACAATTTTCCTTGACCCTTATTCTCTGCCCTATTGCTCATGTCTCTGTGGTCTCTCAGATGCCAAAGTAAAGTGAAATAAAAAACAACTTTGCAAAACTCACTTTTAGGCTGTGTACAGTCAATTAAATAGAATACTATAATAAGATATTCATAAGCACAACTGGAACTGCTGCAATTTTATGAATGGTATCTAAATAATCTTGATGACTGAGAGTCATATCACTAATCTTGCTCTAGCAGATACAAAATACAACTCCATGTGTCATGAAATCTCTATGGTATTTCTGTCTTTGCTTAACATAACAGAATTTCAAATACGAATGTGTTTACAGTAGTTGTTTTTTAGCCTCAATTGTTGTTTGGTTACTATGTGAGCTCGTATCTGTGTTTGATCTAAATGGTCTAAATGATTGTGGTGGTGGGTTGATCCAGCCAGCAGATAAGTCCCCACACAATTGCTCTTTCACTTTCCCCCAGCAAGGTGGGGTTGTGAATAAAAGGGCAAAACCAAGAAAAACTTTTGGATAAAGACATCTTAATTAGTGAAACTATAACACCAAAGTGATATCATCGTTTTTTCACACTCCCTCGGCCCAAAACACGGCACCATATAGGTTACTGTAAAGAAAAACAAAAATCTATTCCAACCAGACTCATTATAGTGATTTCTGTTACAGTTATTATTTAAGAAATCTCCCGGACAAAATTTCCTTTGTATTGACTGGATATTTTCACATCAAAATTTCAGAAGAAAACTCCTGTATTTCTGATAAAGAAATACAATGCATGTTGCTTTCTATATTTCTTTGTCTTTTTGGTTAGGACAATAATAATGAGATTTGTCAGTTTTAAAATTAAAATTTACCATCAGTATCATCACAGAATCAAAAAATGGCTGAGTTTGGAAGGCAGCTCTGGGGATCATCAAGTCCAAGATCCCTGCTCAGGTTATAGCAGGCTGCTCAGGACTATGCTCATTTTGGTTCAGAATATCTCCAAGGATGAAGACTGCAGCTTTGCTGAGGCATCCATTTTGGTCTTTGACCACTCTCACAGTAAAAAAAGCTTTTCCTTATGTTGAGATGGAATTTCCTGGATTTCAGTTTGTGCACAACATCCTTTGTCCTGTTACTGAGCACCACTGAGAAAATCCTGCTTCCATTGTCTTTACTCATCCTTCAGGTATTATACACATGTATAAGATCCCTCTAAATCATCGCTTCTCTGGGCTGAACAGTCCCAGCTCTCAGGGAGAGATTCTCCAGTCCCTTAATTTTCTTCATAGCACTTTGCAGGACAGGATATGTCATGTCTATGCCTCTCTTGTGGTGCAAAGCCCAGACCCTGACCCAGCAATCCAGATGTGCCTCACTAGGGCTGAGAAGAGGGAAAAGGTCTCTTCTTTCAGGCTTCAGGTGATACTTTTCCAGCCCCTGAGGCAGCTGGCCGTCTTTGCCACAAGGCCACAGATTGCTGGGTCTTTTGTTTCTGCAGAGCTGCTTTCCAGGCACTGAGCCCCTAACATGTACTGATATCTGGGGTTACTGCTCCCCAGACGTGAGACTGGTCATTTTCCTTTTACTGAACTTCAGCAGGTTCCTGTCAGCCCATTTCTCCAGCCTTTGGAGGTCCTTCTGAATGGCAGCACAGCCATCTGGTGCATGAAGCCCTCCTCTCAGTTTCATATCATCAACAAATTTATTGAGGATGCACTGTGGCCCATCACCCTGGTCATTAATTAAGATGTTAGACCCCTAGGGGTTCATATACCTGGCTCCCCCCCTCTACTGCCTGGCTGAAATGGTCATCCTCTGCTCAGTTGCTGACAGATGGTTAAAAAAATACACATACAGCTCCCCCCGACTCACAGGTAGTAAATATGAAATTATTTGATCCCTATACAGTATCTAAATAATTGCTGACAGTCTGATATTGTCCAAAACCCTAGAGCAGAACTTTAAATTAATGCAATGTATTTTATACTAAGTTACTAAAATCAGACCTTCTTGCTATCCTGTAAATGCATAATTCATCTGTAAATCAGTGATGTTTCATCACAAATTACACAGAGGTGCAGACAAAGTTAATTCTAAATAAATGTGGGGGTATTTTCTTAAGAATGGAAGTCATTTGTGTCCTTTGTGTTTGTTTCTGGTTGGTTTTTTTGTTTGTTTGGTTTGTTTTTCTTTATATTTATTTATCTCTGTAATCACTACAGCTGTCTGTAACCAAGCTGTGACAATTAGAGGCATGCCCTCTCCAAAGTACTTAGGATTGGCTTGAATTGACATCTTCCATATGGTATGGACTGTACCATCATCCTCTTTTGGGACTGGTCCTTTCACCACCTGCCATAACTTCCCCACATCATTATTCATCACCAAGAAGATGAGAAAGTCTGAAGCATGAGGTAACTAAGAGGAAAAGCAAGAAAGAGACATTTCCTCCCCTTATTTTGAGGGATGCTTCCAGATTATGCAACACTAGAGTTTACTGGTTATATTTGCATGTGACAATCAGCCTCAATTTTGCTCAGTTTGGGTCAAACTCAAAACTCTGGAAAAGTCTTCTTAAATTATTAAAACCTGAAAGAATAGTGAATTATTACATTGAATTTAAAACTAAATTAGTATGTTCCTTTGAAAACTATATTAATATATTACTTGACATATACTTACCGTGTATTGTGGAGATAGAAACTAAAAACTGCAATACACATTCAAACAAAATAAAGTGGATTTGGGGTATTTTTTTCCCCAAACTGCCTGTTGAATTCTCAATTATACATTACATAGAGGTGAAGTGGAATTATTGATACACCTTTCTAATTGTATCGAAAAATGTCAGTTTAATGTATTCTTATAATTTCTTTCTTCTGCACACAATTTTTATTACTTTCTATGTTTTCTACACTGTTTACTATGTTTCTACACTGTCCCATTAGCTGGGACTTTCCACAAGACATGTGTGCCCATTCGTAGTCCAGTAAGGAAATTACAAGTCTGATCTTGTACATGAACTGTATCATAATGAAAAGCTGATCAAGAATTGGTTTTCATTCTTATTAACTTGCAAGCTATTTTGGACTGAGAATGGCTACACTGCTGAATATTCTTTGGTTTGGAGTTATGTCCATCTAATTATTTTTAAAAGGGGTCCTAAAAGGACTCTCACTGGAAACATTGTTAGAAGACATTACATATTTTTCACTTGGCCAGATCAGAGCATTTTTGTATCAATGAAGTCTGTTCAAAAGGCACAATGCCATAATGATAATTCACTACAAACAAAATAAACAAGATGTAAGATTGGAGATCAAATATTGGCAGCTAAGTGGCAAGTTTGCAAAGGATGAGTGAGCTTTCCCAGGGCTCTTCTACTTTTCAGCATGCCAAAACAAACAGACAAATACACATAAACTGCATGCAAGGGATCCTTCTCTTTTTTATTTTTATTATTAAATGTTTTAAAATACACATGAGGTTGAGTAAGTCAAGCATGGTGGCTGTTTGTATAAAAGTAAAATAAGAATGGATGTGTTACTAGATAATTTGCATTAAATTAGAAATAGATTGCTCATCTGTGGTTTAAGCAATAAATAATATTGATAAAACATTGAATACCCTTAACTTTCCAGAACTTATTCAACTTGCACTCTCATGTTATATTCATAAATAGTTTTCCTAAATAGAAATTTTCAGTGGAATAAAATAAGTGCTTGGAGTCATAATTGTTATCATCTTAAAGTTACTAACTAAAGCAAATCCATTAATCCCTTTCTAAAAATGCCTGCCTTCCTACACTGATGATAAAACAAGGCAAATATGGACCTCTAGACTTCATATCTACACTGAAAAGATTGAACTTTGTGCAAAAGGGTCACAACTTTTTAATTTGTTAAATTTTATTTTGTTTGGGAATGATATAAACAACAGAAAAGTAGGAGGAAATGAAAACAGATGAAGAGAAAAGCAAACCAGTGTTTAGGTTTGTGGTAAATGAATATGAAGGAAAATAGAATTAAAAGATTATTTGCCACAGGTGGAAAAGGTTATAAAAAAAATATCAGGAAAAAAAAGAAACAAAGAGCACAGATGAGATTCAATTTGCCTATATCTATCCATAGTCATTATTATGTGCCCTAGGTTTCTGAAGCATCCACTGTAGCCAGTGGAGAGTTGGTCAATACAACCAGCAGGACATAAAGAGCTTTTATCTCCTCATACTAGATATCTAATTTCATTCAGTTGGATTGCTTTGTGATTCCAATGGTTAAGTCAAACAGCAACCAATCTCAGTCACCTAAAGGTGGGTGCTATTTGAGATACTCTTGCAAATCCTCTCTGGCATAGAATCATAGATATTTTTAAGATTGGAAAAGATCACTGAGTCTTACTATTAACCCAGAACTACCAAGTTCACAACTAAACTAGGTTCCCAAGAGCCATATCCACAAATTTTAAATACCTTGAGGGATGGTGATTCAACTGCTTCACTAGGCAGCGAGTTCCAGGGCTTAACAACTCTTTCTGTGAAGAAATTCCTCTTAATTTCCCACCTGAAGCTCCCCTGGCACAGCTTGAGGCTGTGTCCTCTTATCCTGTCACTTGTTGCCTTGGTCAAAACAGCAACCCCCACCTGGCTACAATCTCCTTTTAGGCAATTCTAGAGAGCCTAGATTTCCCCTTGAGCCTCCTTTTCTTCAGGCTGAACAACCCCAGCTCCCTCAGCTGCTCCTCATAACACCTGTGCTCCAGATCCTTCACCAGCTCTGTTGCCCTTCTCTGGACTTGATTCACAGAGCTTTTTGTGTAGTAAGGGCCTAGAATGGAGCACCAGAAGAGCGTCAGTTTTCATATCACTGTTTTATATACCTAGGTCTCTAATCATATCTACCATGTAAATACTTTGTTTACCACAGGGTATTTTAATGGTTTTAGAAATATGTGCATGATCAATCAAATTGAGATACGACTTGCCATGGACTGAACTAGGAAGCGTGACTACCTGTAGCCATCTGCATTTAGATGTCTGACTCTGGAACTAAATCTCTTTTCTTAAGTCAGGGCAGGTAGAATTCAATCCCATGAATTGAGAAAGGTTAAGGAGTTATAGGATTGAAAAAAGTCTGTTGGAAAGGACATTGGAATTACTGAGAAACTTGTATCTAAAGAGCAAACCAGCTTAGGCACCAAAGAAAAATATGACAATAAAAGATGTGACTAGACACATAAAGAAAGAATAGCAATATTTTCACACAGTAGCATGTTTAGATATAGTTGCATATTTAGATATCAAACATATCTATTTTTAAGATGTAGATTTTGAGCTGTATGGCATTATAAAATGACAAACTAGAAGTTCTGAGGCAGAATGCATAAACTGAAGAACAGAAGATTTTAACTAATCATACAGAAACTGCTTCTAGCAATGTAAATAGTAATATCAGTATCAAGCAAAAATAGAAGCACTGTTATTTATCTTGTTATTTTGTTCAGTTTAAATTACACTCTTCCACAGATTCATATATTTAAGATCATTATGTTTGCAACATATTACATAAAGAAGGCCATCAAGAAAGGTAGGTCTTTTGGCAGATGTGATTGGCAGTCTGGAATGAGGGTCTAAAAGAATCAGATTTTCTGATAAAATGATCATTGGAATGAAAGTTAAAGATATTGACAAGTGAGGCTCTAGGTATAAAGGTTAATAGCCTCCTTTGATGAATGGATCTCACTTGGCGTTATGTCTGGAAATAGGACACTGCTCCATTTAATACCCTTTTCACATCACAAATATTTTCTTTGCTACCATAACAGCTAGAAAACATTCTACTAAATAAAACAGCAATTTCTAAAAGACAGCTCTGCAATAAGAGTAGATTGGTGACCTGTCACTGTGCTGAGAAACTGGCTTGCAATTATGGTCCTTTCACACACATGCACAAAAATCTGAACTTCACATTCATTTTGTTGTAGTTTGACTATACTTCTAAAAACATATGTGTTTATATTTTTAAAATTCATATTACATATGTCTAATGGTCAGCAGGAGAACTTCTATGGAAATGTTGAGGTATTGGTAACAGCATCTAAGACATGGCACTCCTTTAGTCCTTTCTATTCCTCCCCCTTTGAAAGTGTTTGCAATATAATTTGGAGAGCAGGTATGACATATTAGTATATATAACATCTTTCTAAATACTACAAGAATAATTTTAATTTTATTGTTCCATTGTGTTGGGTGTTTTCTTTTTTTTTACCCCGCGATTTAATTTTCTTATTTACTTATATTTCTAATCTAACATTAGAATATGTCTGTTTTTTATGAGGCATATTTATCAAAGGATAGTTTGACTCATATAGTGGAATAACATTATCACATTCTTAACTTTAAGTCAATGAAAAAAACTATTAAACACAAATATAACCCGTGAAATTGTCATATAAGCAAAATAACAGAACTGCTGAGCTGCCTAACACAATAACAGTTTCAATACATACCTCTGTGTGGTTCCATGAGTTGGGTTAACCTGTATCTGATATATTGTTGTAGAATAGAGGAAAAAGAGAAAACAAAGGAGAATGTCAAGATTTTGTGAAACACAAAGGAATTGAGGGTTGTATATACTTTAAGAACACATGTAATTGGAAAAGAATCTTCTATTATATACCCGTTCAACGTCCTGTATTGTGACGTTGTCTGCTCTAAGCAGTCTTGGACATGAACTTATGACAGTAGAAGAGGCTTTAAAATATAATTTAAATTTCTATTTGTCCTCATTGTGCAGTTTTTTATCTAATGGCTTGTTTAAGAATTATTGATTTTCAACATAAGGGAAGGCTTTTGAAAAGAGTTGGACAGTACAACTGTTGTTTCTAAAAATGTAGGTTCTGGTGTGCTTTGTTAGGAAAAGTGGAATGTCAGACTTTCTCTAGAAAACTGTTATGTAACCATACTTCCTATAAGGAATTGCCATCAATACAACTATGTAACGTAACAAAATCCATAAACCACTGGAGGCAGAAGAAAGGGAGACCTCCTTCTCATTCCTTGCTGGAACTTGTAAAATATGTTGCGTTGCAAATATCTAAGACAATTTCAGAGACCTGTATTTGGTCTCTTCATACAATTTGAGTGGCTGGGGGCCAGCAACATTCTTCAATATGTTGTCTGGTATGTTTAGAAGAGGGTTAACAACAGTAGTTTCTGTAGATCACTGTAGAAGTGTACAGAAGTGATAGCTGAAGGTAAACCTGTTCTCAGACATGTTCACTTCACATTTACTAGAAGTGAAAGTACCCTGTTTTATGCCTTTATGAGCTCTCACTAAGAAAGAACAGATCATTTACATCTGGGTTTAAGTTCATTTTCTGAATGGACCTTGAGTCTGAACTTTTTTATTATGCTAACAGTGACATCTTTGTGATTTTAATTGGCCCTTCTATTTTCTTAATCTGCTGATAATAAAGACTAACTAACATGAAATAATGAATATATAAAATATTTAGATAAAATTACATGGTAATAATTTAATCCCAGGACTGTGAAATAGTCTACAGTAATAAATCTATTTCCGATTTGCTAGGATTCAGAAAAGTATAAATGTATTCATTAATAGACAGATTATTATTTATTACAAATTTTTAATGTTTTTTCTTATGTAAATCTCATGTAAATATTCATCCTCTTTCAAAATACTAACTGAAGAAATAAAACTCATAGATTTTGAAAATTTAATAAATATAAAACAAAACAGATCAAACTATTATGTCTTCTTCAAAGCCATCTCTAATTCAATAATGAAAGTAACATTATAGCAATATTCATTAAACACTTACAGGTTATTGACCTCCATAGTTGAACAGAACAGAGGCAGTCAGCCTTAAAGGACAAATATATCTTAATTTTTGTCATGGGTGGATTAATGGCTTGCCTTTATTGATAACATTTTCTATTCAGCTGTACGGAGGACTTATAAAATGAAGCACAACAAAAGGATTAGAAAACAAAGAAATAATATGCCTAGCTGGACACACCATTTATTCCATTTTTGATTGCTCTATTATCAAGTACAAGGCATCCCTTTTAATATATTTACTCAATGATTTTTAAGACTCAAAGTAAAATATAGTTTAGGGATGCTGTGAAAACCAGTTATGACGCATTTCCATAAAAATGACTAAACTGGCAGAGAGGATTGAATACCAGAGCATTTTGGAAGATGACACTCTAGGAAGATTTTGCATTTACACGAACTGGATAGTGTCAGAAATTTGTTTGCATTTGGGGATTTTCTACGAAAAGGAAATAGTAAACAAACATGTTACCATTTGGATTACATGGTGTGCCAGCACATATTCTTTGTAGTTTGAAGAAGCATGCTATAGAATCCTTACTTTTATAAAGCAAACCTTTTAAATTTTAAGGTAGACCATGATTAATTTTATTTATTATAATATTATTTCCTTTACTTAATTGTTAATTGTAAAAATTTGTCTGTTACAATGAATATATTCAAAGCTTTAGGTCTGTAGGTAATTTTTGAATAAGCATATTGTTTATTTCTTTTTAATATACAGGTTAAGAAAAATTTCACGTCTAATTATTTCTCATTCAGAGTGGGTTACTCCAGAATGAAGCTGATGCCTTCAGAGCTTCACCCTTTTTCTGTCACTTCCATGTCAGAAAGAAATTCTTTTTCAATACTTTATACTCTTCACTGCATTACTGACCTTAGAAACCTTTATCTTCAGAATTGTGTTTCTTTTCATTTATAACCATGAGGAGAAAGACAAATAGCACACAGAAAGCTATGATTTTAGTACATAGATACTATGCTGGTGAATGATAGATCACATCAGTATCCAGTGTTTGCTTCACTTTACATCAGTGAATGCTTGGTGTTTACCAAGGAATCTGATGATCCAAAAACCAGAAAACCCTGTCATAAATACATTTGCTAAAGAGATGGAGGGAACTGTGTTATGGCAGCATCTTTTTGATCTGATTCCTCCTTAAAATCACAGTGAAATGTTTTGACATAACTGTTTGATGTTGAAAAGCAAGGAAGTGATGAACAACAAACTTAAACTGGAGTATCCTTGATTTGGTCTCCAAAGGCAAATTCTTTAATTTACCTGAACAAGGTTTCTTAGATACTGCATGCCAATATTTTAAAATAAGTTTTGAAATTTTTATAAATTATTTTGATTCTTGTGTACTTTCTTTATACTGAAAAGTATTTTCAGAGTAGATCTTCAATACATAAAACATAGTGTTTGCTACCAGTGACAGATAAGGTAATGCTAAATCATTCTGAAGTTCTTAAGATAAAACAAATCTATTAGTAACTCACAGTGAAATTTAAAAAGTTATTACTGATGTAGCACACAATGGTTCTACAATAATAGTGATAGTATATTCAGTCGTTTCCAAAATCATAGGCATTTAGATTCTCCTTTCACTCTATTCACTTCCACTTGTAATTAATAGAGTTGTTTTATTTCAGCATAAATCCACATTAAAAATTATTTTGAATTCTACTATTGTAAGTGGTGTACAACATGGGAACACTCTCAGAATTAGCTTGCCTTTGCCAGCTTCTCACTAGCAGCTCATTTGGCAATTAACCCCACGGAGCGCACTGAGGCAGGGGCAGGTCCAAATTCAACCCAAATGGAAGATCACAGTGAGAGCAACACAGACACAGATTACTCATGGTCACCAGTCACTGGAATACAGAGAACTCTACAACTCCCTGCTTTTAATTTGTTTGTTTGTTTGTTTGTTTGTTTTGAAAAAGCAACTAAATTACTGTTTCCATTCTTAAAAGGCAAACTATGACCTCCTGGGTGTTGCACTTGTAAGAAGAAATTCTTCCCAGTTATTCACCAGAGCTGTGTTACCTGGCATAGTGCTAATCAATAGGTCTTGAAATTAATGCTTTAAAGTGTTATTGTAACACAGTTCTGAAACAGAGGGCATCTAAAACCAATGTCATTGCCAGTGAAGTCAAAAGCTGGTGCCCAGCAGCTAGCATAAGAAAATAAAGACTAACATTGAAAAATTTAATACTGTGAATGGAAGACTTCTTTAATGATCAATTATCCTCTATGTAGTCTTCTACACTGGGATTTTCTTTTAAAAACAATTACAGTTATGATTTTTTTATAGTCGTATTTAAATTAAAATCACTTATTGTTTTGGGACACATGTAGATTAATAGACATGAACAAACTCAGTGAATTTAATGAAATATAGTCACATGATTTATTTTCACAGAAATCATTACAAATAAGGTGTGCACAGATAAAGCAGAGTGTAATCATTATATCTGTTTCATAACGTTCAACTAGGCTACCTAAAAATAATAAATGTTGCTAAACCCCGATGCAACAACTTAATAGACCTTTTTCTTTTCTTTTTCTTGTTTGTTTTTTACATTTTGGTTTTTTTTTGTAAATCAATACAGGTGTGTAGATGCAATTTATTCAGACATGAGCTTGATTTTAACACTGTTTGTGAATTTCATACAAAGACTTCATCTTTAGGTACCCATGAAGCATACTGCTTTTCAGTACACATCAGTCAATGCCATGTTATGATGCTCATCCTATCTTTCTCCTTAAAAACCAGTCTGTTCTTACTCATCACAAAAAGTTACTTGCTTAGAGATATTCTTATTCAGAATTTTAGGCTGGTTATAGCAGGTCCCAGGAACTACTGTCCACTCAGTATAAACACAGGTTGAGATTATTAATTAGGATGCAGATTGTTCCATGGTAAAACAACTGTGCTTAATCAGATGAGCATCACACTTACAGACCATTTGAAAAACTGCCATTCAATGTGGAATATACTAATTTTCTCTTACATATTCATCGAAGCTACTAGAAGGGGATTAGTCAGATGAGATACAACATCTACACTGACAAATACAGAAGATACCAGTGTGAAGGGCCTGATGACAGCAGAGGCAGTACATCAAGATAAATGGTCCCTTCATCTTGTTCTGCCAATCATTGTGTTGGTCATGACCAAGAAAAATATTCAGGAATAGGAGATGATATATTTTAGAGCAGCCAGGTAATATGGCATTATGGCTGATAGTACAGCTATTCCTTTTTTGAAGAAATAACATGAAGAGATTACCAACATAGGCACTGAAAGAGTCTCATTAGTGATGTTTATTCCTTTGGGATATTATATTAAAAGATATTTCCCAGAGGAGAAAATACTTAGAGGAAGGGATTTGGAAAAATGGAAACCAAAATAGAGAATTAGCATTTTGGCATTAACTTACCCTGAATGTTACCAAAGTCACTGATTTCCTCAGACAATCTTCATAAAAGTTTGGCATGGGAAAGCAGAAGGCACCAATAGGAAGACACAAAGAAGTATAAGAACTTCTTTTAGCAAGACATTGTAAACTTGTACCAGCAGTTTAAACCCATTATTTGCTTGAAGAAAAGAATCGAGTATACTTTCAGTTACTCTGAAAATACTGAAAATTTACTACAAAGGTTATTAAATAAAAAGACAGAAGATGTAAAAATGTGAAAGTATTCAGTTGGTTTGGAAAAATTAATTTAGAGGGGTAATATTTTTCACATAATTGAACAAATTTTTTGTGCTTTTTTTAAATAGATAGTAGTTGCCTACCATAAACATTCTTCAATAATAAGGCCAAACTTACCAAAATACTCATAAACATAGCACTAATTTTAGGAGCTTAGTTATATGGCCCAGTTTGTCCAGACTGTAGTAGCTTATGATCAACTCTTGGACAGTAGTGGACTTTCCCCTTCACCGCCGTTGTAATCCTTTTTAATTTTACTCCATCACAAGTTAATGTTAGATTTCAAAAGTACACTGATTGCTGCATATAAGACATTATGTATATAGTATGTATTTGTGTCTCCCACACCTGACAGGAACTACTCTTCTTGAAACAAAACAAAATTTGTGAAAACATAAAATAAATACATAAATTAATCTAATTCTAAACGCACATTTAGCCTGCTTGAAGTGATTGACTGAACTTGAAGGTGGTTTCCTGTGTTTAGAAATATTGGTAGGATCTTTTCTTATATCAGGAATAACTTGACCATTATCTTTGTTGCTACACAATAGTAATTTTTATAATTTTAATTTTTTAAAAACAGTAATTTCATTGTAGTAATTTGGGACTGAATATATGAGAAAGAGCCAGGAAGACCTGGAGAGAGGTTTTACTTGAGAACTTCAGCACTAGAAACACAATTTTTTACAGTTTAAGCTCAAAGAAAGCTATCTGAGCTGTGCAGCTGTCTCTTGCTGCAGCTTGGACTTGGACTAATCGACGAGATTCAAGGACAATAGCAGATAGCACAGCAAACAGCATCCAGTGACTTAACTGCTAAGTGTAAATGATCCAAATATGTTATTATTGACCAAGAGTCACTGTGGTACTTCTCTAAGAACATCACTATTGCATGATATGATACACAAATATTAATAAATGTTAGGACTTTTTAGGAAAGAAGGATTAAGAATTAAACAGGAAGCTGGATTAAATAGTATCTAAATTAATTACACAAGCATATCTACAGTGTTGTTTATGAAGTACCTCTTAGAAAAGGGATCCTGTACAGCTGAAAATGCATCACAGAAGTTGAACAAAGACCATTGCTTCCATATGAAAAGATACTAAATCCATTTTTTTCTTTCAATGTTTTCAGCTGAGGATGGGTTTAAGAGGAGAATAAATATGCTAAGACTTTTTTGTTTGGAAATGATACATAAGCAGAGAATTTAAAGATTTCTCTAAAGGGTCTGTCCAGATTATGAACCCTTTCAGTATCCATTACTAATGATAGTACGTATATGTAATATATAGGTATAATATGTAAAATGCGACAGAACAGAGAGGCAATAAAATAATGAAACCCCCCAACCAAAACAGTGAAATAAACAAGCCACGACAGATTCTTAAATTTGCATGTGAAATGAAACTGAGAATGTCTGAAATAGATAGGAGTCACACCTATAATCTAGAATCATGGAATCACAGAAGAGTTTGTGTTGGAAGGGAGCTTAAAGACAATTTAGTTCTGACTCTTCTGCCATGGGCAGCGACACTTCCCCTAGACTGGATTGCTCAAAGCCCCACTTGACACAGCCTTGAACATTTCCAGGGATGTGACTTCCACAGCTGCTCTGGGCAGAATTTATCCTTAATGTCTAATCTACACTTACACTTTTCAGTTTAAAGCTATTGTCATTTGTCCTGTCACTACATGCCTTTGCAAAAAGTTCCTCTCCAGCTTTCTTGTAGGCCCTCTTTAGGTACTGGGTATTGCTACATGGTCTCCCTGAAACTTTCCCTTTCCCAGGCTGGACATCCCTAGCTCCCTCAACCCATCTTCCTCAGAGAGGTGCTCAGCCCTCTGATCATCTTTGTGGCTCTCCTCTGGACCCACTCCAACAGGTCCATATCCTTCTTTTGTTGGGAGCTCCAGAGCTGAATCCTGTACTCCAGGTGGGGTCTCACCAGGGTGGAGTAGAAGGCATGATCATTCTAAATTAGAGAAAAGGTCTCAGGAAACTGGCCTGAATCCAACAGGGACAAGAGCGAGGTATTAAAAACAGGTCAGAATAATCAACTTTACAAACATAGGACGGGGAACAGCTGGCTAGATAGCAGTTTTTGGAAAGAGATCCAAGGAATTAACTAGACTACAGTCTGAACATGATCAAAAATATCCTGCTGTTCTGAAGATGGCAAACATCATACTGAGATGTGTAAGTGGAATATAGCTTGCAAAAAATATGAGCAAATCTTTCAGCTTTACACCACTTTGTAGAGCCCCAGCTGGAGTACTCTGTCCAGCTCTGGTCAACATTCTTGCTGAACCACATCAGAGAGAAAACTGGGAATAAAGAAAGGAAGAAAGATAAGAAATCTACAAAGAGGACCACTGAAAAAACAAATTAAAGATTCAAGCTATTTAAATTAAGGAAAACTGAAAGGTTGATGGCTGAAGTATATGAAAGGTTTCAGAAAGAGAAAAAAAGATGACGACGAATGGCCTCAGGAGTAAGTAAGTGGTTTTCTATGATTACATGACAGTGACCATCACGAAAGCTATGAACATGTATGACTGTCCAGAACAGAAAAATGTACCAAGCAGCAAATTTAATAGGAAAAAGATGCATGATTGCTGGTGGTGAAATTAAATAGGAAAAATCCTAGCCACAGTGAGCCAAAAAGTAACTTGGCACATTCATGGCAAATGAATATACAAACACTTATGCTAAGAAACCTTGATGCAATCTCCCTCATGGAAGTTTGAAAATCACTGGTTTACTAAGAGAAGAATCTCAATGAGGAGTTCAGGTTATTTCTTTATACTCTAACATTCTTATGGACACCACTGACACAACACTGACCCAGATGAACCATGTGACTGACCCAGAGAGATAACATTACTACAAAATACCTTTTGGGAGGCATCTTTGATTTGCACAAAGGCTCTGGTGAACATTTCCAAACAAGGAATACATTAGCAGAAGAAAAGGTGTGTTCACAAACCATTCACAAACAAACAAAAAGCAGTGTGTGGGGAGTACATCTGCTGGATAACTTATTCACAATGAATTATTCAGCCAACTCTAGCAAAGGACTTTTTTTTTTTTTTTATAGTTATATAAAGATATTTTCTTATGACAGACATAGACAAAAATGTTATCGTTAACTGATGCTTTCCTTACTGTCATCTTTTCTGTTCGACCCATAAAGTCAGTTCAGGAAGTACTTTGTCTTCTCACTGATCTTTTGATTCGGGGGTGAATGACAACTTTAACCACACAGCTAGACCAAATGCCTCAGGATGGCAAGGGTAGAAGGAAAATCATATTTTTAAATTAGAAGGACAAAAATTGCCCACAGCCAAGTAATAGACTATCACATAAACAGAAACTTGGTCATGTGAAATAGTAGCAGTCCAATTTCAAGACAAAAGCATGATAAAGTTGAGGACAGCTGAAAACAAAGGTTTGAGGAAAGTGACTCATGCACTGATAAACGAGATAAAAAAGATAAAACACTGTGCAAAAAATAGAATGCTTCTAATCCATACAATACCACATTTTATTGGCATTTATTTTTTCTTTTGAAAAGTAATTTTCTCTTTCTTTCCTTTGTTTCACCCTCACTTTCCCTTTTAGCTTGCAGTCCTTTGTTCTTTCCTTTTTAATGATGACTAGCACTGATTTAGTTATCTAGGTCATTCATTTACCTTGGATTGTTTGCTGTGGTACAACAAAAATATTGAAACCTAGGAACTCCTATTAACTTTCCTCATATTATTGAAGTTGGCTTTATTTTGAAACTGCCTTAAATATTTTCAATTCTTAAAAGGTTTCGACTTAAAAATTTGGAGTAAATTTGATATGAATTGTAATAGCCTGAATTGCTAAAATGCATGCAGTCTTTCTCTTCATTAGGCAGTGTCTTTTCACATTTCTCTGTTAGCATAAAAAAACCCTGAAAATTCAATTAGTTGAATTAATGCAGTGTGCAACACAACACACAGAAAAATTCCACATCTTTGATAGCATATACCACTTTTGCCCTATTATGTGACAGAGTCAAATTATGACACAGCGTCTCTTATGCATCCATTTTCAAATCTCTGTAAGCAGAGTGATGCTTGACAGCAAATACAAAGCAATTGATAGGTAAGTGGTTTGCATTATTTAAACAGAATTGATGAGCAAAGATATCTGAAGAAATGCAGTAGACAAGCCCATATGTAAATATCAGCCATAATTTTGTATGATCCATATGGACAAGTAACCTCATCTTTTTGAGCCAGGGATGAGGTTATTTTCTTGCTTAGCAAGAAACATGCAGTCTTCTTTCAGATGTGGAAAACTACTGTACACACTATATGAGATCACAATAATTATGATCTTTATGCTTAGGTGACCATCAAGAAAACCACCAACAACCAGAGAGTTGGTGTGACACGTCCTAAAATGCTTATCTCTTTTGCCATATCTGTATCATTGCCCTGTGGTCCCCATTTGTTTGTGGGCTTCAGCTGTACTATGTCATCATTCCCATATAACTACAGACACGCATACGTATAAATTAACTTATATCTCCATGCACAAACATATATAAAATGGAGCTGAATAGATAGGCACCACCTGTTTTGTTTTTGTACAACTCCTATCACAATGACCTCTGTGTATCAAACCAGTTGAAATGATAAGTGTTTCTGTACATTCACTCAGCACCCACCCTGTATAGAACTTGTTATTGCAGTGACCAGTAGATGAGGGAAAGTTTCTGGTTCCATTTCCTTCTCCATATTTCATCACTTCTAGTCAGGCTCTTGTATATGTTTAATTTGACTTTTTGCAAATATTAATTGCTTTAGTATTAAAATAATATTTAATAACATTTCTTTTGGTCTTCCAGACTACTTCCTGAGTTCAGGAGTGTGAAAATAATTGTTTTTTAACTGCAAAATTGTGGTTCAAATCTCTGTGTGTGTCTTGTCTTTCAGTTTCAGGTAAATTCATTTATCACTGGGCTGTAGGTGAGATATATCTATACAGTCTGCAGACAGCTAGAAATCTCAGGTGTGTGTAAATGCATCTGTCTGCAGTGCAGGATGAAGAAGTTCAACAATTTCAAATAGTGCTGAACTGCTTTTAATGCGATACAGTTGATATGCACAGGAGCAGTAAGACCAAACCTTTGTATTTTCAACATATCAGCAGGCCACTTTTTGCTCAAATGGACATGGACTTGTTTCTGGAACTCATGCCAGGAGACACGAAACAGCTCTACAGGCTTTGTGATACATTGTACCCTGACACTGAGTCAGTTTGTTAAATTTTTCCTGTGAATAAAGGGTTGTTGGCTAGAGATCTCTGAGCTTTTCTAATACGTACAAATCTCAGGCTATGCCTCTCAAGTGTCTGTGACTTTGCTGGGTGTATATAGTTGCATCAAACTGACATTAGAAATATCTCTTACATTAGACAAACACTATTTTGTGTTCAACCTCTAAATGTCATCAAATGTGTGTTCATGACAATGGTAAAAACTGGTAAATGCTATTGTTCTCAGATATAGGGATGACACTTCTCTCTAATGGGTTCTAGAAATCCCTAGTACACTTCTGGCTTTAGAAGATAGATTTTTCCTCTATACTCATTTCATTTTCCATCAGCATATTTATTAGTTTCTAACGCCTCAGCTTTTACTGGAACAGGCAGCAGTGACACAATGTTGCCTTTGTGGGTCCCTTTGCCTTTAGCGTATAGATTACAAGATGCATTCTGCTTTATTTTGTTTCCCTTAGATATGTTCCTCTCTACTCTATTGCACTAATTCACAGGCAGCTTGAAAGCATACTCTCTTACACATAACACTCTCAACCAAATACCTGAATAAAATGTGAGTTACCCAGGAACAAAAAATGGTGAAATGACACCAGAAACGCTCAGTAAGTTGTCTGTCCTTGATACCACCTCCCATTCCACAGATGTCCTCTTCTTCCATTGCACTCTTCTCTATTGCAGCTGCTGCTTATATTCCCAGATATATATATCCCCTGTTCTTTGCCTTGCACAAACACTGGATTGAATTGCTGTCCTCCTGAGTTAAACAGAAGAACAATGCTGCTTTTCTTTGAGGATGGCTTGTTATTATGGGCATGTGCTTGCCTATCCTTTTTACCTACTCCATTAGTAATACCTCCCAAAGATAATTTTCCCTCCAGCTGCAGTGGGGTCCTTGGGAATCAGCTTGCACTAGAAGTACCACTGAACCAAAGCTGCAGAGGTTGAAATACAAGCACAAACAAAAATGCACACACATGCAAACAAAAGTGAATGCCCAAATATATTGATTTCTGTTGTTTCCAAGTCTTTAGAGATCTGGTCAGATGGAGTTTATTTGACTGATTTTTGGTCATGTTAAGTGACAGTTTTGCACCAGAATGTTTTATTTAAATTAATCAAAATTTCAAAGGATGAGGTCTTCTCTTTAGCCTGATATCAGCAATTAACAATACTGCAAGAAGTAAATGGGACATCAATAACTTACCTTCAGACTTTTTAAATTGATTGTCATACATAAAAAAGTTCTGTCTAATGAAGTCCCAACTAAATACAGTCAGTGTACTTGAATATACTTAATAAACATCGTTACTTGGATTCTAGAATGAAGAGTGTTACTCATGTTCTCCAGGGTCAGTACAGGTCCCAAACCAAAAGTACAGTGGGATGAAAATGGCAGGTTGCAACGCTGCAACTTTAACATACAATTTAATATGGGGGGAAAAAATTAAAATTCTCTGTCTTTTGAGGAATGAAGATTTGTTTGATAGCTCAGTTGAATAGTGGATTGCCTGTGTCAAAAGGCTGGCACAGTATGTAATAACTAATGTTGATGGGAAAAACTACAAAAAGTGTTTAGTGTAATGGGAACTGAAACCTGTAAGTTCTTTCCTGTCAAAACAAGCCTTTTTACACCAGCAGACAAACCTTTTGATGTGATAGTTGACACATTTATGAAATTAAGTGTTCTCAAACCGCTGGTCATTCTACCCTGTCTTCTGCTGATGGTTCTGAAGTGAAAATGGAACACAGAAAAATAAATTTAAAACCGAAGAAAACGAGCAATCCTTTGTCCTTTTGAAGGGAGAGAAGAACTGGACTAGTGAGCATGCTGTATGCAAAGTGAGAGGATCCGGAAATTGTTTCAGGACAATTTCAACCTCAAAACATACGACATAAATGGTTTCTCAAAAGAGATCCCAGAGCCACTCAAGAGCTACGGTAAGAACATGATGCAACAATCTGAAGGAAGCAAATGGGTTCAGGTAGACAGAAAAATCCAGAAGGCATCTAAAAGCTCTGCTTTTACTGTCCTACAAGGAAAATGATTGTTTATTCTTCAAGAAAATTGGCACATGCAGATGTCCTTTTTTCTTTTTTTTTTATTTCCAAAACAACATCCACATTAGAAAGATGATTCAAGAGGATTTCAGATTCATCAGTTTACAGAAATGCCCAAGGAGTATGCTGTAACATCTTTAAAACTGTTCTGTTCAGAAAACAATTGAGAAGTGTCATTTGCATGTTTTTACAAGTGAAAGGGATAAGCCTTAAAATGGAGTCTGATTTAGAACCTCAGAACAAATAGGAAAAATTACTTCAGAATTAAAACTTGGAAAAATTCAGCTGTTCTAAGAAAATGCAATGTGGAGATTTGTGATAAATCCTGGAAAATACTGAGGTACTGAGAACAAATAAATACATGTCCTATGCAGAAAAATTTACTAATTTTAAGAACGAGAGCCTCACATTTCTTAACAAAGAAAGATTCAGACCAATTAGAAACGCACTAAGCCAACTAAACCCAGTCTTCTACAATGTGAACGGCCATCTAAGAATTTCCACAGATGCTGTCCTGTTGAAAAGAAAGAAATAAACACTTCCAGGACAACATAAAGCTGACCAAATACATAAATCAATTGCAAAATCAGATTAACTGTGCTGGATCAGAGATTCTATCAGTGGCAGACCAATAAAACAGCCTAGCTCACACATGGGTTGCTATATTCTACATTTTTTAGATGAACAGCCTCTTAGGAATTTCAGAAGCCTAAAAATTTTTATGACCTACATCATAATGCATGAATCTGGTGATTTTTCATGAAACTCTAGCTTTACTTTGATTAACTGACATTTACTGCATGATAAGAATGTGCAAATAAAATTTTACCATGACTGAGTTTCTGCACAATGCATTTTTTTATTTCCAAAACAGCTTGTTCCTGTGTCAGTGACCTACACAGGACAAAGCAAAAGAGTGTCAGGGACACCACAAAACACCATGGAGAAAATGTCCATCTTGAGAATGGAGGTGCTGAGCTACTACTGAGCAGGCAAGACTGTCAATGTACCCCCAGAAGGAAATGGAGATATTATTCCAGATGCACTTATAAAAGATGTAGGATCTTATTTGAATGGAAAAAATATATTATTTCCCAGATTTACTTACTGTGAAGCACTGAAGCATAGTTTGGCAACACGGTTGTAATTTTTGTAAACTTCATTTCAGAAGGAAAAGAGAAAGTAGTGAAAGGGAATTTGGCAATACAGCTTTAAATATTGTATAATCCTTGTAGTCAGCTATCTCTGTTGGCAGCCAAACAGAAGTGCCTAGAGTCAGAAACCTCAGCAAAGGGCATTTACAAATATTTAAAAAATGCAGTTACTTGGAATACAACTCTGCTCTTGTGCTATCCCCACAGACTTCAGATTACAAAGGCAAGAGAAGGGAAGTGCCCCATCTCCCAGACTGTGACCCATACCTCCTTTCTTCTTCTTGGGAATATAATTAGCTCCCTCTTCTCTAAACTTCCAGCCCAGTCTTTTGGACTGGGCAAATTTGCACTGTGTTTTTTTATTCCTCTGAAGCTTCTTGACTTCTTTCTCTCCGTACTCGATCCTCAACAGACCTAGCTACTTTGATGATATTATGGGTTGACAGCCAGAACTGAAAATAAGAAGGAAGCCTACTGACAAACTGGCTAGGTTTTGTTTTTTAGCTTTTTTCCTTAAAAAAAAGGTGTCATCAGTGGTTTTGATGCCAAAATTCTTGTGCAATGAACACAACTGGCATGAACACTTGGATGCCTCCCAAATGCAGATGGAAATGTCAAAGTAATGATGAAGGTAATATTGTCATGAACTGAATTATTCCATAACCAATATCTGCCCCAGAAGAGGAAAAAAAAATAGTCTCTCTTAGCTATAAAATAAAATGTGACATAGGTAGATCATGACCCTGACAAGTACTCAAAGTCAGCTGGTGTAAAGAGATTTTAAAACAACAACAACAACAAGTCAGCAAGCAAGCTGAGAAATGATAAAAGCATTCAGTAAAATGTATAGATAGAGCAGAGAAGTAACTTGAAAGCCAGGTGTCACAAATATCAGAACACTTGTAAAACACAGGAAAAGGAGTCAAGGATGATTGTTCTATTCTTGGCTGTGTTGGAATCTTGTGTGACTTTTGGCCCAAACAGGGCCATCTCAGCCTGGAAGAACATAATAAATGACAAGCAAACACAGAAATAATCCTGCTTTGAAAATTAACCATTAAGTGGTTTTCTGAAAGGATTAATGCATAATGCTATGTTTACCTGGTAAATCAGTTATTTATTTGGCCTTAACTTTACCAAACAGCACAAATAGATTTCTTATTGGTTCTGCACCTGACATGTGAAGACGGTATCTGTATTATGGTATTATTAAAAATAAAAATATGGTATTATGAAAAATAAAGCTACACACTTACTTGAATCTGGAGATCATAGTCATAGTCATATGCTGGATGCAATAGAAGATGCATGGTATGCAATTATGAACCTTGGCATAAGCAGCAGAAATTGGGAAGTGGACAAATTCTAAAACTTTTCTGTCTAAACGTGAGGACAGAGCAGAAGAATAAGACTGAAAGATATGGAAAATTTTTTCGTTTTTTGTTTCTACAAAATAGGAAATCATTATGAAAATTTGCAGACTCTTTGATGAAAAATATGTTCTGTGCCCAATTAAGAAAACTGTAGAAGATTATGGCACGCAAATCAAAAACATGCTCCCATAAATCTCATAACTCTAATGTGAAATCAGTTTTACTGTCCCTGCAGCCAGCTAAGAGAGAAGTACCAGTGAGCTCTGCAGTCTTGGGCCTGACTGTCATACTGCTTAATTTCTGACTTTATTTTTTTAAAGAACTTGAATGGCATCAATGCAAAGCCAGGACAGAAAAAAAAAACCAGAAATTAGAAAAAGAAATTCAAAGCAATTAGGTGCAGAGAAAAATTACAGCAGCTTGTATCTTTGGTTAGGAGATATAGAAATAGAAAAAGAAGTGAGTATTTGAATGGTCTGAATGACAAATGAATGTGGGAGAAACTGATACCAAACAAATACATTTTATTTTATTTTTAGGGCATGTGTGCTATCAGGTAAAAAATAAACAGGACAAAGAATAGACTGTTGCATGTATATATCTCCACTTAGAAGTACAGGTAGTGGCACACAGTGCAGATGGCTGGATGGATGTAAGGTGTATGTAAAGGTGGATGAGGTGTAATTCAGCTTCAGAAAAGCTCTCCATTGCCTATCATGAAGCAGATACTCTAGCTCATACCACCCATAGGTAGACACCAGATTTAGGTGTTTAATCTGTGAAGAAAATTCCAGCCTTTCTATAGACTGATGTTCTACTCCAGCAGCTGAAATGTTGTCAGGAGGGTTTTGTAATAACTGTGTTAAAAACACATTTCTCTGAACAGTTTATTAAGGCATGAAGAATTTGTTATGGGCAGAATTTAAACAATGATGGAATGACACAGAAAGCAATTCATAAGAACCAGTTCCTGTTTTTTACCTCCAGCAGAAGGGTTTGGAAAGAAAATGAGAGTTTTATGTTGTTTTCTACCTTCTTTTTGAGTGTGAAGAGGGATCAGCCAAGATAACAGTGATAATCATTTGTATTTGTAGCAGTTTTAATCAGTTACCAGTGTGCCAGTTTGGCAGACTTTAGCCAGCACACCCTGTGCTATAACTTCAGACATTAACTGTGGAAAAACATCCTCAGTGTTTGGCAGCACCATGGGTGAATTGGAATGCCAAAAGTCATGTGGATGAATGATGTAAGGATAGGACAAGCATGAATAAATTGGTGGATAAATAAGCAGCCACTTTCAACAGTAAGCAGAGCACTTCCTCTCCTTCTTTAAGAGGTAGATAGTGTATACTCCTGACGATGTTTAAGAGTTGTATCATATTACAAATTTTGTAAGAATATAAAGTAATTTTAAGGGGCTTCTAGAGGTGTTTCTCTTAAATAATTTTGTTGCTATCCATTGTTTTTTTTTCCCTTATTGCATGTCCAAAGGTAAACAGTAATATCTGCTTAAAAATAAAAACATGAGGCCAACTGTAAGGACTTGCAACTGCAGACCAGGTTAGGCTGCCGCAGCTCCATGCATCCAGGTCCCTCCACTAACGAGGCTGAGCAGGTATTCTCAATGGACCCTTGGTTTCTTACTTGGTGGGACTCAAGCATGTGAACCCACAGGGACAGAGCCCAGAGCAGCTCCTGGAACTCAGAATTATGTTAGCACACATGCACACACATACAGACATGCACTCTAAGAGATCCCATGGCAGCAGACTTATAGACATCCAGATTGCCAGTATCTGGCCCCTTGATATTCTGCTCTCCTCTAGTTGCCTCATGAGCAGGCATGCAGAACAGTCTTTCTGATATCTGTTCCAGTCTGTGGTCTTACCTGTATCCAACCCCAGATTCCAAAGTCCCTTTAGCTCTGGACCTTCTGGACCATGCAGACACTCTATTTTCCCCAGTCTCAGTCCCAGACTGGTGGTCACTCCAGTACTTGGTTCCTAAGCCTCTTATACTACTCAGCGTCTAGGCCAGCTTGATCTTGGCTGGTAATTTCTCACTGACACCTCCACTCTGCTCACACACACCCACACACCCCCTTGGTTTCTCCAGCTGCTGGCACACAACTCCCTCCTTGTGGTCTTACACCCATTACTGATACTCAGACTCCCATACACCCTAACAAGTTCACAGAATAGAGTCCCTTCACCCAGGAAAATTATCATAAGGGGATTTTAATAAAAAAGCAGGAGAAACTGCTGATCAGGCACAAGCCATTACCAGACATATGTACTGACCAGCCCCAGTTTACAGGAGGCCGACCTCTTTTATCCCCAGTTTACCTCTATTTTCCCATGTTTCCCATTCCCTATCCTTTCTTTTCCCGTCCTTTGGTTCCTGACCTAAACTTCCCATCATAAGTCAGGTACAGTCCCCAAATGCTCTCCCCTGGCATCCCACAAGAAGCCTCATATGCAGTGACAGTCCCCTCCCAGTCCGTGAGGTGCTGTGTTGTGCTGGTTTTGGCTAATGTAGAGTTAATTTTCTTCACAGTGACTGGTATGGGGCTGTGCTTGGAGTTTGTGCTGAACACAGGGTTGATAATATAGAGATGTTTTTGTTATTGATGAGCAAAGCTTACAATGGGCTAAGGCCTTTCTGCTTTTTGTACTGCCACGCTGGCAAGGAAGGTGGGGGTACATGGAAGTTTGGGAGAAGCCACATCCAGGACAGCTGATCCAAACTGACCAAAGGTATATTCCATATGATGTCATGCTCAGTATATAAAGTGGAGGAAAGAAGGAGGAAGGGGAGGACGTTTGGAGTGATGGCATTTACATTCCCAAGGAACTTTTACATGTGATGGGGCCCTGCTCTCCTGGTGATCGCTGAACACTTGCCTGTCATGGGAAGTAGAGAATTACTTGTTTAGCTTTGCTTGTGCACATAGCTTTTGCTTTCCCTATTAAACTGTCTTTATCTCAACCCAAGAGTTTTCCAGATTTTACCCTTCTAATTCTCTCCTTGATCCTGTTGGTGGGGGAGAGAGGGAGCAGCTGCATGAGGTTAAACCACAACACCTGGGGAGACAGTGTCCATTAGCTCACCATGGTGGGTCTCACCCTGTCTGTGTGTCTGATCACCCCTGTGATGGATCAGGGCAGGGACTTATGTTTCTTCCTTTGACCAGGGTACTTAGGGCTCTTTCACTTGCCCCTGTGCCTCAGAGGACCTTCTGTCTTTGTTGAAATGAGCCTCTAATTACATAACCTAACACTACTAATCTTCTTCTTTTTGTCTGGTTTTCTTAAATAACTTGCAGGCTGCAGCATTCTGGCTGCTGACTGATTTGCAATTGCGGCTGCTCCTAACTCTGTAATGCAGCCCTGATTACACTGAAATGTACAGGACTTTGGCCACTGAGTTGAGTGGAGATGGACTTTTGAATAAGTGTGCACCAGTTTGCTCTCAGGGTATCCACTGGCCCAGAGCTCACCTCCTCTGAGATAGCAGATGTGCAGAATAAAAGGATAAAATAACTACCACAGAAAATTTCTTTCCCTGCATTTTTTAAATCAGAAGGAGGAAAACCTGCCATTCCAACTTCACAGTTTCTCAACTAGACCTACTCTTTTTTATTAGTAATCTCCACCATTCCACCCATTTTCTTAATCTTCTACAAGCCTTACCTTTTCAATTACCTATGCATTTCAGGATAAGGAAAAATGTTATTATGAGCTTTTGCATGTGGTTGTATATCACTTAGCATTCCAATAGCTCTTCATGCCCCTGTAGTATCCAGACAATTAGAAAAAGCTGGCATGCAAAAGTTTCAGAAAAGTTTTTAGCTGCTGAAATTAGCAAAATTGCCAATTGACTTTATTATAAATAAACAGATGAGAGTCAGAGTGGCAGGCAATTTCTCAGCCCTTTATTGCTATTTAGACTATGTCCCTTTGTGCTGAAAAGATACGAGAAAGAAATCCGCAGCAAATTTTATTAGTAAGTCTCTTTTACTCTCCAGGAAATCTATCAAGAGACTAGGTCTGCTGTATAAGTCTATCCAAATATTTTAATAGGACCCTGCTCAGCATTTTCCTAAAATGAAGATGGATTTTGGCTGAGCCCAAATTAGGATCAGGAAGTTCCTCCATGAACATAAGCAAGAAAGCTGATAGAGGCTATGACTGACTGAGACTGGAGGTCCACAATTGTGCAGCAATTTCTGGCTCTTCTCCAGCTTCAAGGATGGAGTCTGCCAACTTGGCAGGCTGGAGAACTCACTGTGGCAATTTTTCAAATGGGAGAAATGGTCCAAAGAGGAGCTGTAATTCCATATAAACTGTCCAGAACTGATGACAGGGGCCTCTGCTTCCAACAATCTGGCCAAGAACTGAGTGAATCACTGTGTCCAACTGAAGATGGACAGTGTATTTATGGAATTCCTGTGGGCATTCACTGTGCAACTACAGCCAAATTGCTAATGTAAGTGCAGCTTACAGTTGGAGAGTGTGATGTCTGGGATGTTCTGGATGTCAGAGCCTGGAAGTTCCTTTGAATTCTCATAAGTGTGAGGTCATCAAACTGTTTTCAAAAGTAGCAGTTTTGAGCTGCTTCATATTGGTTCACTTTAAATGGGATTTTACTTTCTTGACATTTTCGCTGCACTTTATCACACTATCGCTTTCCTTAAAATTATTAATAAGTTTTTTGAAAGCCTGGAGAACATTCTTCCTCAGCCCTATAAGTAAGAAAAACTATTTTAGAGACCCTGTCATAGTCTTTATTTTATCTAAAGCCATAAGAGGAGTGGTTGAGGTCACTTGGTCTGTTCAGCCTGGAGAAGAGAAGACTGAGGGGAGACCTCACAACAGTTACAGCTTCCTTGTGAGGGGAAGAGGAAGGGCAGTCACTGATCTCAGTGGTGACCAGTGACAGGACCCAAGGGAAAGGCCTGAAGCTATGCCAGAGAAGGTTTATGTTGAATATCAGAAAAAGGTTCTTCACCAAAAGGTGGTTGGGCACTGGAACAGGCTGCCCAGGAAAATGGTCACAGCACCAGCCTGACAGAGTTTAAGAAGCATTTGGACAATATTCCCAGACACGTGGTGTTACTCTCAGGGATGCCCTGTTCAGGGTTAAGATTTAGACTCAATGATCTTTGTGGGTCCCTTCCAACTCAGAACATTCTGTGATTGTGTAGTTCTGTAAATATTTTTGAAGTTTTTCTCTGTTCTGTCTCAAGCTGAGATGGATTTGATGCATCCAGAAAAATTTTCATTCTTGGACAAGCATGATAACCTTAACAAATTTGCCCTATTGAATTTAGTTAGAGTAATGTGACTTGGTCATAAACCCTAATATAAACACTCCAGACAGTTTCCAAATATGAGACATAAGAACTTACGTTTTTATTTCTTAAAGTTTCACAAGGAGGAAAAATATCTTCACAAAGAAGAGGGAAAAAATTGCACAACAGTTACTGCTTAATGAAACAGAAAATAGTGCAATTAATGCCTCACTGTCTGAAGAGAGTCAGAAGGTCAAAATTCAACATCAGCTTTGTCTGCCAGTAAGACTAAATTGGTCTCACCCACGCAATCAGCAAATTTCTATAAAAATGAGACTTCATGGCATGTAGTGTGGAACTTATGTTTACTCTTCTAAATTTGGAAGTGTACAAGAATATATATATATATTTTTATTTTTTTTAATTTTTTTTTTTTAATGCTTTCAGGTGTTCCCTAGACTTGTTTGTCTCACAGGAATTTAGACATTTTGCTTCCAGCTCTGAGTTGTTGAGGGTTTGATATACAACTTTTCTTCATAGAGTGGTGTTCACAGAAGTCCCACATTATTTACATTAAAGAAGAAAATAAAATATTGCTATTATCACTTACACCATTTTCAAACAGCACCAAAGAGATTGATGAAGGTGTTCACTCAAGTTGTTAAGCATAGTACATCCTAGTCCAGTCAAATTCCTTTATTCATATTTTTCTTACTTATAGTATGCTCAGTTCCTCATAGGACCTCAAGGTCACTTTTGTCACTGTTTATTTATTTCTTTCCCGAGAGCAAGATTATTCTGTAATATATTTTCTGATTATCTACAAGTTCACTGTTATAAAAGGTTGTTGTAATATTTTTCTGTAGCCTTAAAATAGTGAGAAATAGAAAGTCCTGCTGGAAGTGAGTGTCTGACATTCCAGCACCTTCAGCTGGAGAGAATTTGAGATGTAAAGGGAACCTGCACACGTCCTTGTTAAAAGCAAAATAATAACATCCAGTGGGAGAGAGAATGAAGGAGAGCACATCCAAAGCATTCTGAAGAGGTTTAGCACACCTACCAATCCTATATACATAATTTAATTTCCCCACAGGACCATAGAGCTCAGCATGGTTTACTATATAACAAAAGAAGCACCCACCAACCAATCTTCTGCCCTGTTGAAAAAAAAAATCCTAACTTTATTGGTATTTATAATACAACTATCTACAGTGGTAAGGAGATAAAAAATGCAAGTGTTACCTGAACCCAGGATACCTTGCTACAGCTGTAGGGCTCAGTTGTGGCAAAGGCAAACTAGCATGAGCTGTTTCAAGGCAAACAGGAGGCATAGAGCAGAGTCAATATGCCCAGTTACTGTTGAATGTCTAAACCTGCAAGAAAAAGGAATGGGAGTGTGTGATGAAGACATCAGGAAGTAGCAGCAGACAAAAAGAGCAAGGAAGAGAGAGGCTCAGCATGGTCTGGCATCAAAATGTATCATTATATCTCCAATGTATTGCATTATACATAATTATTATAAAAAATGTTCCAGGACAGAAGAACTTAAGTTCTGATGGCTCTGTGTTCTACATGGCTCAGCATAACTAAATTGGAAGAATTTATAGCTTTTTAAGATGAGCTAATCTGTTATCCTGTGGAAGCAGCATGTGATGTGTCGTTTTCTTTCTGGCGTATCAGGTACTCTTTAATGATATTCCAGCTAATTGTTTATTTTGCCCCATTAACTTGGAATAGGCCTGGGGTTGAGGCTTCTTACACCTTATATGCAACATAAACATACATTTATTGCTTTACTAGTCCACAAAGAAATAATCTGTTGGAAGATACAAGAGCAAAGGAATTTTTCTCAGTGATCAGATTCACACATAAAAAGTGTGATTGCAGAGCTATACTACCTAAGACACTGGGTCATTCATTCTTAAAAGGAAGACTTTGCCATGACTTATCCCACCCTCAAATCTTCCTTTAAACCCTGACTTAGCTGTGAGCAAAGTTGTAAAGAGCTCTTGGCTGCTTTTGAATGAAAATCTGTGATGTCCACTGTTCGGAAGCTGGCAACAATGAAAGCAATCATGCAGTTTTTCATCTGAGTGCAGGTTTCCCGGACATTCTTTATGTTCCCTTTAAAAAGCAATTCTATAAATATGACTTCAGTGGCAGATGAATACACACAGCAGACAAATGTGTCCCCTCACTAATGGCCTGATAAATTTGCAAGATTTTTTGGTGACATAATTACAACTTGGTCAGCCCCTGCTATTATGCATCACTGTTTGTGATAAACAATGCTTTACCTTGTATGTTTTAGCAAAGTCTTTGAGAAAACTGCAGAACAGTAAATCACCTTCTAAAAGGGCTGTAGCAAATTTCCCCCCAGAGTTCTGAACTCCAGCAAACTAGAGTACCAAAAATCATGAGAGATTCCAGATTCTAGGTCCACTTGTCTGGGAGAGGTTGCGGAATAACTGCATGCAGAACAGATAAAGATGGAAAAAAAAAGATGACCGGATAAAGATGAAAAGCTGTTGCTAATATTCACTCACTTAATTAAACCTTTAGAGGTAATAATATCCAATAAAATCACAATCCCATATAAAGTTAATTGCAAAAGTGGCTTTAATGAGTAAGGTCTACACAAAATAATGCATTGTCTGACATAAAAAAGCATAAAATCACCTTTAATTTTTCATGATAATGCTCATTTTTTGAGATCCAGAGCTATACCTGAAAGAACTTTGTTGAGTGTTTGTTTTATTTCTGAAAACAATTTCATTTGCAATGTTGTTTAAGGGGAAGCATTTTAGGTTTTCTGGTTTTTTGTGCAAAAGGAGAATGATTGGCTATTTTAAGGTCAAATATTAAAGCATTTTGGAAAAGCTCAATGCATCTGCCCTCAATAGATTGGTGGGCTATGCTAGCAGTGTGGTTGGGTTTGCCTTACATGCATTACACAACCTATATGTTGGGTGAAAGTAGCTGAATGTGGATACCATATGATGAGAATTTCCACCTATTTCCCACTAGTAGTTTCCCTAGCTTTCTTCTCACTAAACTAGAGCACGCCTTTCTCACACAAGTCCTCAATAAAACACAGTCCGAAGCCCTCCCAAAAGTAGCAAGGGAAAGACTTTCCCTTGAAACCTCTGCTGTTTCTTTCGAAACACTGTTTATAGCTGCATCCCATCCCTCCAGTAGCCCCTCATCAGGAATGGCATCTACTTCCCCAGCACAGGAGACATGGAGAAGAGCTTTCGCCTGTGCTCTTTACACTCTTTCATAGCTAATCAACAACCACTCACTGCCTAGCTAGTTGTGTTAGATGTGCTATATAACTGTGGCACAAAGCCTTTCATTTGTGTTCTTACTAATGCTATTTGTAGACTGTGGATTGTAGCTGCTGCCTCCAATCTTCCACTGTCTTTTAAAAATGAATTAAAAAAAAAAAAAAAAAAAAAAAAAAAAAGAGAGGCAATTATTGGCACTGTTCAAAGAGCTTTCCCTGTTCTGCTCTCAGGAAGGCAGCCTTTGTACAAAGCCAGTGGAGTTGTGCCCATTCACAACAGGGCTGAATTTGGCCTGAAATGCTGCCCTAGTAAACAGCACAGGCATCTTCCTGTGAATCAGGAAATGTGGTGGTATGGTGAGTCTCTTCAAATGAGACAAGTCAAGTTTGCAGTGCCTGTCCCTCACTGCTCATTCCTCATATAGCTATTTTTTAGAATGTACAGATATTGCCCTTCAGATGCACAGAGCCAGGCCCAGCCTTACCATGGAGTGCAAATAGTTTCTGCCAAAAGAGCTGTAGATAACACAGGCCTACACACAGATAATTTTTATAAGCCAAATGAATTTGTTACTGTGCTGGTGGCTTTCTTGAGGACACTTGTAACATCTAGAAGAGCTTGAGTATAAATTAAAACAGGTCTTCAACAAGAAGCTGCAAATTGCAAAATGAAATGAAAGAATGGGATGACAAGAGGGTCTGTGTACCCATGAGAGGAGCAGAAAGCAAACATGGAGAGTGACTAGAACTAATAAGAAGGAGGAGGAATGAGAGAACGTGTTGGGTAGAGATTGATCAATATGCAAGAATTACTGGACCTATTTTCTTTATCTTTTGCTCTTTTTGCATTGTAGGTAATGGGTTAGTGATTTCTGAGTGGAGATGAAAAAGGATGAGAGAAGAAGGAGGTGTTTTCTGATCTCCTTGCAGGTTGGTTTTCCCAAGCTGATATGTTCATGCCAAGACTGACTCCAGCATGCCTTTGCTGAAGGCTCTCTTTCAGCAGGCTCTATGTATTAATCTCTGACTTGTTATCCCTAAGTAGTACATCCACCTTTGTAATGGCTAGCTGGAAAATACCTAGTGTCATGAAAATACAATTAACATGCATTTAACAAGAGTTTCATTACCTGATTAAAAGATACACTCTTTGGGGGGGAAACAAAACTTGCACTTCCAGCATCTCTCTGTTTCTCAGAGAAGAGTTTTGTCTTAGGATGCCTAGGACCTGTCAAAAAGAGACTTTGAATATTACATTCCAGTTGTGAGAATCTAAGGTGAACAGAAAAAGAGAGTTAAATATGGTGCACCTACTTCTTTGGATTATGTCTCCACCAAAATCATTTTAATAAAAGACAGCAAGGTGAACAGGCAGGCTGTTGAAATCAAACTCACTGAAAAGTTCTTCTCTGACTTCAGGAACTGTAAATGGTATAGAAAAAGATGAAATAGAGACAGTCATATTACATCAGATCAAACTGCATCAGAGTGTGCTTGCTAATGTAATTTGAACATTACTTTTTGAAAATTCAGAAGTGACCACCCCAACCATCAATTTTGAATAGGCAACACCTTTACCCATATTTACCAATATTCACATGCCCTGGATAGAGAAATGTCTTCTACATAGTACAAGGACTGTACAACTGTCTCATGCCTCACCTTTTCTGTATATTTACAGATCTGTCCAACCTTGAAGATGCCAAGCTCATAATGATGGAAGGTTGGTTGAAAGCCCCATACAACCCTGACAAAGTTGTCTCACTCCACAGTCAGAGTTTATTGTGGTCGATATCATCCTCACAATGATCCTATTGCTTCCTCAGGACAGAAAATAAGAAACAAACATCATCCTTTTTCAGTATATCATATTCTGTTCATGGTTATGGAAGTTTCTCATCCCCAGTCTAGCTTTAACTTGTGCCTTTCTATGACCACTTTTGAAAAAGGCTGGATCCAAAGCTGCTTTCTACTGATCTGTGAGAAATATCCTGAAAGCTAGAGATAGAATGAGACATTCTTCCTATGCACCGAGAAGGTACAACAGCTGAGATCAGTCATGTTGCTCTAGTCAAGACATGGTCTCCTCTCTCCCTTCACCACACTGTGTTATCTGGACTGTTGGATCCTTTGGTTTTGGCTTGGTATGATTCTGTGCAAACGTGGTGCCCACAACATATAGTGCAATGGATATCTTTGCATAGCAAAGACAAATGAGAAGTCATTGTGGCACTGTTGATGAGTGTCTTCTAGCATTCACTTTGTGTCTCAGTTGTCTGTCCTCGTTGCCTAAATAGCACTGCACGGAGATTCAAACAAGTGATACTCTAGCTGTCATCCACCTGTCTCAGAGAGAAAGGGTTGTGTAACATCCATCAGATCACTGTCTTCACACCTTTCCATTTACTTCTGTGTGGTTCTTCTGCACATGGAAGGCAATTTAGTGCAACATTTCTTGTGATCAGCCTACCTAAATGTGCCTACACAGAAAAACAATTCACTTTTCAAACTCAACCTCCAGCGCAAGGCAAAGTAATGCATTGGAAGTTACTAGTAAAATTACATGATCCTATGACTTTCCTGTCTCATGACAAAAACATGGATGTTGCCCTACCTGGGGAGTATTCTGTACATGAAAAAATAAGAGACACAAGAAAATGGAAAGCTAATACAGTATTTTGTGGAAAGTTTGTATATCTCTTCTATACCTCTACGTGTAGTGACCAATGGTGATCTAGACTCAGGAAAGCGGCTTTCCACTTTCAGTGGAAAAGAAGAAGACACATTTTAAGATATATTTCGTCAGATAAATTATTCCAGATGAAGACCTTTTTGTATGGATATAGACCGGGATGCCCACAATATTCAGGCTAGTGTGACTCTTCAGAGCAATTCAACAGGAGAAGGATAAATCCCTGCCTTTTGATTTTCTTCATTATCTAAGCACAAGCATTTGAAATGTATTACTGTATGTTTTTCCTGGTTATAATAGATGCAAGCAAACTGAGGTTACTATTTATTGTAGGATGAAATTTCACATGTAATCATCATTCTTGTGATCTATTTACATCAGTGTTTTATAGACAGTTACCTTTAGTTAATTTTCCCTCTTGAATTTTCAGGATATATTATAATATATATAGCAAAAAGATTTCTATGAAGTCCTGTAGCTATTTTTATGAAGAATTTTGAATCTGGTAGTTCATATGCTTATAATTAGAGGACTGCTGGTTTACTTGGATAGGTGATTTTACTTGGATAGGAGTTTTTCAATTGAAAACAAAACAGAAAATCCATAACACAGAGTATATCTTCTAAAATATGTAACTTCATAAAAGACCTTAGCTGTTAGTCTACAATGGTGCTATTTAGTGCCACTGTGGTCACATTTTTAACAAATGAGCAAATATCAAGACAAACTCCAGGATATTTGTGAATAATGTCATAGAGAACCCTTGGTACACAAGCATTTTTCTTTGTTTGCCATCAAAGTAAACTCACTTCAAAAGTAGCTAATACAGAAAGAGGACTGACTAGTGATCAGTCTGTGAGGCACTTAAGTACTAAAGACTTTAGGAAGGTAAATTAGGAATAGAAGGAAACTGTGAGTTTTGCTCTTTTTTTTTCCTCCCTGCTGCTACAGGGAAATTTATAATTTATCACATCTCTAGAATGAGAAACTTGTAATTTCTTTAAAATGGACATGGTCAGACAACAGGGAATCAATTAATTCCACTCTAAACTAAATTATTTTACATTTCCATTACTTTCTATTGGTTTATTAATGTCTTTGTTTCCTTTTGCAATAGAAATTCTATTTCAGATGAGAGAAAGTAGATTCTTTCACAGTGAGAGTTCAGGTAAACTAAGATTATATATGAAAAAATCCAAAACCTAGCTAGTGGTTGAGACGTAACTTTCATCAGAGCCAAAGATGGCTGTAGAAAAATACTCAAATTTATCAAATAAGGAGAAATGAAATTAAAAATATACTTTTGTCTTGTTTAAAATATGTCTTTTTATTAATTTAGCCCAGCTTTTTCAAGACACCTACATTTTTCTCCACTTCAAAGTTGACAGAGGCTAGATTTTTTGGCTTCTGCACAGTTTCTCTGGGTGCTTGCCTTTCCAGAGCTATGTTAAGTGCAGTCCTGACCAGTGCCTACATATACATGGCATTGTCCCATCATTTTCAAATCAAAATACTACAGCTTTTAAATAGAAAGGTAAGCAGAGAGGCAAAGAATTGAAGAAGAAAAAAACTGTTGAGAAGGTTCTTAGTAAGAAAATTGAAACAGGAGGGAATGGCATGCAGAGAAAAATGCAAGTTCACAGACCAAAGTTAGAGGATTTGGGATTAATTGAAATCCTCAAGTGGTGCATGGTAAGTGACTGCCTATTTAGAGCCAATAGATAGGTTTCCGTGAGGTTAAGGAAGCGAAAAATCCCATACGAAGCTAGTGAGATGTTAAATTCTAATTAGAAGTGTTAATTAAAAAAAAACATTTCCAATTTCATCAGTGAGAGTGCTTTTGTTGTTCTGATTCTCTTTGCTACAGTGAATCCTAAGTATCCTAACTCATTTTGTCCCAATATTATTTACCACTTCTATAGGGTATAAAAAAGTTGACTATGACTATAGAAGCAGGGATTATTACAGTGGCACCTTCTACAGTGTCTGTGATAAGAGGACTATCAGCACTTTCACTGGATGAGACTTTTCTGGGCTTGGAAACTGAAGTCATAGAATTCACACTGGACTGAAATTTGGGTGCATAACTTCCCAGCCTGTAAGAAAATGCCCTATAAACTTTATGCATATTAAATTGATTGAGCATTTTTAAATTAACTACACGAAATCAGTTTGTTTCCTCCAGGTTCAAATGTTGCTCTGTGCAATGCCAGCAATAAAATGCATTTATTTAGCTTGGCATTTTACAGGTCATTAGCCCACGGTCATGGTGTAAGTATGTGGCACACAAAGAAACAGGATGTTAGGGGCAAGTACTTCTTTACCAAGAGCTCTCAGTACTTACGCTTTCAGAAAAAGAGCTTCTCTTCCCCTATATTTTATATAAAAGTTGCTTGCTGCCCATGCAGAATCTATGCTATGCTCCTGCAGGAGGGTGGATGGTAAAAACCCATCAAAGAGACTGCCTACAGCTAGACAGGCAGGAAATTGCAACCCCCACTGGCCTGGGTCAGGTAACTCCCCTGGAGAGAGACCCTTAAAACTCTTTGGTGAATCCTCTGAGATGTTGACTAGGAACAGAGTCAACATCTTCCCTTTCAGATCCACAGTAACACTTGTGTAGTATATCTTGGTGCTTATTAACAAGCTAAACTACACAAGCTCCTACAAACCCCAATACATACTTATTTTAAAATACATGCCTTATAAAAATCAGCGGGCTATAGCTACAAGCAAAAATCTTTATTGGTTTAGATGTTGATACAACCACTCCTTTGTGCTTCAAGTGCTTTGAAAAAGGGGAGACATTTAAAATACAGAGAACTCTGAAAACTACAAAAGTTAGGCAACCACAAGGTATCCTGTCTTGTAATGCTGGTTTTACAACTCAGTATGGGATCAAATTTAAATCTTTTGAAGCACTTTGCAAAAGAAATACAAAGTCCAGTAGGAAAAACTACCAAAACCAACAAACACCAAAACCCAAAAAAACACCAACCAACCAACCAGTTAAAAAGAAAATAAACCAGAAACCAACCCAAAACCAAACCAAACAAAAATAGCAAACTAACAACAAACCAACCTTCAAATCATTACAGCGTTGCATTAGAGAGTCTCCATCTATGTCTAACAATGAAAGAATATCAGAAATTAGATAATTTGACCTGTCTTAGATAGAGTAGAAGAACATAAGATGGTCTCCTTTTGTATGGCTTAGCCAGAAAGCTCTTACAAAGACTTGAATATGATGATATTTTTTCACTAAAATATATATTCTGGGCATGGAAAAAGATTTCTCAATGGAAATTTTGATAAAAAGTAAATTCTCAAGCAAAAATACTTCTCAAGAATTCAAGAACTGAGAATGAAGCAAACCACTTTAATGAAAGGTCTCTGGCCATTTTTTTCTTGCATAGTTGGGCTTGTTTAGCTTAGGAGGGTAGTCTTGCAGATAACCAAAGACCACAACACCTACAGAAAGGTAAAGCAGCAAGTAACTGACTTGATTTTTATGACTTAACACATGTAAATGTATTTAATCTATTGCTTTGTCATGTATAATTCAGTAAGTTAAGGCTAGCTTCTGGTGGCAGATCAAAACTATGACAAATATATATACAATTCCCCTGAGAAAACATAAGATTAAATTCTGTATTTCACTTCATCTGGAAAGGAAAGATCATTAGAGAAGAATATTTCAAATGTTTAAAGAGCATTTAGAATTTCATGTTTTATATCACATGAAGGTGAGGTACTTTTCCAGCCTAACTCTTTGCTAAAATATTTCTGTATAATTGGAAATGTTTATACCTGTATTTTTTTAAAAACCTCTGCTATCCTGCAATCCCCCTCATTTCATTACATAATTAGAAATTGTTTTTCTCTGTATAGCAAGCAGTTTTTTTTCTTGGCACAATTACTGGACTGTATCTTGCAGATTTTTCTCTGAAGTACTGAAATGGAAGGATACCCCCATTAGCCCTTGCCCCCAGCTCCCTTAACTCTCCAGGCAAGTTTGATGAGTCACACTTTTTCCTTTAAAGCTTTAGGATCTTGTGCCAAATTCAAGCACTGTTGCCAACTACAGTGATTTTATCACGAGTCTCAGGATATTTAAAGCCCTAGCTCCAGTACTCATTTGGTAACATTAGAATCTCTGCTTTCATTAAAAATAAATAAATACATAAAATCAAAGCTTTAAGACTTGAGAAGTGTGGCAAAAGAACAAAAAAAGCCCCATGCAACAACAAAACAAAACAAAACCCCGCAGAATATATAAGGCTCAAGGAAACCCAGATGGGAAATGAAAACAGAATCCTACGTAATAGAAATATCTTGCAATCTGTAAGGTCCTTTTTACAAAATGTAAAAAAGAAAAAAAAAAAAAAAGAAACCCATCCCTATTAACAGAAAAATTTTGCAATTTCTAGTGTAATTTACAGGATGTAAGGATTCTCCTGGTGCTGAAACACCTGAGGCTGGCAATGCTGTAATCATTACTCATGGTAAGGGAGTGCCTCCAGAATCATGTGAAGGGAAGAATTTGACCTAAAAATAATTTGACAGTCTAATCATGTTATTTACATAGTTCCTGGCTTCTGAGATTAAGCACAGGCACGAGTTCAGGAGGACCTTACAAGGTTTGTAGGACTTTACTGTTCTTGATCCCTGAGACAAGAGGACAGATCAAGGTGCAGGGTGTGGCTGTGTTTGGAGTCCCAGGAAACTGTTGGGAAAATTATAAATGTTTTGACACTACCCACTATGAAATATTCATCTTTCAACCTTGCAGTTCTCTGATGACCACGGAAGAGTGGGGGTAATAATCCAAATAGACACTTCAATTCTCTTCTAACATTGAGAAATTACAATATCTTGCATTTGTGAGATCTTTAATAGACTTACAGGGAACACATCCTCGCAAACATATCTTAAAGGAGAACATCTTTCCAAAACCCGTCTACTACATTCTGGAATATAATTTTTCCTCAGATATAACTGTATGTTCTCAGTTTTCTTGGCCAGCAATATTATTAAACCTTTTGATTATCTGTGATGTAATGCCACGAGTTTAGTTAGAGCAACTTTCTCCACATCAGCAATTCTTCATATTTGCTGACACAATGTTTTACCATCTGTCAGCTTTTCAAATTGCCTCTACTTTCTTTCTAGGCTGCCTATTTTTTCCTTCAGAGAAAGGAAAGAAAGAAGGAAAGAAAAAAAAGAAAAAGAAAAAGAAAAAGAAAAAGAAAAAGAAAAAGAAAAAGAAAAAGAAAAAGAAAAAGAAAAAGAAAAAGAAAAAGAAAAAGAGAAAGAAAAAGAGAAAGAAAAAGAGAAAAAGAGAAGAGAGAAAGAGAAAGAGAAAGAGAAAGAGAAAGAGAAAAGAAAAGAGAGAAGAGAAGAGAAAAAAAAGAAGAGAGAAAGAGAGAGAGAGAAGAGAAGAGAAGAGAAGAGAGAGGAGAGAGAGAGAAGAGAAGAGGGAAGGGAAGGGAAGGGAAGGGAAGAAGAGAAGAGAAGAGAAGAGAAGAGAAGAGAAGAGAAGAGAAGAGAAGAGAAGAGAAGAGAGAAGAGAAGAGAAGAGAAGAGAAGAGAAGAGAAGAGAAGAGAAGAGAAGAGAAGAGAAGAGAAGAGAAGAGAAGAGAAGAGAAGAGAAGAGAAGAGAAGAGAAGAGAAGAGAAGAGAAGAGAAGAGGAGAGGAGAGGAGAGGAGAGAAGAGAGAAAAGAAAAGAAAGGAAAAGAAAGGAAAAGAAAAGAAAAGAAAAGAAAAGAAAAGAAAAGAAAAGAAAAGAAAAGAAAAGAAAAGAAAAGAAAAGAAAAGAAAAGAAAAGAAAAGAAAAGAAAAGAAAAGAGAGAAAAGAAAGAAGGAAGGAAGGAAGGAAGGAAGGAAGGAAGGAAGGAAGGAAGGAAGGAAGGAAGGAAGGAAGGAAGGAAGGAAGTTAAATAAAAATTTTAAATAACAGACTTTAATGCTGCACAATATTAGACTAACCTGTATGTTCTGACATATCTGTGGTGATGTTTTTGCCCTAATAATTTTACCTGTACAAGTCACTGGAAAAAAAAAAATCCCACAGCTAGAACCATCAATCAACCATCACCACCATCACCACCACCACCACAAAAGAATATACCCTAAAACATGGTTATGTAGCTGCTCTGGAATGCAAGAAAAAAATTGATTTTTTTTTTAAGTTGTTATTGTTAAGATTTTAACTTTCTTTAGTATTTTTACTTCATGGAGCATGATTTCCTAGCTTCCGTCTATTGAGGAATATATCTCAAAAGATCAAGATAATTATCAAAATTATGGAGGTTTTATATGAATGGCCATTTATAATTGATAAAAACTCACAGGAATAGGGTTCAAGAAGTATTTCCAGTAATTTCTACATCTGCTCTGAGATTTTCCTACAGCATGTTCCACTTCGATATCAAAGATGTCATTAGGCAGAGTGAGGTAAAACCAGCCAACTGACCACGTAATCAAAAGTTTAAAATGCAGAAATGCATTCACTAGAATAGCTTATTAAGCTTTCCTTTCTCAAGAGGACCTGAACTGAATTTATTTCAGGTTTTTCAGTTTCTCTTAAATATTCTGGTCAGATTATATTTCAACTCAACAGTAAAATGCAGATCAGCTGTCAGTGTTGAAGAGAGGAGGGGAAGATAAACTGGCTAGATCTGCTGATTCATCTCTGTGTAGCTGACTCCTGAAGTGTACCATTCTTACGATTTTGGGTTTTTTTGGCTGTGACCTTCAAGCCATGTCCTCTTCCCCTTTACAAACAGAGAAAGTAAACAATGGACAAACTGTTTTGGGCTGGTGGAAGAAAAACACAGCAACAGAAAATTTGTCCTTCTTAAAAAGGTTAAGTTTGTATCTCCACCAAACTAACACAATCATCTGTACTATTAAAAGGGATCTTTCTAAAATATGTTATTTTCTCTCATTAAGTTTTTGTATTCACAGTATGACCTATGAGAAAAATACCTTCTCTTTACAAAATCTTCAAATACTCTGGAAGCCCTAAGATTTAACAAGATGACAGAAAGAACACAATCATTTCTGCTTTGAGTCATACCCAATAAAATATGACAGTTCTGAAGAAAGGAAAATGTCATTCCACCTTGAATCAAATTTTGAATACAGTAGTAATGAAATTATCACTTCCCTCACACAAATACGTGAACAATGCAAGTTTCACACAGCTCCAAGTTTAATTTGCTAATGGAAAAATTGCCTATTGCTCAGAGAAGTCTGTGTGAATGCTACTGTTTTGTAATGGGGTCTGCATTACAATATTTGATTATATTCTGAGGGGTTTTGTGCAGCAAAAATACCCACTGATGTAAAAATGAAAAGACTAGTTGGACTATCAGGAGCACTGAATCAGGCTCTATGCTGATATTGCCAGGGTTTATTTCTGCCTTAACAATACATAATAACAATTTCTAGCAGGTCAGGTTCCTATTAAATATCCATTGCAACTTGACTTTTGGCAAAATATGTAGTTTTACAAGGGAAACAAAAGCTACAATTCTCTAAATGAAAGCAGAGGATACATTAGGCTTCATGTAGCTTTTCTTGCCAGAAATGATTGGTGAAGCCCATCTACTGGATTTTATTTATTTAGTAATTGTGCAGTAGTTTTCCAATTCCATGCTGACTTCCAGGAATGAAGAGTTACAATAATAATATGCAGTATAGTGTGAGGTTTTTTTTCCTCTAAATAGCCATTTTGCATGATGGCTAGATCAGGCATGGGGATGACCCCTGAAGATATTTCTCTGTTACTCTTCAACAAAACATGTTGTGCTCATTCACTGAAGGTTTCTCTGCAGGTGACATCAAAGAAAAACCAACCAGACTCTGCCAGAGCTGCATCCCGTATTGCTCTTGATATTGTCCGCAAATCTTTTGCTATTATAAATTTTGTTGCTGAGTCTGAATTAAGCATCAGATTTCAAACTGAGGTCTAGAGCTGAGTTATTTCAAAATTTTATTAGGAGTGAGGAACTGAGGCCAAAATAAAAAATATCTCCCACTTTATAAAATGTGGGGCATACTGTAAGAAAGAAAAAGAGTATTCTAACTTCAGAAATTGCAAGGCACAGTACAGGAAAGGAGAGGAGGGTTCTTTTTTTTTAAGTGCTCTTGCTCAGTCAAGACAAAATAAATACATGCACTATTAAAATATCTTCTGATAGAATTTTATGTTGATTTGCTTTTCCATTAGAACATACTTTTTGTTTATCATCCTATTTTCTATATTAGTCATGAGGAAGTTTGGTCTCGTAACTTCTCCTTTGGTTTCATAAACATTTTATTTGACTAAAAGCAATTCTTCATATTTATATTTAATTATTCATATTTATTTATATATTTAATTCTTCATATTTAATTCAGTCTAGCACCTCTCTTCAATCTCAGCATACACAGACATCCCTTTTAATCTTTTCTAGTCTTGATAATTTTATTTCATTCCCACCAGGTGACTAGTGCCTCCAAAACTGGGAAATCCCATTTTGTTACGTAGTCCTACTATAGCAGACAAACAGCAGTTTTTTCCTTGTTCCCCAATTACCTAGATCATCCAAGTACAATCTACTCTCACATAGAATTACTAATTTTTTTAGTAAGATAAGGCGAACTTCAACAAATATTGTATTTGTTGTCTGCAAAATACTAAGGCACAAACATTGATCTTTCTGTAGATTTTCTTCAAATCTTTATTTGGTTGTAATTTCAGTTATGTAGCACAAACAAAACCATTTTGTTCCAGCTCTTATCAACATCAGTGTCTTTCTTTGCAAACTTCTTGAATCAGCATTCCTGTGTCAGTGATTACAGATACTCCAAACAGAAAACTCTGCCACTGCTATTCCTGTGTGGGCACCTTAGTTTTTGTGACACTCATTCTTAACTGCTGAATCAGAAGAAACAGCCTTCTGACAGACACTTTAGACTTCTTCACTAGCTGCCTTCCTCCCCTTAGGATGTTTTGGTTTGGGGTTTTCTGGTAGTAGAAGGAAAAGAAACTCCTAAACAAACAAACAAATGAACAAAATCCAATGCAGAGGCTACAGCTGGGATCAAAATTTTTCCAACCCACAAAACTCCATTTAGTCAAATCCCAATATAAATGGCACATTCCCCTCTTTCCTTCTGTTTTCTTCATCCATTGGAAAGATGTGTGACAGTCTGACTCCACTGATTGTTAACTCTCCCATGACTGAATGCCAAAAATATCCCAAAAAAATTTACACATACAGAAAAAGCATCCTGCATTAAAACATTTTCTCTTTCAGTTCATAGAGAAGGATATTCAAGGAAATTCAGTGAGTAAATCAATGGCAAGGTAATGGCCTGTGCAGCAAGAAGCTAATTATAGGGAGACAAAATGGAGGAACAATTATTCTGTATTTCACTTACCATGTGTTATCCTGAGTCCCCACTACCTTGCAGGCAGTAATTCATTAAAATATGCAGCATTCTGGTAATAGTGAAAATGTTGATTTACTTTATCATAGACAAATTGTTTATACAAAGACATCCATTCTACAAAATAAATATATTTTATTACCTAAATATGGGAAAGAAAATAAGAATTTTCTAAAATAAGGTCATTCACACGGCCGTCTGTGAAACATAAAATCTTTGGTATGTTTTTCACATAAAACACTGTTCTAAATGCGAGTGGATCTGTAACCTCAGAGATTAATAAAAGAAATCCTTTGGTTTGTTTGTTGTGGTTGCTTTTATTCGGGTGATGAAAATAGAACAAAGCAGACTATGTTCAAACAGCAGTTATTCAGTAGTCTTTACAGATATTGTCTGAATCTAATTGGATTTTAATGAAATGATATTTCCTTTGTGATAAGTACATAAAAATTATGTTTTTAATTAACATCACAAGGTATAAGCTATAGATACCAACCCTCAACTGAAATAATATTACTTTAATGTTTGCTTCATTAAAAAAAGGACAGAAGTAATAACAACGTAGCAAGAAACGTGTGTAAACTAACTGGACAATGATTAGTGCTGGACCCTTTTCATCCCAAGGAGCCGAGCAATTTTCCTCACGCCTTTTTCATTTACTACTTCTCAGTTCAGTGGTGTTTAGTCATGAAAGAGTTTACAGAGTTTGTTTACACACTTGAAATACATTTTTGGGGGGAAACAACCACTTGGACTGGAATATCAATATGTCAGGCAAAGTATAAAATAAAATAAGTTTTCAAGGGAGTCTTGTAAGCAAAAGTATAACAAAAAAAAACCAAATGAAAAGTGATAAAGAAACAGTGATGTCCTGGCACAAGGAACCCTTGAGATACTATGCTTGCCAGTAATTATTTCTATGGCTTGTTACAATGTAACACTGCAAACATAGAATTGTAGAATAATTTAGGTTGAAAAACTCCTCTAAGACCACCAAGTCCAATCAAACCCCCAACACTGCCAAGTCCACCCTTAACCCAGGTCCCCAAGTGCCACATCGACACATCTTTTAAATACTTCCAGCGATGGTGACATAACTACTTCCCTGGGCAGTCCGTTCTAATGTTTAACAACCCCTCAGGTGAAAATTCTGTCCTAATATCCAATCTAAACCCCCCCTGGCACAACTTGTGGCCATTTCCTCTCATCCAACCACTTGTTACTTGGAAGAAGAGGCTGAAACATCCTCGCTACAATCATTTTGAATGTCCATAGCAGGTAAAACCAAGAATCTGTCTAAACTTTCCAGTCCTGTCTCAGGTAGAGGCTGGCCCTGATCTTTGGAAAAATAATATGGCAAGTATAGACTGATAATGCTGACTCAGTGTCTGCCGATTGATAGACTCATTCTCCATACCAGCATGATCTATTTATCTGTTTATTCAAATAACTTGGGAGCAAAGAAATACCCTACCAGGGCACCACTTTGACTTATATTTTCCAAGAGATAAGTGAACAGTCAGGAAAAATGAAAAAAAAACCCAAAATAATTTTTCCTAAGTACCTTAATTGTGCTACCCATTGGGTACAAAATCATTACGTTATTATTTTGCTTCAACAGCTACAATGAATTAAGGGAAAGAGTCAGGACACAGAACTACTTCTCCTCCTGGGTCAGAGCAGCTCTGTGTTGCCCTTTTTAGTAAAGGCTTGACAATAAATTTGATATAATGTGAGACATACATCAAACAGATGGCAGTTCAAGGTATAATGCACAGTACTCAAGCGGGCAAGAGAACAAAGAAAAAAAAAGCTAAGTAAGCTCAGAAGTTTAAGCCACAGCAAGTTATTTATGTTTCCAAGGTGTTCATCCTTGCAAGAAACTGACAGTGAGATTTCTCTTGGCCAGAATCTGGGCCAAGTGGAGTGAAGGAAAATCACTTTATCAGTTTAAAATGTGTATTGTAAGGTAGACCAAAATTCTAATCTAGATGGTTTGACTTGCTCCAAGACCTATGGTCTGTCTCTGCAGCTCTGTCTCTAAAGCAGAGTGGAGTGGTGTTTCTTATGTCCTTGGGGTAGGGAAATACTTGCATCACAAGCACAGCTCTGAACCCTGAGTCCTGCTTGGCACCTTTGTTCTTTCTGCTTGTAATTTTCATCCAAAGAAAGAATTGAGAAATATTAGTCTGTAAAGGCCTCCATTGTTACGGATGTAAAAGAGCATCCTTACCTGGTCACTTCACCCTGGAGAACCTGGATGAAAATATTTTTGCTTGGAAATATTCAGACCCTTTTCAATGGCTTCATTTGGTGCTCCCTGAGACTCCCATAATTTATTCATACTGAAGTACACTTACCATTATGTATCTGCAGTATCATTATTTGAGTTTGTTATTCTGTAACATTAGCTTAAACATTTTATAAACTGCTGTGCAGGTGACAAGTTTATTAAACCAGGGAAGATAATCGTTGTACAGAAAGAGCATTACACCACAAGTTTCACAGAATTGTATTGTATTTATCCTATTTGTTGTGTGACAAAAAAGGACTGTACTTTTCCATTGCTAAAGTCAAAAATGTAAACATTCAGACATTCAAAAAGGGACTTTAAACCATCCAAATGCAGATGATACAACATGAGATTTATATTCAGCCTTAACCCACAATCCTGTGCTTAGAAATTCATTAGATACCCAGATATTTCTGGGCTTTTAGTAAGGACAAAGGGAAAGCTACCCTCTGTCTCTACCTCCAATCACAGAACTGGTCAATTAACGCTAATGTTCTGATCTGTTTGAATATCAGCTTTGATAATTTAAACTGGGATGTTTTCTAACAATACTAGACATACCCTCCTCATGTAGAGAGCCTGCATACAAATTTCAGGGATATAAAAAGGGATCTTCAAGTTGTTCAAAACATCTAACAAAGTGTATGATATATTTTAAACTTATTTGTATCAGGCTTTTCACCACAAATTACACTGCAGTCACTTTCATGTAGGTGTATACTGAGTGCAATAGAGTCATAACATCATTTATATTGGGTAGTATGGAAACTACCTTAGCGTATAATAACTGATAGTGATGTTAGAAGTAAATCCTCTAATGAGAGCATAGAGAAATACAAGCAAATTAATTTTCCACATACATTTAAAATAAAATGCAGTGACTTAAAAACAAGTAGCAGAAATCACTACTCTGAATTAAAATTTTTCCCTGATAGGCCTATTCCTTATTCCTAATCTTGCTTCCTTAGTGTGTTGTCTAAAATAGTTCATTGAAACTGAGGGTTGAAACTGCAGTGCTGCATTTAAGATAGTTGTAAAAAATGCATTAAACTCTGTGAAGGATCTGGAAATAATTGGTGTCTCTCAACATATGTCAGTAACAGAAACAGAAACACAACTGAATTTGCAAAGACATTTTAAAACTATATTTGAGAATGTTTATTACATATTTCTTTTTCTAACTGGATAAACCTGCAAGATCCCATCTTTGTAGCTAGCCATAAAAGAATAAAAACCCGTGATTTCTGTGGTGCTTAGTAATGTGCATATTTTCTTTCAGACTAAAAATATTTTATCACATTGCTTTATTGAAGAAATCTGATGGGATTATCTTCTGTCAGTGTTCTCACAATGGCAATACTGCTCAAGAGCATTGAGTGCACCCTGTATCAACCCAGCTACGCAAAGTCCTCACTGGTCATGGCAGATACTCTTGTGCAAGTAAAATATTTTTGAGCAAAAATGGTTTTATGGAAGATGGAGGGAGAAATTAATGAGGGGCTGGGGGTGGGCTACAGAGTTAATCATTTAGCTTTGAAACATTCATGCTACAGTGAAATGGAGTTCGATCTGCAGGAGGTGCAAGTAGGGAGGTATTTTCAAACAAGGTAAAACCTGGTAACTGCATAAAGGCAGTGAAAAATCCCAGTCAGTACTCCCATAAATTAAATTAAAGACCTGGAAACCTTGCTCTAAGAAACTTCTAGCAGTAAGAATTTCTAACACTATTTTTTTCCCCCGACAAAATATTGATCTCATATGAATACTCATTTCTATCTTGACAACAATTTTAGGAAGCAGTTCTGAGCTGTTTAATAAATGTTCCAGAACCACAGACAGAAGTAAAACTGCAAGTACTGGCGGAGGTAAATAAAGCTCCTTCAGAGCACTGAGACAATTCCATATTTGTAATGATCTAGAAAGCACAAGAAAGTCAAGGGAACACATGCAACTAAAAGACCAACTTTTGTAATACCTGATTTATCTTTGTCATGTGACCATAGATAGAACAAAATTATGCCAGAGGCTGACTGAGTTAATCTGAGTCCAAAAGCCACTGAAATATAGTCATATTTTAACTCTCTAAGTTCTAATAATAATCCTATTAATAAAAATGTTGCTAAAAATGTATATGGTACTTCCAACTTGTGACTCATCAAAATAAAAAAAGAGCTTGCATTTTTAGTACCTTAAACTAATTTATATCCCTATCATTAAATACTAAGAAAACTGCTATTACATCAACACTCATCCCCAAAACATTGCTGACTACACTCATCAGACTTTCCTCATCATCACAAAAATTGTTCCTGACTGAGCATTTATTCTCGCAAAATTTTTATTCCTGCAAAACATGGAGCAAATTGTATACAGTCTTGAAATGTCTCTTGAGCAAACAGTCGAGAGCTATTAATAAACAAAATGTGACATGAAAATTCAGGGTATTTTAACTGCCCCAAAAGACATTTCTTGGCAACTCTCTAATGACTTATTGTAAAAATATTTATATATCATCTTTTTTAAAACATATCAATAATCTTGGAAGCTTCACAATATTATTATAGATTATTCATGATTTTCCATTAAAAAAGCTTCAGGAAATATAATGGAAAAAAAACCCAAAAAAATTAGCCCAGCAGATCTGCTCACCAACATTAATAAAAGGCAGTAAACATTTTTCAAGTAACACACAGAATACAGATGCATTCAGTAAATGAACAATTTTTAGAGGTGATGCTCTTTTTCACCCTCTTCTGTTGTTTCCTTATTGTGGGAAGTAAAATAACAGACTATAAATGAAAATGTGAAACTAATCTCTGAATTTATTATTCTGATCACTTTGCTTGTCTGACCAAACATGTTTTCTCTTGCTATATCTGATTTTCTCTATTTAATAACATCCTATGCATCTACCAGAGTAGGTCCATGACCATAAGAATGATTTTGATTGCAGTAGTATGAATGGATTGGTAAAAATGGGAAAATACAAATTTGTTTTTGACAATCAATAAAAAAAATGAAGGGGGAAAAAAAGAGAGATGTAATAGTAAAGGTTTTTGTTTGGTTTCCAGATGTTAAACATTGAAAAAGAAAATATTTTAATTTTCAGTTAAATCCATGTATTATTTTTGCACCTTGCCGCAAACACCCAAATCAACAAGAAATGGTTGTATTTGGCACAATGAACATAAGCAAACTAAATACAGTTGGTTTGGCAAACAGAGGGAGCAAAGTTGCCACAGTATATCATGCAAAGTGCCACACAGAGCAAGCTTGACAGAGGCACAGTATCCACACAGTGACCAAGAGTGGCTCTGTGACATAAGTCATGCTCTCAGGTGTTTCCACTGTCCACAGTGGGGGCACCCATGCCCTTAATTGCAGACGCCCTTGACTGCAAAAGCAACAGCAAGCCTTGGGATGGGTGTGGCTTTGCACTGACACTGCTTCCCAACACGTAGATGAGCCCTCGAGCAGACACTGCTGTATTCCTAACACTTCCATTAAAGAAGCTCACAGAGCTTGCCTCTTCCTGGCACTTGTCCTGGTTCCTTGGTCCTTCCAGATATTGCCAAATTAAGATATAAAGGAATGAAAGAGTAGCTTTTCACTTCCTTGTCGTTTCAGTGGGTTCCTGCAGGGTTTGTGCCAGCTTAGATGCTCAAGTCATATTTGATTAAGCTAACTACAATCAAGGAGGAACATTTCCTGGCCAACTCTAATAATTAAATAACAGAAACAGTACTACCAAATCTGTTGCCCATCATGGTATGCAATCAGAGTGCCTATGCATGTAAAGTAATTACAACTGTGGTTATCCCAAGCACAATTCCGTACAATTAAAGGCAATAGATTTTCCAGCACATTCCCCTGATGTGTAATCCTCCTGTTGATTTTTTTCTGTATTCTGTTAGAAATCATGTAAAAGTGTTGCAACTCAGAGGAGAGAGTAGTCTAAATATTCCATCTGTGATATATGTTGGTTGAATCTTATGAATCATGTTTATTTCTTTTTGATTGAATATGAGTTTTTATTTCAGAGTGGATGGCTATGTATTAAAAAACTTAACAATGCTACCTTATAGCATCAGTGCTATAGATAACAGATTGTAGATTACGAATGCATATTTGGCATAGGCAACAGTGTTCAATGGCATGAGGTATCCTAACAGATTCATCTGGTTTTCAATCACTTTTGACTGCTTGCAAATACGATACCTCTTTCAGTAGGTGTCAGAGTTTGCAGCTCTCTGCCATGAACTTAGACAAATTTTGTGACAGACTGTTGTCACTCACAGCTGTTTGTGTCTTAAAAGCTGCTAGTAAACAATTGTCAAGGAACCAACCTCGCGTACGCCTAAGGAAAGTGTGTTCTGAGTGAGCCACCATTTGGATGTCTTTATGTTCTAGCCCAGATTCATTCCACAGCTTGTGTTACACTACACTTAACTTTCTTCAAAGTTAATCCTATATGATCCTTAGCGTATCTGCAGTTAGGCCAATTTATTTTGCATATGAGGTCCATTTAATTCAATTGTTTGATGGTTTTGTTGTGATGCTTGGTTTTTCTTTAAGAAAAAAGATAATGTATATTTAGTCTTAATATTTAAAAAGGGATACATGCATGAATGCATATTTGTGCAGGTGTACATACATATTTTGCTATTATAACTGTGATTAGTGGGCAGTTAGTAAATAAACATCAAGTAAATAGCCAGAAAAACTATGACATTTTTAGAATAAAATGAAGAAATGAATGCTATGTTTTATATGAAGCAGCGTCCTTAGTGCATTGTATCTCAATACAGGTTGTTGCACAAGGGTAAGAAATCTAGGATTAGTGCTGCAAAAAGCACACTTGTCATTTCAAATTATATCAGATGAGCTGAGATCGGTGTGTAGTGGTGGTGAGAAGGGCTGTTGTTTTCATCAGTGTTTACCTGACATCTCTTATATGTTAGAGATTTTAAATGTAAAATTTTTACAGGTAGCTGTGTCCTGGCATGGACTCTGTCAAAGTCCACAATACAATATAAGCAAATAAGTACATTTTAAGTAAAAATACAAACATTTCAGACTATGGCTTCAAAGCAAATCTCAGCTGAAATTCCCATGTACGCTATCAGAATAATTCTTACTGAATATTGAAATCCTGTTAAATCTTACCCTTTTGTATGGCTGCCTAGGAGCCTTTTAGCCTGACCGCATTTCAAAAACCAGCAGGGTGATGAAGATCACTGTGCATGTTCCATATAGTCATCTGCTATTCCAGATTAATTTTAATAATTTTCAGTTTGCTTTATATGATACCACTGAACATATGGCAGCAACTTCAGAAAAATGACAGGTTCTTAAGACTATCTGCAGAGATCAGAACACAACAAAATCCTTGTGTGCAGATACATATGAACCAGTATAAGTTTCAGTTCTGCATTCTAACTATTCAGCTTTAGTGCCCATCTAAGTATGAAAGCTCATTGTGAAAGATACCCATGGAATTAGAATCACTCATATCTTCCACACTTGCAGGTTTAATCTGGAAAGACCAGGGAGAGAAAACAGGGAAAGCTGTCTTTTTTTTCTTTAATTTATTTCTTTAGAATCTGGACCACCGTTTGTGAGGGCAACTCCTCTTTCTGAGGATTATTAATTGGAATAGTCCTCCATCTATAGTAGTAGGCTTCAACTACTTGCTTAACAGCTACCACACCATTTCTAGGTTTCTTATCTAGAGAAGCTCATTTTAACATCATCTGAAGCACCTGTAACAGAGCTGTGGCGTACCTGTCTATAATTACAGCTTCCACCATTTTCTAGGGCTTACTTGTTTAAAAAAAATCCTACCTAATGTCATGCATACCTAGTGAGAAGTCATGGGGACAGACATGAACAATACCATCACATAATTTCCCTGAACTTTATTTTGACTCATATTGAGCCTTGAACCTGTCATGAGACTGTAAAGTTTTCAGCAAAACAGTGCAGTCCATAGATGGTAGAAGTTTTGCTACATAACAATATAAAACACTACAATCAGGCTGAACAGGTTACTGTATATTTATCTGTGATGGTTACCTTTTACTATTATGCATTTAAGTACAGGAACTCCATGATATTGAATGAAATTGAATTTTGATGTTTCCTCCATTCTTACCAGTCTGCCACCATGTAATTCAAATGAAAAAGAAGTAACATGTGTTGTGCTCAAAGCTGAGTAAAGCTCATCGTACCGTCAATATGTGTTGCATTTTATTTTAATTTCCCAAGGTCCATGCCAAGGAGTTGTGCATTCCAAAAGTGTCAGTACATGGTTATGCTTAATTCAATAAGCTTCTCAGCATAATATCACGTCACTAATGTTTACACTCTAATTGAAGAATAAATTAGTAAAAACAACAAAAAGGATGCACCAAAAATCTTCAGTTCTGTTCCATTTGACTGAATTTTCACAAAGGACATTTCTTCCCCTTCTTTCTTCGCCCCACATACCCCCTCACAGATCAGTCTCTGTTTATAGTCTACTGGTCAGATTCTGGTCCAGCTGCAGCATCTTGTAGAAAAAAGCTGACCTCAGAAGAACTCTAAACAATTTTGTACAGATAACAAAGTGGTCTACTAGTATTGAATGCACAGATTAATGGCTCTAATAGAAAAAATAGAAAAAAATAATGCCTTATTTCAAGATCAACAATCGTAGAGAGTTTTGTCACTTTGTGTTCAATATTCCATTGTATTATGATAGGAAGATTAAATCTGAAATTTTTGACTTTCTGCAATAATAGACTCAACCTTAAGCATCGCATTAATGTCATTATTTGCATGCAATAATATATGTAAAGAGCAAAAAATCAAAGCAAGATAGAGGGTATTTATTTTTCGCCCACTTTGTCACTTTTTATATATCAATTTTCTGAGCTCTAAATGAGCTCTCCTCTTTCAGACAGTGGTTGTGGGCCTGCTGATCCTCCTTGGGATAGTATTGGGATGTGAACCTGGGATATTTAGTAGCCCTGATCCAGCAAACAAACTTCAAGACTTTCCTACAAAGTAGCAACTTAACAGGGGAATAAATGAATTCACACTGCTTAATCACAGACACATAGAGCTTTCAAGAGAGCGAGACTCCCTCCACCATAAAGAGAGGGGGATAAGTGTCTCCAATGAGTCAGGTCTTCTGCTTAGGCACTGACCTTAAGCACTTAAGTGCTCTAGTTATGTGCCTAAAATTAGACAGCATGAACTCCCCCAAGTCTATTGATAACCAAAATGGCATGACTCATAAATCTATTTAAGTCTGCCCAGTGTTCAGTACAACTCAGTCCCAGCTGGGACTTTGAGGTTCTAGCATGATATGTATGGATCATAATAAAATGCACAGAATCCCTTTCCCTTAAATATAATTATGCAAAAGATCAGCATTTCCAATTAATTCTGTCTTATATCTCTATTTTAGAATAGTAGCAAATGTCCTTTGGAAGTGCCTACTTCTCTGCTGACCCTAATTGAGACTAGAAGGTTAGCTTGGAGTAGATACCCAAGTTTCAGGGGGTTGTAGTCAGGTGAGTCAAATCCTACCCAGCATGATTGGGATTACAGTTTTGTTACAACAAATGACAGAAGAACATACTGACTGGCCCTGATGCATATTAAAGTAATGTCGAAAGTCACTAACTAAAAATAGCCTTTGTTTCCAAAGACTGCTGAACAATGATCATATGAATGTTACAATAATAAGGTAGTCAGTTTGAGTAGATAATAGGTATTGCCATTTTCTTGTACAAGTCATAGTAGTACCATATAACATCCACTTTGCATATGCTTAAATGACACCAAAACCAGTTTCTCTCAACTTTCTTATTAAGAACAGAGAGACATATGTGCTGAACATCCAAGGTAAGATGTAGATCCTGTAACACCATTTCTTTCCATTCCAGAAAAGTTTCTGACAATAACTGACAAATAAAGGGCCTTTCTTTCAGTCACTGAGAAGTAGGAAAGGAAATGTTTGAAGGATTAATGGAGAAAGAAACCTCCTGACCTCCTTCCTGTGTAGTCTGGGTCACAGAAATGTCCTCTTTCAGAGAACATATTGGCAAAGAGCCCATCTCAAACAAAACAGGGAAAGGGAAAGAGAAAAATGCTTTAAAATTGGCTTTTCTCCACTTCCTAAACATTCAGAACATAGAGGGCATGCCTGAATGACCATCCAGCATATTTCTTCTGAGAAAAGTAGGTAAAAAAAACAAACAAACAAACAAAAAAAAGCCCAAACTGTCAGGAAGCTTCAACTTTATGAAATCAGTAGGTAAACAAGTAAAATTACTGCAATCCAATTGGACTGAATGACAGAAAGGAAATGCACTAGCATGCATTCTGCCCAAAGGTCTAACGGCTTCTCTTACTTGGCATGAATTCTGATAGTTGTTCAATGATCCATGTGTAGATACTGTTTATTTTTGTGTTAAAGGATCACATCACTGCAAAACTTACACATACGAACATCCACATAAAATCTGAAAAAAATCAAGGGCTGATGCACCATGAAAGTTTTAAGGCACTATGTGCCTCTAATAGCTGCTAAAATAGCACTACAGTTAAACCAGACTGACAGTTATGTAGAAAATCTGGCAAAACCAGTAAACAGACATCTTTTTATTATATGATAGAAAACAAATGGGGAACTTTTTGCTTGACCTACAGCTGTCACCAGGTATTACCACTTAGTGTATTTCTCTATGAATACCCTAAAAAACACAGTATCAGCATATCAGTACTTTTTTCACTCCTTTGAGTGTTTATTTTTGTTGCTAGGAAAGTAGCATCCAGAATTTAGGAACCTGTTGATTTAGAGCTGGCACAGGTAAAAGAGCCTTGTCACATCACTGATGCTTAGTGTATGACCACACTGCAAGCACTGCAATATGCTGTCAGCATATGAAAACTAGCTTAAAAATTAGCTAATTCAGATGCCACAGACCTAGCTGGAACAACAGGGAGCTCAGTAAGAACTTCCTGAGTGAATATTCACCCACCTCTCTGGCAGGCAAAACTCCATGCTGTGTGGAGTTGCTCAACTGCTCTTGGTAGCAATAATAACTAATCCCGTTGTGCCTCCTCTGCTGTGGTCACAGCAGTGATGGTGGTGTAGAGAGTTTTGGCTTGTTGATTGTGAAGCTCTAAAAGAGTCACAGGTTATTTTTGCACTGCAGCCAGCATGTGTGGTTCAATCCACAGAGAGCTGTCACTGAGAAAGAAGGTGCTATTTTAATGTCATCAAGATGGAACAGGACTTCATACCATTTTCCAGCTCCAGCTCCCCGCACAGATGTTTGAGATGTCAGCCTACATTTCTGTTGTAATTTTTCAAGAAGAAAAGCTTTTGTTTTAAAATCCAAATATTCTGTGTAATTTTTATTTTTTTGGAAGGAAGACTCTCCTTGAAACTGCATCAGATCCAGAGATCCTTGAGGATCAGTATACTTACAATAATACATGGATCATTTATACACTAGACCATACCGTGTCTTTCAGAGTCATCACAGTCTAATATCAAGGCCTCGTGTTCACATCCTGCACTGAGCTATTATAGACTATTGTGTCAGGCTTGCCTGGAAGAGTGGGGAGCACTTGAATGCATGGATTATTGGCGCAATAGACTGTAATGGTATGTCAATTGTCAAGGCCTATGTGGGATACTTTCCTATGCGGATCATTAACAAAGGAGCTGACACTCTATCATGTCAGTGCAGCTGCCAAGTGCACACACCAACTCTGCATATTAACACCCCTTATGAAATTCTGAGTAAGGAGAGTGTGTGCCCACTCCTGGCACTTGAAATTCACTCCATTTATGTATATTTAATAATTACATACGTGCTCATGCTGCAAAAAAAGTGTGGCAGGAAAAAGTGGAACTCCTTTAAAAAAATTAAGCAAGACTTTCTTAATGAGCAGTACATTGCTGTTCTGTAGCACTTCCCAACAGTGACCTCAGAATACTTTACAAACAAAATAGTTTATGTTATCCCCAGGTGACTTGTGGTATCCCCATTCCATACGTGGGGAACTGAATCACTGAATATTAGTTACAGAGGACATTCAAGTTACAACCAACACTCCTGAGACCCAGAAGAAGAGGCAATAGTGTACACTACATGAAAACGTATTGTGAGAGTCTTTACAAATACGTGGAACTATCCATTTCTCTCTCTTTTCCTTCTCTTTACTTGTAAGCAGAGTTCAGTTTTTGCTCACAGCTCTTCTGTCACATGTGCATTTACAGGCATTTCTCCTCTCCTCTCTCTTATTAAAAAATTTAATACTTTGTAGAAGTACTTCAGAACTTCAGAAAACATTTACTTGCATCCAGTGGATGACAGTAGAAAGATGGCTCTTTTTGGTTTGTTCCCTTATGGCCATAGAACATAAAAAATGAAACTTCTGGTTGCAATGTTTTTCTCCCAATATGTCTAGATCTTGATCGAGTCCATTATCACCATTGTTAGTGAAACCAGATTTTACATTTGCGTAATGCTTCAGCTGCAGGTAGTATGTTCTCTGCTTACGGAGATGCATTTTCTTAGTGAAGACAATCTGTTTTCTCTAGGCTGGAGCATTTGTTTGTTTGTATGGAGTGTCAAGAACAACCTTTCCTTACAGGTAAAATGTAAAAAAAAAAATCATCTGCATCAAGGCATTACCTGGACAAGCTCCATCCATTCTTGAACACTGTAAATTATTTTGATTCAATGACCATGATTCTGATGGAAAATTACATATTGTTATCTGTGATGCTAAACCCAAAGGCTGAATCAAAGACCACTGAGGAAAACAAAAACCTTTTTACTGTCATTTAATGGTCAAGAACTCAAGTCTTGGGTTTGGGGAAGATATTCATACAATACCCAGAAGAAAAGGCAGAGAAAGAAATGAGTAACACTCTTGAAAGTTTTTATTTAAATGACTTTAGTAAGACTAAAATAATGAAAATTTTATATGTAGCCAGTAAATCTTTCACTCGAATAACTTGTTAAATTACTTAATGTTTGGTTTTTGATGCTAGCATTGGTGGGTTGTTGTGTTTTTTCCTTTTCTTTTTGTGGGGGTGAGGCACCACAATATTCTAATCAAAATATCAAAATAAACTAAAAATAGTCCACTGTCCCTAAATCTATTTTTATGACATTCTTGACTGAGTGGATATTTCTTTCTGAAAGATTTTAAATTGAAGCAACTTTTTCAAGTCCAGAGGAATGAAACTGACTTAGTCATTAAACAAAAGCTAGCACAAACTTCTAGGTAAAGCAACGGGAATTAAAAATACAAATAAACACAACAACCATAATTTTCCAGCAGTCTATTTGGTTTAAACATAAGAAAAATAGATCTGTACAATGTAGGAGCTAAATATAATAAAAGTTCCAATTAATTATTGCTGAAATTTATTTGTGGAAAGATGGAGAAACCATGAAGCAATTACAACAATAGATAATATAAAAGTAAGGTTAGCGACAAGAAAAAGATACAGCCAGAAGGTTTGAAGATTATGATTATGATACTCCAGTCTGATTTCCTAGAGGATGTACTCATCTCCTGAAGAATGAGCATTCCCAAATATTATTTCCAAGATCAATAGAACTCAGGAGTGAGAAACAGTGAAAACTGGATGTGGTCAAGGTTATGCAAGCTGAAAAACACAAATAACAAGCAAACTGTTTGTAAAGCAAGTGTTGCATCTGAAATAAAGTGATTCCATTTAGTACAGGTTCATTTAAATTTATGAAAGGGTAAGATGCTGTTTTATCTTAATCTGTTTACGGAATCACAGATCACAAAATGGATGAGGTTGAATAGGACCTCTTGAGATCATCTGATCCACCTTGCTTTCTCAGACCAGCATTAACTAGAATAGGTTGTTCACGGCTGTGTTCAGTTGGGTTTTGATTATCGACAAGGATGCAGACTTCAAAAACTCTCTGGACAACCTGTCCCAGTGTTCAGCTATCCTAAGAGTTAAAAAAAAATTTCTTACAGAATTTCCCAAATTTCAGTTGGTGCTTGCCACATTTTGTATTGCCATTGAGCACAAATGAAAAAAAACCTGACCATAGTTTTTACTTCCCCATCAGGTATTAATACACGTGGATAAGATTCCCCTGATCCTTGTTTTCTTCAGTCTGGACAATCCCAGCTCTCTCAACCTGTCCTCATATGAAAGATGCTGCTCTCCCTTAATTTTCTTTGTGGCCCTTTTCTGGAGTGTCTCCAGTATGTCTGTGTCTTTGTTGCACCTGTGAATGCAGAGATGGACCCAGATATGTCTCACTGGGCCTGAGCAGAGGGGAAGGTTTATTTCCCTTGACTATCTAGCAATGCTTTTCCTCATGCAGCCCAGGAAGCAGTTGGAGAGCAATTGCCTTCTTTGCTGCAAGGGGGCACTATGGGCTCATATTCCACCTAATGTCCAACATGGCACCAAGTGTATTTTTTTTTACAAGACTTTTTTCCAGTCAGTCAGCCCTCAGTCTGTACTGGCCATAGAGTCAAATGCAGAACTTATAATTTGTCTTTTCTATACTTCATTAAGTTCTTATCAGCTCATTTCTCCAGCCTGCTGAATGGCAACACAGGCATGTGGTGTATGAGCCATTCTTCCCAACTTCATATCATCTGCAATTTAGCTGAGGGACTACTCTGTCCTAATCCTGGTCAGTAATGAAAGTGCTACCCAGTATTGGTCTTGCTGTCAACCTCTTGGGTGCTTTGCTATTGACTGGCCTCCAACTGGGCTTCATGAAGGTGATCACAGCCCTTTGAGCTTTACAGTTCAGTCCCTTTTAAAGGCACCTCCCTATCTGATTATCTAGTCTGTATTTCATCAATTTATCAGCGAGGATAGAGTCAAAAACCTCGCTAAAGTCAAGGTGAGCATTATCCACTGTTCTCTCCTATGTGTTCCCTGTGTCAAAAGTCTTTTAGGAGTGATAACTTACCCAAAATCCAAGCATGGGACTTTGTGAATGGTACACAGTTAGACAAGTATTTGCAAGCACAGCTACAGAGACACAACTTACTCACTTGAACTTAGTGCATTGTTTTGGGAGATTTGGGATGTGTCCGTGTCCAACTGGATGGAATTCAGCTGAAATAGTTTAATTACTTTTAAAATTTTCTTTCTGAGTATGAAAAGACCACTTTGGATGAAGGTAATTACATGAGATGTTTGAATTCTGCTAGGTTATGATAGTATGGTGATTATTTGTAAGTTATATATCTCCGTTGCTTTCAATCAAGTGTGGCATGCTTAGTTCACAGCCATTTTTTGACAGTGCCAGTGGACATCCATGAGTGTGAAACTTCCAGAATTCACAGCTGCTTCCTTTACTTTATGGCATTTGTACAAATGCCTAACTGCTTTAGATGTAGTAGACTAACAAGTCACAGGGAACTAAATTCACTAAAACATTTATGGAAACTTTTTCTTGCTAATATTATCATTATTTTTTTTACAAGGGCTACATGAAACATGCAGGATTCTCTATTACACAAAGAAAAGCCACATGTGGAGCATGGGATACAGAAATACCAAATAGTACAATTTCCAACTGATCGCGGTTGTTCACTGCTTACTGTAATGTTCTAGAAACATGGTTCAGATTATCTGAATTTGCTTGAGATAAGGGAATGTGCTTTGATCACTTGAGCATTCAGACATGAGCATTAGTTATCTGTTAATCAGTATATTGATTTTTGGATTGTTTGTTTATAAGTGGGTAAAGGACTTGCTTACTGGCTGGTCATTCAACTTCATAACCTAAATGAATGTGGCCAGAAGCTACAAGGTATTGTGATTTTTGGTAACAGAAGTCTTACAAGAAGTACACACATGACATTACCTCAAGAGACTAAAGGATTTGAAACATCTGATTTGGAAATCAGAAGTAACAAACTCTGTGTTGATAGCTTTCAGCAGCCAACCTGCATCTTTTATTATGATTATGCAAACCACTTTTTATTATACAAATAATAATAAATTAATCCATATATTTGACATAGTTGGAAATAACATCATGGGATCTGATATGGTTTTTTAATAAAGTCTTGAAAACATCTGCATTTGCCTGCTATTGCATTCATGTTAAAAAGAAACACCTTTCTTTCAGACAAATGGATCACTTGGGCCCAAATATTCTAAACATCAATAAAACTAATCAGGCTTAATATTGAAAGGAGTATTTAACTGAAGATTAGGCTGTGAAAACAAACTGAGAAGCAGGTTCTTCTCTTTCCTCAACTGCAAACTTCAACTGAAGAAGCTTATCATAATCAAGTGACGAGTTGAACTTAGCACTTACAGTGTCTAGCCTTATGAGCAAATAGTGATATTTATTGATGGTATTAATGTTTCTAAATAGGCTTAGATCTTTTATAATACCACCGACATTTCATTTTATGGAACATGGAATGTAGAGGCTGTAAAGTCATGATTAATATTGCTAACAGTAATAAGTGGAGTGCAATAGTCATTTTTGTGCGTATTTGCTTATATTATGTGAATGCCTTCTGTGTCTGAAGAAGCTCTATAGGGATGCAAATTTCCCCAGGTTTGGAAATTGATTGACTTCTGAAAATATTGCCCAGAGGGACAGAAAAGAGTTCAGATTATACAGTTTAACTGTTAACTGACCAAAGGTTGTGATAGTCACTTAAGAGGTATATATCCTAGCTGTGCAATTAGCTGTATTATTTAATCTTTCTCAGCATGTGCTGCTGTTCAGTAGGGGATTTGAATGTGTTCAGCATCTCAGTTCTGCAGAAAAAGATGCTAATCATCCAAAGACTTCTGAAAGAAAATTACAAGATCAGAATAAAACTGAAATAAGTTTTGAGCAAATGAAGGAAATCAGAACAGAAAATCAGCTCTACCCTTGCCTAGCTTTGTGAAAGGCTGCCAAATTTTGACTGTTGCAGCTGAGCAGTACAGTAAGAGCTCTGAAAGTGAATTGCTTAGATTACCATTTAAGAAGGTCATCCATCCATAAGAATAAACAAAATTTGTGAAATAATAAATATTATCCTATAGTAGAATGGTACAAAAAGAAAAAGGTAATAGGATGGTAAAAAGAACTTTTATCACCTAACCTTCAGGCTAACCTGAAGATAGCAAATTATCAGCTCATCTATGCCTCAATGACCTCCATTCTACTTTTTGTTGTTATGTTTCCATTTTATGGTTAAGTAAATCTCAGTACTATGACCAAAAAATGTACCCAGAATCACATACAAGATTATAGATTACAGACCATACTCTTAACTGGGGTGACCATGCTTAAGTTTCAAGACTTTTCAAATATTTTTTCTCTTGTTTTTTTTTTTTTTTTAAATTTATATTCTTACAATGGCTGCAGGTAGTGATTGTGAAGAAAGCGAGAAAGGATGGAGAATTCCTTATACCTAAGCATTTTAAGAATTATAAAATAAGGAGAAAAAAAAGAGAATCTTTTCATTTGCAACTTAACAGAGTAATTTTTTTGTCTGTTGAAATGGTTAAAAATTATCTAGAATATTCAGACACATGTGCAGTATCTAGCTGTAAAACCAGTCCTTTTCTTCTTGAGTGTAAGATAATGCAAACCTGGTTGACATACAGGAACTGCTGTGAAACAGTGGCAAGTCACTTCAAAGAATATACTGAAAATTCTAATTCTTGGATTACTCTTTCTGTGGCTGTTTTTCAAAATGGAATAATAATCAGGGAACATCACTAGAGATGCCGCACTTTTTGATTTCTTGGCTAGTGGTTCAGCTCTGTCAGTAATATCTGTATCCTGTTCTGTGCTTTCAACAAGGATTGCAGTTTTTCTCTTTAAAGAAGGAGAAAACAGTTATCCGTTTTATTCTGATATTTAAAACTCCCTAGGGCACAGACTACCCTCTCAATGCACAAGCCTGCATCTCCCAATACAGACTCATATAATCATAGAATATTTTAAATTGGAAAAGATCTCTTAGATCACTGAGTATAGCTGGTATCCTGGCATTGCCAAGTTCACCACTAAACCACGTACCTAAGTACCACATCTACCTGTCTTAAATACCTCCAGGGATGGTGACTAAACCATTTCCCTGGGCAGCCTGTTGCAGTGTTTGACAACCTTTTCCATGAAGAAATATTTCCTATTATTCTATCCAAACCTTTCCTGCTGCAACTTGAGGTCTATTCCCCATGTCCTATCCCTAATTACCTGGGAGAGGAGACTGGACCCCACCTGGCTATCAGGTCCTTCACGTACTTGTAGAGAATGATGAGATCTCCCTTGCACCTCCTTTTCTCCAGACTGAACAATCCCACCTCCCTCAGCCTCTCCTCATGTGACTCACACTTTAGACACTTCACCAGCTCCACTGCCCTTCTCTGGACACACTCCAGCACCTCAATGTTTTTCTTGTAGTGGGGGCCCAAAACTGAACATGGAATTTGAGGTGTGGCCTCTCCAGTGCTGAGTACAGGGGGTCAGTCACTCTCCTAGTCCTGCTGGCCACACTATTGCTGATACAGGCCAGGATGCTTTAGCTTCTTGGCCCCTGGTCACAATCTGGACCATATTCAGCCACTGTGTACCAACACCCCCAGGCCTTTTCCATTGGGCAGTTTTCCAGCCACTCTGTCACCAACCTGTAGAAATGCACGGGGTTGTTGTGACCTAAGCACAGGACCCAGCACTTCAGCTTGTTGAACCTCATACAGCTGACCTTGTCACATTTATCCAGCCTATCCAGGTCCCTCTGCAGAGCCTTCCTGCCCTCCAGCAGATCAACATTCCCACCCAACTGAGTGTCATTTGCACACTGGCACAGGATGCACTCAATCCCATTATCCAGATAAATGGTAAAGACACCAAAGAAAATATTAGTACTATTGGTACTAACAGAACTTGAAGAAAATGTGTGCAAAGTGTTCAGTATCCTGAAAGACTAGAGGCAGCAGGATGTTTGTCATTGTTTCTGTGCATAGAAGATAAAACTCATGTATATCATAAATAAAGTGACATATTTCAATCTGGTTTCTTAGTCCCTGCTTCATATTAGTGGACAGTTATCAAATATATTTTGGGTGTATAATGATCTTATCCTCTACTTTTTAATAATAGAATTTTAATAGTTTAGTTGGGAAAGAAAGCATTCCGTATGGTAAGAATCTCATAGCAGTTATTCAAGGACAAAACAATTACTAAAAAGACAGAAATATTCTCTCCATGGAGTCACTCTCTATCTGTTTGATCTACTGAGGAGTTAGAGATTTCATATACTGAGTGGCCATGGTTTGTTTTTTGGGTTTTTTTTCAATGATAGTACTTCTTTTTACAAGTGCTATGCATTTAGACATCTGCAAGAATAAAAATGGTGTTTGGATAAATCCATATATTATATTTATCAATTGATATATGGATACTTACTTTGAAAACTTGACTTCTGGCCATGAATAAGGGTATCTTTGTAATATTCCTCTGAGGGAAAGAAATACAATTAGATCTGTTTTACAGACATGAAGGAAAGAGATTAAGGACTAAACTTAGAAAGGTACCTGAGGACTATTCACAAAAGGTAGCTGTAGTCAGACATTTCCAGAGCATGATTTACAGTGCTTAAAGACAGGCTTTGAATCAACCCCTGGAGTTTCTCTCTCTTTGTCTCACTTTGTGGAGTCATCCTGGGATGATTAGTTCCCCTAGGCTAAAGTTTGCGTTTGACAATATGCAGTGCGAGCCTGAGTGTTTCAGACATGTCTTTTCAATTGCTTATTCCCTGTGCTGGCATCCAAAGCCTTAGTCTACATTTTGGGTCTCTGTGCAATGAGAGGAGTTTGGGGGAAGGAGCAGCCAAAATCAGGACTCTGCTTAGGGAGTCCAGTGGGTAAGGATGTGCTTTGAACACTTGTTCCAGGATATGATTGCTTTATTCACCCCAGCTGGAGGTCTAAGGAGTCCTTTCTGGGACTGCAAAACCGAGGCAGTAAACAAGTGCTTCTTAGCCAGGTACCACCAATGTACTTAGTTCTGCCCCTTTTTATCCCTAACTCCACTTCTTGCAGACCTTCTGATGGTCCCCACCCCATACAACACCTGCAGGACAGTCAGTGTACAGACAATTCACCTTGATCAAGAGCACATCCAGGAGACTACAAAGATGAACTGAGTATTGAGATCTCTCAACAATCGTGTCAAAGACAGGAAGTTCATTTCATGGAACACTTTGTAGCATTTAGTGTATGGACAACACCTAAAATGGTTCGTTGAACTCTTTGTGAATGTCTTTTAAGATGGTGGAAAATGTTTGTGACAGAGACTAGAATTATCCACATGTCTCCTGAATCTTAATCCACTGTCTCAATCATCAGATGAAATTGAGAGGAAATATGTTAGAAATTAAATTAAATGGGACTGTTTTCCTGGTGGAAGCTGGAAGAACTGTCATATGCATGAATGAACCACCAAAACATGACATGTTTTATACCATTTCTAAAGGCTGAATGGTGTCTTGTTTTTACAGCAATGTTCATTTCTGTCCGAGGATTACCAGCTGGTTCGGTTGCTGTTTTTCTGCCTATTGAAGACAGAAGATTTGATTCACTACTATTTGCCTTTATTAAAATAGAGTTTTATGCCAGATTTTTAACATGTGAAAAACATGGAATGACATCTAAAAATCTGTAATATGGTCATGTTGTTGAGAACAAAATGTGATTTAATACACATAGATACTGATTTTAAAGGTAGCAAAACACAACCTTTTTTTTTAATTAATTTTTCTAATTCATTTGAATTTAAGTCAAGATAAATGGGGAGGGGAGAAAGAGTGACAGGTACTGTGCCTGTGTCCCGACAGGGAGATGGACACCTTGGAGGAACTTGAGAGCTCAGAATTACTCCTGTGTCCCATAGCCTAGATAAAGTGTTTGATTTTAACACCAGAGCCTCAAACGTGAAGACAATGCAGTAAATACTGGTGTTGCATTGTGGTGCTTCCACGAGGTATTCATGATCGTCAGTACAGCTTGATACAGTTTACCTGAGAGCTCATAGCCAGCTTGGCGCTGCGTGAACTTTAGGGGTTCAAAGACAATACGACTGTTCTATTTGGGGCAGAATTCCATAAGGAAATTGAGTATATGTTAGACCAATGTCTTCCATCATGTAGGTGCTATTTTATTTATTTGAAGCCAGAAAATGCAAACTTGGAATTATCAAATTGTGGCCTGAGTCACATTCCTTCCACAGGTATCACCACCCTGTTATTGGCTACTTTGTCAATTCAGATCCCAAGTTTTGGATCCTTATGAAATATGTGGATGTTAATATAAGGCCTAAAGAGAAGAAATTAGGATTTAGAAGTTCCTTGAAGATGTACTTTCACTTCTACATGAAAAGGGTACATGACATGACAGGCAGTGAAGGTATATATTAAATAATTATATGAATACTAAAAATAAATCCACATCCCTATATCAGCCTTGCATTAAAGTACACTTTATAACATATGGGAATGAATTTAATCAAGCACAAGGCTACTTTTTTATTAATAGTAATTTCTGAATGTGATATGAAATTCCTACAGACTGAAAAGAATGCTTTTCATCTGCACCCATAGGTAGGTTTGAACTGCATCACCTGGAACTTCTTCCTCAGTCACCAAGACCTCAGGAAGTCCTTACTGCTTTTTGGAGGAATCCATATCACAGAGAGTGGCCCACAGAAATTAATAATGACTCTGTCAAATTTATCTTGTGGTTTTTTTGCACATTCAGGCTTGTAAACCTCTGCCACATCAGTTGTCCTTGGGTATTCAATGTAAACCAAGTTAACATCTTAAGGGGATCAGAATCAGAGCCGCTTGAGAATCATTAATATGTCTTCTTACCCCACCACCATTCTTCTGTGACAAACATCATAGTTGGAAATTGCTTCTTTCAGGTTGATGTATCAGATTTCTTGTTGTTGAGGGCAGAAGTATATGCCATTGACACTACCTGCTTTGGCCCCTTCTGCCCTGTCTTCATGCACTCTTTTGTGCAGCTTCAGAATTCTAGGACCAAAGGGAAGAAGCTGGCAAGAATCAGCTGTTTGTGTAGTCTGTGAGTGGCATGATGAGTGTGGGGATCTCACTCTGCAGCAGACTATAGAAGCAGAAAAATTTATTTTCTCAGTGGTTTCTAAGTCAGATTTGATTCAAGTAAATTGAATGGGCAAGTGATAATTAGATCAAGTTTGGATTTCACTATATGGCCTAGGTAACCAGGATCATACCCTGGTTCTCAGATCAGAATTGCAGACATGATGCTTCAGTCACGTGGGAAACATGAGGACAAAATGTTGGGAACTCAGCTGTTTTGGTGAACCGATACCAAATCTCTGCACATATACACCAATGAAGAGGTTGACTTGAAGAGAATATTTCCCAGTGTACTTTCAGTGCTTCACAGTACTTGGAAAAAAAAATCTTTATCAGATAAAAAAATTAGCTTCATTGGTCTGAGTGGAACAACCATTCCCTATTGAGCTGTAGTTTTCCCCCTTGTACTCTGATTTCTCTTCTGTATAGAGGATAATGTAGAGATCATTTTCTCTGGTCAAACTTTTAAGGAAAAAATAAATAAATATTCCTTTCATATCATGAACATTAGAGCTCTTGTGTTTGACAATATGGAACATTTAATGTAGCCTCTTTCATGCTTTCCTGTGTAGCATATTTCTCTTTAGTAAAATTAGGGGGTGGGGAGACAAATTGCAGTAATAAGGGTCTGAAAGGTGTGTAAAACATACGGCAAATAAAGTAATTTTCCAGTGAGTCTGCGGTATTGCCATTTCCTTTAGCAGTGTTGAGTCTCCTTCATAATAGAAGTTGCTGAGGGCTTAGAGTACTAGAAAATATAAAATACCTATGGGACATATTCCAGTACTGTACATTAAATTTGAGGATTTTACATGTGATAAAGTATGTCAGTGTTGCTTACAGGGAATTCCAGTGATACCTCAGCTTTCTTGGACTTATTATAAATCCTTTGTTGGAATTATTGCGGCTGGTTCAATAATTCAGATTAGCCCTCATGTTTATTAATGCACTACATCTGTGCAAACAACATGTCAAGCAGAGAGTTTATTGTAATTGCCTGAGCAAACAGAACCTGAAAGAAGCAATTTCCAGTTACAATGTGCTATGACAAGTAATGAGGTAATTGGCATTCTGTCCTGATTACTTCCACCTTCCTTTTCATCAGGTCTATATTGTGTGTGATAGATAGTTTTATAAGAAATGAAGGTGTTTGATAATATGGTCTGCTGCTGCTTAAGGTTAGTGATTAAAGACAATCATAATTTTCTCTCAGAGATCTTATTAGCTTTAACATTATTTATTCATATGTGTAAGATGTGGGCCCAGAATCTCTCTTTCAGAGCTATACATACGCTTAAAGTGTAAACTCAACTACAATCCTATTGAATGCAAAATATCTTTGAGATTTCCAAGCTCATACTGCACGTCAACTTCTTGCGATAAAATATGTGCTCAAGCAGAAGGATTAAGATGAACTACTTCATGTCTATGGTTAAACATAAGCATTTCTGGTATAATGTATGTTAATTTAATGTTTCAATTGCAGTGTATCAATATTAATAAAATAGTAAAGGTATGATCTAAGGTTTTACACAGATCTTCTTTTGGGGTGAAGCTTTAACTTTCCAGAAAAGAAAATACTGTGCCCTATTTTTTTTAATATTTAATTTTTAAAATATTTGTCCTCAACCAAAAGCAGTTACAGGCTGTTTTTGTTAGATATCTTTATTGTTCTACTGTGAGCATTGGACATTTGTCTAGTTATTTTTTCAACCTTACTGAAAGTCTTTTGAACTTTACTGGGAGTAGAAAGTTGAGAAAAGAGAGAAAAATATGCAGAAAACTCAGAAAAGAGCCGTGTGCCTTCTGACATCAGCAAAAGTATTTTGGACATAAAATTACGATGGTTTTCATTTCAGCTATTGCTAAGGATTTGGACTTTCATAATTTCCTTTTTCTCATCACAGTCATGAAGTGTTGTCAAATACTGCGACACAAAAATAAACACCAAAAAAAAATATTATTGTGGCAAAAAGCACTATAGCTTTCAATTCAAAACAGATACAGAAAATATCATTTTATTAAGATCTTTGAGCAACAAAATGAGAGTTGCAATTTAAAAGCATATGAAAACATGCAGATATAGAGAAAGAAAAATCTTGCCTGTTCATTTAAGTTTATGATGTATGAACTCAGCCATCACTAAAAAGACTTGAAGAGAATGCTTCTTCCTAGCTCAGCTAAAACCCAAAAGTTGCAAAAGCACCTTCTGTTTCAGCACAGAAAATGAAAAAACAGATGACCATACTGACAATTTCAGATGAAACGAGTAGGCAACTTCAGGTATGAGAAACCAAAAGATGGTAGGAATGAAGTCCAAATTTCAAAAAGATAGTTTCCCATTAAACCTAAAGTAATAATCGAAGCCAAGATTTGTATGTCTGCATGTCAGTACTGCATACAAAACTAGCTCAAGGGGTCCTGCTGTTCTCTCTTCTTCTTGGTTATAAGTGAGAGTGTTTGTCCTTTCCATTATGTCAGCTAAGCTCATACATTGCTAAGCCCAAAAAATTTAGAAAACTTTGTGCTAGACAATTTCCACAGTGCCCCTAAAATATCTTTGTTTGTGTGTGGACACTACTGCTTGTACCTCCCTGCTTTAGGGAGTGAGGAAGCACTGTTAGGAAGTGGACAATAAATTCATTTTGAAAAAGTGATTTAGCAGCTTGACTGGCCAGTACTTCTCCCAGGTTGACCCTTACCTATGAGGCTTAGCAGAGATGGTTGTTGGTGGTAATAGTTTGGCCGACCACCGATAGTAAAACGATACAGTATTTTTCTTTCCTTTAGAGAATTAAATAATTTCAAAATATTTCATGCCTCCAGATATGCAGCATTAGTTTGAGATTTGTTAATTTTTATATCACTTTGTAAACTAAATTCATTAACTTTCTTATTTGTTCCCCTTGACAAAGAATTGACGAACATTTGTGCAATAGTTTAGTGCTTATTATTTTGGCATATATTTTGCAATATTATGTTTCTTTTAGATGTTTCTTGCTGTTTGTAAGCAGGTCAAGATTATCACCTCACTTTTCCTGTTTGAGTACACTAGGTCCTGTTTCACCTGCTCTTATGCTGGTTGCATATGTGAAGATGGGACAAATGAGAAAAATTAAATATGATACCCTTAAATATTCCAGCAAATGAAATACAGGAAACATAGACAAGGTAAGAATCATTGGTCTTTTTTTCAGATTTGTTTAATTATAAAAATGATAAACGCATCAGTTCAATAGCCCAACGATGGTGCTTACAAGGATAAGAAATTTATACCTTCAACTACAGCAAAAGTCAAGTTTTGGTGACAGCAAAACTAAGCAAAAAGTTTAGTAGCATGTGAAGTTATAATACCTGAATAATATCCACCTCAGTTGTTTTCTCTCAAAGCCCAACAAAAACACAGATTCTGGTCATCCAGGCTGTCCATGGGAAATTGCCACTCTAGTACATCAATAAAAACTTGGGGGAGACCAGTGAAGTTGTCAACTCCTAATTGTTCCATTCATGAAAGACTGTAAGACTCTTCCATTAGCATAGCTGCTCTTGAGCCACTGCACAACTTTATGTATTTCCACTGGGAATTGGTCCTTTATGTTATCAAAAGCAGGAGGCATTTCCTCAATTGGTATGAAGGCTGAGGCTTGTAGGTAATGGAGCTTCAAATTGAATTCTGGATTAAATCCATGCTGAGTTGCCAATCCAGTACTTTGTGTTCTTTGCCAATAGCTTTGGCTCAAGTGAAAGAAACAGGCTTTGTTCTAAACTGGTGCAAATTCCTTGGTTGCTGTGATTGTAGCTTGTTCAAAGTGAGTGATCACATATGTGAGTCTTAAGTAGAGCTGTGCAAAACTTGGCAGCTTGAGTGCACAAGGGGTTTGGTGAACCTTCATTTGGCTTCTATGTTTATGGGTTTGAATTAGTGTTAGGAAAATTAAAGGATTGGGTAGGAGATGCACTGAAAGGAAGCATCTCAAGAAGTAAAATGAGTCACAGAGAGACATCAAAAGTAGATGCAATTAAAAGTGAGGGACTGTAAAAATAGTTTGCTACAATTTTGATAGTGTTATTATTTAAATACATTTGTTCTAGTTTAGACATAATATTCAGTATGCAAAGATACAACCTTAAAGAAAAGCTTGCTTTATTTTGGTTTTTTGTTTAGTTGTGGTTTTTTTTTATTTGTTGGGGTTTTTTTTGTTGTTGTTTTTTTGTTTGGTTTGGGGTTTTTTTTCCTTTTTCTTTCTTTCCTTTTTTTTTTTCTGTCAAAGTGACTTCCTCACCCACTGGAAATAAGAGCAAAAGCATAACTTCCAGAATGAACACCAACAATGATTTACTTAGTTCTGCATTGCTCATATTAGGCTTTATAATTTGTATGTCTTTCCTTGCCAGAATACTCATACTCATTAGCTGTTTTCAATTCTTTTTAATTTAAGATTTACACATTAATAAATTATGTGTAAGTAGTAGGCTATGGTAAATGGCCCTGCTAAATAGCTGCCTTAGCATCAAACTGTCTTGGAGGAGAATAGGCCCTTTTAAATATTTCTGCATATCTTCTTTGTCCTCCAATATTGTATTAGAGTGAAGAAATGGTAATAGGTAAAAATTCCTTCCATTGTGTGAAAAGAATTTAGGGTGAGCTCATTGAGTAACTGATGAAATATACTTAAAAATGTAACTTTATGAAGTTGCCTTTCCCATTCTATGCACTGACATTATTTCTTAATAACAACGGCAATGAGATATTCTGACATGCTATGCTTTCATGAATCATGGTGTTCTCCTTGGAAGAAAAAATATTTTTATGGCTACCACTTCCCTTGTTTTTCAAATGCAAACTGATTGACTAACCATCATTTTCCCCTCAGTCTCCTTATTCAAAATTACCCTCATGTCATTTTCAACCACTCTCAGTTAAGAAACCCTGACCAAGACAGAGAGACAATCCAAAGTACTCCTGTCCACTACCTCAAACTGTGAGTGCATGGGACCACTGTAGTGGTGAAAATGAGTGGTTTGCTCTTAGTTTCTCCTGAGGACCAACTCTACTTGCCTAATAACCATGGAACCCTTAAGTTGCTTTTAAGGTGAGAAGGGTAGAAACTAGTTTGTATTAAGGATGCGACTTTAATGGGACACATATGGAAATGCCATCAATGTGACGATATAAAATGTATCTATATTTTCAAGGCAAAAATTCAAGATTTCAAAACTAATAATGAGCAGCATAGGGCAAATAGTAAAACAGACATGGATGAAAATCTAGGCTATCTATTAGCATCTGATGTTGACTCAGCAGGGGAATCCTTCCTCTGAGTTGTTCTGTAATCAGAGCTCCTGTATTTATGCATCTCATTTTTCCAAGAGCAAATGGAGCAGAGCTGGTGATTCTTACCAGTCCTTTGCACAGTAGCAATTCTGAGGTTTTAGCCAAATTTTAAGCAAATCCCAACAAGAAATTATTTTAACACAGATGTGTAGCAGAAGAATTGTGGCAGAACTAGCAATTTATTTCCAAGGATCTTTCATGTGAAAGGGGCTGTCATTTGTCAGTGATCATGAGAAAATTCATGTCCGCCAATTCTACTGGTTATAGTTTTATTTGACTGGAAACATAATCCATTGGTCTAATAACAAGGGAACGCTTCTATTTCTTAAACATTATAATGCCATTTAGAAATTAGGGTATAGTTTGGGATACAGCTACAGAATTTCTGATACTCACACTGGCTGTTTTTGAGTTATAACATACAGTTAAATATTTTAGAACTAAATCTACCACCAAACAAAAAATACTCATGCATGCAAGAGAAGATATTTGAATATTTCTATAATTAAGTCAAATTAAATTGACAGCAATTTCTGAGAATGAAAAAAGCAGCTCCCAAACTAAGTTGAAAACATGCAGCTAATGAACAAAATAAAGAGGAATATAGGAGAAATGATGTAAACCATTGTTTTTCTAAATGAAATATCTTAAAAAGAAAAAAAAGGGAAGAGATATCTATTATCATTTATATTAAAATTATCCTATTGCATTAGCAAAAAAAATTAAAAATTATTCCTCCAATAAAATGCAATAGGATCATTCAGTAGATCCATGAAAACAATGTGCCTTATTAAAACTCTATAATTTTTCCAACAGTTTGGAAAGAAAAACTACATTTTTATCTGACTGTTTACATTTCACCCCTTTAAAAACTTCATCGTGAGAGGATATGCTTTGGTTAACCAAAGACAAATTATAATTTTGGGTACAAATCCCTACAAAACAAATAGCAATTTAAGAAAATCACAAGGTGAAAGCCAACTAATTTGGTTGGCAAGAATGTTTCTGTAAGGAAAGGACTTATAAGACACTTTAGAAAGAGGGAGATAATTCATGTAACAAGAAAATCGTCTCACTGGTTGAAGTAAACACCAAAACACACACTGAACATCCACCTAAAAAAGTATATTAATTTATAAAATACCTTGAATTTAGTTAATGTTGGCATAATTTCCTGAAGTGAGAAAAATAAGCAAATGAAAGTAGAACTAGTTATAGCTGTATGCCTTTCCCTGTTTTATTTTTAAGAAACGAGATATATTTAATAATAATAATTAAAAAAAAAAACCCAAAACACATTTGGGATTTCACTGAATTAATTTCTCACATAACTCTGCTAAAGATAGATGACAACAAAACCAATATATTGTTGTTACCTATTAGTATTTTCATATGTGATTATCAATAACATTTAAAACAATCATATGAGGCCTTTTCTTATTACAGCAGTTTTAAAATCCTCCATAGAGTTTAAATAATATGAGTTGGTAGAGTCCACAGGGGAAATGATGTAGGATGACTTTACAGGGAAAGATATTTAAGCCTCAAAGATCTGAAAAAATTTTTTGACTTTTCCATTTCATGTATTTCACAAGAAGGATTATTAAATCCTAGTGTCACCATGGCTAGCACTTAGTCATTCTGTAATTTTTCTAATTACAGTATTTCTTCAACCTGATGTATTGCCAGTTAACAGTTCATTTTCCAGCCAGCTCTTATTCCAACAAGTCATAATTGCCTGCTACACAGAGCTCTTTACACAGGATCTACAATAAACTCTTTCCTTATAATTAACTACCCCACGAGGAGGTCTCTGGTCAGAAAGTTTTGAGAGCTATTTCTTGTCTTCCTTCTGCATCTTACCACTACTATAAGGGCCCAAGAAACAGCCCATCATCTTTCTATATGTGGTTATGACTTCAAAGAAAGACTTGTTCTGGGGAAACATTTTTTCCCCTTTGTCATCAAAGTTTACCTTATGTATATGGAAGCCAGAAGTTTTCTGCCTTTCTATAAACCAGCATAACTGCAAAGTAATCCAAAGTGTGTCTTTTATGATCTGTTCACTGAAAGTCAAATGTTTTCAGGAAACAGGACTGAAAAATCTGGTGAAAAAAAATTACTTAGATCTACTTTTTCTGTGAGGAAAAAAAGCAAATCTCTATTTTGAAAAGCTAGAAAGACATTTTGAAAAATGTTTAGCACCCCAACTCAAAACCAAAATATTTGTAATTTCAAAATATCCATGTATATATGTAATTTTGAACAGTGCTTCTCTTCACTCACATACTTTGTGATTTTTCATTTTTCAAACAGTGCCTGTTTGTGGGCTTTTTTATTAATTTTCTTCTATTGCAAAAACTTCACTTCTTTTCTTTACAGCTATAGTTCCTTTGAAACTTGCAAGATGGTCCTATGCTAAGTTGGAATGAATGCAGTTTTGCAGTCCTGTCCACGATGGTTTATCTTTCTACAAAATGTCCTGAGAGCATGATATGATCATATGAAAGCTCTAAAGGAAAAATAATTATGACTATCACAAAGGGAATTCAAAATATCAGCAAATTTATGGTTTTTGCATAATGAAGTGATAGCCTTTTCTTTTAGTATCTACTGATTTTCTCTACCTACTCAACACTTACTCCAACAGGTGCTAAATTTGCAATGTATCTTCTTTGCTTATTTTGTTATGATTGTCTTGTTTGCTTCAGCGTATTTTTGCCGTGTGTGACTTGTGGCTGAATCCATTCAGGGATTGAAGTATATACGGGACAATTTTGTTATGCAAATTCACCATTTAAGAATTACGATTCTTTCTGAAACATGCAGTTCTTTGCTGTATACAAGTTTGCAATTCACATTGCAAGGCATCCTAGCTCCTGAAGGTGGGAATACTCCCGGAATGTGACCCTGGGCCCTCACACAGAACCTCTGCTTTAAGCAATCTCATGTTAGTAGTTGAAAAAGTGACAAGGACAAGTTCAGTGAAAATGAGTAAAAGGGAGATTTGATATCAAGTTTCTTCAGTGAGCCCATAATGACAAAAAATATGTTCATGTTCCTGCAACTCACTAGGAAAGCATCTTGGGTTGACTATGCAAACAGTTTCTTAAGTGCTGTTTTTGAGTTATGTGGAGTGAAAATTTTAGTGATAAGGATGCGGTGAAGCCATAAATCTGAGCTTCAGGATATAGAGATAGCTTCAGGTATTCAGCCTCTGAAAGTGTATCTGAGGTGTCGTGCTCCCTCTGACCCTAGCTGAATTATTTAACTGAAATAAATTAGGTCTCATTACCCAATCTCTCTTTAATCTTTCCTACTGGTTAGGTAGGTTTGGTAGCATTTCACTCCTCATCTGCTCTTTTATAGGTTTCAATATATTTTCTATAGTTTTCAATTAAGTGTCTTGGAACTATGTCAGAATCACAGAATCACAGAATGGTTGAGGTTGTCAAGCACTTCTGGAGGTTGTCTGGTCCAATCTCCTGTTTCATCAGGGCCACCTAGAGCCAATTGCCCAAGACTTTGTCCAGATATCCCTTGAATATCCCCTCTGCAGAGTCATCCTCACCATAAAATCCATTTCCTGATATTTAGAGGGAAACTATTTTCAAGTTGTGCCCAATGCCTCTGATCCTGTCAGTGGGCAACACTGAAAGCTCTCTGTACCCTACCTTCAGTTATTTGCATGCATGAATGAGAACCCTCTGAGCCTTCTCTTCTCCAGGCTGAACCAGGATTTATAACCTCTCAACCTCTCCTGATATGTGAGGAGCTTCAGTCCCTTAATCATTTCAGTGGCCCTTTGCTGGTCTTGTTTCAGTATCTTCATGTCTTTCTTGTAATGGGAAGCCCTGAACTGGACCCAGCACCCTAGCTGTGGCTTAACCAGTGCTGAGTAGAGAAAAAGGATCACCTTTCTTGATCTGCTGAAAATATTTTGTCAGGATTCTACTCACCCTTTATGCAGCAGCGGCACATTGCTGGCTCATGGTCAACTTGGTGTCTAACAGCACCCCCAGCTCCTTCCCTGCAAAACCACTTTCTAGCAGAATGGACCCAGCCTCTGTTGGTTCCTGGATTTTCCTCCCCATGTGCAGGACATTGCACTTCTCTTTGTTAAAATTAGTGAAGCCCCATCAGGCCACTTCTGCCAGGGTCTCTCTGGAAGAGAGCACAGCTGCTTGGCATGTCATCCACTCCTCCCAGTCTGGTGTGATCTGCAAACTTAGTGAGTGTAGACTCTGCCTCATCATTCAGAGCATTAATAAAGCTGTTGAATAGAACTGGACCTACTCTTGACCCATGGGGTACAATGTTAGGTGCTGGTGCTGCCCTCCAAATATAATGTGATACAAATATAGTTTGGTTGTAAATTCCCTGAAAACTGACTTAGTCGGTTTTCAGCTATAATATGCTAAAACTTTAGTTTTCTAAAATGAGCTAAGGTCAGGAAGTCTGCAAGCTGAATATTAACTCCCAGGACACCAGGAGCTGATACTCATATAACTGAAGACCATACTTAAAAGTCAGAGTCATAGCATCACTCTAGGGAGGAGAAATGGAAAGTAGCCTTGAACAGATTGAAAATATCAGCACTTTAGGTATTCTCATCTAACTAAACATTACTTAAATTCTTTACATGTAATTACTTCTTCCACAAACCCTGTTTAAAGCAGATGAGTTGTCTGCTGAAATTAAGATATTATTAATCTAACTACCCATACAGTCATTCTTGTTTATTTTAGTTGCCAGGTTAATTTGTTGTAGTTAGGACAAAATGAATGGCAAGAGACATTAACATCCATCAATAAATAAATTAATTATTAAATTTAGATGTAAACAAACACTTAGGCATCTTAATCAACACTTGTGAAGAATTTTGACATCTTTGTCCATTATAGGAATTTTCAGTCCAAATGTTGCCTGACTGTGGCCTGGGCAGATGTGATATGGAAGGGGCAAGAGGGAAGAGTAGGAGCAGAACAGAAAGACTTGCCATTTCATTACTCCCTAACAGTGGTTGTCATGGATTCTGACCTACATGTAAAGGACTATCTCTGAATTTTACATCTTCACACATGTATGTAAAAACTGTGTCCAGGACCTGAAATGCAGGAGTGAGTGTCCTAGCACAACACTATATTGCCAAGTCTCCAGTTCCGTTTTCATTTTCTGATCCTATAAATCCTGGTTTTGTGTCAATCCCATGACAATTCCAGCAAATTGGGTTGAAATCATCTCACTGCATTGCCAAGAGCCCCATAGTGTACTCCTGCTGGAGAATACTTGTCAATTTTTAACAAAATAAAAAACCTAAGCCCCGTCTTGAAGTCAACCCACAGAAAACAGGTCAGTAGATAACAATTGGTCTTAATAGGTTTGATTTTTATATACTATTGTAATTGTTCTTTGTATGAATTTTCATATATGTTTTTGTAGAAGTACACATATTTTCATAATTCTAACCAAATTATAAAGTAATCAGCATCTTCCACTTATTCAAAAATGAATGAAATTGTAGTAAATTATTTCTAAATATTTTTGTCTCTCCTCAGAAGAAAGCTAAAGTATTGCTGACCAGTGTAAACATACCCTTTTTTTTTTTTTTTTTTTTTTTACATGTTTTGTGAATTTTCAGATTGGAGTCATAGGAAATCATTTAAAATTTTATGGGTAATGAGAAGCTTGGATTGCAGACACTCCGGAAGCAAAAGTTAAATATTAAAACTGTACTTAGTGTAAGAGTAAAAATTTAATGTAGAGAGAAATTCTTCTGTAAATAACAATAAATGAAGATAGGCAGAATGAACTGAATGTTGGAAAATTTACTCCTCTTTCCTGTATGTATTTTAGTTTCCTTAAAAAGATGTCTTTTTTTTTTCCCATTTCACCTACTAATAGTCATAATGCTTATTCTTTGGTTTTTTTTGCAAGACATGAGCTTATATCTCACAGGTCTGAGGCATTCCCTTAATGATAAACAGTTGGAAAAATTTTGGGGAGGAAATCAATATTTTTGCTCAGTGACTTTCAATATTTAGTAAATTACATAATTGGTGTTTACTTTCATGCAATAAGCTGTAGCAATACAGTAAGGTGCTGCACATTATAGGGCTAAAAATATATACCTGGCCTGCTAGGAGCTCTTCTGGTTTTTTGCATCTGTAGTTTCACTGCAGAGGTCAACCAAGGGATAAGACAAGAGTAAAAGAGATTATGGATAAAAAAGTAATCTCTTAACAAAATCTCTTCAAACCTTTTGAAGCTTCCAGTATATCTTCAGGTAATGCGCCAAGATTTGTGGCCATATGATGAAGAAACAGGTTAAAAATTACTTACAATATAGAAACACAACTGAATCTATATGTAATTTAGTGTAAGGGGAGAAAACTTCGTGTCAGAGTTGCACTATGGAAAATTCTGGTTCCATTGCCTTTTTCTGTCAGATACTTTAAAATTTTTTTAAAGTATGAGGCCTTTCCAGATTTTACAGTGGAAAAAAACAGTAGGGGTTAGTTTGAGGTTTTCTTCATTTGTTTTGTTTTAAAGAATGGTATTCTGCCTAAATTTAGTTGTCTGTCATGAAAAATAAACTTTTTAAAAAAGCAACAAACCTTAAATAATAGTGAAATTTCCATACTATAAGAAAAAAAAGTCTAGCTGGTTAGTTTGGTTTTGCAGCAGAGCAGGAATTGCTTTCCTTTACAGTTTTCAGGGCTTACTATGCCCCCAGTTCAAGTATGAGAGGTCAACAGAGGCCAGATGAAGGGCCAGCCTGGGATCTGCAAGACTTTCTACCTAAGTGAGAGACAAACTGCTGGATCCTTCTGTGGCTACTGTGGCAAAAGGAGCTGAACAAAAGCCTACATTTCTCATTCGAAGGAGGAGTGTGATTTCAAGGGAATCAGTATCCTTTACCTCTGCTCATGCTTTTTTGAAAAAAGAAGCACATGGATATTCATCAAAATTAATACCTGTACCTAGCAAAGAGGTTTAACAGTCCAGTATTAGTGGTTGCCATTGTACTAGTTATTGTATTAAGGCAAAGTAATACATTTAAGTAAAATAAGTAAATGTTTTAACTCAGAAGCTTTAATTGGGTTCTAGTTTAATTCATAAGGGAAAAAAATAGCAGCAATTGTGGATGACAAATGTAAGATAGCAAAGACTAAAGAAAAAATAAAGTCCAACTGTTACATTTTACCTAATTCCAGGGTCTGAAATTAGCTGGTTCTGACTTTGCTAAGTAAGATAATATCTAGCTTCAGCCTGACTTCAAGTGAACTCTATTGATGAATGGAAAACACTGTTTGTCACCTGGAGAGTGACTGAAAACAATCTGCTCCTGAGAACAACTGAGATGTTAGCAAAAGAGACAGTGATTTGAAATGTTCCCTCATGTTTTCTATTGCTCTGAATAATACAAAAAATTAGATACTAATTGTCAGAATGTAAGGATTCTAATAAACTACTTTTAGACAAAATAAGTTTTCTCTGTGTTTTTTTTCATTATTCTCCATCTGCCTTTTCATATTGTGAGCTCTTGGAGTAAGATCTTTACATTCATTCATATATATTCGTAAAGCACTTGGCACTCTAAAATCCAACACAGTATGAAATATTACCTCTTCAGTAATATTAAATCAGAACAGTTCACTTAACTCCCCTCTACTTTCTGTGATGGGTATTAATAAAAGTAGCCTGTAAAAAAAGTAAATGATGGGGATTTGAAACCATCTAGACTAGTTTTACGCCAGTTAAGTTTTTGTTTCATGGTGTTGCACTTGACACTTCTTCATATAACTGAAATTAGAATCAAGGCTACACAAAAAACAGAACTAACTGAGAGAGGCTAATCAGGATGCAGGCTATTTTCTTCCTTGCTACTTCCTCATAATTTGCTAGAAACAAAGAATATGTCATGATAATGTCCTTTCCTGGCTCTAGCAATCCTGGAAACATATAAAGAATAAACAGAATATTTCTCTGTAAGGATTATTCTTTCTATTGTATTTTTAAAGTATTAGCCTCACTAGAAATTGTCCAAATTAATGAAATACGAAAGAGAAAAGACAAAAAAAATTTAAAAACAAAAGGATGAGAGAGGAGTAGAGGTGTTCTATTCCCCCTTCCCTTTCTCCACAAGAGGAGAAAAAATTTTTGAATTCCCTTGTAGGATTCCAGTGAGTCTCACAGACAAATATTCAGCTGCGGTCTTGACAGCTTCTCAGAGGTCTTATTTTAAGAAAATGAGTCACACCCATCTTCTGGAAAAGCAAATTATTTTAAAACACTCTTGGTTGCTGAAAATCATTTTTCTTCTTGAATATCTTAAGGCAATATTAATTGCCTACAGATAAAGATATATTAATTACCTACTGATAAACTTCTTTAAAAATGTTGAGTTCCGATAGCAAGGCACTTGAATATAATTAAGAACTTGGGATAATTGAGAAATGTAGGGCACATCCACATACACTTCACATAAGTTTATTCAAGTTAGTCCCAAAAGAGAGGAAATGTGTATGCCCCACTGCTATGCCACACAGGTATACTAGCTCATGTATAGGAAGCTGTATAGTGATGTGAATGTGTTATTTGCACTGGGACTAATTAGGTCAGTTCACTTTTCATATTGTGATTGTTTCCAGTTTTGGAGCCAGCTGGGTATCTTTTCACAGTGCAAGAGTGTTCACTATAGACATACCCTTACAATTATTGTGTATACCCCCTTACCTATTTGTCATGTGTACTGAATGAATTAGGATCCCCATTGGAAAACAGAACACAATTATTCATAAGCCATCACATATTTCAGGATTCTTTATTTGGGGTTTTCTAACTTTAAATGTTTGATTTTTTGCCATCTGACTGAAGAAACGAGGAAACTGAAACGTATTTTTATATGTTGTGACAACCCTCCATTCTGTGCTCTAGCAAGTATTTGAACCACAACCTTCACAGCTGAGGCTGCTATTCCTTGTAGTAGGAGACAACTATTATCTCAGTGGGGAATAGACAAACCGATGGTGTTTAATCATGGGGTTTGGAGGGGCCTCAGCATAGGCTGACTTCCTTTCTTCAACTTTCTACCGTGGAAGCTTTTGACCAGATGTGAGGAAAGAATTACTTGTATTGCTCTGATGCTAGGAAAAACAGAATGAAACTTTCTTTTTCCATAACAAATTTTAGCAGATATTGCTCTGAATACATATACACTACCCAAACATCATTGCTTACAGGACCTACTAGTCATTGCATCAACGTGTGACAAATATATATATATATATTAGTAAAAACACTACACAGGAGTCATGAAAATTGTGTTCAGATGATGGATTCAGAGGTATGTGCAAGTTTTTTCCCCATAATGTAGTTTAGGATTTTATCCCTGAAGAAGTTTCTTAAAGAAAAAAATTATAGATAAAAATATTTTTTCATAAATATGTATTTCCTTTTCACAGAGTTAGCATGAAACACTAAATTTTTGTACCTCCTATGATTGAAGTATGAGTAATTGCACATATAATTGAACTGCCAGATATAATTTCTCTGATTAGGAATGTACAGATTTCAGTTTGGTTTTCTAGCTTAAAACTGATCTAGCATCCTAGATTTGTAGGTTAATATGATCTATTGAGATAGATTTCTATCGGTCTCTTTGTGCAAAATAAAGTCAAGCCATTCACAAACTTAATTCTATTAAAGATTAATTCCATTACATTGTTGTCATCTTTCTGAAGTGATAAACGTGACAGCAATGAGTCAGATTCATGCCTGGGATACACTGAATTTTACAGGCCTCATCTTTGAGGGCAGATTTTTCAGATAGGCTATTTTTTTTCTGGGTGTGGGCTACAACCACACAAAAGCAAATATGATTTCAGGAAACTGGAACCAAAGTATTCAGTATTAAATTGCCAGGATATCTGACTGCACATTAAAACTGCCAGCAAGCTACGGAAACGTTTAAAAAGACAGTAACAAAATCACTGTTTACATTCTCATGAACCTGAGCCCATCTTTAGTGACTGCATCAATCTTGGCCTCTAGTTCTGATGCAGAATTCATGACTTAAAGGCTTTTTGCTCAAAGTCATAATTTTCATCATTCACAGATGGCTTGTTTAGGCCCTGTTTCATGAGACACAGCAGAGGAAAGCTCAGGGTATTTGGTACAGCACTCACATCAGCCCAGACTTCTTTGGAGGCACCAAAGGAAGGTCAAAGATATTTAATAAGAAAGAACTCCAAAAAGCAGAAATTAGGTACCCAGTGCTAGGTAGGTCTTAGTTATCTTTAGTATCTGAAACTCCACAGGCTGAAAAGAAAAAAAAATACATTAGCAAAAATTCCCTTTTTAAATCCTACTTCTAATGGAGAAATCACAAGGCAAGAGTGGAGGAAGAGTCACTGCAGCTTTTAAGTTAAACTACATTATGAAAAATAACACGCTTGTCACAGCAAACAGTAAAACTTTTCAGTACACTTCGGACCTTCTTGAACGACTGAGATGTTACTGAAATTGGAAATACTGCTGAACTGAAGTGTAATAGTATACAAGATTTTTCTAGAACACATATATTCTTCTAAGTACAACCAATATAAGAAGTATATAAACTCTGAAAAGGATACTTGCAAGATAGCTTTAATTAACCTAATATGTTTCCAATCCATCAACTAAATGGTTCAAATATTTTCAGTATGCTAAATGTAAATAAGTGAGGCAAGGTTCATAAATTCAACATATTGCTTTGTTGTCTGTGAAGTTGTACTGATTTTCCAATTGGAGTAATTATACCAATGTCATTTCTTTAATAAATATTTTTATTAATTTTTGATGCATATAAATACACAAAAGTCATAAATATGAAAAAATAGCACAAAAAGATAATAATGCTGAAGAAAATGAAAATTATATCTGTTCATAATACCAACAATAATCTGCATTTCTAGAATATTTTCCATTTTGTTATGTCCAAATATGCTAAGATATTAACTAGTTGCAAGGCTTCTGCAAGGAGAGGAAGATTTAGCATCTCTTTTTAAACTGGTTTCAATTTTTTAAGTGCCCAATAATTTAAGGAGACATTTTTGGAGAAGGGAGTGACTAAAGGAGGAATGAACTACCCATGTGACATGTCGATCAGTAAGAAAAATTACTCTTTTTATCATTGATTTCCTTAAGGATCTGGGTCTTTGGGAATAGAGGAGAATTTCATCTAGAGAGTGTGTCAGGAAAAGAATATAGTTGAGGGCTACTAATTTTCAGTCTCATATTCTATCCACCAAATCCTCCTGTCCAGCTCACAGCAAGACACTGTAGCTTGAGGACACCAACTGTTTGCAGTCTCAACCGCTCTGTGCTTTTTGTAGCAGAACTACTTGTCCAAGAAAACTCTTTTTGCAATAACTATTGATACAGCCTCATTCTGCTACCATAAATGAGACATATCATCCTCCTCCTGTCTCTTTTAGAATCTATACAAATTTATCACGTCTTCTTTATTTTAGTCTATAATACTATATTAAAAGGAATATGAATAATTAAATGATAATATTCTCTATATGTCTTGAAAAGGACATAGAGTTTGATAAAACTCCCTCACTGTTCAAAGTGTTTGTCTAGAGAACAATGGCAATTAGAAATATTTATATCATTATTTCAATAAATATATTAAAAGAGAGGAATTTATTTTAAGAAATAAAATAATAATTTTAAAAACAAAATAGAAAAAAAGGAGAAAAGGAAAATAGGAGGATTGCCTTAGTCAGTGTGTTGAATTTCTATCTACTAACTCAATAGACATGACAGAAGATTTTTTCAGCAGTGATTTCAAGACTCTGTAACCCAAATCCATATTATGATGTTGGGGAAATGTCCTGGTTTCAAGAAATTAAACGAGCCTTAATCATTTCAATTCACCAGTCTCTTATGATTTGTTCATATGATTTCACTAAGTAGTTTGATACGTTGTTTAAGGATATTCTGTTAAATAAGTAACATTTACAAGAATTTCTCTCCATCCCTGCAGGGATAATAGAACATTATAACTGTTCCCTCACAGAGAAAGCTCTCAACTTTTAGCTCCTTTTTTGTTAAATCTAAAAATCAACTTCCTTTCTAGCAGCACTGACAAATCTATTCACAGTAGATCAAACAAGAGGGTGGAAAATGAAGTGGAAAAAGTCAGGTAATTCTAGAGGGGACAATGAAATCTCAGGAAAGAGGACCCGGAGTAGGAAACCTCTGTACAGGCTGTTTCACAACAATTTGCCAGGATGATGACACTTTTATAGATAATTTTGCATTTTTTCCTGTATTTTTATATATCTTCTGCAATGCCCAGGGACTCTGGGAGCTCTGCAGGAAGCCAGAATATGATATGCAGACAGGGGTTCTGGTGACTCTCCTTCACCTCCTCTCCTATGCTTGGCTCAATCGTAGTACATAATATTTCTTAAAAGTCATAACCTTTCAGAAAACTTATTTTGGAGGAATGATAATGGATCACAGAAGATGTAAATATCACAGAAGAGCCCCTTTCAATCCCCATAGTGACATGCCCATGCATAAAAATCATCTTGGCGTTGACTGATGATTTCTTCTAAATATGACAGATCACGAATTTCTAGCTCATTTGTTTCTTTCTCTTTCATAGAAGATCTGATTATCAGCTATGAAATTTACCTAAATAAAGATTGTGTGTGGAGCAGATTTTACGCCTTTAATTACAAAGAAGAGTTAGTTAACGTTGCTGTACCAGCCTTCCCCTCTGTTGCACGCTGATTCCACGCAGCCCTTTCAGAAAAAGGAGTGCCTACAAAATGGAACTGCAACAAGGAAAGCAAAGCTGGGAGGGGATCTGTTGTAAATGCCTAACCTAGGTGCATCCCTGGAGGTTTTCTGGCAGGAATTTGAGCTTGCAGAGTCCTCAGTTCAAGTGTGCTTGTTGGGAGATCCTGATTGCAAGCCTCGGTTTTTAGAAGGTGAGCGGGTGGTTCATAATTTGGGGAGAAGAGGGTGCTGAGTTGCCTTGCCGTCAAGCCTTCTGACTGCAACGGTGGCAGGTCTGGCTTCAGTTCTGAGAAGAGAGAGGGGTTTTTGCCAAATTTTCTAACCCAAGTACCTGCATTGTTACATGCTTAGCTCTGACATGCAAATACTGACGCTCATACATATGTATGAATATGTCAGTGTCGGTCTTCAGCCGTGGATAGCTGTATGCTTGACTGGCATGTGTGTTGCTGATTACTTGATTCTTGGATTCCAATGATTTTTTGAGACAGCTGAAACCCCAATTTTTTTGCATTTTGTTTATTTAGTGAAATAGCAAAAAAAAAAAAAAAAAAAAAAAAAGAGAGAAGGCGAAGGTTGATTTAAGTTTGGAGGTTTGTTTTTTTCAGGGTTTTTTTTTTTTTCCTTTGGCTTTGGTGTTTTCTCTTAAGCTGTGTTTCAGCTTGCAGCAAGTGGTTGGCCACCCCTACCCTTCTGGTTCCTTGCTTTCTTTTACACTCTTCCAGAACATGTTTCATGCCTTCCCTCTTTCTTGTTTAGACTAAATTAGCCAATGAACAACCTGACCCAGCTGCTTAGCTGTTCCCTGATCTGCATTTTACTTCTTAATGAGCTCAGAGTGACAAGCTATTTAGGCTGCTTGTTCCAGCATCAGCTCTGACTCCATCTGTAACTTTAGTGCCACTTCTTTGTCAGCAATGCCAATTACAAATGTGTGCCTTTCTAATTTACAGCACTCTAGTTATAACGCCCACGCTGTGCTCCGTGTGTTCTGTCTTTGCTTCTACTGTTTGTAGTCACCTGAGCAGACCTTCAGATTGTCAGAGCAAGGGTCTGCTACATGGCTGGCATTGATCAGCTATCTATAGCACCATATACAATTTGGCACTGCATAGATCATTTGCTCCCTTTCATCTGCCCTGAATTTGGAAAGCTCTGTCGGTTCACACGGGGTTCTACAAACCTGTCTGTGCGTTGATCCTTCTGTGAACTGGCAATCCTGGAGCAAATGTGTTCCCTTGCATATGATACCGCAATATGGGAAAAAGAATTACTTACTATGCATCTGTAGGGCTATATTATATTTTTCTTGGCCTCCTCTGCATTCATCTGCAGAAAAATCTTAAATATGTTCCTCTTTTGCCCATGAGCAATAACTAGTACTTGATCCATTTCTTTGTGTTTATTGTTAAAAACGCAGAACATCCTCAAGTCTCTGCTCAGGCAAATACAATATCAGTAAGCAGTCTCCATTCCCACTGGTTTATAATATGGCTTACTGAGTAGCTGAAAATTGACCTGCTCTTTTCTGTTGCTGCTGCTGCTGGGTGTGCATTGTCTGTTGACCAGTTGGTCTCCTGAAGTGTTAGACTCATATCTAGAAAGGGAGCACTAAAGGAAACAATCCATTTGTCCCCTTACATTCCCAGACAGACAGTTCCTCAGATTTAATAACTGGTGTATTTTAAATTAATTAAAAGATATAACTTCTTTGTGTTATTCATTATCTACTTTCCAGTTTTAATTTCATCATTATTCTGTTGCTGTTCCAGTCGGTGGCTGGATGTGAAAAGACCATTAAAATCTCCAGCCATGCCAGATGATATGAGAACACAATCTTAGGCTGTCTGATTTCATCTGAAGATTCACTATGAGTGTCTTTTCCACTACATTTTTTGCTCCCTGTTTGAACTATTTCTTAGTAACTGTGGAATACCCTCAATTACTGCAAGCAGAGAGGAATGAGGGAAATCCCAAGAAAAGCATCAGGTGGGACTTGGTGCATATCTGTTAAGGTAGGACAACAAGGTTCCAATAGTTACCAGGCTGCATTTCTTTCATCAGATCCCATGTGGTGCTTTCAGCTGAAATGAGTGTGCATCAGCCAAGGTATTCCTGAAATGATTAAGCCCTTTATCTCCCATGGACAGTGGAAGTAGAATTTGGTTTGATGTGCAGAACAAAGAAGCAGTAGTGAGCAACATTTAGCATCTATTTCTACATTATTATTATTATGTCTTCAGGGGGAAAAATTTGAGTATTGAGCTAAAATCGTTACAGGGTAAAAGTGTTAAAATATGTGTGTTGTACTCACACAGCAGTCTAAAACTGTAAACCAGAAATCTTGTATTAGAAAGTCTAGATCTTGAGTTTGTAAAATTATACATGTAGGTTGCTAAGTTCAAATGGCCCCAAAAATAAGGCTGTCTATGGATTGATTTTGAACTATTTATCATCTGTCTCTAATAACTCTTCCATTACTAAAAGACTTACTCAGCTTTTCAGGAAAACAATAGGGAACAAGCTGCTCAGCATTTAGATTTTCCTGAACAGCTGATAATGACTATGCAGTTTATTTAGGTTATTGAAAATGCTACTAAATTTTCAAATTTTATCAGAAATTCTATTTCAAATATTTTTGCAAAAGGTAAATATCATTGGGAAAAATCACAAAGACTGATATATACAGTGAGCTTGGTGGAGATCTGAACATCATATCTCATTTTTGATATTAAACAAGAAAAGGTAAGTGATGGTGGTGGTCAAACCTGTGAGTTTCAATTTTTAATACTGTAAGATTAAGTTTGTTTGTTGCTTTTTTGAAGATTCCTCACTAAAGACCAAATAAGCTTTGAAAATTATAATCAAAATTCTAAAATAATATCATTAAAATTGGTGGGTTTTTATCAGGAAATTAGGTTTTCTTTTATTCTCCTGTTTTGAGTAGCTCAAGTTCTTCTGAAAAGGAAGAATTACAAAGGTTCTACTTTCTACAAGAGAGATTGTGTTGATGTCTCTAAGTGTCACAGTGAAATAACATCTTTTAAATTCTACTTATCTGTAAAAAGGATTCTGTCCTGCAAGAAGATCATGTCTTTATCTCTTCAGTCTATTGCTAGTATGAATTAAAAAATTTATTTTAGACACATTATTTTAGCTGCAATAAGCAGCTGTGATTCTGATCATAATGACTCTTTGCCTTCTACTTTTCCTCTGTCTTTCCAGGCTTTTTTTTTAAATATGCTTTGGGGACTGCCAGAGGAGTGAGTGTAGAGGTCTATGGATGTTGTCCTGGCCTGACTATTTATCAGCTGGGACAACAGCTACGGGGCACATTTGCCAGCTAGCAGAACTTAGGGTAGTCTTGAGGTTGCTCAAAACAGCACTGGGGATGGACCGTCCCAAGAAGGATGCAGGAACTGGGACAGTCTCTGTCACTTTTCAGTACTGCACTGAGAGTCCTTTAGCCAAGGCAGGAAAATCTGGCAAGTGAAAAAATCTGGAGTGTTACAAATGTGTTCTTTTTAAATAGTCACTTTTAAAATGCATAGGATCAAGGTTACCTTATTAATTTCCATTGACATCAGATGCAGAGCTATTTTCTTAAATGGGTCTTTCTTTCCCAACTTTTTACTTTTTTTTTTTTTTTTTTTTTTTTGTAGATACATCTGGGAGTCTTTGTTTTTGGTTTTTTTTAATGTGGGTAAAATTAACAAATTAATACATTTTAAGTTCAAAAATCTGCATGACAATATTTTCGTTTTACCTCCTGTGTTACATAAGTCATTGATTCATTTTGTAATTTTTGCATAGAACCTTATAACTTGCAGCTGAGCTAGAATGTACCTTTTAAAAAAATCCAGTATTGATTTAAAGACTCCCACTGAAAGGGAATCAACTATGCCCCTCAGTAATTTACTCCAGTGATTAATTACCCTCAGTATTAATATTGTGCATCTTTTTTTCAATATCTCTCTTTTTTAATCCAAAAATTTCAGTGGGAAAGATAGGAAACTTGTTACACTGTTCTAAGATAACTGCTCAGCACTAATCAATATGAAGTAAACGTAGTGTTACTCCCTTATTGCTCCCTTCCAGATGTAACAATTCACCAGTAACCTTTTGAAGCTCATTAAGTACTGCAGACATACCTTGAAATAAGGGCTCAAGTATGACATAAGCCCATATCCTTAGCTCCCAATGAATGCCAGAGAAATACTTATTTTTACATGGGATCTGAAGAGTGAGCTGTTGTGTGTGTCAGGGGGGGCTAAGACTGCAGGTACACTTACTCCCTGGCCTGTATTAAATAACCTCAAGGAGGTAGAGGTTAAGTCCTTCCCCTAAGTGCATGTCCAAAAATAATGTGATTATATTGGTTAGCTTGCAGAGAACAGAGTTTTTCAGGTAAGGATTTTTCATATATTTTCATAGAAGTCAACATGGTGATGGAGATGACTGGAGGGTATCAACCTCTCCCCCTAATTATGAAACGTAATTGTTAAAAGGAAGTCAAAACCTTTGCTTATTTGCAGGCTAAATTGAAGCAGCAAGAATAGCCATTGGTTAAGAATTGGTTGCATCGCCTTCAGCACAGACTAAAGTCTCTTGTTCACAAATTAAAGAGTACCTTTGGTGAACATTTTTCTCTTCATTTCTTCATCTCCAAATGTGCTTTAGTCCTAACCTAGAGGGACCACCTGTGAGCGAGAGGGTAGTTTAGTCTCCATGCTTATTCACTCCTTGGTCTCTCTGCTGAGACTGTCAAGCCGAGAATGCCAATTAGTTCAGCATTAACAAGCCCCTTTATGTGTTCTATTGGGCCTAAGAATTGACAGCTCCAATTCTGAATTTCCTTGGTTATGTGGATTTATGTTAAATTCTTGTTTCTCATGAAAATGCTCTCAAGCCTCTAGTTGGGCTGTAACTAATTGTTTCAGAATTAAAAGTGGGTGCAAATGAAAACCTGGTCAGGTTACTCTTGGACTTGGATACACTATCAAAACTAATCTGTACAGATCTTGCTTAAATGATCACAGTGCTCCCCTGAAATATTTTTTTTTTGTCTAAAACTGTGAAAGGACTTAGTTTTATATTGATAGACATGCGTGTGTCTGATCCATGAGCAAAGAGTGAGGATTGAAGCAAGGCCTGTTCAGAAACAAATTTTGAAAAAGAAAAGAATTTTAAATCCATGCAGCATGTAAACTGCCTTGTACACTTGGATCAATGTTAGCCCATGCCTGCAAAAGCACTGCAAGTGCTGGCTACTTACAGGCTACATAGGGTAGTTGTTCTTTCTCCTGTGCTACCCCACAGGCTTAGGAAGAGGTATGGGCAAGCTCCAGAAAACCATGCTATCTCACTTTTAATATTTATCTTGCCCTCTTAAAAGCCTTCATCACAAGAACTGCAAAGTAAAAAAAAAAAAAAAGAAAAAGAAAAAAATGGCAGTGATTAGGGTACTCTATTGCTGAGCTCACAGCATGTCCCAGGATCCTGTGTTTTCTCATTGCTTCCCTGTGCCAAGCCCTTCCATTGAGTCCTTTTACTAGTTGTAACAGAAAATTTTTGTTTTCATAGGTTCTGACCCCTCCCAGGGTAAAAGTTTATGACACAGATCCCTGTGCTTCACGGTAACACCAGTATGCAATAGTCTATAAGGACCTTCAAAAAAAAAAAAAAAAAAAAAAATTAGAGAGATTGTTTCTTACTCTGATTTTCCATTGACTGTACAACGGTAGTCAGCATGCCTGAAAAATGTCTCCATGCATGTTGTTTATAGCTCTGTTGCATTAGTCAGCTTCCTTTAATAAATCAGATACAAGTTGTGACATGTTGTTAATTCGATCACTAATAACCTGCTCAAATTGCAAATCTATGTCAGCAGGTTGGTGTTGATTAAGTCATAGTCACTACTAACATATTGTTTTAAATGACTGATAAATTTTATTTGCTGCGGTGATAGACTGCCTGCTCTGCTGGGCTTGGCTGTGGGCTTGTGGGGGATTTTTGTTGCGGGGGGTTTTTTTGGTTGGTTTTTTTTTTTGTCTCCTTGTAAGCTAAGAAAAATGACACAAATGGCCCTGAGGTGGTCCTCTATAGGCCTTTCTCTTCCCGTTTGCTGCAAAGAGAGCTGGTAGCCACTAGAGGGGAGGAGACTGCCGGCTTTACTGAGCGCTCCAGCTACAGCTTGAAGGTGCAGAGGCTGTCACCAGACTGGCTGCCCAACGAAATGGTTTAAAATATGTTATGAAGGTTAGTAAAAAAATAAAAATAAAATGTTTTTCCCTCATGCCCCCACTTCCCTTAATGCATTTGAAATACTAACTGCTCAGCACATGGGCTCTCTTAGGAGGGTTACTATCTCAGGTGGAAACTGGGGGAGGGAAAAAATCCTGCGGTAACAAACATTTAAAATGTTACGTCTGAAGGTAATGTGTTAAATCTTTCAAAGCAAATGTTTAATTTTCTATGCAAGGATGCTGGAAAATTAGGGTGTAGTCTAGGAATAGCAATCATTTATTTCCTATGTGAAATGAGAAGTTTTGATTTTATGTGTTCAAAGTTTCCAACCATTCTGTCCATTCCTCTCTTCCCTCCCCCCCTAAACTACTGATGCTGAAGAAATGTCTAAACTAGTAGAAAACTTAAGTATCATTCTTACAAACTTTCTGAAACATATAGTCTGTGTTATATGTAACCAAATCTAAGCCAGAATAGCAGAAAATCTCATTTTTTCATCTGTGGATGGATAAATAGATATTTATTTCTTTATGTATACAGTTGACCTTTTTATTTTCTTTTTTAAAACAGAGTAAAATTCTTGGTATTGTTAAAGAGCTATAATGTAGAACTGTAGCTTGTTACACTTACTCTCCTGAGTGTAATTGCACTAAGATCATTCAGTTTCCATTTGGAAAGCCAGTGGCAATTACTGGAATACAATGTATCATGCATTTGCTCACTGGATATAAAACGTATATACTAATTCGCAATAAAATGTAACAGCTGTCAGTGCATTTTCTGCTCTGTTACTTCAATAAATTGGAACTCTGACTAGAAAATGGGAATATTGCATTTTTACACACTCCGTAATGTGTTTGCTTTTTGCAAATACAATTTATTTTTTTCATGACAAAAATTGTGGTTTGTTATTACTGCTAGTGGATAAATATTCTTATATCAGAATGAATTACACATGCTATCTGTAAAGAAGTAGTAATATTTTCTGCTTTTTATTGTAGCCTGTCTCCAGTAAACAAAATGCACTTAACCTACTTCTGTCATACATTGGGTATTTTTTTTTATTTTATTTTTTTTAGCATTGCAATGGTTGAGATGGTGGGACTCTATTTTACCCTACCTTTGCAGGTATCTGAGTAACTGGTTAACATTTTATAGGCGTCTGTTATTTCTCTCTTGGATTTATTTTTATTTTTATAAACATATATAGAGATAAATAGTTCTGGAAGACAGTTATTAACCATGACTCCTCACATTATGAACTAGTGCATCTGAGTTTTATTTAAGATAAAATGCCTGCACATTTGTGTAATTTTGTTACTTGAGGTCAGACTTTTCACAGATAATTAGCCTTTTACACACTGTGAAATCAACCTGCATTGGTTATTTGGCTAGACTCTTTGCTTCTGTTCTTTATTTCCCAGAAGGTTAACGTGCTGAAAATCTAGCTGCAAGCACATAGTACTGTCTCTTTGTGTTGCTAATTATCCCGTTGCATAATTATTAATATCAGGAGCAGGAAGAGGAAACAAGCACACCAAATAGTCATGAATGCTAGTGTTCTGGCAGGAAGCTAGTCCTGCATTAATAAAATGTGCCTGTGCCAATATCACAGAAGATAGGAGCGTTCCTTGTTAAGGATCATTTATTAACTGAGATCATCTTTTAGTTCGCCTTGGGGTAATGACTAATGTCAATGGCAAATTTCACAGTTGTCTAGAGAAATGAATTAAATTTGTAATAAAAAGCCCTTCGGCTTGTTGTACATGTTCATTTATTGGAGTAGTTGAACTAGGAGAACTGTAAGGCAACCAAGAACATTGGCTTAATTTTCCTTACATATAATAGTGACCTTTAGCTTCATATTGAAAAAGTTACCTATTATAGACTGGTAAATTAAATGAGAAGTTCCTCTAATGCAAAATAAACTAAGTGACTGAGCTAAGTTAAACGGCCCTTGAGCTTATGAGGTTTTTGGCAGAAACAAATTCTTTTTTTTTTTGCTACATCTGTTCTGCACCAGGCTTCTCAAGGTGGCTTGGTATCTAATCAGTCAGATAAAACATTACAAACTGGGATGCTAAGAAGTAGTTAGAAACCAATCCTATAGGATACCAGGATGATTACAAACTTGGGATAGTATAGTGACATTTTTCAAATTGAAATTGTAGTTTTGTTTGAAAACTTTCAAATGTTCTTTATATGTTATCTTTTATATAAAGTCAAAGCAACCTGCATCCATTAATAAAAAGGGTGTATTGGAGTTTATTTTTTTAAAATTTATGTATGCATTGAAAAACAGAAGAAAGTTTTAAATATTATCACTGCAGAGAACAAATATGAAATTTATGGGAAAATATCAAAATGTAAAGAGAAATTGCATAAAACACAGCACAGATGGAATGAGAATTAAAAGAGTTCTCTTCTACGTCAAAGGACAAGAGAGTTTTTGATTTCGGGGTACACATATTTCAGTATTAGGAAAGATAATAAGCCTCTTCCCACCACCAATTTAATACAAATCATATCAAATGGTTAGTGTGGTGGGTTTCTCTCTTTCAAAGAGAGATGAGACAGGAGAAAACACAAAAAAATTATGGGGGAAATCCCAGTAGACAACAAGAGAAAAATACTGTGGCTGTTGAAAGGAAACAGAGGTGGGAATACACTTACTTTACCATCAAGACCTAGTAGGGCTCAGGATGTGTTCATATGGTGACTCCCCGAAATCAGACTGCTGTGCTTGGAAAATGGTCAAAATCAATGCAAGAGTGCTGTCTTACTCTGCATGTTTGTCAAAGTTCATGACAGAATTGCAGCACCAATGGTTTCAAAATCACCTTTCTGTTTGTATCAAATCTCCATTTAATTCTGCGTAGTAGGTGCTTTTGTGTGATCTGGTGCCGGAATCATGCGTTTATTTCAATCAAATTTATTATGACAATCGTCTAGCTAATTTACTCTGAAGGTTCCTGAACTTTTAAAAGTTTTGTAGATGTGAAATTTTCTTTCTGCTCTATGCAAGAACATAAAACAACTTTTGGAAGTCTGGTGATTTTAATAGATACTTTCCCCATAAAATAATATTTAAAATATATTTTCATGTGAATTAAAGGATGTTCTTATTATAACTGATGAGGCAGAGCAAAAAAAAAAAAAAAAAAAAAAAAGAATGACTAATAAAATCATGGAAACACAACTGTCAAGACAAATCCTTAATGGATCCCAGTGCAAACCATAGGTTGTTGACAGAGATGCAGACATAAGAAGTTTTTACAGAATTTTGGCATCTCTTGTCTCCAATATTGTTGTGTGACCAAGTCAAGAGTGAATTATTTCAAATATAAAATTAGGCTATGGAGGAAAGGTTATTTCAAGTGTAATATCCAGAGATTGTAATATATCCACAGGGAGTCAGTGTTGCCGGGGATCTTTTTTGCACCAGTCAGTTAATGGACCCAAACTAGGGAGGCAGAAAATAGGGAGTTAAATGCAGAGGTACAAAGCTGCTAATGGTTACTGTTTATTTTTTCTGACAGAGAAGGTCAACTTTAATTTTGTATCTGTCACATGCCTGAATTCTAATGTATCATGTTAGCAGCTTTTAAGAATATTCCGGAGATGGTTACCAGAAGATAATGCAGAAATGAAGCATGGTGGCATTCGTAGGTGGGGGAGGGAAAGAGCACCCTTACATTGTCCTTCGGAGTAAATAATTTCTAAGTTTAGTGGGACAACTATCTTTCTTTAAAGTCCAGACTAATATTTGTGGCACAGACAGGCTAATAACTAATTGAAGAAAAATTGTCACCTACATAGCTCTGAGTAAAATTTAAAAGTTTATCTTTTATTCCATTTTGAATTCCAGAAAAAATACTTGGTAATATCTTTTTCTTAAGCAGTAAAAAAGTGTTTAGTTTAGCTGTATGCAGTGAAATTGCATTTTCTCACTAGCAAGAATGTATAGTAGCAGGAGACTTTCATTTCAAAAAGGCTCCTCTAAAATCCAGCCATTGAAAGTTGTGAATATGGCAAGCAAGCCCTGTGTTTTTAAAATAAATATTCTAATGCCTCTTCAGAATGTGGGCATGGGCATGTATAAAAAGTGTGGTTTACATTAAGTTTTCACTATGTTGATTTAAGTGGTTTTTTGTTTGGTTTTAAGGAAAGGAAAAAAAAAAGTATAATCAAAGCTAAAACTTGATCTGAGTGACAAAAAATTCTAATTTTGGAGTAGATAAAGACAGTGATCATTCATATACAGGTACTGATAAATTTCAATATGCTATTCTATGAAGATTTTTTTTATGTGTAAGGATAAGGAGAGTAACTCATACATAATTTTTTTCCACAACTTTTTTTTCTTTTCTAAGTGGTGTGTGACCAATAATATAAAACCTTTTTAAAAACTCAATGAAACAAATGTCCTTGGAGTCAGAAATATGGAAGTGTGTAATTACTGTGCAATTAAATTATATGATTGAATATCTATTTTCTTAAAATTCAAGTGTTGTCATCAGCATTTACAAAATTAATACCTGGAGTACCTGCAATACATGACAAAATGTTTCAGAAATTTTGGTGTGAGGAATATCTGAAATTTGGGCTATTGTTAAACAAGTCACCCATATATGGATTTAAGTGGTTAAGTTTCAAAGTGCTGACTCGCTTTTGGGCTTTTTGTGTAGTTTTATTCTTTTTTTGCAATTCTATTAGCCCTTTAGGAAAAGGTCTTTCGTCTCTGCTCTGTTTACTTAAACTAAATTTTGTATTTTCTACCAAGAGGCATATTCTATTCTGGATTTGTTTGGGTTTTAATTTTTCCACCTTTGTAAACTGTAGTATTTACTTTTCACAGCCTTAGCTGATCAAGAAATACAGCAATATGGGAGAAATAAAGCAGATATGGGTGGGGTTCTCTGAAACAAATTCATTTTCTCTCTGTGCGTTTCTATGCTGTGGAATAGACTTTATGCTTATTCACACAGAGGGAGTTTAGAAATGTTTTTAGAAAATGCAGATGTGTAAAGCATTCTTAATAAGGATGGGAAAAGAGTTTGCACTCCCCTTTTAACCACTCTCTCACCTCAGCCCTTTTCAGCATGTAACCTTATTCTCTGTGGGATTACTTGGATGAAAACCAATTAGAGAACTGCTCACACAATATAAATGCATACAGATTAGTACAGATTGAACGGTACCAATGCCAACTAATCATACAGTATATAAAGTCCTAAACAATATAGATATTAAGGAATGATGGGGAAATGGACTCATATTGTTATAAAACTGAGCACAAAATGGAAACAGCATAAAACTGTTTATTTAAATAATAAATAAAGTATAGGTTTTCTTTTGCCCCCTCCTTTTTTTTTCCCCCTTTGTGGCAATCTGCCCATAGACAAAACTAAGTATATCAAAGAAAAGTCAGCCTACATGTTTTCCTGGGTATTCCCCATGCCTTCATGGTAACGTTACTTTATTGCTGCTGTTTTTCGTCCTTTACTGTCCGTCCCCTTGATAACCTCAAATGCAGAGCTTATTCTCCAGCTGGGATGAGAATGAGAAAATGGTCTCCTCTGAGGTGGATGCTGATGCCACTACAAAGGTGTCTGGGAGGGACAAATAGAGACTGTGAATATAACTGGGTTATTTTAATGCATGGCCCCCAAGGACTGTGTGACCTGAAGGGTTTGTTTTGCTGAGGGAAGCCTGCAAGAGGACGACTGCAGAACCATGAGATCAGCCATTGTTTCCTTTTGCGTTGGTGTTGTCAATTCCTGACATTCCAGGGAGGATGTTTTGAGGAAAATATAGTACTTTTTTCTCTTCACAACTGTTGCCCAGCAATGGAAATGGAATTATGAAAAAATGCAGGTCTCCTTCAGGTTTCATGCTGTCTTCATACTACAATGTCTGTTCTGATATGCCTACAGCTTTGGTCATTTGTTTTTCTTTACCTTTTTTTCATGCTTTTTTTGTTGGTATAAATAGGAAAATGCCTTCATGATTAAACTCTAGGCTTTCTCATGAGAAGTAAGCTCTTTCTACCTCTTCCTTCTGATGTTTCTTTGCTATTTATAATAACACTGAAACCTTCTGACTTTTTAAAGTAATATCATAGACAATTATCATTCTGTTCCTAATTAGAGCCATGTGAGGTACCTGTTGTTTACTTTAATATTGAAAAAGTTTTTTAATCCTTGAAAAACATTTTGGCAACAGTGTTGATATAATACAACAAAATTTTGAGTGTCCTGCTTCATAACTTCTCTTGGGCATTTTTTTCACTGGTCTCAGCTACTGGACTGAATTGTCCACTTACTGTTATGCTGAAAGTGATGGAGTAAAAAGTCTATCTAGATACAGCTACAAATCAAAAGAAATACACATAAAAGAACTGAGTCATACTCAGTTTGGAAAAAGAAATCCTTAACATAACTAAAGGAAGTGGAATAGTTTACAGGAGAGATTGGTGTGTACACTGGTCTTCTCCAGAACAGCTGTCATTTTTAGACCAGCAGTGATTATGCATTGAGTTTTACTCTGAAAATGTTTACTATAGCATTCAGGAAAAAAAGGCTAATTACTGTAGTCACTCTCTGTACTATATAGTGTCTGTTTTTCTCTGGCTTCAAAGAAGAGAGAAAAGAAATCTTTCCTACCACGGTTGTTACATAATTTTAGCTGGATTTTTGTGCTCAATTTTTGATAGAGATGTGGAACTCAAATGCCTGCATTCGTTAAGCTCTCACTGCTCAGTTCTGTAGCTGCAATCCAGAGCCAAATCCTGACTATGCTCAGACACTAATTATGTCCTAAAAGGAGTATTGGATTGGCCCTTGTGCGTGTGGCACCCCCATCAGATGACGTCTAGGTGCCATAATTTCCTTAGCTGGAGCTGTCTAATAATGATTTACGTATCATGAAAGAAAGTCATTTTAGAAGTGATGGAGAGAGAGAGAGCAAGAGCTAGCAGAGAGCACAGTACCTAAGCAGCATGACTCCTTAGTGCTACAGAGCAGGAGAGGGGAGCAGGGGCGTGATGTCTCATATGAGTTCATGTAATCCACTCCTCTCCTCAGGGTTTGCTCAGGCTTTAGGGACTTCACTGCTTGTTGCTTTGGTGGAACCTTTCATGTCAGACCTCAAACAAAAATACACGAGTAAATATGACTACTATGTTGTAGCTTCTGGATTTTGCCTGGAGATGGGATCACTGGGGTTGTTTATGTCAAGTCTCTGTGAATTTGAAGGAAGAAATTTTTCCAAGAAAAATTCTGACCTGATCATTTGAATTTTTAGAGGGAGTAACTTTTTATCATTAATATGAATAATTTCTCAGATTTTCTAGGATGAGACTTATTTTTTCTCAAATGCCTTTCATTGCCATTGCCTCAATATTGCCTAGTTCCTTGGTCTAGATGCAGGAAGGATTCAGCTGTCAGCATTGCACTGCAATGGAGTAAAAAACCCTGACCCTCCTCAAAAGGCAAAAGTGTGCCTCTTCAATTTTAAGCCACATTAGGAAAAATTATTGCTTACTATAATAACCAACACTGAAGATGAAAACTTTTCATTTAAAACACTTTGCCACATCACCTATCATTCCAAGTTCAAGTAAGCATAATTTGAAAGGAATTATTCACATAGTAAAAACAGGACTATGTTATACTGTTGGTCACTGAAGATTTATTCTTTTTTCTTATCTGCCACAGATTTGTCAAGGACCCCGAGAACTGAGGTATCACAAGTCTGAAGGTTTTAAAATAGCGAAAAACCTATTAGGTCATCAACTCCGCCCTTCTGCTAGGAGAAATTTGTTACTGACAGTGTAGTCTGAAGTGTTTTGTCCACTTCAATTTTTAATGACACTTGCTGTTGTCTAGAAGAAACAGGAGAAACAACATTTTACAGAAGAAAAACTCCATCAGTGGACAAAGACTGCTAATATAGGAAATTATATGGAAGTTAGGTTTTATGTGAGTTTTCTGAAGCCTCAGAAGGCATCTGTCCAGAAACAGTGAAAAGTCTGGGCCAACAGGGGGAAGATGTCCACAGTTCTTGAACTTAAACCATAAACAATAGCAGAGCATTGATTTTTTAATAACAATTTTTATGTTGTTATATAAAAATGTATTGGTAGGAAAAAAGTAAGGGATGGAGGGTTGAATTTGAGTGGACAAAGGAGAAAATTAGCTGCCAAGGGTAATAGAATCTATGCAGTACAACACTATTTCTGTTTCAAGAAGAGGACTGTGTAAGAAAGCTGCACACTGCTTACTGATTCATCTCAAAAAGCATGCTGAATCCTGAAAACCTGCCAGAACTAACAAGATATCATGGGTGAATTCCTGTTCCCAAACAAGTGAGCAAGGATCTTGCCATTGACTTCCATGGGGTTAGGATTTCACACAGTAGTTGAAATTTCTGTTGTGCAGTGTGGAGCTGAGGGGTCACTGAGACTTCAACTCATGAATATGCACACACAGTGCTACACTGGGATGTGAAATGTGGGCTTCAAAGAAACAGGGAGAAATCAGTCTGGGATGCTTTCTGTACCATCTCCTGACCGGGTCTCATTTCTACTGGGCTGATACTAATCCCAGACATTCCTTATGAATTTGCATTCCAGAGAACAATAACCTACCTGAAAGACTGCATTTTCTCTAATTCCCTTTTAATATCCTGTTCGTGTTCCTGAGTGTATAAGTAATTGATATGTTATTGTTATGCTTAGATTTCAGGGGTATTTTTGAATACTATCTTCAAGGAAGTGGTGTCAGGGCATCATGTGAATTGTGAAGGAAAGGAATGCCATAGCTGACTACCTCCTGTGACCAATAAAGCTCTGTGCCATGCTCTTTCAGATTTCACTCTGTCATTGATACTGTCAGTTCCAGGCTTCCTGCTGGTCATATTTGCTATCCTAGGCTGTGGGGGAGGGGAGGAAAAACTGCCCTCCAAATAGTAGAGATCTGACTCAGTGGGAATCCTGAGGATCAGGCTGAAGACCTTGGGTGGATTAGTGGTATATGCCTTAGTAGACATGATGCTGCATTTTGTTTGGAGCATCTGCATGTACTGGAGCATCTGTATGTGACTTGGATACTTTTGTAGCACAGCAATAATTTTTGTTGAGCTCATTCTCATCTCTAGTTTTAATAATTTAGATTTAATATGGAAGGAATGTGGTCTCCTAGTCAAACTGTGAAAGATGTTCGGCGTATGTGTTCATGAAACCCCCACATTTTTATAGATTGTCCACACTCAATACTAGAAAATCTTGACCAAAGAAAAAAATACTCTTTGGAAAAGGAGAAACAGTATATTTCTGGGTATAAAATGTTTGGAAAAGTATTGACTCAATCTGATTTTTCTTCAACATTTTCAAAAATGATCCTTGTTTTTCACTATTATATTCCCCACATCAAAACATAAAAAAATGTTGCCCATTTTTATATGTTTTTGGTAGCCTGGGAAGAGTTGAACAGAGCATTTTCATATTAGAAAACTCAGAAAATGTGTATCAAAAGACATAGTATCCATCAACAACTGAAGATAATGAATTTTTTAAAAAACAAGAAATTCTCAGCCAATATTTGTCATTAATGCTAATATTCTGCTGCCTTTATCAATTTTTTGATTCTATAACAGAAAAAAATTTAGCAGTTTTAGTCATCCATGAACACTCCCCACTCAAAAAAACCTCTATAGGGAGATCTCTATACAAAATACCACTTTTACTATATAACTTACTTTCCTAATAAATTTTGCAGTGGTATAAAGAAAATTAGACTAGACTACATTTGTTACTTGTCCTTCCTCAAGGCAACACCACATTTTAGATTTGTGGAATGGACACTGAGGAACAGAATGCCCTTTAATGTAGTTCACCACTTGCTCTTTAGTGGAAATTTAGGACAGCTTCCTTAAGAGTAGTTTACAGTACAGATATGACCCTGGTCCCTAATGTAGCTGGGCAGGTTTCCACCCTGAAGTCATTAGTAGAATTAGTAGAATAAGAGCTGACTAGATCTTGTTCTCATTGAAGTCTACTGCTGGAGCTGATAGTCTTGTAAACTCCTCTATTGCAGAAGAAATACTGTGGGTTAGCCTGTATCTGAGGACAGAATGAAAATACAGAGAGTAGGATTCAGCTGGCCTTAATTCAAGTCATTGCTCCCAAATGTCCAGTAATGGCCACCTACTGATCCTAGTCCAGCTGGCAGCATGTGCATAGAAAGGACTCCGTGGAGATAAACAGCAATTAAATCACAGAGAGAGAGACACACACACAGAAAGAAATTGCTGTTGAAGAAGCTAATACTGGGAAATACCACAAAACCAAGTTTCTACTGCATGTGCAGCATTATTTCTTATAGGATTCAAGCTGCATGCATCAAACTAGAAAACACTGATTGCCTAAGCATATTGGGGGGGAATAGAGCTGGATATGATTTACACTGTTCAAGGCCACAGTGCCTGTGTTACTGTGATGGAAAGACATATGGTGCTTGCTTGAAGCAAGCCGAATACAAGCAGAGGTCAGTCTTGCACTGGTGAACAGTATCTTGCATGTGGATATACAGTGCTACTGGAATTCAGCAGTGGTTAGCACAGCTTGCTTTTCCATTGTGGACATTGTAGAATTGGGGTTACAAGATGCAACTGTGCTCATCACTGGAGAGGTTACCCTGAAAAATGTATTTGTCTGCAGCAGTGATGGCATAATTTCTGTTGTAGGAACCTTGTGCCTTTGTTAAGAATTTTTGTTTCACCAAAATATGATTCTTTTAGGCACTGCATTCTCATGATATTTAAAGGAAATAGGGTGGGTTAATACTCAGGAAATTCCTTCTTAGAGAATGGAATTTACTATTTTGGATATCCACATTAATTTTTTTTTCCTATTAAAGTGTCTGTGAAGGAAAAACCATCCTAGGGTGAAATGTTATTAACCTATATAGAGGATTTTTACAGGAATTTTGTTTTCAGGTGCTTTGACTCAGCCAGCCTTTCTGTTGATTAGCATTTGGATTTTATTAAAAATCTGAATTTATGTCTCTCTTTCTTATGCACTCTCTAAGTTTAACTCACATACAGCCAGTAGATGGTAATTTTGTTTCCATCCTCATACAGTAAAAAATAACCTCTTCACATTAAGATGACTTTGCTTTTTTGCGAAGATGTGGTACGCAGGTCAAAATCAATATGTATCCAAATCCTTTGTGGCAAGAAAAGATGGATAAAATGCTTTGAGACAAAATTTTAAAAACAAACACTGTAATTAGCTTTTATTTAGTCTTTTTTTTTAAGACAATGATTTTCATTTCATATGGAAATGTAGATTTCTTCAGAGTAATTTCATGTTCTTTTTGGTTTAAAGCAACTTTTTTCCTTTGATTACTGAAATATGCAGTTCTCTCTATTTAACACGTAATATCAAATCAACATACTTCCCCCTTCCTTTTTTTGCTGATGACAGTCAGCAGAAATCATGTTCCAAAGTGCCCTGAGAACAAGGACATTGATCTCAAGTGAGACTCTTGTGCCACCTTCCCCTTGTCACTTTCAGCTGTAATTTGTTAAGATACCAGCTCTAAATTATTAAACACTTTATAAGTATAAATAATTCAGCAGTCAACAAATAAAGTGACAGCCCATTAATCAGTTTCTGTTCATGTACATAGGTGGCATGCTGTGGTCTGCAGTGGGGTATGAATTCTGCTGAAGTCCGTGCGCTTTGCAGCAGTGCTGCTTCTTCTCACATCAGGAAAAGGTTTGTGTGCATCTTCTGGGTTTGTCATTTGTTTGCACAAGATCCAACAAGTTCTTGCTAAACTCAAAGGAGGGTCAGTGGTGAATTGAGGCTTTTATTGCATGAGACCACATTGATGTTCACTTTTTCCTTCCGGCCCAGGTTTAAATCTTTAAAGGGCCAGCTCAGCTTGGGGACACCAGAAATCAGGCAGTGTGCCTGTAAGTGGGAATACTGCAAACTGACATGATCCAAATGACAGAAGGAACACCTCTTTGCTATTTCAGGCATCACCTGAACAAGGGAAGCAGTGTGTGAATCAGGCTGAGATTCTTGTACGCTGCCCATAAGGTCAGCAACCATCCCCTCCTCAGGATTTCAGTAAAGTTCTTGTCAAACACAAGCAGCATGTAGCAATGAAAGACTGTTTTCAGAACACCATGTATTCCAAATTGAAAGCATTATTAGGGTTTTGCAGTACAAAGGTGGCCTATTTCATACTCCTGAAATTATACCAAGAAGCCATTGACGGACATAAATGTGGCACAAATATCCTTGGACATTTTTTTCCCAGTATATCCCAAAAATCTAGGTAAACCTGTGTATGAGGATTATGCACTGTGCTTAGATGTGATATTATTTTGGAGGAAAAAAAAATTCTCTGGAAAGTGTTTTAAAAAATGCTGTATGAATTTTTGTGTTTTTAAATCACTGTTTGACAAACATAAATGTAGAGTGAATGCCTTTAAGTCCTCATTTTCAACACCACAGGTGTTGCAAATTTGGATTGGTAGTAAAAAGTTTCCTCAGGAAGAACGAGAAAATGGTTGTTTAACAGCTTTCCATTCTCATCTTGCATGGAAAGCCTGGGAAATTCTTGTTGTAACGGAGAGACCACAAAGAGGCAACTGAAATGATCCTAAGTCAAGGATCAATCCATCACATATAGGAAAAGATTATGTATGTGTCAATCTCTCTTGCTTTTTGATGCAGAACAAATGGATGTTACCCTTTGTAAATGGTTTATATGAATGCCAGTGCAGCGTTTTAATAGAACAGGCCAAGGACAGGGAGACCTCAGACTTCAGCACAGTCAGGGTTTCTCGCTGGATAAAGCACTAGACTGGAACTCGCAAGACCTAAGTTCTGCTCTCACCAAGCTGTTAGATGACCTTGCTCAAGTCACTTCACCCCTACACGGCACCCTTATAAAACTGTGATAATGATATTGACCTCTTTTGTTGCAAAAGTGTGAGGTCTAGTGTTTAAAAGTCCTGCTTAAGAGCAAGTGGTGGTGTCACCCTGTGTGTAGTTGGAACTTGGATGAGACAATTTTTGGACCGCATGCATGCAAGTGAAGAGATTCTAAATTACAGTGGTGATTTAATTTGCATAAGTGCTTGAAAAGAGAAAAGTGAGCACCTGTGACGAAGCTGGTCTGAATAATATATAGTAAGTAGGTGCAATGGCAGTAACAAGAAAATAATGTGGTTCAGAAACTGAATATGAGAAATGACAAGCAACTGGCAAAGAAAAGCTTTCACTTTCACTGAAAGGAATGTGATTCTGTGGTGAAGCTGGGAAAATTATACAGATTTTGCAAAAAATAAAACAATTTGGATTTTTTTTTAGAGTGGGATCATATTAAACCTGTGAAATTCTCAAATGTAAATAAAGATTAGGCTCATATCATTCCTGCAACAGAATGGATGCAGAAATCCATTATCTGGTGGAGAACTTACTGGGACATGGGAGTATTTATTGCAAAGTCAGAGCATCACACAGCTAACTGAGAGCGAGGGAAACATATATGAGATATTACTTTTCTGACTATTAAAAGATAGTCTCTGGTCAAGGGATCAGGTTTCTGGATAATGAGTGCTTTTAAGGTCTGCAAGGTTAAGATGATGTGGCATCAGCTATATATAAAATGCTAGTGCTGCCACTTAAAGCAGAGCTCAAGGTGAAAGTTAAAACTGTCATGGAACAAGGTGGCTGAAAAAAGTTGCAAGGCCAATTGACTGGATCAGCAGTATGGTGGCAGTTAGAAAGACAGGCAAACTGATGATCTGCATCAATCCAAAGGACCTCAATAGCATACTAAAATGCTTATACTGTTCCCTGCCAACAGTCACTGAAATATTGCCAAATCAAGCGAACACAATAGTCTTTTCAGTCATGGATGCCAGAGATGGCTTCTGGCAAGCAAAACTGGATGCAGCAAACAGTTACTTGACAACTTTCTGGACCCTGTTTGGGTGCTATCAGTGGCTGACAATGCCATACAGAACAGAAATCGCTTGAGGGGGTACCAGCAGAGATTGCACACAGCCCCTGAGGGTTGTCTGCTGCAGATATCAGTGCAGATGACACTGTTTATACTCATGTGGGAGGGCAAGGATTGAGCTATGGCCAACCATGATCATAAATTTTCTCTGGTGGAGACAGGAGACAGCAAGAAAGAACAGTCACGAGCAATCATAGGAATAGCTGTACTGACTCAAAACAAAGCTCTCTATCCCCTGTTTCTAGTGGAGGCTGGTGGAGGAAGTCAAGAAGTACAAACACATGTCAAGTGCCCAGTGATAACCTGACAAATTTCTTCTACAGAGAAATTTGAGGAGCCAGAGATGGCTGTAGAACAGTACACGTCCCTGCAAATTATCACTGCCATCTGCAGGACCGTCAGTAGCTTCTGAGAGGCATTATTCCCTTCCCTTCCCTTCCCTTCCCTTCCCTTCCCTTCCCTTCCCTTCCCTTCCCTTCCCTTCCCTTCCCTTCCCTTCCCTTCCCAATTCTGTTTTGTCTTATCTACCTTTTGTTTAAATTCTGGTTTGTACTGCTTTTTCCTTTATGTGAGTCAAGTCTGATGATTCTAATTTTTGAAAACATCTCCAAATTCTTTTAAAAAATTCAATTGCCACTTTACATTTCTCTCGTAGAGAGGCCATTTTGATGACAAATTTCTTTCCACAACTGTTGAAAAAAGTCTTATTCTTAGTTTTAAGCAATTGAGAAGCTTTTTATTAAAAACCCTTTGGGTTGTCTTAATTTTTAAGGAGGCTACAAGATTTTTTTTAATTTAAACAATGCTTCAAATTTTTAATAATTGAAAAATAATTTTTGAATAATTCAATAGAAGGCTGTAAGAAAGTATATTCTTACCATCTAATAATTCTATAATTAAATTACTGACAAAAAGTAGCTGTTAGTTGTTAATGATAGATTTTATTTTTTTCTTTGTTTGCGTGCGCTATCTTGTACAGATCTTTTATATTAGCAGATAATATTGATTTTTATTTGTATTTACTATAACATTATGTCTTTAATGTCTTTAAACCATCCACCATCTGTATTTTGCTTCTCTAATTTTTGTTGTCCTCCTACATAATATTAAATACCATTCTAATGAATTTTCACTGTGTTTTTTGAATTTACATTTATTCAGTTTGAGCATCTTACGCAGACTCTTTTACTGTAACTATCTGATGTTAAAATTTTGAGATAAAGCTTGTTCCAGAACTAAGTAAAATACAACTTCTGCTGTGAATTCACTTCCTATCTATTCTAAACATGACTGTCTAAATTGTGCTGTGCCATGATGCAGTGTTCACCCACAGGATAAACAGGGTTGCCCCATTATTGTGCTTTCTGCTTTGTCATTAATCTCTCTTTGCTTCCCTACGATCTCCTTGGCTTTGCCATAGCCCTGTGTGGAAGACAGTCAAACAGTCTTCACTATTTACTTTTTTCATTTAGGAATTTAATTTCTTCAGAATTTTACTTTATTCATGGGTATAAGAAACTTTTCGTTCACACTTCACTTTAGGATTCTTCAATGTGTTGACTTACTTTTTTATACATGTGCTTATATTTCTGAAGATATATTGTAAGAGAGCTAGAAGATCTTTTGCTAGGAGAATAACTCTAAACATTAAAGAAAGCTAAAATTTAAATGAGAAAAATAATCTATAAAAACAATAAAAAGGAAAAGACTCCCAAACTCAAAAATGTTAATTTTGTTTCTGATTATCCTTTAAATAAGTTCTCCCATTTTTGATCAATGTAGTAGTTTACTTTTTTTAGCCAAAAAAAAGGTGTCTTATTTAACCTATTTACTGCTGAGTTCACATTGTCATCGCTTTTGGCTTCTGTTGCACATCAAGCCAATGCTTTCAGAGAACTCTTTATGGAGGATCCAACATGTATTTCCTGAGTTGTAACCACCAATTCCGAGTGCAGAATCATGTAGACTTCATTGGCATTCCCCTGATGCATTGCCTTATATTTTGCCACTAAGGCCCAGCTGCCACCCTTCTGGCCACTCTTTTTTTGTGGGAAGTGTTTGCAGGTCCTCAACATTTCACAGGTAAAAAAAAATTAGTATGATCTGTAGAGCTGGAGATTTTAGTTTTCACACCCTTTTCCAGACACCACTGATGATTTATATAGGAAAAAAGCAGCACAAACACCAGTTGATGGGACAGCATCCTACTGTCTTCCATCTCAAAAATTAAAGAACATTTGGTCTATAAAGGTCTGTGTTAGGACATTTTCTTCCTATCCTTTAATCAGCTTTTAATCCATAAAAATCCCCTCTACCAATCCTGCCACAGTTTAATTTCTTTAATAATCTTGGGTGTCAAGGACTTTTTAAAAATACAAATACATCCACATTTCTGCTCACATTATAAACACAGTACGGTAGCAAGGTAGCATTTTCTTTACAGAAATCAGGCTCTTTCCCTTGTAACAAAGTTGGGTATTTTTTTTGTTGTTTTGGTTTTGTTTGTTTGTTTGTTTGCTTGTGTTTGGGTTGGTTTTTTTTCCCTTTTTTTTTGTAAGTGGGGATGGAATCCTGCCTTTCTTTGGATAATTTCTTCAGACTTTTTTGAGATGGGAGGTGCATTGGCAATCTATCAGCCTTCTGCCACAGTAACCTTTCATAATGTAGCTTACAGATTACTATCAAAAGTCCTGTAAATTCAGATCTTAGTTGCTTCAGAGCTCTTGGGTGAAGGCCATGCAGTTTAATATCTTACTTCTCACATCAAATTGATCTATCGAGTTCAACTTAATGCCTGTTTAAGATCTTGCATGAAAGTCCAACACTAGGAACAAAATTATCACAGATTCACAGAATATTCTGACTTGAAAGAGAACCACGAGGATCATCAAGTCCAAATCTTAGCCCTGAATAGGACATCCAGAATAACACACCATGTGCCTGGAAACATTGTCCAAACACTTCTTGAACTCTGTCAGGCTTGGTGCTGTGACCACTTTCCTGGGAGGCCTGTTCCAATGCCCAAACATCCTCTGGGTGAAGAACTTTTTTTCTAATATCCAACCTAAACCTTCCCTGAAGCACTTTCAGGCCATTCCCTTGGGTCCTGTCATTGGTCACCACAGGGAAGAGATCAGTGCCTTTTCTGCTTCCCTTCATGCGGAATCTGTAGACTGCAATGAGGTCTCCACTCAGTCTCCTCGAGGCTGAGCAAGCCAAGTGACCCTATTTGCTCCTCATATGTCTTCTCCTTCACCATTCTTGTGGCCCTCCTTTGTATGCTTTCCAATAGCTTTGTCTTTTTTATACTGTGGCACCCCAAATTGTTCACATGACTCAAGGTGAGGCTGCCCCAAAGCCCAATCCCCTCTCTTGCCTGCCTGGCAGTGCCTGATGCCCCCCAGGACAGGGTTGGCCACCCTGGCTGCCAGGGCACTGCTGGCTCATGTTCAACCTGCCACTGACCAGCGCTCCCAGGGACCTTTCCATGGGGCTGCTCTCCAGCCTCTCATTCTCCAATCTCTCCATACATCCAGGCTTTCCCATCTCCAGCGCAGAATCCAGCACTTGTCTTTGTTTAACTTCATACAGCTGGTGGTTGCCCAGGTCTCTAATTTGCCTAAATTCTCCTGTCAGGGCTTCTCTGCCCTCCAGGGAGTCAACAGCTGCTCCCAGCTTTCTATTATCTGCAAATTTACTTAGTATCCTTTTAGTCTTCTGTCCAGGTTGTTTACAAAGATGTTGAAGAGCAATCTGTTTGATGTGAAAGCAGACCCTGAAATTTAAAATACTTTAATTAAAAATTAATTAAAAAATAAAATTATAGTACGAACTGAATTGAAGAGAAAGTTTCAGAACATAACAAAAAAGAAGTGAGAGTGTTCGTTCACCTGTAATATAAATCAACTCTTGCCTGATAGTTACAGGCTTCATGTTTCCCATAATATTTCTAGTCGTAGCTTCTTTGTTTATTTTGCTACACATATTATTGTCCATGCATATGGCAATTTGCAATGAATTTTCAGAACTGATCCATGGTTAAAATCTATATACTTTATACCTGGTTTCTATTTGAAAACTGTTTCCTAGGAACACATACATATATTTATATTTGCCTTTTAGAAGATGAAGAGCAACACCTGGCATGTATTTCTCTACAGAAAATGTTTAGCTTCACATCTCACATCTTCCTTGTTAGGAAATGAAGAGTTAATTAATCTTTCTTAGCTGCTCTCCATTTATAGTTCAATCAGGGAGTACATTCTAGAAGAATCAAATCCAGCACAGTTCACAGACATTGCAGTAATTTTGTACCACTATATCATGCTACCAGAGGGGATATCAAGATTAGAGTTTTCATGCTGAATATTGAACACATCAGACTGAAGATGTGGAGTTCTTAATTGCCAGAGTGGGAGTGTCTATGCCCAAAATAAACTTGCAGTGGAGAAAGTTCACTCATCAACTTGCAAGACATAGGACTTGTACCTTTTATCTCTTTTTTCACTTAGACAGTAAATTCTCTGAAAAAATAATTATAATTCTTATGTGCTGAAATGTTTGACCAGTGTCTGTGGAGAAGAGAGGGTTATATATTGGCCAGTATTGAAGAAGAGAGGATTGTACGTTCATGATCCAGCAAGAGATATTTTTACCCATGTTTTATCCCACAGAGGGGGGTCCTAACTGTTTTCACCTTCTCCTGGAACAGTGCCTTAATCATCAGTGTTGTTACCAGCATCGTATCCTAGAAAAATTTACATTCTCATTTGTAGACCTTCTCCTGGGAGCTGAACATTTCTGCAGCTACAAGTCAAAGAGGAAATTTAAATTTTGTTAAAGTACATAGGTGTAAAATATCTAAAATATTTAGTTAATGGGGAAAATGCATCTTCTAGCAATTTTGAAAAAAAAAAAGATCCTCACTCCTTCAATCTTCATGGAGAAGTTCCCAAATGAATACAGCTGATTTTGGATAGGTAGAAATATAAACAAAATATTTCTGAGTTGTTTACTCTGTTTCTGGTGTAATGAAAAATCAAAATTCTGTGTTTAGTTTAGATTGAATGTTTCCCCTTCTTATTTTAGTTAGTGACCTTCTCGCTTCTTTCAATTCCTCCATGTCCCCCTCCCCCAAATAACTGAGATTCCCAACATAGTCACATCAATCTTTATAAAGAATGAGTGTTTTGTGATTTTTGGATGAAACTAACATTACCTCTGAGGGAAATCTATTCTGCACATTGTGTTTTATATAAAATATGGTAGTATAGCAAAAGAGAAAAAGATGAGATTTTAGATTAAAGGCTGAAAATCTCTCTTGGAAATTCTATTATGAAAACGAAGTAGAAAAAAATCCTTTCTATACTGCAGAGGAATAAAAACTAGCAAAAGCAGATTTTTTGCTCACAAAATGATGAAATTTTCCCCATAATGCTTTGGGCCAACTTATTTTATTCAATGCAATTTAAATATTTCATTTTGATTTCCTTATTAATGATTTTCTCTAAAAGCAATTTCACTCTGGGAAGAAATTTTGAAATAAACGTTCAATTCAAAAAATGCTAAATAGGGCACTTGGGTGTTATTGAAATACCTATCTTTATTTTCAAGCTGACATGCTTTACAAATGCTGTAGTTTTTATTAAAATTTTATGTTAAGTAGTTCAAAACTGTGTGATTATAAATTTGTGAGTCAAGTCTATTGCCGGGGAAATATAATACTCCTTAAAGAAACAGGTGGTTGGGCATGTATAGCTTGCATTGTACTGATCAGGGACTATTTAAGTGATACATGGAACAGAGTTCAGTGTTCTGATACATTTCCAATTTATAGGCAGAATGGGTTATTGGGTTTTGTTTTTGGAGGGGGGGGCAGGGGTAGAGATGGTGGTTACATTCTTCATTTCAATTACAGCAAGAATTAACATTCAGTAAGTACAACATGCATGTGTTCTACAGACTGGATCCAACCCCTGAGATCCACAAATGCTAAAGAGCCTCCAGGTTTGTAATCCTGACATTTGGAGTTCTGCAACTACAGGGGGCACTGTGCCATGAAGCTGCTGATGGTTTAGGTCTGACCTCTGGAAACATTTCATGGCTGCTGCTGTTTATTGTTTGCATCCACATAGTGCCAAAGGAATGAGGGCTCTCCAGTGCCAGGTGGTGCACAGAGATTGCACAGACTGCCCTCGCCCCACGGACATGGAGGACAGTAGAAATAGACTCAAAAATAACCAAGATCAAGGAGCAGTCAGCTTGCCGTGATAGTAGACCCTGTGAACACATCACGATTGTAAGATGCACTGCAGAAGGTGACTTAATGAGAAATTGAAAGTTGAATAATGAATCAATTTAAACACTTCTACCAGAGAAATTCTCTTTAGTCTAAATGAAATGAACATCTTAGAAAACAACACATTGGTGCTTGCAATGAAGTTTAACAAATGAGAGAGTGGATGTTTGCATCAGTGATTTACCAACTCTTGTCTTTTAGAAGTAATAAATAAAAATAAAAAAGTAGCACAAGTTTGGCAGTAAGGCAATCTGAGAGTGTAAATTTATATTTAGTTCAATGGTCAATAACAAGCCCAAGGGACGATACAAAGGTGAGAGAGGATTAGCACTGATGAACCTGGCAGAACAAATCTTATACGTATAGTTTGGATTGATATGAGTAGGGCAATTTCTAAAGGCCACATAGAATAATGCGACTGTAATTAAAATTAATGCTAATTATACCTACTCAAAAAGGACTATATCCTGGCCATGTTGTGCACAAGATGGATGTGGTAACAACCTGTGGCAAATGGTCAGACTTCAAAGATCAAAAACGCTGGGATGTGGTAGAGACCCCTGCATCCACAGTGGTACTGAAGGCTCCCTGGCCAGGAAAGCATCTCATTCCTTTTCGAAGGGATGGCTGCAATAGCTTTCAGTTGATAGTGTTGATATTATTTTGTTCAAAGTCAGGTGAATTACAATTTGGTTAAAAAATTAGGTAGCTCTTTGTCTTATGCAATCACAACTCCACCTTTTTAATGTTGTGGTCAGTCAAGAAAAGTTCACTGTGGGCTCGTCAGCATGAAGATTCGTTTTCCATCCAAATTTCAGGGAAATATGTAGACACTTAAACATACTGCAGACATTACCCAAATAGATCTGAATCATAAGAACTAAGCAGTACTAGAAATATAAAATTTAGTTCTGTATTAGGAAAAATATCAATCTTATTACTTTAAAGAGAAGTATATTTTAATAGTTTAGAATATCTGCATTTGTTCGAGATTATAAGTTATCATCAATTGCTGGTTTGTAGCTAATTTAAATATTACTTTTTCAGTCACTGTGAAATTCTTGTGTAGGTTTGGAAAAGCAGTTAAAAAATACAACCTATAGGAAGCCTTCGACTTTGTATGTATTTAGAGATTTAAAATGAGACAGCATACTATTTCAGATAGGCATAAAATTAGAAGCATCAGCTAATGAGATGTTATGTGTTATGACTTTTTAATGTATTATTTATGGGAAACTTTTACCAGGTTATCTATCACTCAAAATAAATGAAATATAACCATTTTATTAATCATATTTATCAATCACTGTTGTGCTTGAGGAATAGGTTTTTCATGTCAAGAACAAGAAAGCATACATACTATTTTCATTTTATTCTGCATGGGTAGAGCTTCATAACGAAAATGATATACAGGAAATAATTTTAACTTCAGTATAATATTCTTTCATGCTAGAAATTCAGAGCAATTCAGAAACATTAAAGATATGAGACAGAAGGTGCAAAGAAAGGACAAAATTATCCAAAGAATAAGCAGTAGAATATGGAAAGAACCAAAAGATTTCATCTGATCTTGGCTAGAAAGCATCTTTAACTGAAAGGTAGTGACACTTTCTGGAAAAAAACAGGGATCTATAAGAAAGTGAGAGATAGAAAGTTGCAGAATCGCTTTTCAACCTCAACTGTAGCTGAAGCAAAGCATAACTTCTTGCATACATGTCTTTGGAGATGTCTTCAACTTTCAGAAAGCCTGATCTCATCACTGAGGGGCTGTGAGGCTGCACCAAACTCTCTGGGTGCATATCTGTGGGTGCCTGTACACCAACACTATCCTTTCTGCAAGTATACAGTGGGGCTACTGACCTGTGCTGTTACACTTCAAAACATAAGGAAAAATAAATAAAGAAAGGGAATGCTTTTGAACCACTGAGAGCAGTCTAGTGTTGCTTCAGGACAAAGTTTGTCTGAACATATGACTAGACACATGGAATTGAATTAGTTATCCACATGAAACCACAGCTGAGTGAATTTTTATTCCTTACAGGAAAACATCTAAAAAAGACCTGTGCATCCAAATTTTGCAACACGTCTGGTAGACATCTGCATATTTTTTTCTTGTTTTTTTTCTTATTTTTTAACAGGAGACGTCATAGTGGCTCAATGAAACCGAAAAGAGAAATTTTTGATTATTGCTTGGAAGTACATGGAAATGACAAAAGCAAAATGCAGTAAAAAATAATTACTTATGTAAAAATATTACACAGTTATTAACATTTAGTATTCATGATTCCTATAGTACTCATATGAAAACTTAGTCTGCAAGAAGGAGAGAGAAGGGATCCCAAGTATCGAAACAACTTCAGGAACACAAACTCTTTATTTTGCAACAAAAGTTATATCATTACTGTGTCATGGATCATTGTCCAGCCTGACTCCATGGAAAACAGAGGAATGCAAGCCCCGTCCTTGATGTTTACACTTTGCAAGGACAAGTGGTTAGCAGAAACAAATGACTATATCCTGTAATCAATAATTACCAACTGGGGAAACTGAATGTAATCACTGAACAAAATGGTTATTTAATCAGAAGGTATTACTATGTATTATTCAATATTTAAGCTCATGGGGTATTTACTTCATTATTTTGAACTTATATAGTTTTAAATAGGTTTTGCTCAATTGAAACAATAGAAGATCTTGATAGAAGTCTGACAATCAGTAATTTTTGAGGGTGTCTGAAACCAAGGTGGACATTTGATCATGAATACTCCTATAAATTGGTTTCTGCATACCCCCTTACGTGCCAGCAGCTTAGTTTTGTTAATTGACCTTCAGATCAAGAGAAATAGATCTCTGATTCATTACATTTCAGACTTCCTCTTTGTATATCAAAGTTGCAGGTTGATTTAACAACAGAAATTTAATCATACTGCCTTTAAGGTTTTATTTCTTAGAAATCAAATTTCAGCTCCACTATTGTTGGAGGTTATTTGTATGACATGAATTTTTTGTGTGCCTGTGAGCCTCTCTTCTGCCATGTCTTAGTTCTGACTCTTAGGCAGTGTTACCTCATTTAACTGCAAGACTTTTACTTAAAATGTGTGGCAATAGCAACTGTAATTTTGCCCTGGCTTTGTCAGGACAAAGCACTGAACATCTAGGGTGCTGGGCAGTGTGTGAAGACAAATATTGGATGAAAGACTGTAGACTTCTAAGTGACTTTTTGGGATAGTAGACTGATTCACAGGAAACTCAGGACACTGAGGCAGTATCTGAAAACTGGGTTTAAACTAGGTCTCTAGATTCTATAGACACTGGAGAATATTTGTTGGTCTATCACAATACCTATTCCTGTGCAAATACTTAGATTACATGAACTGTGCTCTGAAAGTGCATTATCTCTAAAGAGAAATAACCGGAACCTTAGTTCTTAATGGAAACAAGGCTTGATCCTGCCTTGATCCTAATGGTCAAGTTTAGATTAGATGCACCTTGCTCAAAGATATGGGAGGAACCTAATGCCAAAATGACTCCATTTGTTGAATCATAAACTAGCAGCTGTGGTACACAGTTTATCTTTTGTAACTTTTTATGGCTCTTTCACTGAGCTAAAATGTTTCTGCATAAGTGTCCTCTTTTCTTTACTAGAAGACAGATCAAGCTCAGCTTTCTTTGCTGTTCCCAATCAAGCTAAGCTTTGATGGAGCTACATGTAGATCCATACTTCACTGTCTGGAGTCCTCTTCCTTCAGCACAACAGAGAAGTGTGGAAGATGTGAGTAAACTTGCAGAGGATTGCAGTTTTCTCTTCTTAGATAAATGGACTACTACATTTCCCCCCCAAAAAAAATTAAAAATCAAACACAAAAACAACTCCTGTGGTTGGTTCTTCACATTTGATGCTTTGAAGGTCCAAATATTTTTCTGTTCAGTTCTCTTACCATTATAATTTTAATTTGTACAGAATTCTTGTGTTCTTTGCATAGAATGACAGGTTCTTTGTTCTTGGAGAAAAAGAAAATATTTACATACCTTCCTACCACCTCACCTTTTATTCATGAATGAGAGGTGATTCCAAAAATTAGAAGTGGGAAAAAATATTACTCAAATTTTATTTAATTTTTTTAAAAGATTTTGCATTTTAAATTCCACATCCATTTCCATTCACCTCAATAAAGCATGCATAACAGTAAAAACAGCAGGGAATGCAAACGATTTACTGAACAGAATCTTTTGCAAAAGGAATAAGCATTTTCTATTACAGAATCTGGTGTGTGTGGAAATAATAAGGAAAATAAGGATTTTTCATTTGTGCCTTTGGGATACTAGCAATCCTTGACAGTGTTCTACTCTGGCAGCTTTGGAATTTGGTATCTTGTGTGCATTTCTTTACACATTAACTTGTTTTTCCTGCCTTCCTGCTCATTTGTTTGCAAGATGGATACAAGTATAGAGAAACACACCAGTCCTGAAATGAAATTCCATGTTTAGTGAGTCTCTGCTTCTAGAATCAGCTAAGAAAGGAGGTAATCCCTTCTGGTCCCCATGACTGCAGTCTGTCAGGATGAGCATAGGATTAGCAGTGGAATACTGGATTGTTGATTTCAATGTTCTTATAATAAACCACATCATAATGCAATCTCACTGAGATGGTTATCAACCTCAGTGTGGAGACTACATGAATTTCCCTTTATCCCTTACATGCCGCACCCAATACTCTGCTCTGCACTGTTAGGTGCAGCCTCACCTTGATTCCCATGTGCAGTTTTGGTCACTGCAATATAAGACATTAACTTGTTAGAGAGTGTCCAAAGGAGAGCAAAAAGGTGGTAAAGGGCCTTGGGAGGAAATTGTATGAGGAGCAGCTGAGGTCACTTGGTCTGTTCAGGCTGGAGGAGACTGCAGAAAGACCCCATCACACTCTACAACTTCCTCACAAGGGGAATAGATGTGGCAGGTACTGATCTTTTCTCTGGGGTGATCAGTGACAGGACCCAAGAGAATGGTCTGAAACAGTGTCAGGGTTAGATATTAGAAAAAAATTTGTCACTCGAAGGGTGTTTGGGCACTGGAACAGGCCTCCCAGGGAAGTGGCCACAACACCAAGCCTGCCAGAGTTCAATAAGCATTTGCACAATGTTCCCAGGCACAGGATGTGACTTTTGAGCATGGTCTTGTGCAGGGCCAGGACTCGATGATCCTTGCGGATCCCTTTCAAACAAACACATTCTGTGAACCTGTAAAAATTTTCATTGGAAGCTGATTTCTTAGCAAAGAGGAACATGGTAGTTTTCAGATTAAATTTACTCATCTTAGTTTTATAACTGTGCTTGTTTATTCTTATGCTTTGCCTTAAATAGATGGGGTTTTTTTCTCCTTCCTTTTGTTTGTCTGCTGCTAGGTTTATGAAGAAGACCTGTAGTATTTCTCCTATTGTTCAATCATTTCATCTTGGTGTTTCTTCTTAAACAGTGACATCTTCATTGTTTTATCATATTAATATACCTTCTTTTTTTTAAATTCTAGTTAGAATTTACCTTTCATGAACATGTCTGTAGAGACTGTTTCAAGCAAGGTCTTATGCTAGGGTCTTAATACTTGCTGATTGCTTGTTGATCTCCCTCATCACTTCAGAGGCTCCAGAATCAAAAACAAGTTTCAGGCACCTGCATGAGTTCAGCAGCCTGTCATGATTTTTTGACCTAATGATTTCTTTGAGCCTAGATCTATTCATCTGCACCATTCCGCTTTCTAAGAAAAGTCACCACATCTCACAGAAAAAAGATACCTTTTATTCCAGCACAATGAATATTTGGTAAATAAACATGTAGTTTTGCAGTTACATCCATGTTTCTAATTTTGAATTCCAATTTATGTTTTTTGTAAGTCTGTCATATTTTGATATGGTTAATCAGCTATTAATTTGTCATTTTCATTAATTCTACCTCTTAAAGGTAAGTGTACTTCTGAATCTCTACAATATCCAACAAAAATCTTTGCTACTGGTCACAATACCAGTGTGGATGAGAGTCACAGGAAGCTGGAAGGAATTTCTGGAGGTCTCTGGTATGACCTCCTGACCAAGGAAAGGGTAATCAAGTTCTTTAGGGTTTTATCTGGTCAATTTATGGAAACTTCCAAGTCATGGTAAAGTATTGTATGACAGAAATTATCCTGTGCTTCAGACTGAGTCCACTGTGGCTTTCCTCTATTTCAGTTATGAGTGTAGATGGTGTGAAATAAGGCACATCAACGAATAGGTGTTTTTGTCCCCATATTCAGGCTGGGGCAGATGTATCTTTGCTCTAAAGATAAGAGAGAAGAGGGGTGCTGGCCTCTGCCCGAAGCATGCAATGTGTGGATGTGCTGTCTGGAGCCCAGCCCTGACAGGAAGGCACACTGACTAAAATGTTTTCATAGTAGTGACTTCCCAAATATGGGACTCAGAATATTTCCCCTCTCAGAGCCCGTCCAGTAAAGATAGTACTGCAGTTTTTATAGGCAGTCATTTCTCCATCTTTGAAGAGTCCCAGAAGAGTCTAAGAAGATCTTGGATCATGCCAGCTTTTGTCAAGAGGATGAGGAACAAGGAAAGACTTTAGATCCTAGTGGTAGCTAATGAAGGAATATTTGTTCAGTATATCATCCTTATTGTCATTTGCCAGATTTTCCTTTTTCTGTCTGTGAAAATGGACTACTACTCTATTATTTCTTAGTTAAAATCTCTTATTGATCAAGACTGTCTCAATCCCAGAAGGCAAGAAGATGTGAAGAAGTAACTTTGGAGCCCGTATTGGAAATGAGATTACTGCTTAGGGACTCTGACACATAATGTGTGACCTCTATATCCCATCATTATTTGTCTAAAATAGGTTGCTCTCATACTGGTGATCAAGCTAGGAACCACTCACAGAAAGTTATACATTAATTTTGAATAACAAATATGTTTGATAAAATTAGTCTGTTCACAGATAACTCACAGTTACCACCCAGTGATAACCCCTTTTCCATTTATGGTGAGTAAAAACATTGGAAGCAATGATTTTGTGCCTCTTTTTCTCAAAGTTTAAGGTCATTTAGGGAGCATGCATTTATTCTTTTGTATTCTTTTGTACTGTGGGCTTGGATTTTTTGATTATTGAAAAGCAGCATGCAGTTTTAAATAGCAAAAATTATAATACCCCACCTTTCAGGTAAGAAAGCTTTATATTTTTCTACTCTAGAAGCTGTGACTTGTTCTTGCACATGAGAAACTACAGTAAAAGAGACCATAGATATCCAATGCAGTGGAAACTGTGCAATGTACTGGCATATGCAGTTTGGTGCAATATATTCTTCAAATGGATGTCTGTGCCGGAGTCTGCAGTATCCTATCGTTTTTGCACATGTCAAAACCACTGAAGACTGTTGGAAATTCCTGTAAGGAAAATATATGCTAGTGGTGTTTTGGTCTCTCTCAGGAGGAATATCACCAGGTATTCCAGGAAGCTGCTTATGAACTGAGAAAGAGAAACTTGAAAGACATGGGTCATTTTCTTTTTTACATAGAGGACCCCATATTCTTTTAATAAAGACAAAGAGAAGAGAGCTTCTATCTTATTTTGGCAATGTATTTCAATGTAAAGAAAATTATATTCGATTTACAAACCATGTAAACAGTCAAATGAACAATAGGGATCCAATTCAGGTGAAGATACATTCTATATGCTTCATTAAAATTCTCTGCAGTACAGAGATCCTGATAACATCCTTCAAGTCATATGTTATCACTTCTGCCAGTTATTATTAGAGCTACTTGAAAATTAAGTTAGCATCAGTACAAGTGAGGACAACAAAGCCTGACACTCAGGCTGATGTCTGGTCAACAATGCAGGATATTTAATTTTGTTTTACTAATTTTTTTTAAAGCATCTAACTTACCTTATTCACAAATGGAAAGTCTGTAAAAGGCACTGGTGGAATCTTAGGGGGGTCAGAGATTATTATCTGCGAGCCTTTGGCTTTAGGCTGATCGTGATCTGATGCACACAAGCAATTCAGAGCTGATTCAGTTTACTTTTTTTTTCCTTTTATTTTCTTTTGTGAGGTGTTATAGTTCTTCTGAATCGAGTCATGATCAAATTTTGATTTTCAGATTTATAGGTACTTCTTTGAAACTCCTGGTTGGTCAAAGCAATTTCTTTAGTCCCCTTCCTGAGTTTACTGCTACACTAAATCAGGCAAAAAGCTTATGCTGACATCTGCAAAAAGAATTTCTTAGAGAATTTCGTGGGTTTTTTTTTACAAGCTGATTCTGCCTTTTTCCTTTAGACCTACAATATGTGCTTTCATTGTTCACACACCAACTTATGAATATGTTGATGCCGTTTTCTCTTTTTTTAAGCTCCCATCTGAGTTCTGTTCATCACAGATGTTTAGACACACAGCTGTCCATCTACAGTGGTTCTGCATGAAAGACCATGGCTGTTGTGTACAAAAAAAGGGATTCAGGCAAAATGTACTAAAAATAGATAGCATTGTCTGCTTCTTCATTCTCCACTGGAGTCCTAAGTTCTGGAATTGGAATATTTGCTACTTTATCAAAATAGTTTTTGCCTTTTGCCTTCACTGAACTAAAAGATGAAGTGCAACCTGGGCATTTATTATGGCTGTTATTTGTGACAGGTTTCCATTCTCTCTGAACCAAGGAAGCTGGCTACTCTGGCAGGGTCCCAGGCTACATGTAGTGCATGGTGAACATGGGCACACAATGTGTGCTGTTACACAACGTGGCATCTTCACCTGTACCAGTCAGCAAACTTCACATAAGATAAACTGTTTAAAAATGCTTCAAGGTCATGCTATTAATGTCTTAAAGCTTTTGATTTAAAGAACAGATCTGCATGCAGCATGATAAGCCCCTTTGAAAACTGTGGAGCAGCAGCATAATATCTGAGAGCATTGTGGCAAATTGGGAAGTTGAGATGGAGCTGCTAATTATTCCAAGGCATATTTCTGAAAGGACAGGAGGTGTGGGATGTTCTCTGCCAAAAGCCCCTATTTCTTGAATGCTCTCACCATCTCCATATGCACATATGAAACTTTTAAGCTATGCTGTGTGTGTATAAGCTGTAGATAATGTGGTCTTATCTACTGCTTAAAACCTTGAAAATCAGTAAGATACAATTCAATAATGATGAGGGTAGCAGTGGAATAATTTGGGTAAGACTAGATTATCAAAAAACAAAGAAGAAACTGCAATTAGCATCTGTTACAGACCCCCAGGACTATAAGAGAGTGAGAAAAAATATTCATAGAACAACTCTGGAGTAGTTCAAAACCACACGGTACTGTCCCAGAGGGGACTGTAACTGTCCAAACATCTGTTAAATTATAAAGCTACTGTAAATATAGATCAGAGATTCCTATGCACAAATGAAAGTGTGTGGATCCTAAAAAAGATTCCTATCTTTAGTAGTGGAGTACCTTATCAAAAATATCATGCTAATAAGTCAATAAGGAGAAGCTACTCTGAAGCAATGGGAGCTATACTAAGGATGCATGAATACAATTGCAAAATTCTAGTGAAAATGTGCCATTTCAAGTCAGGAATATATCAATAAAAGAAATTATAATGTCACAAGAAAAAGAATTTTTTTAGTATGAGACTAATGTTTACTTGATGCAGTGTTATTGCAAGAACAATATCTACATAGATATACAGATATATGGGTATATAAAAGAAATTAGTAAGCAATTTGACCAGGAAGAGCATTAATGGAGGTTTACAAATAAGAGTCATTCAATAACTGCCTGAGATGTTAAAGGTTTTATGATAGCAGTAGACACCTTGAAATTGCTAGAAATGAAATAGAGAGGAATTCTCTGAGTAAGAAATTTCCTTCTTTTTTCATAGAGCATATCATAAGGATTGGAACACCTGCAGAAAAAGTTGTTTGAGATGCTGGCATTTAATAGTATCTACCTGCTGACTCCTGCCTTCATTGGCCAGTAAGGATGAGCAAACGCTTGACTTTGGAGAGGTTTTGAGATATTTGGAGAAGGTTGTTCATCTGCCTTTTAAACCATGTGGCTGCCACAGGATTTTGATGCCAAGTGGAAACAACTTTTACTGAAGTTTTTGTTTCCTTTTTGACAACCTTTGGCACTTTCATAGCTATGCAGCAAAATTCCAGGGTTCATCTTTTGGTGTTTCATCCAGGTAAACCAAGGTGTATCTGATTGAGGTGTAGCTGCTTGACCTCCATTCACTTGCTCAACAGAGGTAAAGCAAAGAAAGCTGAGTGGCCAGAAAAAATTTTACATTTAGTCTTTTATTGACCATTTTTTTCTTCTTTCAGCAGCATGAAAAGGTACATGCTGTAATTTATAATGTTAATGAGATATGAGAGACACGCATAAAAAAGCACCTGGTTCACACTAGATATCTGTGAAAGGTACCCATTTTTAAATATCTGTATGTGGTTCACTAGCACAGGTAATTGAGTTCCAACATATTTCTCCTTTGACTTCTTCTAGAAGAATGGTCTATAAAGTAAGAAACAGAGAAAATTACTTTTAAGGTACTGTGATATTTTTTTAATTTTAGCCATAATTGAAACTTTTTGTCACTCTACTATTGTATTTTCTTTTAAAGGAATATTTACATACCCAAAAAGAAACCCACTCCATATTCAGAGATAAGTACTTTAATACAGCCACTTATGTTGTGTATTTAAGCAGGTGTTTTGCAAAAGAGGAAAATACTTGCTTGTAACAGGCTGTGATGACATGGGCATCCTGAGAATATAAATTTTTATGAAGAATAAGCCCCCTGGCAATTACAGATGTGTTAGTGACTTTCTGCTTTCACTAAGAGTATCTCAAAATCCATTCACTCTGTGCATTTCTGGTTTGCAGGGGTTTTTAAATAGAAGAGAAGACATTTTACTTTCCTTCTATAAATTACAGTTTATTCTTGGAAGCCATTTCATGCCCTGCTTTTATTTATTTCTAATAATGCATTTTTTGTCAGGCTCCAAAATTGGAAGAGGTGAACTAAAATGCAGAGTTTCAGAACTTCTTCTTTTCTAATTCTTTTTTCCTAAGGTTGCTTACTTAGTCTTATAATTGTCAGGATATGTCACATAGTTGAGAATTCAGTCCTCTGAAGTCCCCATAATCTGCCTTCTTCATTATGGTAAAAGTGCCACAGTTAACTCCCTCTCATAGTCAAATTATCACCTTGTTCTCCTCAGTCATGATTTTGGACTTTGTCGATAAAAATGTCTTCCACCACATAGCCTGTCCATATCTTGTTCATAGTCAACTTTTTCCCTTGGGATTCATTTTCTTCTGTGGTTGCTGAATTCATTCCCAAGCCTTTATTACTTTTTTGAAGCCTGTCCTCAGTTCTTCTGCATATATTGATGACTTGAATATTTTATTGCCTCCTTTAGGCACTAAATTTCCTCTTCAAGTGCATGGGCAACCTGTAATCCTGAATTCCTTGAGGGAGACTGCTTATTTCTTGACTTACCTCTACCTTTTTAGGTAATTTCTGTTTATTTCATCCAAAATGCTGTACTTTTGGCCCCTAGATGGATCTGTATCTTTCCAGCCTTCTTTGTTGATTAATTCAGTCATTCTTTTCATAAAGCTATAAAAGTGATGAAACAGAAAAACAGAATAGTGCAGTGGGTTTTTTTTTTTCCTTTTGTGGGAGGGGAAAGAATTTATTTGCTGAAGAAATTAAATTTCTGGCAGCTCAGAGCTGTTTGTAACTTTAGTTTCAAATGTGTGAACTAACTGTGCCTGAAGAAACATTTAGAAATATTCAAAAAGGACTGCCATTGGTTTTTTACTAACTGATAAGACATGTAGCTCAGATAGCTCAGCTGTCTGAGGTGACTTGGAAGTAGAGAAGAGAAAAACTCTGCCCCACTGCAGGAACTGCTGTTTAACTCCACTGGGTCAAGGAGGAAAAGCAGCACTAAAAGAAATACAGTGGCCTTGTGGTTGATTGAAATGGAAGCTCCTCTTGTCTTTGAGAACAGCATTAACAGCAGAGCATGTTAAGAAACTCATACTCAAATGTTATACGATGTCATGACTTTTACAGATATGACAGAAGAAATGTCAGGCTGCTCAGCCAAACATGTGCTGATCTGAACTTGGGTCTTCCACGACCTGGGGGAATAGTCTAACCACCCTGACATTGGATATGTGGGGAGACAAAGCAAACTGAGATCTCCTTAAACACAAAGCTGTGGGAGGTAAAACAAGCAGTCACAAGGTTTATTGCTAGTAAAGTAACATCTAGTGAAATGCATCTCAGTCATATTTGCATTTGTGGTTTTTTAAGCTTTATGTGCATTTATAACGTCTGTTCATGGAGAATGTACAATTTAATTGACAGGAAAAGCAGAGGGTAAAAAGCAAAATAAAGGCACAAAGACTGCAAATTTTTTTGCTGAAAGTAAGATGGAAGCAGCATAAAGGTTTCTGTTTTTCATAGCTAGCACCCATCCTTTCAGGCAGCATTTGACCACTCCTCTTAACTTATCTTCTTATGTCCATAATACATCCCACATAAACTTTTCATTTGCTCTTTCCTCCCACACTTCCACCTCCTTTGATTACAAAACACACTCTTAATATTATAATAATTAATTATAATAATTAATACAAAGGCATATTTTGTGATATAATAGTGATTTAGTTGTGATATACGAATGATGTTAGAAATGTTGTTGGGTCACTTATGGACATTAAAAATATTCAGAAGTTAGTGGATCATTAAATTACATTAATTCAACTTGCAATTTACATAATATTTGACAATGTTTGTAACCTCCATGTTGTTTGGATATTCATAACAGGGAATAATCTCTGTGCCCCAAATGGTATACTTGCCTCTCACATAAGCTGAAGATGTTTGTCTTCCAGATGTCATTCCTGATGTGCAAACCTGAGCCCTGCAAAAGCTACTGCCTTTCCATTCTGGATGCCCCATTGCCTTTGCTCAGTGCTGGCCACAGAAACAATGAACTTACTTTCAGTATTCACAGACAGGATGAGGGAACATCAGTCTTAGTCACTCAGAAAGAGAAGGTTGCATTTAAGATGTTGGTTCAAGAAAAATGTAGAACAAAATGACATCTATCAGTGAAGATGAAGGGAGCCTGTTTCTGCCCAACACAATGATAAAACTGTGATCACTTCATAAGTTTCTGTAAATGATGCCCACAGGACTCATTATTCCCATTCCCTGAAAACACTGCTAGGGTCAATGAAGTGCAGTGCTACCATCTATACTGCCATTGAACTGGTGCACACCAATTAAAGAAAATAAAAAATTTTGATCGACAAATTTCCATGATTGCTTTTCCTTGTCCACTGGGCCAAACAACACCATGTCTTCCCATCTCATCCCACTGCTCCTCTTTGTCCCTCTCCCCACCGTCCCTCACATAAACATCTCTTCAGGCTCCTTTTGGACTTGGCAATCCTCTCAAAGGGGCTAGCTGGGGGGGTATTCCAATTTGAGGGTAATCTTAGCATTCTGCTTTAAAATACACAAAATCCATGCTTATGTAGCATAAGAACTGTATGTTAGCAGACTGGAGACTATAGAATAATGTCTGGGTGCTACATTTGAAAGTGACTGCAAGTATTTCAACTTGTGTATTTATTAATTTTTTTTCAGTGGTGCACAACCCATCCTCTTGGTTTGTTTGGATTATGGACTCTACAGTACTTTTTCTGATCATTCACTAGGTTTAAATATTACGAAAAAAAGCTTTTCTGCAGCTTCTATCTGCTGTGCCTCTTCCCTCCACACCGATTAGACATTTTTCTGTGCTTGTTTCCAGAATAAAGGAGCTCCTCTGAAATTGCCACAGTGTTTGAATTTATGGACCTACTCTTTTCTATTACTTGCTGCCAGTGATGTCTCATGCTTGATCAAAGGTGACAGCTGCATTCTTCAAAGGAACAATTGTGCTCAAGACATTCAATAGGCGTTAAGTGAGCAGTTTTTATCTATGATACTGCTGGTGGCCAAGACCTACCAAAACAGTAGAGGTGCTGTTACTGCTGCTCATCTTGCCTGCTGCAGCAGTTGGCAAGCACTGCCAGTCAGCAGGGAATGGTTAGGGTGAAGGAGACCCATTAAGGCATACTGTAATTTACATCTGATTGAAGAATGCACGAAGAGTGTGGAAACACCAATTAGAAATAAAATTGTGGCCGCTCAGGATTTTGGATGTGCTTCTCTTACCCTCTGCTTCTGAGTATAACCCAGAAAACTAGGAAGGTCTGACAGATAGAAGAAATTCAAAAGGCAAACTCTGTTTGCATCCACAGCTTAATTTGTATTTCATTGCAATGTTTGTAATACTTTGCAAAATGTATTACAATTTGTTTATTTTGCGAAATCTTTACTCAAGTTTGAAATGAAAATTTAATTTTCAAGTAAGGATAGAATTATAAAACATTTGTATTCTCATTCTAAGCATGGTTCCTGATTATAATAATTATCTAAAATTAAATTTTGATATGCTTTTGAAAATTTTTATTCAACTATAATAGAAACTTGAAATGAATTTAGTACTTCTTTTTTAGAATGCACTGCTTTTAAATACATCAAAATAATTTTTCAGATTTTCCATGCTGAGTGAAACAGCCTTACTTTAACATTTTGTCCTTAAGCCAGTATTGCTGGTGCTATGATTTTGATCCGTATGACCTGCTTTCAGAGTCTGAATCCTTCCTCTCTTTCTGTTTTTCTGTGTGTTCCCAGTAGAGTGATCGATATAATTTATCTCAGTATAGAAGAATTGGAGTTGATATTGATTACGCTGTGTTGGATTTTGAAATTCCTTTGTAAATGTGTAAAGCCTGTGAACATCTACCATTCATCTACCAACACCTTAAAAGAATCATCCTTCCTCTGACCACATAATTGTTAAATTGTGCATGCAAAATGACTAGAGGATATTCTGTCCCTTTCCCAGCAGGTTATCAGGGAAAACTTGCCAGAGAACATTGTGTTGTTTATATATGCTCCAGTTTAAGTACTCAAAGGTCAATAGTTGCCAAAAGCAGTTTCACTTAGTAACTTACTACTTTTCCTAAGCTCTGCAACCTGCCTCACCAGTGATCCTTATCATTTATTAGTAGAAGTGTACATATCCAGCTCCTAGATCTCTACCCATAGGCAAGTAATCTTGGTTTACTGAAATAATCTGTCCACTTTCTAGTATAATTAATCATGATGATTAATTACCTGAATAAGCAAATTTTACCTGTAAATACAATGAGTTTACATTGTAATGTTTTGTTTCCTAACACTTCTTACTGATTGAATCTGCAGCACAACTTGATTGACTGAAAGTTTTCCCTTGGTTGAAATTACCCTTTTTTTTCCTTCCATGAAACAGCTAAGAACAGTATCTTTTTTTTCCTTTGCTTGCTTGCTTTTTAAATTAAAAAAAAAAAAAAAATCATCATACTAATTTTTCTAGATCATGAGATAGAGTGTTACCAAATATTTAAATTGCATCTGCTTTCAACAGCTTGATTTTGTCTGCAAATGACTTATGACACCTTATTGATTTAAAGGACTTGTTTCTGTTGCATGCTGATGGAATTAAAATGAAAATTAAGGTTATATTTTCTTTTTTTTTTTTCTTTTTTTTTTTCTCAGGGGTAGATTTTTCTTTTATTTAGAGGTTTTCCAAACTGTTGATTTAAAAGGAATAAAAAAATAGATATAGTTTTTCATCTTAACAGCCACTTTAAATGACACTTCCAGGCAGGAAGTTCTGTTAAGGTTGATAGATTTTTGTTTAACTAAAAGGTATTCCAAAGTGCTGATAGTAGTATTGTCCTTGACAAGTACTGACTAATAATTCTGTTCATTTCAGAGGAGTTGTCCTTTTTCCCCTGAACACTTACCTTTGGTAGTTCTGGTGTTTAGCTGAAGTTGCCTTTTAGTCAAAATTGTCCAATAATTATTGCTCAAGCCAGCTGTGAGCAGAGAGTACCCATATGAAAAGATGAAGAACAGAACTTTATTTTAAAATTTTGCAGCTTAAAAAGTAAAGGCATTCATGCTAAGTCACTTCATGAAAAATCCAAGTAAAATTACCATGGTGCTGAAATTTGCAGATCAATTGTGTACATAATTTAGGGATTTTGGAATACTGCTATGTTTTTAAATATGTATATGTCAAACAAGCAAACAGAAAGGCACCAAAAACCCCCAAAAAACCAACCCCAAACTCAAAAATACAGAAGTCTTTATATTTTATCTAGAGTAGAGTGCTTATGGAGTAAATATATGATTGTGTTCAAATAGACTTGGAGTTGTTTTCTTCTAATTGTGATGGTATCATTTAATCAAATAATATAGTTAATGAACACTAAAGCAAAAAAGGACAAAAGAAACCAAATGGACAATGATGGGAAAGCAGTAGCAGCAGTGCAAGAAATTAATCTAAGAAAATAAAGCATTCAATTATCACAAAGTTATCTGAAAGAAAAGAAACAAAAACAGATTGTCATCAGATCCTTTCTTGTCCCCAAAAGTTTGATACCATTTCTTTAGGGAATAGTTTGCAAATGATATATATAATATGTGTAACACAACCATAAATAGCCATGTAATTTGCCTTACTTACAGTCTGTTCTATGATCTTTGTTCATTCCAAAGAAGAAAGAAAAGGTGCAGATCTTGAAATGGAGGATGGGGAAATAAATAAGAGCTGCAGTTAATAAAATGGGTTTGGGACATTGCAATTCTAAATGTTTGCCCATTTCTTTGCTCATATTCCAGAATTATGCTAACTCTGGCTTTTCAGTGTCATTGTGCAATATTTGTTAGCCCATTTTAACATAGGTGATGTTAAATATAGCAAACAATGAAGATAATAATTGGGAAATTGTGTTATATATATTAAAATCAAGATTTTTTTGTTCAAATATAGAAACATTGAAAGTAGTCTCTTTGTGACATGGGCAGCAAAGTATTTATTCTCTTTTTTTTCTTGGGCTTTGTTATATCTGTTTGACTGCCAATAAGTAACCAGGGTTAAGGAGAACCCATAGTGGAGAAAATTAGGTATCTGAACTATTAACTGGTATATTCAGTGATGTTTCCACAGTCTTTCACCAAACACATGTTATTCTCAGGTCTGTAACTCATTTGCACTTAGACTTCTATGGCTCTCTTCTTAGCTAAAAGACAATTTACTCTGCAGCATCTGTGAGTGGGAGGGAATATCTCCAATAAGTTGCTGTCAAAGCATGGGAAAACAAAATGCCATCATTTTTGTTGTCCTTGTTCCACTCCACTCCATCCAACTCCCAGCTGTGCATGGCCACTTGCCACTGACCCCTACCTTGTCCCATTTTCATTCCCCCTTTTGCTTGCAACTGAGCAGCACCACTGGGAAATGATCACACAACATCATCCAGCAGAATCTGGGCAGGAATAGGAGCAGCTCAGTGCAGAACTGGAGCCTTCAGAGGTGGTTAGCCCAGACTTGCAGTTCCTGAGAAATCTGATCGTGTCTGTTACAGGCTGCAGGATCACTGGGATAGAAATGCAGGATGTGAAGCTTAGCTGGGAATGGCTGAGGAGATGTTTTCATCATATCATAGAATCTGTTCTGTTTAAGCCATTTAAATCCTGTTTCTTACTGGGATACCACTATGCTTCTTCTCTCCTCTTGCTCTGTCCACACCCTCTAATCAAACAAAACAGTCAAGGCAATCAGAGAGTATTTTCTGCTATAAAGGCTGATCCAGTGATAATGTTGAGTCTTCAACTGTTTAGTGAAAAAGTAAAATATTTATTGCAGATAATGACATTCTTGAGAAATAAAAAAAAAGAGAAAATGGCAGCAGATAGCGGAAAATGGTCTTATCTGAGTACTTATATTAATTCCATTTTAATACATATCTGAAATAATCCCTTTAAAAAAGTCCAGTGATTGAGCCCTTGTCTGCATACAAAGTAAAAAAGCACAGTAAAGTGATGGCATAAATGAGAAGAAAAACACATCCCTTGTTTAGATTTATACATTATACTGCCTACATGTATGCATAGTGATGACTGAACTGTCTTAAACGATTAATACACATGCAAGTTCTTCATTTTTATCCTCAAGTCATTAGTTTTCTGTAAAATAGGAACAGAAAGAAAGCATGCAGTATAGAGCTAATCAAGAAAACAGTTTACTTATTGTTTTCCATATGTATTTAAGCAGGATTTCAAGGTGTGTTCTTGAAAATAAACCTACTTCTGTCAGAGAAAATTTGTACAACCTTTTAAAAATCAGTATTTGAATTTGAAATATTGGGTTTGGTGCCATTTGAAGTAAAATTGTTGACCATACAGCTGGATGAGATTCAGAAATTAATTTCTGCTTGGCCTCATATTAGAAAGAGAAAATGCAAAGCATGCTTATGATTTGACAGCTGATTGAGTGTATACATGGATGCTGTGATTTCTCTGTTTTGGTCCCCCCACCAAAAAAAAGAAAATCAGATAAAACATGAAAATCTCTAATAGGCTAAAATGTAGCAAAAATAATACAGGCTTAAGGTATTTAAAAATATTTTTTAAGTAACGGAAAATGTTTTATACCATTGTAATGTTGAACACAGCATTAGTTCTCTATGGCAAAACATGCAAAATTCATGAAAGAAAAAATAATGTGGTTGTCTTAACACTGTTGTTTTGTGCATATGCCTTGCAATAAAGGTATTTAAATACAATCAGTTTCACAAATATAGTCACATATATCAGCTCCTCATCTTGCATATTTTAATGCAAACTATTACATACTTCTGCATATTAATCCTAGGGGGAAAAATGCCATTTTTGTATGTTTGCATTAATGATGTCATAATCATCTATCTGATCTGTCTTAATTGTCTTTGGGTAGTGACCCAGAGAAGAATTGCCTTTTTGCAACATTTAAAGATTAATGTAAAAAGTCTTATCTTTTTTGGCCTGATGCACAATTAAAACCACTGTGGGAATAAAGGTCTTTGTCTATGACAGCTACCTTGTCTCTGCTTGGATTCTGATTTTTTTAATTTGTCTTTTTCTCTATCTTCCATATTATGTTTCCACTTTACTCTGGCATCTCAAAATATTAAAAAAATGTGCTTTCATAATACCTTTTTCCTTCTTTGGAAATATTCCTGAAAAAGGCACAGATGGAGAAGCAAGAGATACCAAGGACTGGTAAATCCTCATTGATTTTCCTTGCTATTACTCTTTCTTTTCTGTCCCTACCTGAGTGACCTCTCAGTGTCTACTGCTGAAGTATTATTGTCGTTTATCATAGATTCATAGCAAGTAGGGCTGGAAGGGAGATAGAAAGAATGTTCAATCCCTCCTCCTACCCCGAGGCAGAACCAGCTGTATCTAAATCTTCCCTGACAGATGTTTGTCTATCCCGTTTTTAAAAACCTCCAGTCTGGGGATTCCAAAAATTCCCTAGGCAATCTATTCATTTACTTCACTATCCTCACAGTGAGAGAGCTTGTTTCTTCTTTTGTCTTTTCTAATACCTAAACTCAACAATAAGCTCCATATTGCAGTTTTCAGCATTATCCTCTCTTGCATCTTCAACAAACATGGACAGTAATCTGCTGTCTTTCTCCTTAAAGCCACTTTTCTTATATTTGAAGATTAATATTTGGATATTAATACCATATTTCCTCTTTTCTTATGATAAGAGATCTTAGAATTTGGTTTTCCACCCTTGTACATCCCCATTTCCTTCCTTCCTTCCTTCCTTCCTTCCTTCCTTCCTTCCTTCCTTCCTTCCTTCCTTCCTTCCTTCCTTCCTTCCTTCCTTCCTTCCTTCCTTCCTCTTCTCACAACTAAGCAGATTTTTGCTAAATCCTTTTATTAGGATCCAATATATCCAGATGAGGCAATAATTGCACAGGAGAAAAACATATTGGAAGTTTATGTGGTCAGTGCAGGACCCATCCTACAGTGAATGCCTACATCCTTTACACAGCCAATGGAAAGGCCAAGGAACTGGCTTCCTGAAGGAGATCCTGAGTTTGTTCTACATGAGGTATCTAAATAGTACAGTAGGTCTTTTGGAGGAGCAGTGAACAGTGGTGACTGAAAGAGGAAGAAGGAATAAGAAACATAACAAGTTATGTGCAAAAATTAAGAGAAGATATCTACTAGTAACTAAATGTGTGAACAGAATACTCCATGCCCAAATCCTGAGAAACCATTGTTTTCCTAGACATTATTGGTCCAACAAATGGATTGAAGAACAGAGGGGAGAAAATCCTCTCTGTGGAGATATCACCCTACTAGAAAGATCCTACTAGCTGCAGGAAAAGGCTTGAACTTTCATTTCAGCCCTTTAGACAACTGCACTGACTATGGAGGCTGCTAAATAAAATGACTCAGGGACAAACACAGGAGTCCCTACCTTATTTGTAGATTAATGTTTCAACCATGGGATTTCTGGGCTGATTTTTGTGATGGTGTAGTAACAAAAGAAAAATAAATATCCTTTTTTTTTTCTTTTTCCTTTTTAATGCAACTCACTTTAAAAAAACCAGTGGAATTCAATTTCTGAATAACCATTAATATGTTGTTCACATTTGAGACAATTCTACTTTGTTTTGGGCATATTAGACTGTTCTTTTGATATGTTTAATTTTTGCAATTGAAGCTTTCTGAACTCACAGTGAGGTATTTGTAGAAAGTTAATTAGTGCATGCAAATTCACTAACATCTGTTTTCTACTTTAAAATAATTGAAATAGTCTTTTATGGTACAGTCAAAAAAATTAAATCATAAGTAAAATTTTCTGCTATACAAATGACCCAGGCTGTGTTGGAGCCTTCAGACAGGTTTGATCAACTTCCTTAGGCTGCAGATTGGAAACAAAAAATCAATTTTACTAAATTGACTAGCATATTAAAGACCTGATAGATACCTTGAAAGATAAAATAAAGTCAGACAATATGGTCCCATGCCTTTCTGTGAAGCACATTATCAGTCTTGGAGAAAATAAGTCTGAGGTAGCTGGTGTTATTACAGTTTAAGAATTGACCTTGCACAAATTAGGCTATGATCTTGCTATTAAACTGATATAGAAGGAGGTGGACAACTTAAAGATCAGGAGACAGCAGCATTTTCAGAACTAAACCCAACACTACTTATTGGACTAATCAGAAATTTTTGGATGGAATTCATCCCACTTGACTGTAGATACCAACAGGAAAAATGTACCATGACTCTCTCTGCAAGCTAAGGAAAAAAATCAGATTTCAGAAAACCAAATTCCAGATGTTCTAAAAATCCCTAGGCCTGAGATCACATAAACACTCTGCTAACTTCATCATATAGCAGGGAAGTCTGTGAAATCTGTCACAATCTAACAGGTTAGAGATGGGAATAGGGGAGATATTGCAGGCTTTTCTCATTACCTGCATTTGAGTCCATGCATTTTTTCCATGTTAGAAAATTTTCCCAGCAAACAGACATCAAACTTAGGTATTTAGAAATCTGCGGTAAAGGTAGCAAAATTTAGTATGGTTATGTTTTCTTTAGCAATATGTTTTCTGTTGTATCTTAAAATGGCACCTCTTAGTAGACAAAATTTTCAGCAAAACTATACTTTTATGGGATAATTCAAAATTTTCTCTCTCAAGGACATTGCTGTGATATAGGGTTATCTATACATTAAATACACTTTTTACAAGGTATCTTAGGGAATTATAAGAATCTTCTCTTACAGTCTTTACTGCATAAATATTCAGTGTAGAGGTGGCTATCAATGATGAAAAACATTCATTAAAGTGCATAAAGAAATATTTAGATGTGGAAATCCAGCGTGACAGGGCAATAAACACTGCTGACCCCCAAAGAGTACTTCCGAGGATGGTGCCACAAAATGAACAACTGTGTTATATAATTGCAGCAACAAAGATTATAACCACAAACAGATGGAAAATGTTCCTGAGAACATCTCTTAGTGATTGTACTGGTCAATATTAAAAGTCAAAATGCCTTTCAATTTTTTATGATAATCATCAGTGGCAGCAGGAGGGGTGGCTATGCTTGCATGTGCCTCTCCATGGGGTTTGCTGCTAGAGGCTGCCTATCTCACTGTCACTGTCCCCCTTTGCTGAGAAGAAAAAGCTACTAGGCTGTATTTAAGCACTCACAGTAACTTACACTACTTGGCAATCAGTTGTAGCAGGGATCCACCCAGGTCGTCAAGTTATGAATGCAACATAACCCCTCTGCCAAGTGTGTAGCACTTAAAGTCTGTGCAGCGCCTAAGAATCCTTTAAAATCTGTCACCTGTTTGGCGCATTCCCTGATTGATAGCTGTAAGCACTCCATGCCTTAGAAACCTTAAAAAATAAACATCTGGAATTTCTTGACAGGTGATTTTTTCCCTTACTTGCAAAACACTTGGGAATCCTTCAGTACGTGAATAACTTGAAGTGGGAAAACAGATAAATAACAAGTTGTGTATTAAAATACTTCCTCAAGAAGTATGCAAGGGTAATGACAGTCTTCCTAACTTCAGCTCATAATACTCACTTATGGGTTAAACCCTAGAGACAGACAGAGGATGCAATAAGGTCACCCTCCCCCAGCCTTTCTGCTGCCATCCAGCGACTTGGCACAGCTGCCTCGATCAGCTTTGACACAGCCAAGCAGTTCAGCAGGTATTAGCTATGAGTGGCAAAACCCCCATTTAGGCCACCTTCAGCCAGTTGTCTGAAATTAGGATTACTGGGGGCCATCGATCTCGTGGTGATGTTTTAGGAATACCACCAGGTCAGTCAGTCTCACCAAGGTTTTGGCAAGAAACCATAGACTCCATATTAAAACAAATTGATGAAATTTTAATTAAAATTTGAAGAAGGAGGTGAAAATGCATCATGCAGAATAAGTTCATGTGTAGTCCTTGTATGTCGTCTAGATTTGTAGGCCTCCCATGTGAACAAAACACATCCATGTAGGACTTAGATTGTGCTGCCATTTCCAGTTTTTGCTATGGAGGTTATTGGCTTGTACTTGACAAGTGAATCTGAGTTTTCAGCTCCTTTCTCTGGAAATAGCCAGGAACAAAAAGAGCATGGCCAAAGAACATTTTGCTTTTTCTGACATTCATATGAGTACTAAAATGACCATGTATGGAGCTCTGAAGCATATAGAGGAAAGAATGCAACTTCACTACTTATTGATGGAATCTGAAAAATATGTTACCATCAATATTTGACAAAGGAAAACAAGCTTCTGATTGTCATGCACTGATCCTGATAATCCTGACCTTTGTTCATTCTGAAATTCTTATTATTTACTATTGAAAAAACCTAAATAACATGAGATTTTGGTATCAACAGATTTTGTAGCTGAAGTTTCAGAAACACAAATCACAAAGATTTTGGCTGTAACTGCTAAAATAAAGAGTTTCTTCAAGCTAGGATCTAAGAAAACTTTTGCTTCAAAGAAGAAATCTGGCACCTCTTTTTTTCAACTTTTATGGAAGAATTGACAGCAACTTCCAAATGGCATACTGAATTTCAGTACTTTTAAGAGTCATGAAGTTAAACTAATTGTAACTCACTTATCCCAATCCTTAACCAGGGTCATCACCTAAAATTTAAATTAAGAAGTCTCTAAGATATTGACAGATAATGTGATTTAGGAATGGGACTTTTCTTGAATTTGCATTGACCAGTCTTCCTAAATTATTGTTTTGCTCTTTAAAATCTTCAGACCCTCCCTTCTGTTTGCTTTCTTGTGCCCTTAATCCTGAAAAAAACCCCCATATTTTAAATCCCAATAGTAATAGTCAAGCGGTTTGCAGAAGCAACTAGAATATGTCTGTTTTACCATTGAAGCTAATAGCATTCTTTATTAAAGCAAATGATAGTGCACTAATTTCTCAGTGCAAGAAAAAGTGATGAAAACAAAATTGTCCTGAAACAGCATGGTATCTTAAAAAAGTATGTAATCTGCTTAAATGTTTGTAAATTATGATTTTATTCACTTTGGAAGACAATCTATCTTCATCAGTGAGGATGCAAAATATAAAATTGAGACTGTAATAGCTACTTACCCACCCTTTCACTCCTACACACACTACTTAGAAACACTAGAAACTAAAATTTGTGCCTCTGCTGTGAAATAGAGAAGTATTTCTTCTTACTTCAGATACCTGAAAAGGTGATTTATCAAACTCCTTCTTCTTCATGTGATACTATAAAATCAGATAGCATATTGAATTGATTGCTATAATTCTTCAAAGTTTGTTTTCCTGAGCATAGCAGATGCATATCATGAGCTGTTTTAATATCAAAAGGTGTTGCTTATGGATATGTTATTACATTCCTATACTTGTGTTTCCTTCTTAATGACAAAATATGCATTTTCATATAAATTTTTGCTGATAAAGTACTTTAAGGTAAAGGACCTAATTGTTTTAAAAGCATTTATCAACAGATATCATTAGCAAAATATTTTAATCACTATAGTTTATGTAGACTAAATGTAAGCATTTATTAATACAAGCTAAGCACTCATTATAAATTTGCACAGAAAATGATAAAATATTATGTATGAAATGAATCATTAGCATGGACCATTAAGTCCTCTATTTTCCTTTAATTGAATTTGTCAGTAGTACCCTCTTTAACTGAAAACCAGTCATAACCACAAAATTAAATAATAATTAAAGAAACAACTATTCAAAGAGTTGCTTGGTAGCTAAGGTGCCATTTAACCAAAACAGCAATTTAATGTAAATTGCAGCCCATGTAGACGTAGTTCTGAAAATTATACATCCTGTGGTTCGTATACGTTTGAATTAGCAAAACATTTTCACAGTCTAGATGTTCTTATAGTGGTTCTATAAGCATAAAGGAAGACTGAATAAATTGGTGAAAATAGGTATAAATAGACCTATCGTAATTAAAGCTAATTAAGACTTTACAGAAATAAATTGCTGGCTGTTCCGTAAATTTTTAGCAGATTAGAAAATGCACCAACTTTCAGTATGGGCATTCTGTCTCTGTACACACTCATTCAGTAAAGATGCACTGGATGTGGGACCAAAAATAATGCTTTGCCCATTGGTGTTTTCTTCTAACTTTACCCAAATATTAAAAAATAGGTGGAACCTTCTATTTACAGAAACTTTGTTGCACTGCCCTTTTCACACACAAAAAGAAAACCAAAACCAAACAACAAAACACCGCCACAAAAATACCCCAAATAAACCCCAACCAACCAAAAACTCCATAGACATTAAAAATAGGAACAAATCCAAAAAACACCACTAGCATGTTTGAGAGGAAAGTGGATCTTGCTCTCTCTGAATAAGCAAAGATGCAGCTTGAAAGAGGTCCAAGAGCCTCCATTGCATATATGGAGATTTGCTGCTGCTACTTCAAAACAAAGGTTGGGACTATGCTTTCTTTTTGATCGTGATTGTCTGACATCAATTACCTCTAGGACAGTTGTTTTTTCAGTCAGAAATTCTGTTTTGCACAACCAGCAGGGGGAGGCAAGATTTAAGGAAATAAACTGGGAAAACTTCATGGAAGCAAGTCCTTTTAAAAAGGGGAGGGCGGTTGAAAGCTTTGAACAAAAGAGAGAGGTGAGTAATACAAGACAGGAGGGTTAAGCTGGTATTTTGATTGCTATTTTCATGTCTATCAAACCATAACATGCAGTTGCCACATGTGTGAAATTTGAAAGAGCTTGCATCATTTTGTCCATTTTCCCAAAGCAACCTGTTTTTCTTACTGTGGATATATAGCTGTAGTAAAAAATATTTTATTTCCATTTTCTAGCCATGCAAGCCAATATGAAAGAACAGAGCTGTAAGTAAATGATGTTACAAGTTTCAAAGACAATGTCTCTTGTTTAAATATTTCACATAATTGACTACTTGTGTTTAAGAACCAATGAAAGAGATGCACAGCTGGACTGAATGCCCTAAAATTATTTTCAGAAATACATATTTCATTGTACTTTTCAATTCTTACTTAGACAGCTTTCATTCTTCTGAACAATTTAGAAAACAACTTGCGTAGTTATTATGATTAAATTTTGATTCTGCTAAGAACATTTCAAGATATTTTCATAGAGAGGACCTAACGTTTTGATGTATATTCATGTCTTCTCCGTGATTGTTATAATTTAGGGGCACAAGCCACATGATGAGGACTAACAGTCAATGTGTGTGCTTGTCGCCGCACAGCATCTATTTTGCAGAGCAGGAAAGGGTGCAGACCTGTTGTGAGCAAAGGGGCCGTTCAGCTGTGTGACTGTGTTCTGCACCAGCAGGGTGAGAGATACAACCAAACCCTAAGAGCTTCTTTGGTAAAAGTACACATGCAAAGCTTCCTGCTGAACAACTGGCCCATGAATTTCATCAGGACTTCTTACAGTTTGCTGGGTGAACAGCAAAGTTGTGGACCACAGATTAATATCCTGCTGGTTACCTATGTGTACTCCTCCATAGATCCCACCTGCTATCTGCCTCATAGGTCTACTTGCCTCCACACACTCAAGACTAGTCTTTATAAACATGATTGTAGTGTGTGTGCATGTCTGTTAAAAACCCTATAAATTATGTGCATATTTATTTTGTATGTATCAACCCTTAAGAGCACATAGACTTAAAAAGGAGGTATATGTTACCATTTTAAACCGTAGACCAACATGGCAAGAGGGCAGAAGTCTGTTGCCCTAAGTGCCTGAGGTACAGGATGCCATTTGCACAACAGACCATATGTATGGTAAGGCATGGTATGGTATATGGTATATGGTATATGGTATATGGTATATGGTATATGGTATATGGTATATGGTATATGGTATATGGTATATGGTATGGTATGGTATGGTATGGTATGGTATGGTATGGTATGGTATAGAATGGAATGGAATGGTATGGTTTGCTGCTGTTATTACCTTAATCATAACTTTCTAGGCTCTCATGCTACCCAGTCCCAAAGAAGCATGCAGATATAACAGTTACTTGTAATTACAGCTTTGACGAGTTATTTGAATCAATGTATTCCAGAGCACAGGAAAAGTTCCAGCCTCATGGCTTTGATACTGACAGATCTGGTGCAAAGTGGGTGTTTGGATACAATGCCAAGCATAATTGGTGCCAGCAGTGGAGATTACATGTGCTGGCTCTACGGAAGCTTTTAGACTTATACAATTGTTGGGAACCGGGACATGCATGGTAGCACACTTGAAGTCAGAGCACAGCCTTCATGAGAAGGTGATGTTATTAATTTGGTCTCAGTCTTCAGTATGATTTTTGGAAATAAGAAAGAATACAGACCTTATTGCTTTGGTTCTGCACTTCTGTCAAGTTCTTCAAAATCAGAGGGTAGATACTGGCACCATCCTCCAGATTCAGCTGCTCTTCTTCACCAGGTTTCAAATATAGCATCTAGAAATTTTTATTTTACCTCCTCCAGTAAGGCCATCTGTTCCCATAGCTTTCCCTCAAAACACCTGGCGTTATCTTTTTTAGAATTTCTGGACTTCTATGAGTCTTTTTTTATCATGTTTAGGGGAAAATAAAGATTTGAAAATACACTTTGAAATAAAGCAGTACACATATCTCTTTTGTTGCTGTTCCCATTTGTCAAGCAGGAAAGTGACAGGCCATTCTGGCCGAAATCAGAAGTCCATTTCACCTACAGTCCTGCCAGGATAAGATGCCTATAGAAGATGCTTTACAAGGTGAAAAGGAAATGTGTGTGAAAACTGAGTGACAACAATACTTCAAAGCTCAAACAGGGTTATTTTGTTGAAATTCTTACAGGAAATAGTTGGTTTCATTCCCTTTCTCCATCGAAAGAAATTTTAGCACATTGCAACAGTTTTCCATAAAAATTACTGTCATAACAAAAATATATTATTACTTAAACAACTAAAGGTCCAGATTTGAAACCACAAATTCACAACCTGGAAGTACCCCACAAACCTTTTGTGATTTTGCAGTTGCATGACAAAGATATGAAAGTTTGATGGATCTAAGAAGGGATTTGTGGTCTGGAGAATTCAGTGAAATTCCTTGGCCTGTCTTATGCAGAATGTCAGACTAGACTCTGGTGATCACTTAAAATAGAATAATTTAAAACAGATTCAGTTCCAGCAGTTTCTAAAAGGTCTGGTAAGACTCAGTGAATTAACATTCAGAAAGTCAGATAATATTCATGCTTCAAATAGTCACAGCTTCTCCTCAGCACACTTTTTTTTTCTATGTGAATAACCAGGTATGAGCAATATTTCTTGACCAGCAAAAGGATCTGCATCAAAGACACCTGAACCACACCTTCTCCTTTGCCATCTGTAAAATTTGAAGCAGGAAGACTTCTTGGCTGACAAGCTGAAAAGTTTTGGATCCAGTAGCTGTCCCATCATACGTTTTTACATTACACTGCAAGTGAACCTGCCCAAAGTAAAGACTTATTTCAGAGATAACATTCGGGACCAGTGACAAATGCCTGGCTGATCCAGTTGTATAACTTATGCTAAGCTACAGAGACAACCCAGACAACCCTTAAGAAATTGTTACAAGCTTGTGTTACAGCACTTCTGAAGAGGGAAGGATGCTCCAGAGCCAAACTCCATCAAGCCAAAGTCTTTAATATACGATTTTAAAGATAAAGCACTGAAGTAATTTATAAATTGTCTGTCACCAATGGCTGAACAACACCTTCTTTCCAAGCAAGCTTGAGTTACACTTGAGAAAGTATGTCCTGGCTGAGCACTGAACATCATTCAACCTGCTGAAGTTGGGTTTGAAAGTGATATGGGCACAGATGCAATGTTCAAAGGCCAATCAGCTGTGTCTGACACCATATACCACCATATGCTTTCAGACAAAATAAAGTATATGAGAGAAAATCAATGCATATTATGACTGATACCATTTCTATATAAAAAAGGACAAATTTCCCCATAATCAGCAATGATTTCTATGCTTAACTCTGTAAGAAGAGCTAACAGTGGAGGCTACAGCATGTTCTACCACATGGGAATGTGCTTGAGTCTGTATTATACAGTATCCATGTGAACAACCAAAAGTCCATTCTCATAGCAGAAGTATTATTTCTGCTAGTAATATTTGTAAGTCTGACTAGATTAAGGGCTTCACGTGAGTACAAACCAGATTTATGTCCATGTTCCTTAGGTTTTCACATTATACTACCAAAACCCAAATACAAACCAATTCGAACCAAAGCAATCTGATTAAACAGTGGATCTCTTTTATTTTTTTTCTAAAATCACAAGTCCAGTAAGTTTAGTGTAATTTGGATCAGGCTATTGTTTGCCCACTGTTGCAATCCCGTTTATTTTGGGCATATGTAGAAAAGAAAAAATATAAGTTCCATGCACAGAATCATATACTGAAGAAGCTCACATAATCCAAATGGATATCAAGCCGAGGACTTTATGAATGACCACACTTGCACTCTCCAAGGGCTTATTATAAAAACAAGACGGAGTCATTCATGCAGAGAAGTTAGACAGTGTTAAGAGAATGCTGCCGCTGTATTATTTAACATCTTTGACTGGATAAATGGAACAAACTGCCTGGGCATTTTGGGATCACCCCACTGAAATCCAAAAGCACAGTTGTGAATAAAATGGAATCCTTCCAACGGATTGAAGACTGAGGTACTGACTGCTGGGGCACGCTGCAGCTGCTGGCCAGCTGCTGTAAGATTTCCAACTACAATGGAGCCATTTAATAAATCATCAAGGGTTCTGCATCCCATTGAGTTTTTTTAGTGAAAAAGGGGAAAATGATCACTGACTTTTTCAAATACCTACTTGGGAGTTCAAGGATAGACTGACCAGTCTGGACATGTTTGACTTACGTTCAAAAAGTGTTGATGGCACAGAAGATTTATATGAATATAATACATAGACATGCCAACATGGAAAATCACAGACCCAAAAATATCTTAATGTACCATGGATGGTAATTCTTCTATGGAGCAAGTCATAACATGCAAACAATTTTGGCAAAAACCACGCAGTGACCCTAGAAGGACATAGGAAAAAACACCCCTGGTGCTCAGAAAGTATATTACTCTATTTCCTTGTGCTATTACATTTCAGCCAGCATGCATGCTACATATTCCAAATAAGAAGTATGGCAAGATTCTCCAGAGAAGTTTGCAGAGATGAACATTAAAAAAAATACTGTTGTCCTGTATTAGATTAACTTTTTCAATAACAAGTTCAGCTTTTTTTGTATGTTTATTTGCTTTTTAAATTCTGAGACATATCTTTACCTCAATCAAAGGTATCATAGGACAATTAAAAAAATACTATAAGGCTTTTGACTTACAGGTCACACCGTTTCCCTGTCTCAGGCAAACAATGTTAATTATTAATTTGATTTTCCTTTTAAAAATGAGCTGGTTGTTTCAGAACGAGTTCAGATTGCTTGGCCTCATTTATGCTTTTATGTCTGTCTCTCCATCTCGTGACTTTGCAAGTACATATCACTTCCTTTTCAAATTTAAACCTCTTGAAGATGTTTCTTCTTCTGGTTTAGAGGGAAATTAATAATAGTATTTTATGATGTTATATAATAATGCAAATTATCCAAAGATGCTTAGGAAAGAGGATATGAAGTAAATTTTACATGGCTTACCTTGGTGGGAGAAAAAAACCCAACCATATAAACACGCCAAGTTATTCAGTGTTAGTAATTATTTGCCTGTATTTTGTCAAAACAATATTTTATCAGTATATATTGCTACTGGTTTTATATATTTGATCTTGAACTATGGCAATACAAATTCCACTCAGGTGTTGCATTTCTTTCATTTGTTTTTGCCTTTCCTATCCTGAAAATTACCAGCGGGATTAGATTTACACAGGGTACTTTCAGTAGTGTATGTAAAATGTTTTTATTGTAACAGTGTGCAAAAAGTCTTCTCAAGAGCAACCCACAATATTAGTAGTTTTACAAGGCCAAATTGGATGCGTTGTGCCCCTCAGAGCTTCACAAAGTGAAAAGGAACAAATAAAGGGACAAATAGTTGAGGTAGAGATCAAAGAGTAAAGTAAATTCTGTAGTGAAGAGTATGAAGTGGAAGCATCACTTGATAAAGAACATGCCTGATAAAGCAGATCTTGTACTTGAAAAATATTTTTATTTCATCAGTGGATTAACCATCGGTAACAGCCAAATTCCTACTCAAACTCTCACCCATTTCCCCTGCCTCAGTAGGGTGAGAGGAGATAAAAAAAAAACCAGGTAGAAGAATGTTTGTGGAAAGAGGTAAAGATAGGGAGACTGCTTACCAATTACTACAGCGGGCAAAGCAGACCTGTCTTGAGAAAAATTAATTTATTGACAATTAAGATTGATTCGGATAGTGAGAAACAAATAAAATAAAATGACAAACATTACAACCATAACTTTTCTGCTCCATTTCCCAGGCTCAACCTTACTCCTCTACTCCCATCTCATTTACTTGTGTGATGTGGTAGAATGGGAAGTGGAAAATGAGGGCTATGGTCAGTACATGTAAGTTTGTTTCTGCTGCTCCTTCTTCATACTTTTCCTCTAAACCAGCATGGATTCTTAATGAGGCTCCTTGCCCTTCATGAAATATCCACTGTCTCTCAACTTGAGAACCTCCTTCACCTCCTGCTCTGACCTTGGTGTTCTCTCTGCTGTTTCTCCCCCTTGGGTTGCTTTTTTTATTCTCTCCTCTGCCTGTCCATAATTTTTGTCATTTATTTAACATGTCTTCCCATAGGTGACACTAGCTGGGCTGCTGGATCCTGCCATGAGTCTGCTGGGGGTGTCTGGCATCATCTGTGTACAGCACAGGGCAGCCTCTGGTCTCTTCTCACCCTTGCACAACACCATGGCTGATATAAGGCCACCCACATGCAGCGTGGCTGTACACTGTGCTGCAGTGAGGCTGCTTCCATTGGAGGCACACAAATCTGCAGGACTGAATTAATATTTTGTAAGTGAGTTTCTGCTATGTGAGGTGTGTGTGTTTTTGCAAGGTACTGTGACAGAAGTAAAAAGTTCACACCTGGAAAGGACAGTAGCAGGAAATGGAAAGAACCTAAATGTCAAAATCATCAACTTTTGCTCTCACAAATCTTCCTGAGTATCAGTGTTAGTTCTGTAAATGATGACTGACACGACCCAATAGCAAATTTTTACTTCTCAGAACAGGGGGAGCTGGTTGGGGTGAATCCTGACACAGTGATCTTCCTCTTAGTCATACTACCTTCAAGTTTTCAACCCAGGTCACAAAGTATTTCCAGTTCAATCTCTATTTTCCTTTAGTCAGGACTCTAACTACAGGTGTGATGTTGCCACAAGGATTTGTTCTAAAAGCAAGAACTTTCCTGACTAGCATTTAAAAGTAATATTGGTAGCAAAACCATTAATAGAACTCCAAACATATTTTTCAAAAGAAAATAAATCCCGTATTATATATAACAAGAAAATCCAGGCAAATTCAGAACAAGGTGAAAAAGATGGAGTTAGTAGGATAATTCAATGGAATAATATAATTTCAATTTTTATTACACTACATTGGGAATATAAGTGAAGGGAGGAATAATTTTACATCTCCCTTGAGATTAGCCATTTCCTGGTTTCCACAGCACTGGAGTGGAAGAAATCTTTGTGCTCCCTTGAGGAGGAGCAAGGCTGAACTCTTCCTTAGAGAGTGAAAGAAGTTGCTGTGGAAATACCTAATTCCAATTCAATATAATAACAGTATACTATTTTTTTTTTTGAGCAAAAACGTATTTGTCATAGTGATGCAATAAAGAAAAAAACAGATTTAGCCTCCAGGCTCTTCGTGGGTAATTAGTAATGTGAGTAAACCCAAACTTCTTTTAGTAAAATTCTTGAATGTGTGCTCAGCTTGCATCTTTATTTTAAAAGTTCATAGCTCATGATATGATATGTCATGTAGTCACTTTGTAAATGTCAAGCTCTTAATGGAAAATAAGTCTTTCATTGTTTATTCAACTTACCTTGTACATACAGCAGCACTCAGGATGAACTAGATCTGTCCTGCCGAGTTGCAGGTTCATCACAGCAATATCTAAATGAAGAGCACTGTTGCTTTAAGTTTTGGTGGGGTTTTTTGTTTGTTTGGTTGTTTGGTTTGTTTGTGGTTTTCTTGGTCCTAAAAGCAGTAGAGAGGCTAAAAGACTGTTAACAATCAAGCAGCATGACTGAGGGCTGAATCACCTTCAGAAGAATGTATTTTCCCTATTTTTCTCTATTTTTCATCTGTAACAAGAGCTAAAGGCTGTTTCTAACCTAATCCCATTGATAGATGGATGAATATGGGATAGTCTGCATAGTTGTGCTTATTATTTTGTCTGCCATTTCTGTTTTCTCTTGGATAGAGAAGGATGTTCCGTTTGAACTCACAAGGATGCTGTTTCCCAGAACTTTCTAGGATTTTGGAATTAAAAAGTTAGGAAATATTCCCTTTTTTCAGAAATTTTTGAGGAAAGAATTTCAAATTGGGGGTCATTCATTGATTTCACCTGATATCTGAAAACAGATTAAAAGTGTTAGCATTCTGGGCATTAGCAAGAGGGAATGTAAATTTTTGGTTGGCTAAGTTCCCTTAGATTCTTTGGAGTCAGAATAGCTGAGCAGAGGCTGAGAGAAACAGCTACTGAACAGTCTGGCAAGCAGATGTGGATAGAGAGCAAAACATAACAGGGTGAGGTTTGCTAGTGGCACAGTTATTATGTGTAATACCCTACTCGGAGTAAAGCATTCTTGCTCAGGGAAACCATAGTGATTCATATGTGGTTGTGAATGAGTTTCTAATAATGTTCTTAAACTCTCTGGAGTTTGCAAAGGAATTCTAGCATTGTTGATTAATAAAAACCAACACATTCCCTATACTCCCTGCCCAGTACAGAGAAAAACTGGTTCTACCATTATTAACAGAACCCATAAGGAAATTACATATTTGGGGTGTGTAGTAGTACTAGTAACACAAAAAAGCATGGGCAAATATAGACGAGCATTGAGCTAGGAGACGAATTTTAACAAAAAAATGAATTGCATTCCTCACAAGAAGAAAAAAGAAGGTAACCAACAGTAACCAACAGTAGAAACATTAATTAGAGCTGGTCAAAACCATCAGGTCTTCCCTGCTTTGCATGATTTATGCATTTGGTCTCAGCATGATGTGTGTATTTAATTTTAGACCAAACGTTTTAAAACCCAAACAATTTAAAATAAATTTAATGTAGAAACATCAAATCTGCATGGTTTTCAAAGAAACCTGTTCCGACAGGTCCACGTCTTCCTTGTGCTGAGGACCCCAGAGCTGGACACTGTAGTTCAGGTGGGGGTCTGACAAGGACAGAGTAGAAGTAGAGAATCACCTCCCTTGCCCTTTCAGTCACATTTTAGATGCAACTCAAGATACAGCTGGCTTTCCAAATTGTAAGTACACATTGCTGGCTCCAGTTTTTCATCTACCAATATCCCCAATTCCTTCTTTGCAGGGCTGCTCAAAATCTATTAATCTTTCAGTCTGTATTGATACTGATGATTGCTCCAACTCAGGTGCACAACTTTGCACTTAGCCTTGTGGATTTTCTTGAGATTTATGTTGGCTCACTTCTCAAGCCCCTTGAAGTTGGTCCATATGGCATCTCTACCCCCAGGTATATCACCTATATATACCTAGTTATTCACATTAAGTAAATCTTTTATGTCACAGATAATTTCAATTTATGTAGCATACTAACAAAATCAGAGTAGGGTAATGAAAAGTAAAAGAAATCTTAAAAAATACCTTCCCCCACCCCTTCCTCCTTTTCAGGTTATATCTCCTCCCCCTCAGCGGTGTTGGGAGATGGGAAGTAGGGGTTACAGACAGGTCATCACACATTATTCCTTCCACTACTCAGAGAGAAGAGTTCTTCCCCTGCTGCAGTGTGGGGTCCCTCTCATGGGAGACAGTCCTCCAGGGACTTCTACAATGTGAGTTTGTCGTGGGTTGACTCTGGCCAGGGGCCAGGTGTCCACTCAGTCACTCTATCACTCCCCCTCCCGCTGGGAGAGGGGAGAGGATAATATTGAAAAAGACTATCAGGGTGAGTAAAGGCAGTTTTATTACAGTGGGGAAAAAAAAATAGAACAAGCAAGTTGAAAGTTGCGCGCGCAAGAGCAAGAAGGGAAAACAATCAATCTCTACTTCCCATCAGCAGCGATGTCCGGACACTTTCTGGGAAGCAGGGCTCCAGCACACGTGACGGTTGTTCAAGGAGGCAAACATGGACCAGCCCTGAGTGCCTCCTCCTCCTCCTCCCTTCCTTCTCGTATGTATCTGAACTGATGTCATATGGTATGGAATATCCCTTTGGCTGACTGGGCTCAGCTGGCCTGCTGGTGTCCCCTCCCAGGATCTTGCCCCCCCCATCCCCTTCAGTGGGGGAAGGAGTGTCAGAGGGACAGCACAGCTTGGCAGTAGCCAAAACACTGCTCTGTTATCAACACCAGCTACCAAAGCAAAGTACAGCAGTGTAAGGGCTGTGAGCTTTACCCCAGTCAGACCCAATACAGAGTCCATCTCACAGGAAACAATTCTCCACAAACTGCTACAATGTGGGTCACTTTTCAACGGTGTCCTTCTGGAACAGCCTGCTCCATCGTGGGTTCCCCACAGGGTCTTGAGTCCTACCAGGAAAACTGCTCCAGCATGGGCTCCTCATGGGTTCACATGCTTCAGCATGGGCTTCCCATGGGTTCACAGCCTCCTCTCAGGCATCCACCTGCTCCATTGTAGGCCTTCTCCAAGAACTGCAGATGAACCTCTGGTGCTTTCCTTGTCACCATGACAAAACATTTCCTAACAGCCCAGACAGCTGTGGTGGCTAATCACTGGCTACACTTTCACAGGGCATTTCAGTCCTGTGAAATGAGTGTGCAATGGCATGGTGCTTCCACATGGCCCAGACCTGTACCTTCATCTCGAAGATACTGTATTTTAGTGCTGAAAAACGGGAACCCGTCATCAGAGTGGAATAAGAAAGAGTACACAAATAAATCTACATAATCTTGCAGAGGTTTGAAGGGATGTCTGAACCTCACATATTGTCAAATAGGGACAACAGGCTAGTGGAAAGTGTAGACTAGCAGTAAAACTAATCAGAAGTTTTTCAGGAAAGCAAGTGCTGATTTATTTATCCAAAAAGGTTTTGTTTGAAGCCCAGCTGGAACTAACATATGTCAGTAATATAAATTAGGGCACAGCCTCACCTTTCCTTCAGTGATATTGTGTGTAATTTCTTGCTGATTTCAGATTAATTTGGTGCCTAACAATTTGCAGTGACGTTTGAACTTCCTCTACAATGAAAATTACTGATATGTAGAAAACCATGCTAACTTGCCAAAACCTCTCAGAGTTTCATTCATTTATCCTACAGAAACAAAAGAGATTTATTGGAGTCTCTTTCTCTGCATAATGCTTGGGGCAGGAATTCTGTTGTACTAGTATTGACAAAAAAGTTGAAAATTATGTTAGACTTTATTTGCTTGTCTATTATGTGCCAAGGAATATGTATGTGTGTAACTGCATCAGAACTTCTCAAAATGGTGCGAGATATTTAAAAAGAAGATGGTTATTGTCTCATCAGCTAATAATTAGGCAGTGTGAACTGGTTCTGGCCAATTAGCCTGGAAGTGTTTTCATTTTCTAAGCCAATAGAACCTATCTATAGCATTCCACAGTAAAACAAATTAATTAATTTAATTAACAAAACATAAATTCTAAAATGAAAAATGATTTTGAGTGGGTAAGTACCCATGCCAAATGGTGTCTTCTAACAATAAAATCTTATTTAACTGGTTGGACAGATTATTCATATGGCTTCACGCTTTCCTACTTGCTGGCAAGCAACAGGCATGCTTGATGACTTTGAAACTTCTGCTGTGTGGAGAGATAGCCATTCAATTATAGACAAACTCTGGTACTGGGCCTATCTGTAGCATTTTTAAGCTTTTCATGAAAGTAAGGGCTTTATATTTGTCTGTCTTTGAAGAGAAAATGCCAGAAAGGTGATGATGCTCCTGCTGTTAAAATCTAATGCAACGTCATAGGCTCTTCTTTACATGTACTTGGTCCCAGGGGCTTACAAGCATGAACATGAATGAATTTTCTCAACCCTTGACTCATGGGGTAAATCTATCCAGAGACATTAGACCACTAAAATGAATCTGCAGGAGCAAAAGGTCCACCAGGTCACTGCAGCAGTTCAAAGCATGCTGGTGCCAGTCCCAGAGCACTTATACAAAAGCCAGAAATTACACAGATATAATAATCTTATTGTCTTCACTTGCAAATTCTCAGTGATTTAAATTCATTATCGAACCGACACTCCTGTAAAGCTTTTTCTTCTGATCCTGTCCCAGGTGCCTGATTGCAGTCATCAAACATACCATACAAAGTATTTATATAAATATATCATAAAATAATCAAATATGATGAGCTATTCCCTTTGTTCCTTTATGTTGATACACTTTTCACAAAATATTTAATATGCTTCTGAAAATGATGATGCCAGTGATAAAGCTAGTTTGCAGTTTCATAGATAATTTATGGAAGTTATAAAAAATGAACCAAATTGTCATAACAACATGACAATGTGAACATTCATGTTTACATAGTGTCCACATACTGTACAAATACTGAATATTAATATGAAATGAGAATTTATAAAATTTGCAATAAACATAATGTAGAAAAAAATAACAACTTGATACAATCTCTGCTTATATTGTAACCTATAAAGAGATCTTACTTTATGAATGGCTTTGACATTTCCTTTAATGTGTATTGCTTTACACCCTTAACCACAAATCCTGATATATTTTAAATGTAAATTAGATCATATCTATCCTGTTTCTCCTTTCAGATAAACAGTCACTCTAATTCAAGGGAAGGGAAGAGAGACCATAGACAGCATTTCAAATGTACTTGGCACAAATTCATCCCATGGGGTGCAAACAGCAAAACATGTCTGGATCAGATTCTGCTACTTCTGTTCTCATAAGGTAGCTATTTGTTTGTTCAGTGATTCTGTTGGTGTGTAGTAAAGTCGTGCACAGTGTTTTGCCTAAATATAGGCATTTATTGTTTTGAGATACTCTAAGATATTCTCCTTAGGTGGGCAGATGGTGCACAGGATCTGTGTGAGACCCACACCTTCATGACGCCCCTCTGGAGCAGCAGTTATGGCCAGGCAGGACACAATGTCAAATGACACTTGATACTTTTAGGCAGCCAGATCAACCTACATCAATAGCCAGTAATGGTAACTCTTCTGAGGACAGCCTTTGCACATGATCATTGCCTCAGTTATGGCAAAGGATGAAGTATCTGTCTGCTAATTGTTTGTTCTGGTGGCATCTTCTCTGTGGTTCACTGATATCTGAAGAAACTGAATGAATCATGAGGACTGTGCCTCTGTACTACATGAATACCCTGAGAGTATTACAGTTATAATTATAATACTTGAACTGTGTTTATTTCAGTAATCTATTAATTACTCTACTGGCAACTGGGAATGAGTCCTGAGGTTTCAATTTTCCTAGTGGCTCTGAAGTCAGCTTCTTCTAATACTTTTCACCAAGGACTATCATTAGGCCTGCTGAACTGTGGGTTTAGGTAGCAAATCAGAAGCTGCACAGGCCACTGGCTGCCTGTATGCATCAGTAAATTTGAAGCTTTGGGTCAAAATGTGAACAATGTCTGTCTAGTATTGGGTAACACATCACAGTTCTTTCTCAGATTTTGGTGAGAAGCTAAATGCCACATTCCTTCATGGCAGAATTGCTCTTGGATGTCCCAATCTCTCTCTCTCTTTCACTTCACTGACTGTGTAGGGACCCCAGACAGTTGTAAACCTGAAGTTAGACACCCCAAAACAGTTTTTAAATTTAGATGAGATAAAAGGAGGCTTTTATGACTTGGTTTCCCCATTATATTGATGAATTAATGTTATATCTCTATTTTTCTGCTGTTTCATTAGGTGTTTAAAAGTAAAGTTGGGAAGTCCTGATTAACATGTCAGGCATTTTTATTATTGATACCCTAATGTGAATGTTGTAATTTTTGAAATGCAAATATTTCAGCTGGGTGTTGTAGTCCACATCTTCTAAGGTGCATAGTGCACATGCTTTTTCAACACTTGGTAAAACATCCATGTGTTACCATTTCAGCTAAGCCATAACAGGGTATCATAATCATAAGAGCTTTGTGCAATAATAAAACTTGAAATATTATTCAAATACTGCTAACCTTCAAAAACGTCGTAGAGGAATAAATGACTGATATCACTTGTACAGCAAAAGGTACCCTGCTCCTTCATTCTGTACTAGCAAACAAGACACTGCTGAAATTTGATTCCCCTTTCAGCCTCCTTCACTGCACAGTACCCAGTATGCTTATTTACAAGGACAAGTACTATGCAACTTGGCTCAAAGGAAGGAAAGGTAATTTTTACTTTTGATAATTAATTTCTAGGCCTGAATTTTATCTTGCTTTTAGCCTAAGTGGTGCTGCCGTTCACAGCTTACTCCTGCTTTTACCATTCATTATTTAAAATTGTATTACTTATTTCTATCTATTTCTTAAAAATATTGTGTGTGCTATGCAATATTCCTGTCTATTTTAGAAAGCCTGGGCAAAAATGCACACAATTAGACTTGCTTCTAATTTACAGAGTCTTTCTAAAAGCTGAAAACCTTTCAGGTACAAAGCAAAATAACTGCAGCAGTCTTTGGCTTATTTCTGTCTTGGCAAGTATGAACAGATCCGTGGTAATCAATTCAAAAGGTATTAGAGCCATTATTGGTTGTAATTATCATGACACCTGGGTCCAGACTTGTGAGATAATTATTAAAGGCATCACCAGTGTGCAAAGGTTTTGTTAATCATTGATTTTATATCAGTAAGTGCTTAACAGATTTTTTGACTCTTAATATGAAGCTGAGTGTCTGTTTCACTTACAGAAACATCAAAAATAAGTCAAATAATAAAACACACACACACACACACACATTATCATAGAAGTGAATCATAAGTAAAGTAAGTAATTAAGGTGAAGATACCACCATCCTTGAAAACTTTCAGGTTTCAAAATCAGAGCTGACTTGCTTGAAAAATGTGAGTGTTATATATTGAAATAGCTTGCTGCCAAATAAAATACATGCAACAGGATTTATAGTGAGAGATTAAGGAAGGGGCCTTGGAGTCTCCTTTGTCTTAATGCTATATGTGTGCTTGATTCTTTTTAGCTATTTTTTGCAGCTGTGATGCTGAATATCTGAAACTGAGTGTGTACTAGTGGCTATTCCTTCTTCTTGTCCCCACCATGGCATTAAGGGCAGATAGCAGCAATGGGAGTTTAGAGTCAATCGACACATTCTCTGTAGCACCATAAGGCTTTTCTCTGGACACCACTGTAAGAGCTTTTGCTCCTGGGTAATCTGTCTTTCTGCACAGAGTGATTAGAAAAATTGGCTCCTAATTTAAGCATTCCATACTAACAAGTATGAATATCCCCTTCTTTTTTCCTACTGCCTTCTTCATATGCTATTTTGTTCAGTATGCTATTGCACATATCGGTTTTTGCCTAAAACTGATGTGTCCATTGATCTTCGGTGGTGATGAATAGAACAGTGATGAATGGGCATCCTACAGAGATTAAAATCATTACACCTGTGGAAGATCAAACCTACCTACATCAGGGAACTGAGGTCTTTTAACACCTGTCTTCTACTCAGTCTTGACATGTAGTGCTACCTGCCTTGAGCAGTGGGTCAGTCTCTTATTAGCTAACATTTCTTCCACACTTCTGATCATTTTGACCTATTATAGGCCTAGTTAAAACTGGTTTCCTGCAATTACTGCAGCAGAAATCAAAAGGAGCATTTCACACCTTATGTGTCTATAAGTCCTAAAGCCAAACAAGTCGATGTGCAGGTCCATATATCTACAGTCACACATCATGCATTCTGGTAGATGGCCAAGAGGTGTAGCCTAATGAGGATACTAGGACACCTCCATATTTTTTGGTGTGCATACAATATGCAAAATGTCATTAATCAGGTCTTCATTTGGCCACATCTTCAAAAAAGGAAGATACAAAGCATGTATCTGAGGTTCAGCAGTTTCAATGTCGGTGATTTAAGAGAGTGAATCTAAGAGTTAGGTAAAAAACCTTTTGAGTAAGGGATGATGGAAAGTAACGAGTTTCTGAAAACTCCTGGCTAGCCAGCAGAGAAAGTTGTATGGAACAGATTTTGCAGCAGTGACTGAAGAAATCTAACCCTGAAGTAGAAGTAGTAGTAGCAACATTTCTGTCTGGCAGCTATTTTTACTTAAAGGTCTAAATAGAAATAGAGAATTAGGAAATAAAAAGCAAAAACTGACTCCAAAATGCCTAAATAAAGCTCATCCTTGTTTTATGCGTTGTCAGAGGATGACATCTCTGAAACTGATGGTGAACTGAGTGTCATAGTAGAAAAATGATCCTGCATGTTTTAGCTGCTTCAGTAACAAAACACATTAATTGTCAAAATGGAGAATAGGAGAAAGGAAGTGTGAGTCAAAGTTGCATAAAATGTGTGAATCTAAATGACTGCACGTGTATATCAAACTGATTATACTGTATAGCTCCTTTGGGAACTGACGGAAGTCCTTGCACAAAGAGAATTCTTGGTTTTTCCAACCATCTGTGAAATAATACCCACTAGCTTTGGCTGATGAAATTTTGTAGAAGTTCATCCATGCTGTCTCTGTCTATGTATATACATAAGTAAGCAATATATATGTGTGTGTGAGTATACACATGCATGTATATTTATGTTCATATGCATGCGTTCAAAAATGCCCCTTAAGAGGGATGCAGTGGTCTTGTGGTCTCCATCTATTCTTCTGGATTGAGTTCCAGAAAGTATTTTCTCCACACCATCTACCCTGTTACATATAGAAACATCTGGTCTCTATGTGAAATCACTCAAATAAATAACAAATCCAGGACAATGTTAATGCAGTTTTTCCATAACCAGTGATATCTCTGGCAAGAGGTGCCAAAGGTTGACACTAGAACTTTTCTTTGTCCTCTCCCTATTGTGCTGAATTCAGCTGAGCTGGTGAGATGGAAAGTGTACTTCAAATTTTTCACACTAAACTTTTTTTAGCATGCCCTTCTCCATTTATCCCACATTTATATGAGCATTATACAAAAGAAAAAAAAATCATGGTGTTAGAAACGAAGCGTGGCTTACTGAAACTAATCAGAAGATAGGACTAAGGACAGAGAGAATTAAATGAGATTATATCTTTATCATATCTTCTTAATAAGCAATCTGAAAATCTAAATAGCTACTCATTTGCTATTATGTACCATGCAAAATGGCAGCAGTATCTACAGTGCATGGGTTGCTGGAAGTAAGTTCAGTAAAGAAGAGGGAGATAAGCCAGATGGGCTGTTTAACCTATATGAGATTGTTTGCCTTGAAAAATAAAAGGTGAAACATTTCCTACTTGAAAAAAACAACCTTTAAAAAAGAGAGAGTTTAGAAAAATATCCCACTAAAATAACTAAGAGCAGGTTGACTCACTAGATTGAAATAAACCCCATATACTTTAAAATATGGAAATGTTTAAGATTTGTGCTATACAGAATCTAAATCAAAAGTAATTGAAAGAAAATTATAAGCATTATTAAAATAATTCAATAGGATATTTAAATTATTTGACTTATCCAGATATCTAAATTGATATGATGTTATTTAGAAGTACCAGTATGTAAATGTCAGGCTATGATAAATAGATACTTTCACCAAAGAGAAATTCATAGTGAGGAGAGGAATGCCCCTTTTTGTGCAGTATTTCTGCTGAAAAGAGTGGCAGAAATCCATCGATGCACATTTGGAACAGTAGTGGATTGCACCATGTGAGGGAAAAGAAACGCCCATGCCTGAGGAAGATAATTACACCAGACATTATGTTTGAGTACATCACACAGGCAAACAGCGAAGCAGTGGGAGTAATACAGTTGGAGAACACCTACAAGGAGAGAGTTTTAGCAACAATGATACTGTTTGGTTACAAAACAGAATAAGGAAAAGAAAAATGATGAAGCAAGCTTGAATACGTTGGTTCTACAGTTTTGATAACTAATATGTTCCTGGATACAGTTTCTGGAAGAAATAATATTAACATTTACAGCTGACACTGTGACTGAATGAGTGACATCCCAGAGCAAAAACTACAGAAAATTTCTGCCTCTTTGCTCAGCAGAAATTTTGTCCACATTCATGAGAATGCAGAACGTGGACAGTATCTGTTATACCCAGTGTGTGAATGAAATATTAAATGCAAAGAAAATAAAAGCAATCAGAAAGTTAATTCTGTTTGCAAACCAATACCAAGACTTGATATTAGAATTACAGAAAGACATTGTACCTTGGAGAAAACTCAGAAAGGATCTTTTGGAACTAGCCATGTAGTATCTATGAGATTGTTGCAAATTCAAGACTGCTCTACCTATGCAAACCACTCTATATTTGACAATGTCTTCAAAATTCGGGAGAGAAAGAGAACACACTATGAAGCTCACAATCTTCTAGAAAATCCCCTAGAAAAATAACAAAGTCAAAACATGAATCAACCCTTGCAGAAATAAAGCAAAATAAACTCCACCTTGGATTCCACAAAGATTATTTATTTAATTACACTTACGGTGAGTCTGGAGAAAAGTTCAGCAATTCAGCTGTTTTCAACACTCCTTTCTGAAGATGGTGTTTTATCAGATAAAAAGGTACATGAAATACAAATTTTAAAATGAAGAAAATTCAAACAAGTATTTGAACACACATGGTGTCAAAAAACTATGTGAAAGGGTGAATTGTGGTCAGGGATCTCAGAGATGTCAATGCAGACATAGTTAAGTTGTAGAATTTTTGGCATGAGATGTTACCAGTGTGAAATTTTTAGATTGCTTCCTATTCTTGGAAGGAAAAATCCATCAAGGACTATTAAGCCCAAAGCTGCCATCTATGGCTTAATAAGTCCCAGTGCTGGGAGCTGGGAAGTATCACAGCTGTTTTCCTGTTCTTATGTTGCTTTCTATGCGTTGTGCACTGTTGGAGAACGGAAATAGACCATTGGTCTGACCAGTCTGACCAATTTTGTAGGTACAAGTGGAGACCATTGGTGTCAATACAGAATTATTTATTCTTAAATTAAACAAAAAATAAGTTTCTCATTGTCATTGAAAATTGCAAATTTAATCAAATTTCATCTGTGTAGGTGGTGGAATAGCAAGACTTGTAGAACTTTACAAAATCCTAGAGAACATTCAGGACGAGGCTCCAACTTCTGCACCCTCACAACTCCTTACATGATCATAAAACCTCAGAGAGGTGGAAGTGGAAAATGAAGAGAAGCCATAGAAGAAAATCATGGAGCATGCTTTTTATTTTCCATGTAGTTTCACAGAAAAAAAAGTATGCACTTCAAAATGTCATATATAAATTAAAGTAAGTCTTACCAGAAACAAGATTTTGAGCAGCTTTGTTAGAATAAAAACCTAACAGTAAGTAGTAAAAGTAAAGAAGATTTCAAAAGACATACTAAGGTTGGTATGTCTATTACAAGCATAACAACTTCGCCTTGGTTTCTGATAAGGACTATATTAAACAAAAACATAAAATGAACAGAGTATTGCTGAAGAAAAAAAAAACAAACTACTTTCATAGTGAATCATGGGAACTTATTAGTCTATTTTGCTCAATGTCTTAAATCAATAGTCCAAAGCACAACAGCAAAATGTCTACAAATACTCAAGGAGAAATTAGCCAAGAAAAATGAGGACAGTAAAAATATTTACTTCAGCTTTGTAAAGCACCTAATCATACCTGTGGAAACCCTTGCTCAGTCTGAGTACAGACTGAAGAGCAGAAAGGTGGCATCAGTGCTACCTGCAGAGTAGTCTCTTCCTGTGTGCTGTTGCTAAGCATAGCCAACTGTTCTGGATAAATGGAAGAAGACCAAAGTCATTTTAAGGCAGTATTTACACATCACTGAAATTTTTCATGGAAATGTCTGAAATACCAAAGTGAAGTTTCAATAATTTGTGGTAGGGTAGCTAAACACACAACTGAATGGTTTATATGAAACATGGACAACAAGTGCACACCATCTGGCTAAGGCCAAAGATCCCCAAGGGACCACGGTCTGCAAGCTGAACTACCTCCAGTGGGCAACAACAACATGTAAGAAAACCAGCCGTTATCCTACAAATCTCTGAAAATCCAATCTTTGGAAATATAATACATCACAGCCAGGAGGCAGTACAGATGTCAGAAGAACCTACTGCATACCCAGAAACATAGAGGAAGACTTGCTCAACATGAGGCCAAAAATTCAAAACCAAAAAGTGCCAGTACCACAACATCTGAGATTGTTATTCAGGCAGGTTACAAAAAGTGTCTCAAAGTTTGTTTTCACCACCGTGAACAGCTATGGCAATGCAAATAAGTGGAAGAATCTTCTCGCAAAGAGGAATCCTGAAAGTGTGCATCCTTCTTTCTTTGTTGTCCATTTTTTTTTGTTTGTTTGTTTGTGCATAAGTAACCCTCATACTGTAAACAAATAAGGTGAAGAGATGGGACGTCCTTGTTTATTTACTCAGTGCTTTGTCTAGGAGTAATCTAAAAAGAAGCAAACACTGCACAGATCTATGTGCTGTAAAGATGAAGCTGACACACATGTATTTGGTATTCTCACCAGAAGAACCCAGTGTCTGAAAAAGATGATTCCACAGAGGCAGAGTAGCTGGCTTGGGCTAAACTAAGAAACTTGCTTAGCTAGAAGATGGGAATGTTTTGAGCTACTTGGGAACCATTAGCTGCTAGAGAATCAGAACACATCACAGCATCAAACATTCCAGGTAATAGGAATTAGGGACAAGGTTAATCCACAACGAAGTTTTACATTTTCCTTTGAGGAAATTCTGTTCTCATCTCAAGAACTACCTTTTCTTGAATAGTCCAAACCTTGTTTTTTCAGGATTAAGTGAAAATCCCAAGAAAGGTTGAAACAGTATGATCTTTAACAGTGCATCTCAGAGCAGCAAAACAGATGTCTAAACACAATGCCCCCTTTTATGTCAGAATTTGTGGGTCAGGCTTTATGACACTTTTCTCCAAGGCTTTCTATTAACTTCTCCATTACCATGAGGTGTGTCAGCTTGGGACGTGTTCATTCCCTTCCCTCCCTGCTTCAGCCTGCTTTAGAATGAAACTGGAAAACAGGAATCCTAGTCTGGTTCTTGGTAGTCCAAGGTGTTTATCAAGAGCACAGTGCACTTCTGCATAAAAAATGTGATTTTTAAGTATTACATAAGTTAAAATTTAAAATCTTTACCTTTGAATATGAAGATATGTAAATCCAGAACTGCAGAGGACGTTTTAGAGAGGCAAGGATATTTTAAAGGTGAAGTAAGGAATTGAGGTGCAAAAGTTCCATCAGAAAGAAGAAACAAAATTTAAAGGATTGAACTTCTTTCAAAACAGTAATGCGACGTATTTTCAGATTATTTCAGATTCAGAACTGTTCATATTTCACATTGCTGAATTCTGTGTGATTCCTGAAGAGTTAATAACAGATAAAGAGTTGAAAGTAATTTATTTCAGAAAGTCTTCTAGATATATCAATTCAAGATGCCATATCAAATTTGTACTATTTACAGTTTATCAACCTATCTTTAAGTCTGTGAAGATAACAAAGCTCTTCATATTTAAAAACCCACATAAGATTCAAAAGATTGTTAATGCTTACTAGGGTTGCAAGTGAAGTTAATTGAGAAATTAAAACATTGACAGCCAGGAAAAAAAAAAAAAAAAAAAAGACACTTCAGCCATTCTTTTGGCTTCCTTTAGGTAGACTATCATGATGCTTCTTAGAGTCATTCATTAGTTTTGTCATTCTGGGTGAACTTTATGGAAGGAAGAATAAAGTCTTTGATGACAAATACCTAACAAGCTTCTGGAGCCAAGGAGCTGTGCCTGCCAGGGGAACTAGAAAAGAAGGGGAGGAGAGGGGGGGGGAAGAGGCGGGGGGAGGAGGGGGAAAGGAGTTGAAATTAAAAGCCAGGAGCAGGGTTACCCACGTTATAAAGGAAAGAGAACGTGAGACTGCAAACCGGATGTGAGTGGCAGCCTGCCAAGGCAACAGTTACGCCATCTGCAGCAGGGTCAGGAGTCAGAGCCATCTTTGAAAGTAAGCCCCGAAGAAGACATCTAAACAGAACCAAGAAGGGCACTCTCCCTGCTTTGTGAGGATGCCCAATATGCTGCTGACAGTTTCCTGCCAGAGCTGCACACAGGCACGGTGTGCAATGGGAATACTGCTCCAAGGTGGAGGAGCTGCCCCGGCCCCTCGCCTGCGGCACTGAGCACACACTGGGCAGGGCGCTGCTGGCAGGACCCTGGGACACGCTGGGGTGGCTGCAGTGCCTCGTGTGCTCTGGGATTAACCTGCTTCACTGACAGCCTGAGAACGGGACAAAATGGCACTGGTCAATGAAGGAGACTACTGGCAAGCACCGGGTAGCAGCAAAGGCAGCCTGGCCACAAGAGGCATTGCCTGGAGGGCAAAGGAGGGCCGGAGCATCAGGGAACACCACCCTGCCCTTGGTGGCAGTTGTGCCACACATGGTGGTTTGGCTTCTCTCTTTGTGAATGTGTCAGAGACAGATTTGGCCATTCTGACTATGGATTATTGCCAGCTTTTACTTGAACTGAGTTTTCTTTCTCCCCACTCCCCCCTACCCCACAAAAAAGAAATGATATTGCAAAAAAGCATAACATCCAGCTAAAAGTGGGCTTCAGTACATGATCTGAGTCAAATGACAGGGGCAACATATAGAGTCTACTCTCACCTGCACTTCAGTTTATCATGCTTGGAAGCCAGCCCTTTGTAAATATTTTTACCTTCATTTCTCTTTTTCCCCTTTTTTATTTTTTCTTTTTGATTTTTCCTTTTTTAACCCCCATTTTTCTCTGGTTTTTTGATTATTTTATTTTATGCCTTCAGGTGCATAGGTATTCCATCTTGTTCCAGGACAGCATTATATGAGGTATATGAGGAGGGGTCTTGAAATGCTTCTGTTCTAATAATCCTCTTCCAGAGGGAGAGAACAGGGCAAACGGCTAGCGAGAAATTTATTGTCTAGCAGGCAGTGTGTAATTACCATTACTTACAAAAAAAAGAAAAAAAAAATCCACATGTTGGTGTGTTTGATTTAGTGCCATCAGAAGTGTAAGGTTACATGAAATAAATGGCTAATTGGGTTAATTTAATAGCAGGTTAAATCTTTCTTTTATTTTGTGCTAAACGAACATTAAAATGGTGCAGTTTTGAAGTGGTCTTAGAAAAGTAAAGTAGAGTTTCTTGATAAAAAAATACATATAGTGTTCCTACTGCTAGGTTTATGGTGGGAGCTACTGGCATTCTTCCAGTTCACCGCATGAAAATCTAAGCTGCCTGTATAAGTACAGAATTTAGCGTCGGGTCTTAAGGTTTTGGTTGGCATGTTGCCAAAGATGTTATGTATTTAGCTGGGAAAATTGCCTAGAAGTTAATTGAGAGGAAAACACTAATATACATCCTCCACCACCCTAAAAAATGCTATGGATGTGCATATGTTGCTGATCCTTGATAAGAGATGAGTGTTTGCAGTAAAGAATTAACTTAAAATTGGTCCAAAATTGTCTAGATTGAGTTTTTCAAGCTCTCTCTTCACTACATTCACAGATAATACTATTGTTTCTCCTCTCTTTTTAATCTCCCTGCTTGCACCATCCTCAGGCAGGCCAGTAGCAAGCCATGACATGGTCACAGTCTTCTTTGGAGTGGACAGAGCTGGAGTGCAACAGCTTTGTGCCAACTCCAAGCACCAGGCAAGAGTAAATCTCCCCTTTCCTCTGCCCCAGTTCCTTTTCTTGTGGCAGTCCCAAAGCTTATGATGTGGCTGGTTGTCTTACTATCACCCCCATCCAGTATAATCTGGAAGCTCAGTTACAGAGTGGGCATTGACACTTAAACCACTTCAGAGCAGCAGATTGCTTTTCCTGCTACACAACTTGCCACGACACACACTATCACTTAGCAGAACATCTTGGGAGCACCAAGGGCCTGGAAAAGCCCCATTACACTGGGAAGTGAAACCTCAGCAATTCAGCAATTTTTCATCTTGTCAGAAAAATCAGGGTTTTTTTCATCGCAGTAAGTGAAAGATTTTCTTTAAACTGTACCGTGCCAGTCTGCAGCAGCAGAACTTAAGTGGTTAATGATCACATCTGTAAGTAGGCTCCAGGTCAGACAATAGGCTGTCTTTTGGAGCAAGGAGGCTGGGAGGCAAGAGGCACAGGAAAACAAAATTAGGAGCTATACTGAAAGCAAATGAGCAAAAGGCTTTCTTCCAATTGTGACCGGCTGTCTTCTTTTGTACGCCCAGTGGATGCTCCTGATGCACTGATCTAGAAGAGACATGAGCAAAGTAGAAACAATGACATTTCGCTACTGTATGAATTCCCTCTCCCTTCACTTAATCCTGTTCTTACTGGGGCCTTGTGCTGAAAGCTGATAATTTTGATGGCCCCTGAATAAAGCCGGTAGCTTGAATTCCTGCCACCAGCCCCTGTATAATGAATTGGGCTAATGAATGCTAGTAAGTGGTAGGAATCTGTGACCAGCTGCATCAAGGCAGGTAATACAGCTCAGATTTAATTGGGAGCAGGTATTGGAAGGCTGTATTACTTTAATTGGTGAGGGGGTTTTATAAATGGAAGGGACAAAGTATAATGGACAAATTGTGCTGTACAATAGCACTTAAGCCGGGATTGTATGCATTCGTTAATCTGTTGAGGAATGAGGCAATTCTAAACAATTTTCTCAGTGAAACCAACTCCAGAAAGCTTGTCCCTTTTGTTCTCCCTTGGGAAAATGCAAGATTGAAACAGAAAATACCTTTACTGAGGCAATCATTTGCCACGTGTGGAAAGCGGATACAGCTGTAAACTATGAAAGAGGGATCTTTGTAGTACAATAAAGGATGGAAAAAGAGATAAAGCTGAGGATAAGAGTGGGCCTGTCACTGCATCCAAAGAAGGAATAAAGTGATGACATTTACAGTGACAGATGAGACTGTAAAGAGAACTCAGGACAATTTAGAGAGGGAAATTTGATATTTAAAAGAAAGGGCTCTGATAATTAAAAGTAGCATTACATTAAACTGTTACGCATGTCATTAGTGACAGAAGGGAACTGGTGCCTTTTGAAAAGTTAATGATTCGCACAGACCTGCTCTTGAAACTTTGTATGTAGTAAAGTTCACTGGAACACAGCATACTGTATGCAACACGGCATAAATTTTCTCTGTGTTTCATAGTGGGAAATAAGAAAGTTATATGATAATATGGAAGGTGTACTGTAAATACCATATGCCAATGTGTGTACAGTGTGGGTGTGTATGTGTAGAATCGTTGTACGCTGGAGGTCCAAGGTAGAGTTGAAAACCCAGCATATATAAATATTGTCAAAAATGCTCATTCTGTGGAATCCTTGGAAAAGGCAGGGTGTCTTTTTCTCAAGGCACAGGTTCACACGTTTTATTTTTGTCTTGTTTGTGTTTAACTAGATCTGTTCAACCTAGTGTGCCTATGGCAACAGAAGATAGCTTAAAGAATAACCTCTAAAGGTAGAGTGTATTTAAAGTGAAAGAACACAACACATGCAGCCAATTTATGTGTCTGGTGCAGCTGCAATGGGTTAAGAGACCATTTGTAACCTAGTTCTTCTAGCGGGGTTTCTGCCCCAGTGTACTTCGTTACAGGTGGGAAAACAAGACGGATTGTATGTCCTTCAGTGTTCATGTAGGCTGGGAAGTGGGAGGAGAAAAACAAAACAAAGCTGAAAATGAGTGTTGAATGGGCTTTCCCAGGATCCCCAGGTGGGTTTCATGTATTGCCTAATGCTGAAAATGAGACAGATTCAGCTTTCTGTACTGGTTGTAAAGGCTGAATTATCTTACTCTTACTATTGTTCATGACTTAAAGTCAATACACAAAGCTGGAGTTTATTTCAGAAATTCTTCGTCAGTAAGAACTATTTTGCGTTCTTTAACATTTTTTCATTTTTATGGATAAGGATAGAATTTGGTCTTAAGCTCACAAAATATATATATATATATGCATAAGATAAATTCTAAATTAAAATTATATGTAAGAGTAACATTATTAAATTCTAAAAAGGAGCATGAAATAAATACTTATCCATTAGTGTGAAAGGATCATATTTTTTTTTTTTTGCAGAAATCTGTGGTTAGCTCTGTGTGAATTGTAGCAAAGTTTGCCAGAAAGTAGGTGAGTTACACAATAAAATAATCTATGGCAGGAAAACAAAATACACACAGAACTACCTTTGTGGTGAGATATAATTCTTTAGCACTCTAAATAAAGTGTTTAAACAGTGACAGACACATAAGAGTGCAGCTGGAAAATAACTTAGATTTAAAAATAAAACACTATTTATATGATCTGTGCCGACTCCTTTGAAATCTTAAAAAGGAGTACTGATAAATCACTGTAAGTGTCCTAAGATCAATTTTATGTAATAACCATGTTTATTTGATATGGAGAAAATAAGGCAGCTTAAGGTCTCTTTTGTCATATAAAGTGTTATCCCTATAGTGCATCTCTCTACCTAATCATATGACATTAAAAGACACCCAGGGAAACTCACTTCACAGAAGAAAAAGGACTTTCTTTCAGAAAAGCCTGTATTCCTGATCTTAACAAATTAAAAACAGACTCAGAAAGTGCAATGACTTTAGTGGGCTGATTGAATGTTTTTAAGGAAGTTGGGACCACAAACACTGTGAAACTCCAGATTATCCTCTCTCTTGCTGAGGTTCAGATAAATATCTAAACACAAAAAAAAAATCTTTTTCTTCTTTAGCCTGAAGAGAAATAGCCAAATTTCATTAAAGTTTGGATATCTTGCTTTCTCTGTCTGTGCATGTGTGTATATATATTTAAATATGTGTTTGAAATAAAAAAAAAATGTTTTCAGAAGACAGTTCTGAAAATAGTAGCCCCATCACAGAGTTTCATTATCTACATCTGCTTGCGACTGCCATTAAATTCTTATTCTTCATCCCTTGCATGACCTAAAGGAACATCAAGGAGAACAAAAACCAACAGGTAATTTACAATTTGGAAAAGTTCAAAGATCACCGTGCCTTGGCACTGGAATCCTTTAGAATAGGAGCATGTGTTGTGTCCACTTTTCGTAGTTAAAGTGCATGAATCATGACTTTGAAAAGCCAGTTCTGTGGTCCTTGGAGTTAAGAGTTCTCCCTGAAACCCTGCTGGAGTGCAGAGCTGAGCAGCATCTCCAGCATTTAACAAAGCGACCACACTGTTTCAGTCTTCAAGCAGCTGCTTTGTAGGCACCAGTAATAACTGGGTATTACTCATCTGTGCTAGGTGAGGTTGGAGGAGAGGAACTAGCACGGACTGGTTGTCTGTCCTCTCACAAGGTCCCCAAACAGGTCTCACCACACTGCCCATTGATAGAGCTCTTCTGTTTCTGGAGAACCTATGGTTTTCAGTGCAAAATGGCATATAAGGCTTGTAACTTATGCTTGCCTCTCCCAGGAAAAGGACATTAATTCATAAAATAAGTTTATTAACCATCTTCCATAAATGGTATTCTTCATGAAAAATACTAGTCTAATTGTGGGATTCTGTAAAGGTGGGACTGAGAGGAGATTCTGCCAGTGGTAACTACATGTGATCAGTATGTTGGAAGAACTTAAGGATAGCCCACTGTCCAGTCCAGCTGAACACCTTTTGTATACTACTACCACTGTTTCTGGAAATGGATGGGTCTGACCTCCTTTTTTTGGTAGCTATTCCTCAGAGGTCAGTTTATTGTCTAACCCTTTCACTAGTCAGCATGATTAAGTGTTTGAGTGTGTAGCTTGTGAATGCTTGTTCAGCTCCAACTTCTGCAGCTGGGGCAGCAGCCTCCATGCAATTCCCATCACGTCTAGGCTGCACAGGGGAAAAGCGACAGGAAAACAACAATCTGTGCCCTCATCAGGATGCCAGCATCTCTGCTGACTGAGCCCAGCACAAAGATAGGAGTGAGTGCCCAAGCTGGTCCCTGATGTGACTCCCAGAGCCTGAGTCCTCTCAGTGGTCTTCCCAAGGAAATACTGCACTGCATTAGCCCCTGGGTAGGAGTGTTTGATAAGGGCCTGGTTTATCTCAAGTGGCTCTGTTTATAAAGAAATGAAAGAATGCTCCTGGTGGTAAAAGTTGTAGAAAGGAGGATAAATGAAATCTGAAAAGCAAATGGTAAAGGAATCTATTGAATGCAAATCAGTCACTGGAATTTACATCCCAGATTTTTCGCATTGCTACATGTATTTGAGATTTTGCTATATTCATTTTGCATCAGGAAATTCTTAAGAGTAATAGATACTGTTCTTGCCTCTTCATATATAAGATCAAAACAGAGGGGAGGTCTTGAGGTAATGTACATTTGTTTATTCCTCTTTTTAGTAGAGTGACTTCCACAGTCTATTCAGATTGCTTCTCTCCTGATTTCATAATTTCAAAATTAAACTTAAAGTACATTCAGTGTCCTAGGGGAAGAAAAGAAAGAAAGAAAGAAAGAAAGAAAGAAAGAAAGAAAGAAAGAATGAGCAAGCTTTGCTTTCAGAAATGAGTTTTCACTGCCTGTGCAGATATATTGAGACCATTCTACTAGATCCAGAGCAAGGATGTAAGCTCTTCAGAAAATGTTATATTCTGTGCAACTGAAGAATGGGAACGAATGCAAAGGAGAGTTTTTCTTTGGGAAGTACTGTTTTGTCAAAGTAGACAATGAAACGTAAATAACTGGACAGAGAAAAAAAAAAAAAAAAAAAAAAGGAAAATCTTTACTTCTGCTCCAAAAAGGGTGAAACTGAAGAAACTCTGGAGAGGTCAGAGGAGTTGAGCACAATATGTTTGGATTTCATAAGGACCCAGTCAAAATTTCTGCAATGACAAATTTCGCTCGGCTTCAGTGTCTTTACTGGAATTTGGAATTGTGGTTTCACCACTAATAGACGCATTGTGCCCCCACTCACTGTGTTGGAGCTGCAAAAGCAGCTATGAATGCAGAAAGAAGAATGAAATATGCCTGTGTACTTTTCAGTTTAAGCTGGGGAAGGCTCTGTTTATATGAATGAAAGCCTATGAGTATTTTGGCAGACTTATTGAGAACAGTTTACTTGTCAGTAGAAGAAACAGTCTTAACAATTGACTTTCTAAAGAGATTTCTAGGTCTCCCTTCTTTCCATTTTAGTATTTATCTTACAATTTTATCTTCCACTTTGGCTTAAAAATAACTTTAGAGTGCAAAAGTACAGCTGATAACACTGATAAAATACAAAAGAACTTGAAACCCTTAAGCAGTTTAGATGAGGTTTGGATTTTGAAATTATGTTCCTTTTTCTGTTATCACTATAAATTAGTTCAGTCTCTCTTTTTTCTCACCTTCTTCCCAGAAAGAGGGTCATTCTGGACATAATGCCCCACAAAGAATCTCTATAGACTTGTCCTGCCCATTTACGTCTTTGACCTGAGAAGTGGAAATGCAAAATCTACTTGAGAACCAAGTCAGTGAGTTTTGGAGACCTCTGAAGCCAAAAAGTGCTGTGGCTGTTTTGATTGTGCAACCTATCTTTGAAAGAGCAGCCATTGCCATGTGAAAGTTAATAAATCATGAAAATGTTGTCAACTCTGCTTCCAAAAATGTAGGTGATTTTTTCTTTAAACCGCTCTAAAAGTTCTTTTTCCCCTAAATGTGTTGGTCTAAGTTCCCTCCCCTCTTAGAAGAAAATTGTTATTGTGATTTTAGATTCTGTATCCAGTTACAGTAGAAGCGTGTTTTTTCACTTTTTGGCAAGAATAATTTAAATCAGTTCCTGGCTGAGGTTTCTAAGTCATTGTTGATTTTTTTCTTTAGAAAAATATTGGGTTTGCTCACTCCTTATCATTAATTTTGAAGCTAAGAGAATGATGCCTGACTGGAAAAATAAAAAAATAAAAAATACAAAAAAAACCCCCAAATACATGCCATTCATGTCAACCATCTCCAATTTTCAAACAAGTTTTTTGTAAAATGATTCTGAGTGGATCCCTCTTGACATGAAACACAGCGTCTGAAAGTCCTGAGCATGAACTATCATAACTGAGCGTTTTGATAAGCTCAATCACAGATTTAGCTATAACACTTTCACTGTTTTTCTTCTGGCTCTTTCTTCCAGTTTCTTGTAGTTTGGAGAAAAACATTATGTCTCTTCATGGGCTCTTATTAGTAGCAGATAATCCTTCTAATTGACTTAGGTGGGCAGAAAAGACTAGTATTAAAGTATTCAGTAGAAGTTACTTAAATTTTAGTAGGCACGGAAATTATCTGGGTTTTTTGCTGTACTTTGGCATTCTGGAAATATAATTCACTAGTGGTATTCTACAATAACAAATATGCTTCTTCAGGCAAAGTGGTCTTGCATCAGGACCCTCCAGTCTTTTATGTGGCCAGCAAACATTCCTATCAGGGGGACACTCACCTCTCCTCTTGGTGCTGAACCACATCAGAAAAGGGTGTCTGCTTGGGCTGAGAGACAAGCTCATGCTTGCCTCCATTTTTCTCATTTTCTTTTTGGTTTTTGTTTCTTTCTCTCTCCCCAGGTTCCATTTAGATGTGTTTTAAATGTGAAAGTTTTCCTGTTCAGGATCTTTGATGCTGACTGAGCACGTACAGCTGGCTGTATTGGGGCTTGCCTTACAGTTAGTGGGCAGCTGCCAGTGTTTAGGACCAAACATCAGCTTGTTTCATCCAGCCTTCGATACCTTATGCTTCACTCTGCTGGAAAGCACAGTGCTCTGTACCCCAGTGCTCTATAGTTACATATTTATCTTCCACATTTCTTAAGGCAGAACTCACTGATGCGTTTCTCTGATGTGCTCATAATTCAAATGCCATGTTTGCTGTCAACAAGTCATCTGATTCAAGAACCTTTGACTTTTTTTCTTTTTAAGAGGAAGATGAGGAGTAGCAACCTTCACATGTTAAAAATATTATGCCTCTAGGGGACTGGTCATTATCCTGCAGTAGGTATTTCAAGTTGGCAAATCAATGGAGAAGATCAGGGATGAAGATGAAAGACCCAGCTAGTCTTGACCCTTGCCACTTCTGTTTTTTTAAGTCTTCTTCAGTGCTGATCATGCAAAGAGTTGAGCTTAGGCTTATTTTACCACCAGCCAAGGTGGAGAAAACTCATCCTTCTTTTGAACTTATCCTTCTTTTCTCCAAAGGCTTTTTGAAACAGCCTCAGGTTTAGGGTTAATGTTTTGTCTTTCTATTGCTCAAGACTTTATTCTTTGCCTAAGGAATTTGTAAGAATATTCCTTTCTTCTCATGTTGTAATGACCATCATGTCATGACAATAATGATGACAATCATGACAGACATCATCTAGTTTTACATCCCTAGAACTAGGAATCTGAGTGTAGGTATGTCATCAGAAAAGCTTTTGTTCTGAAACAGGGCTAAGTATGATAAATGAATAATTTACTTTGTGGATTGCTGGAGAGTGTTCCTTTAATGCAGAAACATATTCGGCTTTATAGTGAACCCTGGAAAGTGTGTCAGGTATCAGGAAGCTGAAGGCTTCTCCATATGGACGTGGACAAAGTTTTTATCTCTGTTGCTCTGCAGAGAAAATTTTAAAAGTTACAAGTTATTTTGTAATGGATGAGGGCTACCTGCTATTTTGCTTCTATTAGTCAACCTTATTTCCATTGTCTATATATAACAGCAAATCACCAGCATTTTGAGTGAGTTAAGAACCAAATAAAATGTAATCTCTGTCTTTAAAAGAGGTTACCATACATTAACCTCACTGTGACACTCTGAAAAAAATGTTTTAATGGCAGCAGGATCCCAAAATAAGGTTTATGAAATGTTCAGGAACAGAAAATTCAGACAACAGTCTGTTAAAGAAAGAGACAGATTCTAATACCTCATTTTAAACTGCTTAAATTTGCCTGATTTTAAAGGCATCCAACACTTTCTTGAAAATGTGACACCTTTCAAAGTCTGTCCTGTAAGCCTCCTCCTCTGAAGTCGTAGGTTAGAGAGGTTGTAGGGTTTTAGGTGTAGGGTTTCATGTTTTAGTCATCAAAAATGCACAGTGCTCATGTGGCTAACATGGGTATAGAGGTATGCGTGCTTTCCTAGCTTAGTCCTCACACTGTGGTTGAACATGGAACTCCCTTTTGATATTATGAAGGAAAACACACTATTTTTTCCACAATTAATTCCACTGAAGAAGGAAGCTTTTCCCCATAATTGGTCCACTCTCTCTACACGTTTTCTCAGCAGTGACCAGCTCCTGTTAGTGCTGTATTTAGACATATTCTTGATCATGTAAATTTAAGCATATGCTTTAACATAACTGGTGGAACATTAAGCCCGCAAAGTGCATTAGTCACAGTTTTAGATTAATCCTTAGATTAAACCTCAAATGAGGTTTTAACAATCTTTTAGATTTCAACTTCTTCATAGTCTATAAAGATCTTAATTTATGAAATGTTCACCGTTCTCTAGCTTGCTCCTCAACAGATGTGACTTGATCCATCTTTGTGCCAAAACTGTGCCTTGATTCATCTGTTTTTAGTGTGAAAGGATGGGAGGACCATGGGGAGAAGGTCACTGAAGACTTGTGAGTTTCCAATATAGGCACATTTTCTCTGTCACCAAAATTCTGCCTTCTATTTTTTGAAACTGATCAGAAAAGATTTCCTCTGTAAAATCAAAGCTCATACCCCATACTTTTCCATTGCACACAAATATGTTCCTTCAGTGTCATAGGAGCTGCGGAATTTAAAGTCTTAAGCAAAGAAATAGCTGGTTTTAATTAAGAAATTAATTGGTATTAGTTTTACCTGAAACCTCATAGTCTTGAAAAATGGCATTTTAACTGCTTCAGTCTCAGAGATAACCACGGCACCTTACTTATTCCCAAGTTTAGTGAGCTCTGCCTGGGAGTCCGTTTTGCTGCAGTTGCTTGCATTAGGAGAAGTCTGAGTAACATATTAATGGCCCCTGTTTGATAAAACCATATTCCAAACATATTTGACCTTGTGTTAGCATGTGAGGACTGATAATAGACCTTTACATGTTCAGCTAACTCCTCATGCTATCAAGATAGTTTGGGGTCTTTAAACTGAAGTTACTGAAATGTGAGTCAAAGCCCTATTTTGTTGATACTGGAATACTGTATTTGACAAATATTGTAAAAACGAATCAAAGCAAAATTGGGTCTGTTCTGGGTATTCTGAAAGGCCATTCCTTTACATTTGTTTTTGTCTTTTCATGCAGTTCCCAACAAAGATCTGTATTCCTATTTCTGTAGTCTTTTTTTTGTTAACCCAAGGTTTAAATGTTGTTTTCGTTCCACTTGATAATCTTTGGTTCTTAGTGGAATTGCATGAAAAAACACACAAACAACCCCTTCTCACATTTGAGCTCCGTGAGTAACAACTCACAGTTGACACTGTGAAAGCAGAAGATCTCCTGATGAAAGTATCTCATTGTCATCTCTGAAATGTAGTTACAGCACCAGAGAATGTGGAGGCAGCATTGTCTCATTGAAGAATAAAATCAGCTAGATCACTGCTTTTGTTCATGGTTTATACCTAAATATTAGCCCTTACTACTGCCTCCACACCTTCGCTCCTTCACACCCGAGGCTGAAATAGGTCATGTTTGTTTTGGTGGGGTTTTTTTTTTTTTACTTTTCCAGGGTTTATTTCTTTAGTGCTCATGCTCAGCGCAAATTCTTTTATGATGGGAAGTTTGATCATCCCTTTTTGTGACTTCCTGTTGATTCCCATGAGCTTGATGGACAAAACCTTTTTACTGATATTGTTGTACAAACTTCAGCTGACGTTTTAAAAATTAGGTTTTAAAAATTAGGAGCAAAAACAATTATGTTAATAAAGCATATTTACTTTTAGACATGATAAGTACTTTATGATCTGGGAACAGTCAGATTTTATCATTGAGGCTGAATTGTTGAGCACAGCAGTATTACCAGTTAGGAGGTAAAATTGATCTGGAAAAAATAGTTTGCCTTATCAGTTACTTCTCCGTCAACCTTCTATCTCTCTTGATCAAGAAATGAAGTCCTTGGAAAATGAATGTACAAAACAAATGTCTGTTGTACAGCAAGATGTTCTTTAATTTACTTCCTTTTGTTTAAAAGTGATGTCTGTTTAGCACATTGGTTTAGATATGATTTAAAGCAGTTGACATGACAGATTGAAAACTTAAAATGTAGCATGAATAATACACAGTAAATTTATGTTGGGATGTTTTTATTCACTAGGGAACCCTGAATAAGTTAGCAGCACTTGCAGTCACAACTTGTATACAGGGGAATAATTTGTATTTATTCCTTTCTTCCATGTAGCTAACTTATGTATACGTGTATATATATATACACATATATACACACACACTCATATATTTATGTATATGTTTGTGTGTGTGCATACATGCATAATAAATGAGTATGTATATATGTATATGCACATAGTCAGCTAACTGAGATTCACACACACACAATCCATGCAGTTTATTAACAGTTAGCATATCATCTCTAAATGGAGCTTACTGCAATTTGAGATGTGCCCTGCTAGGAGCTAATGAGCAAACTCCTGCCTAATATTGACAATTAATCAGGCATAAAAGCATCCAGGATCAGGACCCATTGCCAAGCATAGAAGACTCATACAGACTTCAATGAAACATGATATGTGAACAAATTTGTCTAATTGTATATCAGTCCTACGAACAAATTCCCACCAAAACACTTAATTATCCACAGTACAGAAGCAGTGCATCTATCTCAGAATGTTACTGGCTTTTTGGTTTGTTGTAAGCCATTTACCGTAACTAATAAATTGAAGGAAGTATCATTATGTTTTCTTGCCAGTGTTCCTATTTTAATTGGCCTTGTATACTTGAGCCAATATCTGCGCATTGACTAGAGTAACTGAGTAATGATTGCACAATAAAAAGTGATCACTATTGGCTGAATACTTTTCTTCCATTGATGTAGGAAGATTTGCTCTCAAACTGATAAAATTAATCTCAAAAGTAAAAATAAAACATCTCCCAAAGTGACAGAGAGTGCAGTAAAATGTTCAACCTTAGAGTTTATAATAAAAGAATAAAAACATTATTGCTAATATGGGAAACATGCATTTATTCAGGTTCTATAGGCTTAATACTGATAAAATATCTGCTATACAACTTTTTTTCTTCTAGAATAAAAACTGTGTACCTCTTTCTAGTTTAAAATCATGGTGCAGGCGCTTTTTTTTTTAGCAACATCAATAGAAAGCCTGTTATGACACACAACAGAAAACCACTTGAAGTATTGCTGTTACTCACTACAGAAGAATGATTTGTGCAAAGATAAGATGCTTTGGCCTTGAGACACACACGAGTAAATTGGGTAGTTTTCCTAAGAAGCATTCTTGTTGAACTGTTTTTCTTTTCCATTTCAGTTGACAATATGGATCTGTAGTATATTGTTGGATCTGCTGTGTGATAACACAACAAAGCCTGTGTTCTGCTCTCAGCAGTGCTATTTATACCTTGTAACATTTTTCAAAGTACTGCTTTAGTGCTCTTCCACTGTTCAAGAAAAAAAAGCCCAACCAAAACAACACAAGGAACCTGCCCCTAAAACAGATAAATAAATAAATAAAAACAGCCATAAGTCAGACTCAAGCCTGGATATTTCCCTGACAGTGAAGCTCCTTTTTCAGTTGACTTACAGAGGAAGAACTGCATCTTGCAAATGATGTAATATGAGCCAGAGTCCACCCTTTACAACTGGAGAAGGCAAGAGCTGTTTAGATCTTTTTCTTTAGCCGATTACTTTGAATGGAGAGCAAGGACTGTCTCTGGAATTGGGCTGAGGGTTGATGAGTAGCTATCATCCAAAAATCTCCACAGCAGTGAGGGCACAAGCTGTAGTCTCAAGTGGAAGGCAAGAGCAGTGAAGGAAGCAGCCTAAGCATCTACTAATTTATATTTGAAGATGGCTGATAGTGAGACAGCTCAGTATGACTGCTGAGCTTTTGTATTGAAGTGTATCTTCACGTGATCTCCGGGAGAGACCCTTCGGTCCTGGATGCCAATCAGTTGTGATCAGCCAGAAGCTGAAGTGATACTTACTCATTGCTGGAAATCAGGGAAAGAAGCAGGAAGGCAACAGCAGAAGGCTTAAGTCATCCTTAGGCAGCAAAGAGAAGGGAAAAACAAGAATGCTTAAACAAGGATGCTGGTATATTTTGAAATATACAGGTCACCAAAACCAAAACAAGACTAAGAATGACTGTCCCTTATACTCAGAATTTACATTTTCCTCGTCAGCACTGAACTGTTTAGCAATGGTTAGCCTTTAACACTGACCATTTTGTGGGAGTGTATGTTTGTGCATGTCCATGGCTCACCTAAAAATAAAAAAAAATGTGATGGTCGCTTGTAAAATAATGAATTTCTTTTAAAGTTACAGAACATAGTGAGATTACAAATCAGGAGAAGATATATAAAATAACTTACACTGAGGAGTGGGTGTGTGGGTATGTGTCGATTATTATTATTATTATTATTATTATTATTATTATTATTATTATTTCCTGTTTTTCTATTAAGCAAGGGCAAGAAGAGAAACAAAAAAATTGAGGAAGAAAGAAAATGCAACTCTTCATTAATTGACTGTTGCTTCCTTTAACATCACAATATCCTGATAAAATGGCTGGATAGCCTCTGTGGCTTCAATATAGATAACATGCTTTTTCATAGCACAGAATGATTTTTTTAAATAAGTGTAGGAAAAAAAAATCATATGAAGGACATTATATTCTTGGGTATAAACTTCGGAAGATGGGTTATCTTTCTATTAAGGACATCACTCATTTTCTATAGATAGATAATTTCCTCTCTTTTTGAAACATTATTTGTCTTGGTTAATCACAATAAAAGGGAAATATATTAACAGCTGTACTGTCATAGATCTGCTTTTCTCTTAATTCATAGTAGATCAGCAGTTTCATGGATAATTTGCTACACCCAAAGCATGCAGACATGGAAATACAGCCATCACAGAAAATTTTCTGCTGTAAGGAACAGGAAGAAAAACTGCTAAAATCAGACTTAGCACCTTTAAGCTTCCCTTTTTTCTTGCTATCTTTCCTAAGTGGAGTCTTTAGAGCTCATGGTATCTCTCATGACAGTAAACATTATTTCTTTCTCACCATTAAAATTAAGAGCCAAGAGAGGACTATGCTAGGCTTAGCACTCTAAGGCAGCACTCTAAGGGAGGAGGTTGTTGAAACTATGGTCTCTCCTTTATTCCCCCTGCAGTTCATGTTACTTTGCTATAAGTTTTTGGCATGGTCACAGGACAAAACTAACTTAAAAAAGAGCAACTACCTTTGCCCAGCTCTAGATAATTCAGTTTTTCTATGTGCTCACCCTCTTACCCATTTGGAGTATCTGAATGAAAAATATTGAAAGCATTTCTATAACACATACATTGCAATTGGAAAAGAAAATACCTGTGACAGTATATGTGTGTATACATATATATCTATAAAATCCATATAAATGCATATATCAAATTGAAATTTCAAAACAGCATAGAAAGGTTCCGTTAATTTTTGGCTGTTTATTTTTAATATGCTAATATATAAACATTTTTAAATGTTTTAGAAAATTCTGTGACTATTGATTCTTCACCCTGGTTCCTGATCCAGGCTCACTGGGACAGAGCAATGATGTCAGAGAAGGACTGTCACATCACTGCAGACTGTAAAGAAGTAGGTGACATCAAGGTGAGGGGCAGATCATCTTCTTCAGTGTTTGGGAGCTGTCTGATGTTCCTGGGAGAACAGTCCTGAATACAAAGTATTGCTTGAAGAGCTAAAAATATTTAGCAAATTGAAAGCAAACTTTGGAAAACCATTTTGGGATTTGGGGTTTTTTACTTTCCTGTTGGAAAACTAAGAGAAAAAAAAATCAGGGAAGGAGTTCCTATGTCAGAAAAGTTTATGTTTCAAAGCATGCTTGTCAGCTGGCATGAGCCTGAGCTGTTTTTAGCCTTGTCTCTAGGCTCTATCAATTGTCTTGAAGACTGATGTAGTGTTACATGTGAAGAATGGAGACAGAGAATTGCAGTGCCTACCTCCACCAGCCTACAGGTTTGGGATACCTATAAACAGGGCAACTGTTGAGTCACTTAGTGCATTATGCTTTTTTGCCTGCCTGCACTGGTGACACTCAGCTTTAATTTTCTTTTTAGTTCCTAATTTTCCTATTTAGTTCTGCCTCAAATCATTAGCATTTAGAGGTGAGGGCATGCTCATGTTACTTTTATCATCTAATAATGGTGGGTCAGTATAAGGTACAACTGGCCCTGCTAATTTTTCCTTGAAAAGCAACAGAAGCAGTGTCTGGTGGGGACATCCACTGGCTCATCCAGCCTGTTTTCAAGACAACATAAAAATAAGCCATGAAGGTAACGCATAGGTGAAGTGACAAATTTTTGAGATAGCTACAGTTTGATGCATACAAAAGTTCTTGGACTCTGAAAGGAAAAATAATTTCCCTCAAGACTAGTGAGCTTCTTTGGAGAAGCCACTGTAGTATAAGACTTTTATCCAAGGAACACAATGTGTCTGTTCCTCCAGAAAGCCTTGAAGTAGAGTCCTAACTGAGAGGTTGTAATAAAAATGTGAGTAGTCATGGGATTAGAGGCGAAGTTCTTTCCTGAGTTTCAATCTCATTAAAAGGGAGAAAAAATAAAGCTTAGGAAAAACTGAATAACTTTCAAGGTGGCAGGAGGATTTAGAACCAATCCTTGTTCCTGCAGACTCTTTTCTTTTGAGCTTAGTCTGGAGTACATGGTCTTCAATTGCACTGAGTGTGTTTACAGTGTTAAGTATACATTGTGTGCTGTTTTATTATTTTATTTTTTTTATTTATTACACCTTTATTGAAATATACTGTTAACAGCCATTGAGGAAGAAATTAGTTAAATTATTGACATTGTTAAAAAGCACTGAACTTTTTTCAGAAGCATTTATTAAGTTCCTACATTACAGAAGTTCAGATGACTGCTAAAAAGAAGGTGATACTGTTTGTACAAATATTCAAAATTTTGATAGTCAAAAGTACATAACAGGAAAGGAGAGGTAGGCTGCAGAAGGCAGCATAAGACTGGGCTTCAGTTCCTGAGACAGGCTATGAAATACAAGTAATGAAAACTTTGTAAAGGGGCAGTATAGCTTTTGTTTGATCAGCTGGTAGTTGGAAAACACAGGCAAACTTTTAGATGTACAAGATACAAACTAGAAAAAATAAAACCTCATAGTAACACAGTCAAAATTAAAGTAAAATGTAAATTTCATGTTTATGTGCCTTAGAGAAAGATACAAGTTCATAAGAGAAACAATTTTTGTTAGCATTCATTGCAGTGAAATACCATTTTTTGTTCCTAACTTAGAATTATCAAGGAATGTATTAGAAGTCTGAGGAAAATAATTTCTTGTTACATATCTACCTTTTCATATGATAAATAACTTTTTAAAAATTGATATATATCTTATGGTTGTAAATATCCTTTAAATAACCTTCAAGCATTTCTTCCGTATATTGAAGATAAAGGAGAAACTTGAATTTGATATTTTCCTGATTTAAAATGACATACAGAAAAATGTGTATATATTTCATGGTTTAAACATGTATAAGCTTTACATTTTCTTTTAATGAGGACATTAGAAGCAAAAATGATATGTGCTGTGCAGTGTTGCTGCCACAGAAGTAGCAAAGAGAAAGACAACAAAATTTAAGATTTCTGTCAGTGATAAGGTGATTATTTTGGTAATTTGGATATGAACAGTACTAATTTTAAGTATAGCAGAGCAGGAGCTAAAGGCAGGTGGATGCTGCCTTGTCCCTGAGTGGACTATGGGAGCCACTGCTCCAAGCTGACTTTCAGTGGGTGTCCCCTTTGAATGCAAGAAAAGCCAGGTGAACTTCAGGTGAATGAAACTTCAAGCTGCCCACCCACCTGAGTCCTTGCACCACTGGAAATGGGTGACTAACAGAAAAAAGTCAGCAAGAAGCCGGGAAAAGAGGGGAAAGTGCTGCATAAGAGCACTTCAACAAGGTGTTCCTTACCAACCAAACCCAATTGCATGTAATACAACAGCACAAACCTGAATCCAAATTTTTGGAATATTTATGAGAAACGCTATTTAATGTTGCTGTTTGCTTTTAACTTTCCTTAGAAAACTGTAGTTGACTAGAGCTAAATCCACTTAAAATTACCTGATTTCAACTTTAACTGAAGAAGAGAGTCAAAGTTATTTATTAGTAGCAGAAGATTCAATAGATACATTTGTAGTTCACACCATTGTAACAGAAGGAATATTTAAATCATTCCTTTTGAAAATACAGGAAAAGCAAACAGAATTTTTAAATAAAATTTCTTTAAGTCAAAACGGAAGCTCCCTCAGCTTATCATTTCATGAAACAACTGTCCATGTCCTTATTTTGTGTTTGTTAATGTAGATTGTGCATTTTAAGTTTCTGGGTTCAATCGTTCAACAAGTTCTACAGAACAACTTGAGAGGAGATTAATGAGAATATATTTTCTCTCCCTAAAATAATCAATGCAAAGGTAGCTGCAACAAACTTCCTTGCTCCTCTTTAGAAACAAAAATCACCTTTGAGCCAAGAAAAAGAATCTAAAATTCCAGATCCTGAGGAACTGATTGAGAAAACTCAGAACAAGTGAAATAGGTGAAAAAAACTAACATTTCCCAAGTCTTCCAGAACAAGTGAAAAAAAAAATTCTGTGTGTATATAAAAAAAAAATCTTGCAAAAACATGTCCAAATAATCATGTCAAATATAATTTCTCATTAGCCTTATATAGGTAAAAATGTTTAGCAACACTAAACAATACGGTATTCAAAATATAGAACATCTAGTTTAATGCAGATTAATTTTTAACAAGAATTCCTATGCAGTAGGCAGATAGTTCCCACATTCCATTGTGATTGACAAGCCTGACATATGGAATAGTTCACAAATTCCCAGGTGACTGACAGATGGAGAATAGAAAGGCGGATAAAGTTGCCTAGAGAGCTGAGGACGATTTCATATTCAGCGGTTTTGATCAAAAGGATTCCAGATCTCACACTAAATTTAGCACCGCTGGCAATTAGTGCATGATTTATTCAGTCCTTTCATTTGCTGGTTGACAAATGGAAAACAAGCACAAAATTAAAAATAAGTTTATTTCCAGCATTTCGGATATTTAAAATGTGTGTGTCTTTGTTTGCACATAAATTAACATGAGATGAATTTATAGTGAGATTAAATCTGAAATGGAGATGCAAGCAATAAATAAGAGCTTTTTTATGTATCTTTCAGGCAGAACAGGTGTTTGAATTAAGAAATACTAATATGTTTAGCAGCATGACTCCACCTTTAACATTAGGGAGTTGATGTTTCCCTAAATTTAGAATAATCTTTCCACAATTTAAGATTCTTTCATAAGCTTCCAGCATAGGTGACCATCTGTAAGTCAATACTAATGCTTTTTAGACCAATAATAATAAAGAAAAGCTATCCCCATGCTTTTTGAACACAATGGAAGAACTGTATTATTCCTACTGATGTGTCTGCATAATTCTTACAAGTAGCAGTTAAACAAAAACACAGGGCAAGGGAGCCTTCTCAGTAGTGGAAAACATCATTATTTATGAAAAATAGAAAGGAAACTCTTCAGATCTGCCATTGAAACTTGTTGAAACTAGGATCCAATTTCTCATCCATTCTACTCACTTTGTAGTGAAGAGTCATTTCCTCCAAAACAATGAATTCATATGAGCCTTTTGAACAGAATATGGCAATATCTCATCCAAAAATGGGGAGCACAGTGTGGTATTCCATTCCTGAGGGAACCTATGAGCTGGGAAATTTCAGGTGTGTGCTTTCAATGGAGAAAACAATCTATAAAGAATGATAAGAAATGCTCTTTTCTAAATCTAACCCTGAATTTAGTGAGCTTGTGCTTATCTTCTGAGGGATAAAGCAGGGAACATAAAATTCTGGGTACATCTTTTAAAAACCCAAGTACAGTTCTAAATGGCTTGTGGAAAATACCATAATTTGCAGCATGTAAGGCTGTAAGCCTGTAAGTCTGCAAAAGGTTCTTTTTTGCAACAAATAGAGGTATGTTAAGCTAATCTGAATACAAAAAAAAAAAGCCCAAACAAAAAGTTGCTGCTTATAGTGAAATGGTGAAAAGTACTGATGGTAAGTGTTTTAAATCCTGAGACTTAGAGAACTGAGAATTAAACCTGCATACTATAATTTAAAATTATTTTCTAACAATTTAAACTATTAATTTACTTTTTTTTTCTGGCTTCAGAAACTTGGAAATAGTAACAGATAGTGGTGCAGTGTAACTCTGTAGCTACACCTATCTCCTAAGACAGAAGCACGTTTCCAAAGTCTCTGTGAAGATTCAGCTCATTGCTTTAGGAAGTCATTGAGCTGGCGGGGCACTAGCATAGCCCAGCCTGAGGAGTGCAGCACACTTTGTGCTTCCCTGCACTCCATTTCTCATCTTCACAAGAGCCTGTGGTTTATTTTTACCATTTTCTCCTCCTCTGGATATCTCTTCCTCGCTCCCAGGAGCAACCCAAAGTAATTCCCAGGCAAGCAGCCTCAGAGCAGACTTTTTTCTTTTACAAAATTCCGTCTCCACTCCCCTCAAGAACTACAGCAAAATAAAATCATTATCTCTCCATAAATGTCATTCCCCTCTGACTTTTTGCACCTCTGAAACACAATAACTGTCTCCCAGCTCCTCCCATACCTTTATACTTATTTTCACATTTAAGAAAAAAAAAAAAACCACACACACACACAAAAAAAAAAAAAAACAAGGGAAAAACAAAAAAACAAAAACACCAAACCAACACCAAAAACCAAAAGAACAAACCAATAACTTGCTTTCACAGTACCTACAGCTGTGTGGTCTAGATAGCAACATTTGAGTGAATGTGTAGATTACCCATATTTCTTGGGATGAAGGAGAACATCTCACAGAAAAAATACATATGGTAGATTGTCTCTAGCAAATCTAGGAAGGTAGACTTTGTGTCTGCTCATTTAAGTTGTGGTATTTCCTCTATCTACTCCAGATCCTAAAAGATGAACATTTGATTCACTGAATCTCTGGGATTTACATGTATCTAAAACTCACTTGGTCCAAAATAGTTTTCTTCTCCTTAGGGGCAGGAGAGAAGGCAGCAGGACTGAAAAGGTAAGTACCATGTGCTCACTTCTAGTAGGCTAAGAGCCCAGAATATCTGCTTCACATGGGAAAGGTAGAGAGCAGAGCTTCATCATTGTTCTTTCCGCTGTTACATCTAAGCAGCAAATGTCACCATTTTCCAAAAAGAGGCAGTCTGCTTTCATGGGCACAACCATGAAGCTGCTATTGTGCAGGAGACTAAGTGAACAGTGACTCTGTCACTTTTTCCAGCACATTCCTGTTTCACTCTTTTCAGTTTTTCTTCTTGTCCCTCTTAGTTTTATTCTCTCTTTCTGACATACAAGGAAGGCAGTGCTTACTGGTTTCTGCTAAGACAATGTCTTACGTCTTTTACTACACAGATACACAGAATAAAGACACGCATTTAAAATGTAATGTGAATTTCTGTAAATTCAAATTATTCCAGGCAGGTTGGATCCAGTCCAGACACTGGATTTTTTACGCTTCTGTCCTGTGGTTACCAGTGCTTCAACATTCTTCATTATTCTGTGATGAGTGTTGTTGCTAGCTTTGCACTAGTATGCTAGGAAGAGACTTTTGCTGAACTGGAAGCAGAGCTGATCTAACATTCATCCCTTCTTCCTTGCCACCATCACTATAAGTCATCTCAGAGACATTAAGGAGTTCCCAATATACACATTACGGTATTTTTTTTCCTGTGTGTTCTTCATTAACCAGATTTTAAATCCTTGAGTTAAAGATCTGTCTTGTTCACCCTTTGTTGGTGAGGCCCTGCACCTAATGAGGGCATGATCACACCAGAGCTGGCTGTGGAGTAATAGATGAAACAGAGAGTCAAAGAATTTGTCTCCTTGTGAGTTACTTTCCCTGCACTTGAGTGAATACTGATAACCAATTCTTCATTTTTTTTCTGTGTAGTTCAGATAGTTCATTTGGTGAATTGTTTACCACACTGATAGTTTTGACATGGTATTGTTTCTTTGCCATGACTACATTACTAAACTTTTAAAAAGATACTAGGAGAGTAATGAAGAGAGTGAATTCACTGGTAGCAAAAAAATCAGATTTGAGTCGCATCTTCATGAATCTGTCTTTCATTATTTGACCAGCTGGAGTTTGTATCCATCACTATTTTAGCCTCTGCTGATTTTTCACTTCATCATAATGTTTTGGTTAAATTCAATAATCCTCTTTCTGGGCCAGATTCTGCTTTCAATTATTTTAGTGTAAATCTAGAAGAACCTCACTGAAGGACTGTATAGTTATTTTTATTTGTTCCAGGGTAACACAAAATGGAGATTGTCTGCTCTACATGTGCTGCTAGGTCCCTATATTAATCTTTAAAATCTCTTTATTTGTTTACAGACACAGCATTTTTCCCCAAAAGCCTTTATCACTTGCTCCGTGTGTGTTGTAAGGAAGAAGTGTTCTTCCCTGATATTATTTTCTTAGCCCTTTTATTTTTCTCTCCAGACACTATATTATGTGTTTAACTACTTAATATTATTTCCTCCCTGTCCACCCATCTGTTTATTTTAGTTGCTTCTTCCTCTTGGCTGGCTTCTGTATAGACTCTCCCCATATGCCTGCTAGGAATGTGAATGAATATGATTAACAAGCACTGAAATGCACAAATAAGATCTTACTTGAAACTCTGTTTCAGGATCTGCCTATGGTGGATGTTTCAGATCGTGTCTGCCTCTCAGCACATTAAATATCCTGAACAGAGGTGTGCAGACAAGAGCGAGTCCACGCGATGAGACGGTGTTTCCCTGCAACTGATGAGTTAGTCTTGTGAAGTGATCCTTTCTGCCTAATAACCCTCTTCGTGCACTGTAGCAACAGTGGCTAACAGCTCTGCAGAGAAGCATGTGCTGTGCATTTGCATCTGTGTAGCAGATACGAGGAGCGGAGTCCTGCCAAAGCCTCTGGAAGTGTCACATCTTACATGAGTGTTGCAACTTCCTCTGCCTCTGCACAAGCCCTACCGCTGTTGAATTCTTCCAGAGTTCTGCTGGCTTTTACACATATAATTCAATCCAGTGTTACTTCTCTGCATGAAAGTACCCTGTGGAGTTCTGCTTACTGAGGGCTTCCTGTTGTATCAGAGGTTGCAGAAACATGCCAGAGATCTTAGAATCCTTGTGATGAAGCAACAGGTTGAGAGGGCTGAGAAATTAGGACTGTGGGAAAAAAGATGGCAAAGATGAAACCTACCAAAGCTTAGCATATTGAGTTCTGTGACTGGGAATAGCTATCAGCTCAGCAAGTTATGCAAAATAAATCCTGAACCCATGTCTTGCTTTCTGAACACCCTCAAGGTTGATTTCCTGAATTATTTAGCTGTACTTAGTAGGTCTTTCTCAGCTGTGGGAAATCACACACAAAGAAACACACAATCTACCCCAAAAAGAAAGTTTTTTGCCAGGGAAGGGGTGCTCCAGATCCCAAGGCAGCTCCCTTGTTTTGGCATTAATACACAATCAGCAGACAGCTGTTACTCACGATCTTTCTGTCTCAGGAAATGGTAGTACCTGTCTTTCATACACTTTGAACTTATAGCTGGACAAATGTGTGTAGACCAAATAGAAACAATATGTATTTATTTTTGAGTTTGACCAGGAATTTTTAAGGGATTTGTTTTCAATTGACCTGAAAAATCATTTTGTAGAAGTGCTGCCATAACTGGTCAATTCTTTGATTGCTCTGGATAGTATTGGAAAACCCTTGGTACAAATAATTTTCAGTGATTATTGGTTTACATTTTCATAATAAATACATTTGGCTGTGGTTGCATCTTCTTTGTGCTTGAACTCTGCAAGTCTGGTTTAGTCTTACTGGCACCACTGTTAATGGAAAAAGACCTTTAAAAGCAGCTGCTGCAGAGTGCTTACACTAGGAACCCCAATCACAAGGGCCACAGCCATCCAACAGCAACACAGAAATGGTGCCAGCAAGCTCATGACTGCTCACTGTTTGACTCCACAACTTAAACAGAAATCCAAAAACATAAAATGTTTGGCTATGTTTGAGGGGACAGTGCATGTATTTCATAAATGTAAAAGGAGGTAACTAATAAAAAATGCTATTTTCCTGAACAGAATAGGAAGTGAAATTAATTAAAAATACTATTCACCTATGAATAAGTCCTATGTGTTGATCAAATTCCAGAATATGCCCAGTGAAAACTTGGCAAAAATCCAGAATTCAGTAGGACCTCAGTTCTCCAACTGTATGTGAGTCTGAGTAGGTGTACAGCTCCCTTGACAGGGCTCCCAGCCTGCTGCGCAGTATGGACCTTTGGAAAGAAAACTTGTGTGCATCTGAGTATGTGTAACTGGTTACATATTTGGAACCCAGATTTTATCATTAATAATAAAGTCAGAGCTAAATGGTTGGTGATAAGTTGCTGAAATTCAGAGGAAGAAATTTGAAAACATATGGTAAGATTTGGTTGAAATCCAATGGAATAAAGTAATTGAATTTTGTACAAAGGCCACAGAAGGGAAAAGGAAAATGTGCAATGATAAATTAATGTGTGGCCAAGGGTTATGTGTCCTATCCAGCAATATATACACTAGAAAGTAAAAAAGGTCAATTTGGGTAAATAAAAATGTGAAAAAGTAATTAAGGGTTGAGACACAGGCATATGTGAGGTATAAAACACCCAGGTATGAGAGAGATCTGTGAGTATTAGAGAATGAATTTCACAAAAAATTATGAGGAAAGCAAAGGTGAAAAATGAAATGAGGATCACAGAAAAGTTTAGATATATATTAAGGCATTTTTCAAGTGTCTAAGGAATGGGAGGTCAGTGAAGGAGGCGGCAGTGCCTCAAAGAGAATAAGGATAATTTATTGAGAGGTAGACGCTTTAGAAGAATTAAATTTTTTCTTTGATTTATTGTTCATGAAAGGAATGGGGGACATATGCCAGGAATAGACAAATACCAAAGGAAAACTGGTTCATGCCAGAATTAAAAAAATCAGAAAACTTTGGCATAGGTTCTCAGCTGGTGAAAATCTGCCAGGTTTCCTTGCCCTCAATAGAGCCAGTTAACCCATTAAGGTGGTTAAGAGACATTTATCTCACATTTCCCAGTTCCACTTAGACTACCTTAATGAAGTATAAAAATGGTTGTATATTCTTTTTTTTCCTTTCTTTTCACTGATTTAGCTGGTAGCTTGTTGCATGGGCTTCAGAGTAGACTTTCCATTCCATAATTTATTCACTGAATAAACTTATGTAGAACTTGAGAATGCTAGCTCTATGTTTGATGTATATTGCTTTGTATAATAGTTCTGATGATAAGAGGAGTAATATATAATAAAAGAAAACCAGCCACACTTGTTTCAGACTGGGAATCACAAAAATGGAGAGACTATTTTGGCCAATTCCAGGGTATATGATTTATTGGGTACAGAATATGTTTTCCTTCTGGCATTTTCAGTACAGGGACTGACTCTGTAAGCCTGCAAGTTTGATAGTGTAACACTTCATCTGTGAGCAGTGAGACGTGTGACGGTGGAGGAGCAAGTTAGAAGTTCTGTAAGAGAAGATTCCTGTGTGAATTTAACAATTTTTGGTAGCACATTTAATGAGTCATCATACTGACTCGTAGGACTTCAGGATTCCATAGCCTGTCAGGATCAGACATACTTCAGTACCCCCTGAGAATCCAATGGCAGAGCAGTTCTAACACAACGTTTAATGTAGTGCCATGTGTGCAGCAAGAAGTGTCGTCTTCTTTTTTCCATCAGTCCTGCTGCTAATGTTGGATGGAGATGAATCTTTTTCTTGTGACCAAAATCCTGGGGCTTTTTTCTGGTTTCCTTCAGTGTGTTCATTTTCACAAAGCTCTAAACTTAGCCTCCCACTGAAAATCATAGTGCTTTTTCCTACATTTTCTTGTTATCATTTTGGTGGATCGCCTTAAGCAAAATATTTTCATTGAGTAGTAATGATTAAAATTCTGATGCCGGTGACATGTTATTGCCATACGGGAACCCGTGGAAAAGCACTTTGTGGTGACACCTGGGTCAGGATTTTGCAGTCACATTTACTGGGTTGGGCTTGTGAGGAGCAACTTGAACAGGGAGGAGGAGGGCAGTTCTAGAAACCTAACATAGTTGCTTGCAGTTTTGTTTTTCTCCCTTTAGGTACTCAGCAGGAAGGCAATGGCAGAGCTACCTTGCTTGCTTCCATTTAATAATGCAAAAAAATTTGTGAACCAGTAAACAGAATGAGCAGGAAAAAGTGTTCTGCTGATGAGGCACTGCCAGTAACAAAATGGAAATCTACAAGCCAAATTTTTTGTGAAAACATTTTAATCGTTTTCATACAGCTCTAAAATTAGCCCCAGTGACAGAAAACGAAACTTAGTTAATGTATTTGTAGCTCTAAGGTGCGCTGATTTATTTATGAACAGTGAATATTTTATGAAGTTGAATGAGTATTGCAAAAAAGAAGATGAATATTCACTTCAGTTTTAGAAATGGGTTGTTGTGTTTATGCCTTTTCTATGATCACTTCCTATGAACCTTCTCGTGATTGAAATGCAGTTCCCTTGAACTGATATCAAACTGCACTGTCTGAGGGCACTCAAGGATAGTGTATATAAAACTCAACCTGAATGAATCACATAAGGACCTGACTCCATCCATCTCAGTTAGGATAAGGCCACATGCAAATATACTGTGGTTAGATTTGGAAACATATTTTCTAGCAGAATGCTTGTTTGTTTATTTTCTATTGAAAAGATTCTATTTAATCAGCATAAAACGTTTTGAGAAAGGCAAGTTTATTTCTTTAAAAATTTAATTTCAAGAAAAAATATTTTAGTAAGGTTGCAATATTCTGGTTTAGTACTTTCAGAATGCGAAGTTCCATTTTTTTAAACTTTTGAATTATTTCCCATGTAAAAAAAACTCTTCATATATTACATATAGGGGAAAAAAAAAAGCTAATCAAAAACCTTTTTCTTTTTACAAAATATATTTAACATAATTTTAAAAACCACAAACCTCTCCTAGAAGATTCAGACCTTTCAAGCCCTTGTTAACCACATTCTGTCACTATTTGTACACTTTCAGAGAAAAAATATAAAGAAAGATTTTTTTAAAATTTTTTAGGTACAACATTGGTATTCAAGCTGATGAATATATTCTCCATATATATAGGCTTGTGTGTGTGTTTCTGAAAAACCTTCTAGATGCCTTTTTGTGGCAGGATGTCAGTCAGAGCGTAATGTTTTCTTCTTACTAGGTCAAATATTTAAAGGCTTTTTAGATCAATAAAGTAGAAGCAAATTCTATTGAGAGTGTTTATAGGAGAGAATGATGTGAAGGATGGTTATGGATGCTTTTTCAACAAATTGGGATGTGCAAGAAAAGGGCTACCAGCAAAGGAAACTTTTTGGTAACAAAAATATTTTTTCCCCAGCACAGTACTCACAAATAATATAATTAATCTGACTCTGAAGTTTTTCTCCCAGTGCATCACTTCTGTTCACCATATGAAAGGACTACCAACAGTAAAATCATAGACAACAAATATGTCCATTTGCCCACACCATGTTAAAACCACGGTCAAATATCAGTCACTCTGGTTCACAGCCCATCATGTCAGTGCAAACCTTCTTACCTACCTTTGCTGTAGCTCTGCTCTGATGTGCTTGGGCACAACCTGAGGTGAAGGGAAAGGGGAGATCTCTGCCGTTACCTGCTGCTTTGGCCAGCTGGAAGCCCTTGGCATCAGGATGGAGTGAAGAGCTCAGACAGCACTGTCCAAATACTTTTTGCTGAAGTGCATGTTGTTTCGGGTTTGTTTCTTGACTACTAAAGGCAAAGAAAATCTTTGCACAGTCCCTTAGTGCTTTTTAACTAGGAGAATTGCTAAAATTACTTGATGAAATCAAGATATATGAAAAAGTTAAAAGTGAGAAACACACAGGGTTGTTGTCAAGAACAATGTGTACATAAAACATATGCAAAAAAGGAAAATATTGAAGACCATAGCCTGTCTTTAAAATTAAAAATTGAATTGAAGATCCTTATCTTAAACAGTGGAAGCAGGGAATGATTCTGTAGGACACATTTGTGAAGTTTGTCACTCCAAGCCCCAGAGGAGCAAGGTCAGCTTTGCCTCTTATTTCAGCACCAGAGTGTTTCTCTAGCTTTGGAACACACTGGCCCTTTGGTAAGGTGATAACTAATCTGAGATTTCAAGATTAATTTTTCTTAACGCCTTTTTTTTTGAGTTGTTTACACCATAATTTTCTGTGATGTATCACTGCAAAGGGAGTAGGCTCGTCTTCCTCAGCATAGACCTTCAATTGAATCCCTATTTATGGTAAAAATAGAAAAGGTGCACCATGTGTTGACCTTGGCCACCAGCCTGTTAGTCAGTATAATCCTGGCAGAGACACCTTACTAGATATGATCATCAAAAAGTGGATTATGTAGCTGAACTCTGCTCCAATGCTGAAGCATTCAAAATCTATTTGGAAAAGTGTCAGCAATATAGTGTTTGTATCCATGAGAAGCCCCTGGCCGGAGATTCTTCACAGGTTATTATGCTATCACCTGAAACCAATTGCCTGAAACAAACTGAAATAAGTTCTTCTTTAAAACGTCCTACTCTGAATTCTCATTAGGTGTTGGGACTAGTTTAATAGTTTTGTTCAGAATACCTTACAGAAACAGAAAGACAGCTTTTATTTCTGGGTAGAGGGCTGCATGAGATTTTTGGTTGATTGCAATTTTGGTGGGTTTCTTTCACTGTGCTTCAGTAATGAAAGCTTTTAAGTTTCTTTAGAAATGACTGATAAAATCCTGTGCATTGCTGTATTTATTTAATTTCTGTAATATATCCATTTATAGGACAAAAGATAAAGTTTTAATATAATGATGCATAACTATGGTCAAGGTTCTTCATTAATTAGAAATAGAAAGGAAGCTAATGGCATGTTCACAACGTGCAGTGAAATATGTTTAATTAACATGGAGAGGCCTCCGAAAATAGTATCTAACTGAGCTTGCACCAAAAGCAGTAATATTGCACTTACTTGGCAAACCACTTAAACTAATTAGCCTTGCAACGAGAGGCGGCTTACTAGCTCAGTTATATTGTCTTTCCTCTGCAAACATATTTCTTTTGGGGCCGAGTAAGGGATATCACCTGGCACTGCTTTTCACCCTGCAGCCCTACTCCCAGGCTCCCCCTTTCCTCCCGGGCTGTGCTGCATTCTCCACTACTTGTGTTGTGCATGCACCTGCCCTCTATTCTTTTTTGGGTACAGGGGAAAAGACATGTCCCCCATCCTCCCCAAAAAAAATCCAAACCCAAGTTCAAAAGATGAACTTGCCAGATGATCTTTTAAAAAAACTTATGCCTTACAAAAGGCTGACCTGAAACAGAACCTGGACAGAGTTAAAAGAATAAAAGAAGTATTTATTAAAACAAGGTACACTTTGGGTCATGCAGGAGTCTCTCAGAGACTACACCCAAAATGGACACCTAGCACGTGTTTTTGGGACAGATATACCTTTGGTTCATCTGCATATCAGAAACTCATTGTCCAATTACAGTTTCGGGTCTTGAAGTCCCATCCCCAGCTTGTCCCCTTCTTCTCTTCGCTGCTGTCCATGGGTGTTTACATTTTGGGCTTTTGGAAAAAACAGTATGTCCTTGAAACTCCAGCCCAGAGAGAAATTGTTTCGTCTAAATGACGGTAACAGAACACTAGATGACAATTTATGGAGACTAGAGCAGTCCTGATGTAGAAAAATAAGAAGTTAAACCTAAGGCATCAGAAATAGAGCAAAGTTAATGTTTTCTCAGGATCTGACCATGCTGATATTGTCAAATTCAACATGTGCTTGAATATTTAATGTATCATGTAAGAAAACCAGCTATACTTCGTCCCACTAAAAAAAATGTACTGATAAAGGCTGGCCAAAAAAAAAGGAGAAATTGGAAAAATGCCTGTAAGAAGAATAGGTGATAGTGTAATGTTATGCAGCTTGCATAGGAAAGGCAAAGTTTGCAAAGTTTGGGAAGGGGAGAAGCGTTGCTTGTTCGAGTGTCCCACACTCAAATGGCAATATGCGTTTCAGATAAGAAGCATTAGCAGAGTTGTTGAGGCACTTAGCTGGCAAACAGAAGAGTTTCTCAAATAGATCAGCGTAGGACAATTGAAGCAAAATTCTTAGAAGGAACATGTACTAAGTGTGCAGAAAATTTCAGTGACTTGCTTCTGATATCCTTAATGTCCAGTTGTTTCTTCAGAGAGACCATAAAGATATTCCTAGAGATATGACAGCCTATTCCACATGTGGGAATGAAGGAAACTTTCAACCTCCAACATCATCAACACATCAATTTTTAGAAATGTAGGTAAAGGCTCTTGAAACGATCATAGTAAAATATATTGTTCACGATACCTAAAGGGCTTGTCATAACAGTTCTGGAACAATATTCATGAAAGGGCATATAATAGCAGCTGCATAACTTATGGGTCAATACAGTCAATGCCAGTACTTCACAGGCAATACCTATCCATTGAGGATGTAGTTTGGTTTGGTTTGGTTTGCTTGGCTTTGCTTTGCTTTTGTTTGCTTTGTAGTGAACGTGCTGTCTGCTTTGTGTGGAAGCAAGTGGCTAAGAGTGTTTATAGCAGCATTTGCTCTGGAAAAGTGAAACCGCTATATTTTTACAGTGATCCCAAATTTGAATAAGTAACACATATAGCAAGAGACTTAAAGAGTCTTTGCTTACTATCCAATCACTTTGCAAAAACAAAGTAATGGTGTGGATTAAGACCCTATTTAATTTAATGTTTTTCCAGAAAGACACAGAGGTGTCATCGAATATACAGTATGTTACAAAAGAGAAATTTTATAGAAAGAGTTATGAATCCCCCAAAGATTTTTTAATTGTTCTCTGTTTCAAAAACTTATAAATCAAAATAATAATAATAATAATAATAATAATAATAATAATAAGAAGAAGAAGAAGAAGAAGTATTCTTGTGCTTTATTTTTAAAGTAAAGAATTTGTTTTCATGAAGATAACATTTGCCAGATTGCATCCTTCAGTGGATTCTTAAAGCCTAGTTATTTGTCATAGAGATGATGGCTGAAACGGAACCATTGCAACTGTGGGAGACAACACTATAATAAAGTGAGTGAAATACCTCTAAATATAAGGAGAAATGGTTATTGTATTTATTACCTTGAGACTAAACCAGAAGTGAGACTGAATTGTTTCTGTTTAAAAAAAAAAAAAAAGGATGTGGTGACAATCTGAGAATCCCTTGGGCATGAGAACTATGACTCAGCGGGCTTCTGATTTGATGCTGATTTTCAGAAAATTACAGACAGAACACCACAACCCTATCAAAAGTGCCCATATCCTCAGCACTAGGAGAAAAGAATAAAACTTTTTACAGTGTTTCACAATAGGGTGACAGCTGTCACCACTACTTTGTGGAGGTCTATCTTACTGGCACTTGTGAATGACTTACTGGTTAAGAATTCTGATTTATAGGCAGAGAAATAAAATTAGTGTAATAATTATAAAAACAGCATCTTTACACTACCAGAAAGATAATCTGAGTAAGAAGACAGACCATTTGGGTATATGAATGACATTTTTGAAGGTATATTTGGCATATTTGCCCCAACTGTGAGCTAATTTTTAGTTTGAATAAGGACATAATCATGGGTTAATTATAATTAGCATACTTCTCTTTTGTAAGTAATGTCTCCTGCATGCATAATCTGCACTACAGTTCAAAGTTTGCTTTAGCAAATGAATTAATACGTAGGGGCAACATAACTCAAGACTTCTAAAATGCAAAAAGACAGATAGTTTCTCCAAGATGAGCACAGCCTAAGAGATTGCCCAGCTTCTATCTCAAGTTTTGCAGTATATGCTGACTTCCTTATTAACTCAGATGGGCTGCTACTGCTGCCCAATGAGCTATTTTATAGCTAGCTGGCTGTGTTGAGCAACCAAGCTGAAGGCCAGGGAAGCAGAGTTGCTCTGATAGACACTGATAACATGTGGGATTTTACAGACTAAATTTTTGAGACAATTCTGTCAGAAATGAAAATTCCAGGTAACATAATTATTCTTGTGAGGAACAAAAATGCACAAAGTGAACTGCATCTCAAACTCAGAAAGGCTCTGATGATAGCACTGCTAAGCTGCAAGTTACTGCAGAAAGAACACTAGAGAATGTGTTAGAGAAGAAGGTGATGGTTCTTGGTTTCCCATTCCGACTCTGGACTTCAAATCAGAAATATCTCAAGATAGTAATAATTCAGAAGAACATAAAAATTTTCAAAATTAATTGTAAGATATAAGAGTAATACTTGAATAGAGATTAAAATGTTCAAAATGTTGGTAATAACTTTCAGATCCTGGAAGTTTTAGATAAGTGAAACAAAGGGTTTGGCTTTTCAGCTGACTATCCCCACAGCCTACTCTTGAGTTGTATTTTTCTCTGAAAATAGCATGATGAAACAAAGGAATTGGAGAATGCTGAAATCCTGGCTATATCTTAAAGAGAGGGATCATTTTTCATTTTGTAACTCTCTGTTTCAGTACTAAAAAGAAAGAAGCTAGGATTACATTACATTTTCAGATTTCTGGGTTTATAATGAAGTTTCTAAGCTATCAAAGAGATAAGTGAATTGTATCTGATGAAGAGGTAAAGAAACTACTGTATACAAGTAAACATACCAGCTAGATAAATTCTACTTTGAATTCCAAAGCTCAGATTTTTCTTTATAAGCTTACTTAGAAATCCAAACAGCCAGAAGTTTTTAAAGACTCACCAGATCCAGTTTGCCTGTGTTCTTTCTAAACTCCCACATATTTTGCAGGTATGTTTTTCCCTTGTCCAACTCTGAAACATTTTTTCCATTGTTGTTCTGTGTATGTTTTGAGTATCACACAGACTAGTGGCCTTTTCAGAGCTGTATTTCCACCTGTACTTCAACCTCCTTTAAAATGAACAGGATTGAGCTTTAAGGGTACAAAAAAGGGATAGCATGGAACACAAAAGGTTAATTTTTTTAGCCAGTGATTACTGCCCTTTTAACACTGCTTTTTGTCTTTAATCTGGTATTAATTTCATCCCTAACCTTGCTCCTGAGATCACTTATTGTCAGTGTAAAACAAGAATCCCTTTTTGTCATCTACACTGTGATCTTTGAATTAAACTACTTGTATAGGGTATGCACAAGGTATGGTTCCATAGGGTTTATTAAAGGAAATTGTCTTAGCAAATATGTCTGTTTCATTTGATTCTGAGGAATAATTGGTTAATGAGGGAATGATTACTTTTTTCAGACATGATTACTGAAGAAATGTTTGGTCCATATGTTGCTGAATAATGTGAAATTCTCCAGTGAAAGGGGACAATGATTAGAAGAAATAAGATAGCTGGAGAATATATTCCCCAAAGTGTTACACTAGTTTTTGTTAACAAGCCAGCTCTAAGGATAGTGTTTCCCTCAATAGGCATGGAAGTTCAAAATACCTAATCGGTTTAAACTGTTCGTTGAAAAAACAGTAGGTAATTTCCTTTGTTTTTCTTAGATCAAAGAGCTGTATCTTCCTCTGATAAACAATGTGACTATCACAGCTGTTTATCCCCTTTAACATGATGTTAATTTGTTATTGTTGTCTTGATGGGCATGTATTAATACAACTATATCTTAAAAATAATCCCATCCTTCTCTGCTTCTTATTAGTTTATTTTGCCATAGGAATTGAGTGTATTGGCATTCTGACATACATGCAGTGTGCATGAGTGCACACATGCACACACAGGCACAGTCCTATCATAGCTGGTGTGCATTGTAATTCTTATAGTTAATTAAGAATATTCAAGTGTTTTCATTATCCAGAGTCATTTTCACTTGCCTAGGAATTTTTCCAAGTTTTGCTTTACCACTGAAACTTGGTGTGCTTTCTTGAAATTGAAAGGTGTCTTTTTCCTCAATATAAAAATGGCTGCACACTTCAAGAGATTAATGACATGTAGGTAGGTAGGTAGGTAGGTAGGTAGATATGACACCATTTGCAAACTAACAGAAGGTACTGAAAATTTCAAAGCTGCCAAATGCAAAGGATCTAGTTCAGCAAATGGATATCTAGTTCAAATGGATATCTGACTTGAAGCCTGTGGACAGTCCTACAGAAGTTTATGGCAGGGAAGACAGGCAAGATTGGATGAGGGACAGATCTCTGAACTTTCAGAAATGCTGGAGCGCTTGACTCCTGCTGATTTAAACTGGAATTAAACAGCTCAGTGCTGTTGAAGCTGCCTCTGGCATGTAGCTTTCAGCTTCTGCCAATTACCCTGAAAAGTACCTTGGACCAAAGTGACTTGCCCAAGGTCATACACAAATATGTGGTCTCTTTTCTAAAGTTGAAGGAATGCTCAGTAGTTATTTCATTTTAAAAAGTTACAAACTTGAACAGTTTTTCCTGTCCATTTCCTTTTCATCCAGTTTAGTCTTCTGTCAGATCTGACTACAGACAAGGAATATTTAAAATTCCACTTCATCATGTCTGCTGGAAAATTTCTTGTTTTATTTTCTGTAAGCAAAGTAGTTTCTATTTGCCAATTCATTCCCCAGGTAGTTAGCTTTCATAAAGTTGAAAATAAATGTTGTAAATGAAACATCTGTCAACACTATTATTTTCTAATAACATTAATAGGCAGATGCTTTTAGACAAAGCAAAGTGTATCAGTTCTGATTTGTTCTTTTGTCCTGAGCTGAACTTGTGGTCATTGAAAAGTACTTACCTTAAAAAGTGTCTCAGTGTGAGCAATAATTCACTGAATTCAGTAATGTGAGATTTTTTTCATGTAGAAAAATATCATAAAGGCCAACTGCTCACAAAAAAAATGTTAGTGCATTGTCCAAAAACATACTTGTGTGGAGGAAGATACCCTCTCCATTGGCAGGACTGGTAGTTCAATCTACATATAGTTTGCACAGAAGTACTGTGCCAATTCAATTACCGTCTGATTAATGAAGTGTAGCAGGTTTATTTCAGGGGTCTAGCTAGCTATTAATTAGCATATTGGGGCCTATACTCTACTGTTTTGCCCTGATATGCTTTGAAAAATCCCAATGCAATTAAATAAACTCTAATATGCTTTAAATAGTTACTTGAGAAAACACGTTCAGATTTTTTTAAAACCCTTATGGGATTTTTAAGCACATCCAGATTTATTGTAAAGCATCTGAAGTTCTTTGTAAACACTATTGTTGTGTTGGTTTGTGCTGTTCAGCAAAACAGCATTCCCTTTCCTTTAACAGAAGACTTCCTCTAACACAAGAAGCTGGTGTTATTTCCTTATGGTGCCCTGGAGCAAATATTGAGGATGCTGGTATCCCCAAATCCCACTAAAGTTATTTGCACTTTTCATGATCTACCTAGTTTTTGTTGGATTTCTTCCCTTTTACAGTCTTTTAATTTTATTTTTTTTTTCCAAGAAGTTCAGTGCTAACAATGGAAAAGTGGAAAGCTTGTTAGCATAGGGTTTGAGGTCAGGCAGTGAAGAGTAGGAAGCACCACATTGCCTAAACTAGAAGGCACTGAACCCTTTCTACCCTGGACAGTAGCATAGAGAGCTAATAAATGCACTATATGTTCCTTGGGTCAAAGGGATTGTCTGAGCAGGAACATTTCAGTGCATACTGATCACAAGTGGCCTGGAGAGATGTTTTATTCAGAGCATTAACTATTTAGTATCCTTGCAGCCTGGGAGATACAGGAGTATGAGACCAGTTAACAGAGCAATGGAAATATTGGTTAGATATGTCCCTTATTTATAAATTTTGGTACTCCTCTGACTTTAAATTGTTTCATGGCTTCCAATGAGTCTGACTTTCTCAGTTCTGTATCCCATGCACTACATGGATCAGTGTGTTTATGCTCTGCATCAATCCCTCCTCTTTTACCCCACCAGACTCTCTCCCACTTCATCCAGACCTCAAAAAACTCTCAAATTTTAGTCTGCTATTCTTCTTTGTTCTCTGCTTTAGCACTTATAAACAAGTTAAATCCCTTATCCCCCTTTTTCCTACAAATATCAAATTAAAACACATTTTGCTCTGGAGGCCTTCTTTTGTTTGCCTACTCACCAGTGATGCCTGCATGCTCCATTGCCTTGTGTTTGCTCATGCCTGGGTTAAATCCTGTGCTCTTAAAGGAGCCTTTTTGCCCCTGAAGATGTTCATGGGAGCTGGGTCATCTTCTTTAGACACAAGTTTCGGCTTTTAGCATTCAGACTTGTCTTTTCTATACCAAAGGTTCTGGTATTTACAGTTTTGTCTGAATACATATTAAACAAACTCCTCATCTTCCCTCAGTCACAGTAAAAATTAATAACAGTTCTTTTGCTAAACAGGGTTGCATGAGAAGCCTCTGTATTACATCTGCCAATATTCCCCCATATTGTCTAAAACATATATTAAGGAATGATTTTGCATGTGTATTTTAATGCACTGCTTTGCACGCAGCAGGCAGTGGTGAGTTTACAAGTTGCACAGTCGTGCCCTCACACTGTCCTCCTACCCTGGGGAGTGTTGCTATGGTGGTTTGTGGAGCCTCAATCAAGTAAGCCTGTAGAAAGAAGCTACCAAAAGGTACTACTGCAGATCCAGTGCACAGCACAGTGCATCCAAGGTTGGGCAAAGATGCTGATATCCAGGTCCCAGGGCACAGACCTTCCCAAAGGGCTCACATCACAGCAAGACTGAGCCAACGTGCCACACTGCTCTTGGTATCTTCCTTTTCTTGATCTGTCGCCCTTTTAAAAAAAATTATTATTTTATATTTATTTTGTCATTTTCACTTGTGATGTCCTTACATACTGAAATTCACCTGACAGACATCTTTCTGTGCATTCTTGTAACTGATGGAGGCCTTGATCCATCAGACAACTCAAGTGCACACTGAACTCTAGGCACCTGCAGAGTGGTTTTGAATCAAGAGAGTGATTCACGCGCTTAAATTCAGGCACATGTTTCATTACCTGGCTGAACCATGGCAGAAAAGCCATTCACTTAACATTAGGGCTGTTTTGTTTTAGAAATAGCATGATTAACTTCCCGCCTTTGCTATTTGTATGCAAAATGTAGTATACATATTTTGCATAACTGAAGCTAACTACAAGGTCGTAACTGTGCTTTAAATGGGCATAAAGTGCTAAATAACCTGGGTTTAGGGGTGATTTCTATGGGTGATTATTAAATGAATGATTGATTGACAGGTTGATCTAACAGGGTGGCAGTGAGATGACTGGATAGCCCTGTTCCATTACAAATACCACTCTCACCCTCCTTTAGCCCTGTCTCTACCACACTCAAGCACACCCTTTTTTATGAGGTGGACTTTGAACTATCTTTCCGTAGTGTCTCCAAAAGGCACAATGAATGCATTATGTGACTATTCATTGCAGCAAAGTTGCCACATAATAATTTACAATTTTATGGAACTGCAAGGATTAGCTATGTATCATCTATTTTTAATACACATCATTGTGGTATTGGAGCAATAATGAATGTATTTAAATAAATAAAAAAAACCCCAAATGAATGCTGAGTTGTTGTCAATCACTTGCAGATGAGCCTACTCTGGTGAGAAGATATAATGGAGAATTTTCTGAGAATGATTTATTGAGTCAACCAGCATCACTCTGGAACAACTGATACCTTTCCAGTATAGGGCTACACAGAGGTAAAGTTTAGTGATAATACCTACGTGACAAATCTGAGTTATATTTTTGTTAAAAAGTTTTATCTGGATTTTTTGAGTTACAGTGCAAAATGAAAGAAAAGAAAAACAGCCAAACTGGACAGAAAAATCCTAAATTGAAAGCAGAATCAAAAGGGAGCATATTCATGTCTAATTTGTAATTTAAAAGCACTGGGATCTCTGTACCTTTTATGCAATAATGTGTAGACATACTAAGATGAAGGAAGCCATTGCTTTGTCCTTTCAAGGAAAAAAATTACACAGTTTAACTGGAAAGAATACTAAATTTAGGTTTGCTGCATTCTCTTTGTGAACTGCTTTTTTGCCTTTTATTTGGAGAGAGTTACTATCTGAAGTTATATCAGAATCAGCTACCTTAAGGTAAAAAGACATAAAATAATTCTAAGTAATGAGGTATGAGAAACATAAAATATTTTACCGAATGTTTTGTAGTCCTGCAGAGTAAAATGGAGTTTTGTTTGAGAGGGCTGGAAGAAGTATGCCTGTTTTCTGGGGCTCATAATAGATAGAACATTTCTATTTCTTGAACATCTGACTTCATGCCACCTATTCCATATGTTCTGAACTCAAATCTAAGTAGGATTAGACTGGGTCATTTCATGGATCAAAGCTCCAGGGGAAACTTAAATGCTACATACAGGAAACAATATTGGTGATGTAACTATTGGGCATTATTTCAGTGAAGTAGCATGACAGAATTGTGTCATGGGGCCACTCTGCTGTTAGAGGTGCTGTTATACAATGACATGTAAAGGCTTTATGATCACTTAGCAGTATCAGCAGATATAGATATAAATTATATAGATATAGATAGTCTACCCTCAAGATTATAATTTGTTTTTTAGTTTCAACTGGAAAAAACACTCTTTATTTCAAAACTTACATGTAATCATGATGACCACTTTTAAAAGCATGCTATATTTCACATCAGAAATCTATTTCATTGGTGCTGTTTTTATTTCTTTACACAGTTTGTCAAAGACCCTGATCTTGCAAACTGATGCCATTGAATGACCATTTGGGGTTAGACTACAAAACTGTACTAAAATTAACAGCTCTCTGCATCAACCTCATCTTTTACACATGTAGTTCAGACTTCAGTTCTTGAATATTCATTTTTAAAGAGCTTGGAAGTAAAAAATACCTTCCCTGAAACTGTACTGCTGAGCAGTGATGGTCAGCACAGGAATGCCTGATGGTACAATTCCAGCTCTCGTCTGAAATTGTGCATTTCTGGAATCTTTCTTCTGTGGAAGTAACTGGTACCATCTGCACAGAAGGGCTTGTAAGGGTAACCATGAAGTTAGGAGACAAGAAAGAAGTCTGTGAGATAACCCATATCCGAAGTTGTTGCCTAATCTTTTTACCAGTAAAGTTAAAGATCCTTTGATAGGTATAAAAATCTCAAAATACCATTCAACAAAGCTATTCTACCTCTTGGAATGAATGAGTTTGCTTCCTTCCCAGTGCCTGCCTTCCTGTATGCATAGCATGACAATCCAATCTCTAAAAGCAAAAATGAAAATGAAGTAAAAATTAGTGTTAATAATGAAGGCGTGTTTTCACAGTTTCTCTTTCATTGACTAGAGCAACAGAGTGCAACTGGAGATGTTGAAAGAAAAGCTCTTCACCTGTCCTCTGCTTAATTAAAATACATTAGATACATAGATTTATTTGAGGGTTTGATGTTAAATGAAGATGAATGAAATGTTTTATGGAAGTTGATGAAATGTTATTTACTTAAATAAGAAATTCTGTTCTACCAATACTTGAGCTCACATAGAACAACATGCCTTATTCCCACTTAGTTAAGAGCAGTATTTTACTTTGGCTCCCTACAGTCCACTATAACATTAATTTTGCCAGTAGCTGGGAGCAGGCAAAATGGAAAAGAGCAATTATTTATGAGGGGTAGTTTGGGCTGTGCCACAGCAGCCAGGAGACAGCATGGCCTGCACAGTGATCTTCACTTCTTAACAAGAATTCCGTGCATTCTGGTCTTGTCCAGTCAATGCAGATTTACAGCAGATCTTGCCCGGTGGAAATTGAGTCTCCATTTCAATAAGTACACGTGGAGAAGTTTTAGATATTGCTGCCTACAGGTGTCTGTCCTCATGCTATCAATCCTCTAAGCCTAAACAAGCCTCTACCATTTTTGCCTTAGGTTAGTGACATAGAGGGCCCTAAAATGGTGCTAAACAGTACTTTTTCAGCCAGTGAAGGCTAGTGAGGTCTATCACATAGTTATCTCTAATCCTTTTGCAGAATCAAATAACTTTCACTGGCTCCTTATGAAAAGAAGTCTTCCCCACCTTAGACATTCCTGAAACTACAATTTTTCCCATAGGACGCACATATAATTTTATTGGCTGTCTTGGATTGAAGTGTAGTTATTGCAGAAAGATTGCTTGCAGAAGCTCTGTCTAAGGGTGGCATATTTTGGCACGTGAGACGCAAAATTCCTATGTAATCCTTCATGGGTTTTTTTCTTTCACTCTTGAGAATAAATTTTAATGTTGTTCTTTATGATGATGATCAACTTTTCATCCAACATCCCATACTACTTCACGTGAACTAATTAAGCTCTGGTGGCAGAAATGCTTATATAAAAATTCATTGACTGTTGCAGTTTGGGTAGAGATATTAAAGGACGAATCCTTTCCTTTTGCCACAGTGCCAGGATTTATAAATAACATGTAGACAGGACAGAAGGGGAGAAATGGGCCCACTTTTGGGATATGCTGAAGAACTATTGCCCTATATCTCTCCTCCTACCACAGTTTATATAGAGTTCCTCTAAAATCAACTCCAGTTGTTGGCTGAAGAGAGGTTGTTATCCCATCAGATCTGTTAGCATTCAGTCTTCACTGCTTCTGTGTCATCAGCCTGTGCTCACCAGGAAATCCCAGGCTATTCTAAGCACTTTCTGAACCAGTTCTGCCATTTTTCACTAAAATTTGGAATAGAGTTGTTGTTAAGCATGAGCATTTACAGACGACTGGTAAATGGTTTAAGGAAATCATGTTTTCTCTTAAGTTGCTAAAAACAGAGAAACTCTTAAATTGCTGAAAACAGAGAAAGAACGCAAAGCACACTAGTGGCTAAGGGGGTGCAGAATTTCACTCCCACAGCAAAACCAGCCAAGTCCATAGTAGTGAAAATTTGTTCTCTTGGCTCTGGTTGAGTTACCAACTTGCATTCTGGATCAGTCCATGCATCCTATTGACACCATGTAGAAGAAGGGATTATTGTCTTGACATTTCCTTCTAATTTTTCTAAAAAGAAAATAATAATTTGTAGCTTGTCAGTCTTTGCCAAGATTCGGCTTAGAGAGAATATTTTATAGCTGAGATATAAACCTCTGAAGTAAAAATGCAGACACAACTTTAAGTACAGTGTTGCAAATGCAGAGTTAAGTAATGTTAATCTATCAATACACAGTATGTGCAAACATATGTTTATAGACAGAGAGACAAGCATGTATAAATGAGAGGATAAAATCCCTATTTCTCATTTGGTGCTATGCAATTTCTATCAATTTAGAAATGTGTTATGATTTTATTTTAAGCTGACATACTGTAAATTGTGCTTATTTGAGAATACTTACTTAACTCTTAGGGTTTATAAGACAGAAAAGGAAGATGTCTTTGGAAGTCCTCCAGTGACCTAAAATGAACTAATAAATAATAGAAAAATGTTATCCCTTCTTTGGAAACTTTGGAATGGTTGTCATCTTTAAATCTACACATAGCATAAAAATAGGCTCTCAGTGATTAGGATTTACTATAAAATCTGCTAAATATAGCAGAGGTTGCTTCTTTAGGGGCAGGCTGTATATTATGCTCATGTTAAAAGAGAAATTACCAGATCTCTAGGTGAGGTATTTTAGAAATTTGGCAGATGGCTTTACTTTGTATTTGTGGCACAGAATCCTGTTCTAATTTTGTGTTTGATTGGAATATTCAACAGCTTCTGGTGCTACTAGGACTTGCTATCTGAAAGACAGAGTTTGCAAACTATAAATATGAACTTTGAAAATATATATCCTAGAGTTAGTCCAGTAGATTGTGTTTATAACGCTCACTTATTGGCTGACTGATGCGTTTTGGCCCCAGACCAAAAACAAAGGCTGCCTGGTTGAGCAGTGCCTCCTGCCAGCTGGGAAGGGAGAGGGATCTTGGGGCAGTGGTTAATATTGGGAAGGTATTTAGTGTTGGGTGCTGACAGCTGCCAGTCTTCCCCCACTCATGTCCCTCCAGCCTCACCTTCATGCCCCTCGGCCATATCTCCTGAGCTGTTTTCTTTATCCCCAGCTGCTGATTTGTTCTGCTGAGGAGCAATTCCATTGGAAGACAAGAAAAGTTCTATCTATATGAGCAAAGAATTTCAGCCTCAGATTTATTCACAGCTTGGCTGGCAACCCACCAAACAAGGCTTCTGACCTGTGCCATCGCTGTCACCACTGTAGCACCAAGGGAAGCCCTGTTCCTGGGGGGAGACATGGGAGGCATTTTTCATGTCTCCTCAGCTGCCCTCACTGTGGAGCTCAATGGAGCCTGCACGGAGGTCAGGGCAGGTGGCAGCATTGGCATTGCCTGCAGCACTGGTCGAGGTGAGGGGTAGAACTAGTCCTTGTCCTCTTCCAGATGTTTGCTACCAGCTTTCTTCAGGGGTGGCTGCACCAGCAGCCTTGCCAGGAGCTGTGACCTGTTCTGCACTACCCATTGTCCCAGCTCATAGCCAAAACATCAGGACCTTTCCCAATAATTTTGGCTGAAGTGAACAAGACTTCAACCTTAATTTGTAGAGTCATGACTGATTTGTGGATGTAACTGTGCTCATATAAGCTAAATAAAATTTTCTCTGACATATCCCGCATCATGGCCTGCTTTCTTATACCCTTCCCCTGGCCTGAGGCCTATGGGCAGATACATAACAGAGGGATTTCCTACTCATCCCTGAAGCTGGATTAGTCTGGGACCAGCAGGCTTGTTTATAACATTAAAATAGACAGTATTTATTTACCATCACTAATAATTTTAATGTTAGTTGAATGTGATCTTCAAGGAGTCATTCTGAGGCGGTTATCTGGGAGGAGTCAGACAGTCTTTACTGACATTGCTATTTTTCACACAGGACTGGTCAAAGCTTTCTTCAAGCTCTTCCCAATTATTACACACTCTGTGTATCTTCGCTGAGTTTTCTCTGATGGAGTGAGTTATTTCCAGTGGAAATGACAGAGGAATTCAGAGGAGGAATTTAAAAAGACCTCCTGGAGCATATTTTACACTATAAGAGTGGGGTCTAATCATGGATTTGTATATAGGTGGGTGACACTGTAGAGAATTTTCTGTTTTCTATGTCAAGTGAAGAGCTTCTAAATGTAAAAAAAAGACCAGAGTGTTGTGAGTGGCATCAGGTTTGAATCCAGGCTTGGTGAGTCAGAGGGGACAAGAGTAGATAGCAGCCATTCAGCTGGCTTTGTCAGAGTGGATTTTCTACAAAAAGAAGGATTTAGCAGTTTTGTTATCTACTGTAATTATACAGTGTATAGAATGTCCAGTCCATCTGTAAAGAAGTGCTTTTCCTAGAAATAGTGTTGAGAAGCTCTGATGTGGGGCAATTGTACTTTTTGGCAAGGAATGATAATTTTTAAAATAGTGGCAAAGGCTGTCCTTTTGTACCATAAATTCTGGCAATAACCAACCTTTTCTCCTTAAACTGCCAGCTTATGTTGGCTCCATTTGTTTTAAATCCCTTGTTCTCAACAGGCCGTGTAATCAGAATGACAGGCTGCTCACAGCTTCCCTGGTGCTCAGCTGCATGCAGGTCATGCCCAAGCCTCCTTTCTGGAAAGAGGCTGTGCTCTGACTCCTGGCTACCTGTGAGTCTGAGCATATGTACCTGCTCAGGGGCGAGGAAAGCACAGCAGCTTAGTGTTTAACAGCAATAAGTGCTGAAGGAGTGGAAATCTTGTTCTCTGCACTACTGTTTTTAAACTGGAATCTCCCTGCTTTCTTACAGTAACCCAGCCAAATCTCCTTAGCCAGTATCATCATTAAATTGTCAATGAAATCTTTTAAGTTAAGGTCAGGTATTCACTGAGCAATGACTGCTCTGATAAAGAAAAGCAAAGCACTTGTTAGCACCTGTCTTTTTGGCAAAGTATGTGATTGCTTTGGCTGATGTACCAAGCAGACAGAGTATAATTTTATTAGTATTACAGTTCAAGAGCTTATTAAGAGATGCCAGCAAACACCAAACTGTGATTTTTTGAAGAGATGCATTTTTAGGAAAGCTAATTTGCCTATGTGTATTTCTGTCTTAAAAGTTTCAGTACCATTTGCATGTCACCAGCCTTGATGATATAAATGAATTATCACAACATCATGGTTAGTATGCCAGGAAAAATTAGCTATTGAGTATTTATGATCAATTTGAGGAGAATATACAGTTACCATCCATTTTATTAATAAAATACCTAATATAAAACCCCAGATAAACAAAAGGCAATCCTCAAAACCACATAAAATCAAAATATTTTTATTTCAAGTATTTTGGAATACTTTGGTATTTAATAATATCACTGTGTAGGGACACTTTGCTTCAGTGTACAGGAGATAGCAATTGAATAGTATACACAGACGTCTTAAAAGATACTGCAAACAACACATTAAAGTGGAAACTTCCTTTTTCTTGCTATTTAGATCATTACCTTGTACAGGTCTTCTTAGATGTTAGGATTTTGATTAGTTTTACTTAGTCTGTTGAACACATTTTCTGCTCAATAGTTTTTCTTCATTTCCATGCATTTTAACTGATACTATGAATTTGTCCTTTTTGACCCCAGGGTGAATGGGTGACTTGAAATGCCCCCACTTCCCAGTACTCTATTTGAATAATATTGAGCCAGGCTTAAGTCAGCAAAGATGTTTAAAATAAGCACACACATTTTATTCCCTCTTCTTGATGCTCTGGAAAACTAATGAAGGCTCATATGAGGGAAAGGCTGAGACCATTGGAGTTGGTCAGCTTGGAGAAGACAAGGCTCCAGGGAGATCTTACTGTGGCCTTCCAGTACTTAGAGGGGCTTACAAGAATGATGGGGCAAAATTTTCAGCTGGCCTGTAGCGATAGGACAAGGGGTAACAGTTTTAAACTAAAATAGGATGAACTAGATATAAGAAAGAAAATTTTACAATGAGGGCTATGAAACACTGGAACAGTTCATGCAGAGCAATGATAGATGCCCCAAACCCTGGTAAGATTCAAGGTCAGGTTGGAAGGGGCTCTGAGCAACCTGATCTAGTTGAAAATGTCCCTTTTTATTGCAGGGGAATTAGGACTAGATGACTTTTAAAGATCCCTTCCAACCATGCCTGTTCTATGAGTCTATGTTTAACTTAGCACAGAGACAGTGCTGGTGCTTTCTAACATGCACAGTTCCTAAAAGGGCTCATAAAGGAACTAACATAGAATAAGAGAATCCAAAGTCTTGTTTCCATTTCCTTTTTTTCTCCCAGTACAATTTCTGCAAAATTAATTTACTGAATAGATTAGTATAAATTTGGGCATATTAATGTTTTCTTAGTGAAAAAAAAAAACATTAAAAATATGGTCCTGAAGAGGCAAAATAAGAATTTTATACTATAGAAAATCAAGAATCACATATGTGGATGAGTGTTACAGACCTGGCTTTCAACTTTGAAAATGTAAATGTTTTATATTTGATGGGGTAATATTTCTGTGTACTGACAATTTATTTTACCTCATGGCTAGTGGTGCTAGCGGCTGTCTCTGAGCATTGATATGACTTCATTCCCAATTAATGTGCAGATGGATAGAGTGATTAAAATAGACCTGGGAGGGAGGGGTGGGGGAAGGGGAGGGAGAAAGCAGGGGAGAAATGAACAAACAAAAATAGTATTATTTCAACATTTCCAAAGTAATTTACTCTGAGACATATATCAAAATGCCTGAGATGTTTTGTGATATGAGAAATTTTTAATTTTGCTTCTTTTGGCCAACCTGCATTTCCTGCCTATATATACACTCAGTTTATGTAACTATATTCTACCTCCCTACATTCCCATCTGCACTATTCTTTAAAAAATTCTTCCCCTAAACTATTGTGTAGGATTTATGTGTTCTGTTAAACAGCTGCCAAGTTTTACTCCATAGGCGGCTGCACTTCAGTGGTGGATGAAATTCTTCTTGTAAAGTTTATAAAGCATTTTGGGCTCTTTGCAGATGGAAGAACTGACTAAATCAGTGATACGCAACTTGTGCTGCACGTGGCTTTTTTTGGAAGGCACATTTCTGATAGGAGCTGTTTTGACTTCTTCCTGTGAGGGAACAGGCAGGGTGTTTAGCTGTTCCCTTCCATCTCTCCAAGCAACCAGGAAAGTTGGCTTATGCAGTTATTTCTCTGTACTTGCATGCTCGGTAGGAATGCTCTGTAGGATTCTGTATATAGCATTCGATAAAATATGTTTTAGAGCCATGTATAATCAAGAAAAGATATATGTGGGATATAACGATGTAAGGGATGTTAATAAGTTTGTATACTATTGTATCTTATTTGTATTTTCTATCAAAAGCGTGCTGTCCTGCATTTCTTAATCCTGGACTGAAGTAATAATGCAGACTATGAAACTTCAGGAGACTATGATGTCATCAAAGCAATATTATGATTTCACTAGAAGGCTGGTGGCAATCAAAACTGAGCTATTTCCTCAAACTCTATTACAGATAGCCAGAACACAGTGAGTGTGCAAGATGAATGAGCAATACAACTAACACTTTTAACAAGGAAGCTATCTTTCTTATGCCTCTGACCTATTCACCGAGCAGCTGGCAAATGGCTCTAGGAAAGTCCTCCTGCTCTTTTTTCCAACCAAAAAATCTATTGTGTATGCAGTCTTTCTAATAGATAGCAGAGATATGTCATTCATATCAATTGGTCTTCTGTATCTCTATGTTTTATTCAGTTCCTGAGTATTATGCTAATATGCAGTCTGATATTCATCAAGTTTTCAAACACTCCATAACAGCAACCGAAAGTGAAAAATAGCCCAGGAGTCATTACTGCTTTCCTCGATGACCTGGGAGGGGCTGGTTGGCATAGTGTGACTGTGGAACTAGGAGAGAATTAGGAGGCATGCTTGGAAAGGGGAAGGAACCTGTAGCATCAGCCTGAAGATAGTTTCTGCTGTTCAAAGTAAAGGTGTGCAAATGTTAGTGTGTCTGCGCCACCTTTTACATATTTCTTTTCTAATTGACTGAAATAATCCGAAGTGAGGATGTTGCCTTCCATTATAACTCTTAAACTCTTCCTTCTATCACTGCATAAGCAAATTTAATAGCTTGTTATAATCATCAAGACTGCCACTTCAGCTGAGCATAGCACTGCACTGTCTTTCAGACAGAATGATTGATGTATCATACATTTAAAATTATAGAAAATAATATTTTAAGTGATAATTTTATTTAAAATAACTAGTGTAACTGGACAGAAAAATTGAAAAATAAATATAGAACAGTAACATATCAAACAAACAAACAGAACTGAAGTCTGAAATGGCAGGAGTCTAAAATTGCCAAACTGTCACTGAAACACGATGGCAGCCCTGAAGATTGCAGCCTATATTCAGGGAGGCATCCTTGCCATTTTTTGTTCATTGATACTGTAACAATGCCTAAGGAGCAACTACGAATTTACACCATTGTTACAAATGCTCACTGAAATCACTACAAAAAGTCACTGCTCTGAAGATCATATGATCCAATAAGACAAGATTTAAAAGGAAGGACAAAAGAGATATAATATACAGTGAGAATGAACATCCCAATTTCTGATTCTATTTTTTTTCCCCATGATGTAGTCTCATACAGGTTTCTTTCTTCATTTGTTTTCATCTTATTCACTCCATGAGTGTTGGGCTTAGCACTTAATTTCAATAAAATGTCCTTCCAGGCAGAAAATCATCCATTAACAATATTTTGACTATGGAAGAAAAAGAAATATTTGATCTTCTCATCAACATAATGATAATACACCTCGTTTGCAGAGTGTAACTGTATATTATTTCCAGAAAGATTGTAGGCTGCTCTGCAAATGAGTATTTCTCTTCTACAGGCAGTATCTTACTCTTGGAAAGCCGAATTTCACTCCTGTTCACTAAGCTTCTGAAAAGCCTGCTCATTACTAAGCCTGAAAATAGGTTTATGTAAGGCTTACAAAGTGAGTAAGCTTTGTGTGGGTCTCCCTGTACAAGGAGAAACATTTCATCCAAAAAGCAGATAGAAGCAGAGTAAAAGGAGGTAGACACTGCTTATTCTTGATGACATCTCCTAAGGATGTCATCAAAATAGTAATTTAACTGATGTCATTTTAATAATGTTTAAGGTAGCTATTTAAAAATGAGCTAGGTCCTAATAGAGTTCTGCCGTTGCACTTGCAGAATATTTTCAGATGTGGCCTTAATGACTAAAAGAAACACCTGAGAAGCATTTCTGCTCTGTTTGAGGCTATATGTTCTTTCAGAATTTTTTCAGAATTATTGGTGATTTTTTAATTTTTATTTTTGTTCAGATATGAATTTTTAAATTATTCTTCCTGTAATAAACATTCATCGACTACCATGTTGCTTATAAGTATACCATCTTGATAGTAAATCTCCAGGCTTCTATAAATAAATAAACTTTATGCACTTCAGCTGTTTTTTTTCCCTTTTTTTCCCCTTTTTATTTTACTGTTTTGGGTTTTGAATTTTTCTATTGTAACTTGCTCAGAAGAATAACTGTACTGGGTCATGCCAAAGGTCTTGCCTAGCTCAGTATTCTGTCTCCAGCAGTGGTGATAAGTGGTGCACCATTAGTGTACCAGTAGAAAAATTCCTGTTAAGATTGTTTGCTCGGGGTGAGAAGGGTCATGGAAGGCCATATTTTTTTACTATGTAAGTACTTTTCACATTTTTTTTTCTTTAAGAAAAATATGTGTTGTAAAACCAACTCCTTATTCCTATTGAAGGAAAGGCTGTAATTCTGCAAGATGTCATGGCTAATAACTGTAGAGTTGGCCTGCAAGCATTTTTTAAATTATTCTTTCATAGAAAATGATTATCAAAAATAATAAAAAATAAATATTTTACTCCATCCAGGAGTGGTTAGTTGGGACAGAGATTACATGAAAATTCCTGCTTAATACTGTGACAGCATTTCTGGATGATAATATTATTTCCTTTCTTTATTCATTCATTTGTATCTATCTTTGAGGGTTAGTAGTAAAGGTTTTTTTCCCCTTTTGAAATTATATTATTTAGGGATAAAAATATCAGAACTGTTAGCTTTTCTAATGGAGAGTCTGGCAAGAGGAAGCTTGACATTTTTTAGACTTACTATTTCTACAATTATGACTAGGGAGATCATCAAATGTCATGGTGAGGAGTTTCTTACATACATCTAAAATAGATTAATAAAATACTATTGATAGGTATTCCAGATAGATTCTGTAAGGAAAAGTGAGATGGATGTTTATTTTTATCTATGGTAAATTATAGAACAGCATAAATAGGTGTTAAATGTCATTTAGTATGTTAAATTGCTACATTTAGAGCAAGCTGACCAATATGGGTATCAAAATCATAATTAGTATTGATAAATGACTGTATTTATCTTTTTGACCCAAATTTTATTCTTAAATGAAATGTTTTGTTTGCAGTAACTACTGCTTTATTTTAAAATATGAGATATGGAGGATGCTCTATTGTGAACTAGGAAACTTCATTCTGCCTTCTGTGAGTTATGACTGCATATCAAATTTTAATGAAAAAGGATAAATAAATTGTCTCACAGTTCACCATCATCCACTATATCACTCAGTTCATCCCATATAATATGTAATAAACTGAATGCTTCAATTTTTGGTTTATGTGACCATTTACAACCAGTACTATTGCCTGAGAAATTGTCATCCCACAGTAGTTCACATAACCAGTGAGCAGACTAAAGTTCTGTGCTGTACATCTTGACTGAAGAACACACGCTTTTTAAAAATCTTTAATAAAAGTAAGACTGGCAAAAATTTGAGATACATCAATTAAAGAATATTATCAGTAATGCAGGATCTTATTCCTCAGCTCTGTTTTTGACATTGTCAGGAGATAAATTTCAAATAGGGAAAAGAAACTCAAACCAACAAGAGAAGACTCGGTAATATAGTTTATTAAATGATTGCTCTATTCAGTTGCTGTGTTGTCTGATTATTTCTTCTATTCACTATTAATGTTGTCCTTCTTAGAAGAGAGATCTAACACTAAAAAACTGTAGAGGTAGCCAGAGCATCTATTTCTCTGTGAAATCTCTTGGATGTTTCCTGATGAATTGCAAAAAAATTAGACAAAGAAAACTGAAAAAGCAGCTCGGAGGCTAGGCTACTTTTAAAAGCTCTGATTGTGGCAGGAAGAATTTTTTTAAGAAATCTTTATTTTCAACCTTCTTTATATTCATCATACTATTGTACATTGTTCCTCTATGTGAGGAGACAAATAGAAATGTCACAGTACAGTTAATAATCATTGAAAAACTGGGGTAAAAGTACTTCTCTGATATATAGAACTCAGATAATGAAAGGAAGGAGCACCAGAAGTCCCACTGAAGTTTACTGGATTTGAGTTTACTGATTAAATATCCTTTCCCCTAAGCAGGGCTTTCAAGTAGTTTACTTAATAATTTCATATCTAATGCCATGAAAGAGATTTACCACAATTCTTGTTCAATAATGACATAAAAATTATTACTCACAGGAAGAAACATGTATTAAACAGAACTGTTTCACAGGTTTTTTTCCATAATCTTGTTAGTGGCTTCTATGGAGGCAAGAATGAACAAGGTGTAGGTCCTGTCACTTTGGGCAGTCTGTGCAGGAGTAGGCAGAAGAAGCATTCCAGAAGGAAGCTTTGATGAGATGGCAAAACAGGCTTTGATATTTTTGATTTTCTGGAGAGTAGCTGTTTGTCACACATCTTTCACTATTTTATATGATTAAAGGTTGAAGATACCTTGAGTAAGTAAAAAACCCATGTACAATATGGAATCCTTAGCTATTATCACTTTTTTTTAACAAAACATGAGCACCTGCTGCTTTAGAATTATTCCTGAGAAGAGCAATATTCATCATAGTTCGATTCTAAGAAGATATTTTTACATTATGGATGGTGATGAGTAACAGAAAGGCGCAGAATAGAATGGATTGAAGATCTTTCCTTAATATGAGATGACTGATGGGTTGTAAATGAAAGTTAAGGGGTTTTTAGCATTCTTTTGTGATTACCAGATTCCCCACACAAAGTATGAAGATAATTTCATGGTAGCTCCAGAGATCTAAAAGTTTGGAAGTTTTTTGCATTTATTTCAAAGGACAGGCATGAGTTCAATTTTTAAAATAAATTAATTCTTGGGATCAGATAACCACCTTTACCCTGGTTCATAAAGGAGTGAGAATTACATAGTATTACTTAAACCTCCCTGTGCATATATGCATCTATCTCACTACTTTTTGTATTTGCTGGCCAATTTTAACCAAATTTAAAGGCTGGGTAGAAGTGAATTCCCTTTTTTTAACATCCTCACTGAGAAAGTTTCTGAATCTCAAGATAAATCTTAATTAGGTACCAGAGAGAGATCATGCTGGCATCTACTACCAGAACTCTCCACACAAGGGAAAATCTAGTGAAATTTTCACATAATAAAAACATAAGAGTCCAAAGCTTGAGATGTGGAGACTAGTTTTTATGAGCTTTGCTGCTTATGTTGCTATACATGTATAGCACATTTATTATTAATTTCCTTAATTTTGATGACTTCTTAATGTTTCAAAGTGTTTTTTCAGAACTATGTGTCTAAATACTAATAAGACCCAAGTGAACACAATACTTACTGAAGCTAATGGGAGATAAATGTAGGCTGGGCCTCTTAATGTAGAAATGTTTCTCCCTTTTTATTAGTGTTCCTTATTATTGAAATGACTTTTACCTAAATGAGAGAAAAAAATCTGTTGTGATGGATCACGTTTCTACACTCATGAACTGCTTCTCAACAGTTCATAATTTTCTTAAATGTGTTCATTATTCTAAATCATTCATTAGATCAATTTGCTGAACAATACTTGCTGCCTAGGTTGAGAAGAGAAACTTCTAAAAGGTTTGTGTGCAAAATTGGAACTGTGCTGGCTGAAGTTCAATCTGTGGTCTCAAAACAAACCCTGAAAAATTGCCCTGCTGGACTATTCTTCCATGCTATCTAAAACAATTGTGCTTCAAATATACTCCCAATAAAGAGTTCATTTATTAGTGTATTAGAAAAATGTGATTGAAAAGAGTTGTGAGCTCCATCTGGTTATTCCATAGTCCCATTAACTCTATTGGACTTTATCCTGAGGTTTTCTTCTGCTCCAGCACTAGCTTTTAAAATTTCAGCATCTCAGGTGGCTAACCATATGTGTTCTTAATGAGACAGGGAGTTAATTACCCATCTAATTTCTTTTTAAAATTCCATTGCTTTCACTGAAGAAACCTCACAATTCTATCTCCTTGCATGTCCTACGGCTCTTTATTAGTGACGGATATTTGGTGCTCTACATTTCTGAAACTAACAAGTGGGAATTGGCAGGAACATATTTGTGCATTATCCTGCAGAGGTTTCAAAGGCTTGTCCTGAACATGGCCATATAGCAGCAGAAAATGTTACCTGGAGAAACTGATAATCCAAAGAAAAACTGCACAGTAAACCAGGGAGAATGGAGCAAACATAGTTTTCAGTAGATATTTAGCTTCACTTAAAAGATTTTGAAAGCATTTCCTTCTAGAGACAACTTCTACTGCTTCATGAAAGCAGTCTAAAAGTTGGCTTTTAGAGTTTTTAAGAGATTTTCTTTAAACATGAGAGTTCAAAGTTTCATGAAGTCTCTCGGGACAGATTTCAAAAGTTTGCATGAAGGCAGTCAAAATTTGAGCATCCCATTCTGGGCCACAATCATCAATAGAACAAACTGATTGCTTCCAGGAAATAAATTTTCTGATGTGTCTTAGACTTTATTTCCTGATAAATGAGTTACTTTTCAGAAGTGCATCTTTCCCACTACTGACTATAAAGGACATTTTAGGTATAGTCTTCCAGGTCTAACTCCTGAGTAGATGATGTTTGAAAAAGAAATGCTACTAATCACATGCATTCATTTTCAAGATGTTGGAATTATTTCTCTTCTATCTCAGATCTCTGTCACTATCAGGGAAGAAAGACAAAACAGATTATTATAATACATATTATTTTTATTTTAATAATAATAATGTTAACAATAATAGTCCTAATAATAATGATATATGCAGCCTTTAGAAAAATGAATTTGTGTTCCTGGTATTAGACACAATCTCTATTAAGGGTCATATTGCAGAACTTAGTAAGACAATAAGCCAGTAGCCAATGTTCTGCATAAATAATGAGCCAAATCAAAATCAGTCATGCATCTAATTGGGACATTTGTACTACACTGCTTGAGGCACAGAATACTTTTTTATGCTCGATATGTGCTTGGCGAAATTAATCAGATAATCAACTCCCAGTCTCATCTCTATTTTCTGAAACTCTTTGTGGCACTACATAAGGGTGAGATAGCATTTCTGCTGACGGTGGTCTTTAACAGGTTTTTAAAAAAGGAGATAGCTATGTCATTCAAGACAATAAATTACCATAAAGGAGATCTTGTGAATACTATAACTTTTTAAAAAGTATCCATATCTAGGAGGAAAGAACCAGACTGGTGATCCAGGCCCTCTTTCTAGATTTTCAGATACCCTGATGGTTGACCATAGCCATATTTCTGCCTCTTTTTATTCCTTAGTCTCCTCCTTTCTAAAAGAAATTATAAAATATTCATCTTTATATTACTTTGATGTCTGCTGACAAAGACATTTTATAAGCCCAGGAGAATGTTTTCAAAATATATCTTTCATTGAGGACTCAAGGAAATATTAGAAAAGCCTAGGAATGGGACTAAAATCCTGTCAGGCTCAAGGTCCAGAGGTGATTAGGGCAAAATACTGTAAACAGCACCAAAAAAGTAAAGAGTGTTTTAGAAAGATAAGATAGCAATTTTCAATCTTAAACAGTACACTGTCAGGAAAGAAATTATTCCCACTTCTCATGTCAGAGAAGGCCAGAGCCCAACAGAGTCCCTGGATCAATTCATCCAAACACACCTGTGGTCACCTGAATTATTTGGCAGCTCCCTTTAATGCTGCCTTCCCCCTGTGGCGACATCATCAGAAAGGAGACGTGGAGATATCACGTGGCAGAACGACACCCTGAGACTTTTTGAACCTTGTTGCAACTCATGTAAAAAGGACATATTTGATGACTTGCAGAGGACCCTTTCTTTGTGTTCAGAGGGCAGCACAACCTGGTCATATGACAGGATATGGACAGGAGATATGTGATAGACAAAAAATCTTGTTGACAGTACAACAGGTGAATGGACAAACACAGGAGAGAAGGAACCACAATGTGCATTCCTCGAGATGTCTCATGGCAAGGTCTATGCATCTGTTTGAGCTCTACTGCCCTAAACTACAAAAAACATGGTAGTACAGAAGACCCCATGTAGACTCTTCATTGTAATTTTCTTATCTGTGTTTCTCATAGAAACAGAAGAGATTCTTTTTAACTCAGGAAAGAAAAGGTACTGTGTCCAGAAGAGTTTATTTGGGGAACTGGATTTCAAGACTCACTAAAGAAGAAAAGATACTGAAGAGAATATTTCTGAATACTAACATGCATTGGCTATATCTAAAGGCAAGCATTAGCTATTTGATTTTACTTATCCTGATAGTGATAGTACAATAACAAAGGACTCTGCATAAATATTGGTTTGCTGCAGCGTTAACCAGAAGTCTTTTGGGGAAAATTTTCAACCAAGCACTCTCGACCAAATTGAAATGAAAAAATACAGTCTTTCAAAGTTGCTGTTTTGGTGCTTGATTATGTTGGAGAACATAGCAGATCTCTCTCCAAATTATAGAAACTTTTCATGGGACAAGAAGACCATAAGATCCAGCTATAAGCCCTTTCCTGGGATGGGTTTAGTGTGCTTATACTATCCCTGTGTCTCAGAAAAGCTCTAATAATTCCCTGTGCATATGTTTTCAGCCCCAGAAGACCTATAAATATATCTTGGTCTGGGCCATCACCGAGGTTTTTATGGGTAAGGTCAAGATGAATAAAACAAGTTGTAACCTAAACCTTCTTTAACATTGATGTTGACTGAAGCCCCTTCTGAGATTTTAAAAAAAGTTTTATTAACTTTCTCAAGTTTGCTGTTTTTCATGGTTGTCTGACTTCTTAGTAGAGCAGATAAATCTCTTCAATGGAAAACTGACATACTACAAGAGACTATTCTTACTGTGTTTCTGATTCGGCTGGCATGGCTATAACTCAGTCATGTTCATATACCAGTTTGTAACTCCTTTAAAGTAGTGGCTTTGGGAAATCAGGCTGGCTGCAAAATCCTCTTAGATTATATACAGCAATCACAGGCAATTAAACAGTTAAACCTGAGCCCTACCTAGAGAAAACCAGAATATCCCCACAGCACGTTAGTTGCTCGATAGTCTTGTCCCTGGGCCAGTGTAGGTTGGGACAACATGATTTTAAAACTATTCATTGGTAAAACACCCTGTTTTGGATGCTCACCAGCATCAAAAATTTAAGTCTCAGTTTTATCTAGCTCAGCTCTGATCTGCCTATGAAATAGCATTAGCAGTACTTAAAAGAGATATAACAAAAATATTATAGGGGTCCAAAACTGGGTAGTTACCATCAGCTTTCCTTTTCTGAGCAGGAAAAAAACCAGCTAGTTATAAACCCATCAGAAAGATCATCTGTGTCTGGCAAAAATAAGGTGAGAAAGCTTAGAAAATTGATATAAAATTGACAGACAAGGAGGATGTGAATTTAGCTGCATTTTCTCATGAAATGCAGAACTAAACACTCTAGAACTAAACAATGTGCATAAGAATGGTGAATTCATTAGGGTCATGACTATGGTTAATTTTCTTCTTAGCTAGAAAATCCAGGCTTAAGAGAAAACTTTGTCTAAAAATAACTAATCAAGTGTTCAATATTAAAAGAAACAACTTGTCTTGAGGCTGAGAAATTGTAATATTTAAATATTTTGGTCTCAGTTACTTAACTTTATTCTGGAAACCTCAAGAAAAAGTCTCAGAAGTAAGTGACTCAAATCAGAAATAAAACTGCAAAAATTTGATGTACCGCTTTCTTTAAATTCCAGTGGTCAGTCTTCTTGGATTTGATTGTCACATAATGTTAATTTTATACAAGTGCATTTTCACTGATTTCATCATTGCTCCAAGTTTCTTTCAGTTGAGTAAGATCAGAATTAAATGATACTCAAAGTTACATCTGTACTGTCCACTTATACTATTCATAAAAAACTACTAAAATATTCCAAACATGCACACCAGTTTGTGACCATTGCTGTAGAATTTTCTTTTCAACATATAACAGAGCCTTTTGGTTTTCAGTTGATATCACCACCTTTATGTCAGAAGCAAGAAAGTTTCTATTGCTCTGTCAAATCTCAAAATGCTTTAGCTTAAGCTTCTAGGATGTATTGGAGCTGGTACTGTTGTACTTAGTGAGTATGGTTTTCTTCCTCTCTCACTGTTCAGCCATAACTGTTATATCCAGAAGTCTGTCTTTATGGTGCTGGTTTTGTTCTAAACTTTGATATGTCTTACCTCAGATGATTACAAAGGTTTTTAACAAGTTCTGTAATAATATCTAAAGTAAATCCTACTCAATCAGCAATTTGGAGCATTAAAAGTTATTAAGCAGTGATTCCTTAAACCTCGGTCAGCTCTGCTTCTTGCTACAGACCCTTGAAGTTTACAGGCTGTTGGAGACAAGTTTGTGAACGTGATCAATGACCAAAATGAATGCTGATCAGCAATGAAAATATTTTGATTAGCATGATAAGTATGCACCGTTTTGGGGTATACTGATCATTTCTCTTTGTTTGAGAGGTCTCGTGTGGAAAGCAGATGAAATTTGTGGGGATATATAGTACTAAGACAAGTTTTTCCTGTGGATTATGGATGGAATGGATGGAAAGTATAAAAGTGTTTGAGGAAAGTATAAAAATGTTATAATTAATATTGTATTGAAGGGTAGTAATGGCTGATATCTTTTGGAAAGTATGGAGAGGTCTGACACTCCCCACAAAAAGCCCTAAGTTTAAAAAGGCATGGGTAAGGTGAGGGAGATAAGACTGGAAGGTCTTTAAATTGAAGATAGTTTTTGAGTGATGACATAGGAAAATGTTCATTACTGGAAGGGGTGGTATTGGGGTCAAACCTGATATCCAGAACCCTGATCTTCTGCATCTGAAACAGAAACATCAGATTTCCAGATTAGAAAAATAGGTAGCAATGCTTCCAGCATAGCATAATGTAAGGGGGAGGGACTGGATGACAATTTTAGCTGCATAACTAAATGGAAAGGCATAGGTCTGTATTGACTAGAAAGTAGCAAGAAAAATAAAAATATGCTAGTTTTCAATATTGAATACGTTTTATAATGACACTTGTTTCAGAGTATTATTTAACTGTATTATAGCCCTGTGAGCCATCTTAAGGATCATCTACCTCTTATTTTGACAAAATATTTTTTGAGCTTAGCCTTTTAGATTTTTGATGACCCTTTGATTTCAAAGGGTCTAGAATCTAGACTCTAGAATCTCCGTATTGCCTTGCAAATTCTTTCATCACTGGTCATAACTGCAGGGTCTATGGCAACACAGCTTTGACTTATGATGTCACTTATGCCTTACGTCACTAAAAGTTCTCACAAAGTCCATGCTCTTATAATTCGATCTCAGCTTTTGAATGCTTACTTTTTCATTATTGTTAGACAAAGGGGAGAAGGAAAAAGTAGTTAACTAAAACTTATCTGAATGTTAGTGTAGTCTTAATAAGTTTTTCCTTTGAAAAAAAAACAATTTGAAGAATGCGACAAAGTATTGTATAGGTAGTTCACAAAAGCATTCTTCCCTCTGATCATGAATGTGTAAGCAAAAAAAAAGCAATATGACACAGTTACATTTTTCTTCACGTTAGAGGTCAGAGAGGGTAGGAAAACTGCTTTTTCATTTAATTGCATATAAACATGTCCCCAGCCACTGCTTAAGCCAAACCTTACACAGAATGTTAAACTACGGCATGTGAAGTTAGCAGAAAATTAATATTTCATTAAAATCCCACATTAACCCCTTGATTCTGACCTTCAGGTTTAATGGGGAACTGGAACAAAAATGTAGACCAAAGGCTTCAGTGCTGTAATAAAAACAAAGAACACTACTTCTAGAGCTCATCTCTTTCCATATCTGTGAAGTTTTAAGACAGCTCTAGATATTTCGTCTTGACTCCAAAATTCTGACTGTCCCCATACAATCCCACTCAGGAGAGGAAAGAGGCTTTCATTCACCCATTTCATTTATGTCTTTACCTTGCACCTTAGGGAAGTCTACATTTCAGAAAGGAGAAAATTATTTCTTCACTTGAGTACCTCTGCTAGGTTTTGGTCAGCAGTTGTCCTAGTCTATAGTCATAGATCTGAAGATATGGACGCATATATTTGTTGATCTTGGCCTGGATGTCCTGAGACATTTTCTCTCCCATGACCTTACAGTATCAAGCTCTCCCCATAAGTATTCCCTATGTCTAGCAAAGGATTTTGCTGAATACACTAATCTCTCACTTAGAGTCATCCATCACAGTTTGCTGCTCTCAGAGGCATAGTTTAGTGACAGAGCACATGCCTGTCCACTGTCTGACTTGTCATGGCTGTGATTTAGGATCGTCCCGTGAGTATGGAGGAGCTGTAGATGTGGTGTGGGGCAGTCAGAAGATTCTCCTCAAAAAGGGTGCTCATTGCTGGAGAACAAGCTTAGCAGTAGGAAGAGCCTTTCAGAGAGGAGATGGTGGATGTTGTTGAATTCCATATACTCAAAACAAGACTAAATGCCAGAGGACAAAATCAATATGTGCTAGTTTTAATGCTTGTCCGGATTTTCTTGAAGAATGTATTTACCACAGTCCTCAAAAACTTAATGGGACTTTTCCTCTACTTAGTATTTTATTTGTTATCTGATTCATGGCTCTCCAGATAATCTAAATAGAAGAAGGCATGGCAACTCCCACTTTTTCCCAGCAGTTAGCATTCATAAAGATATTGTCACCAGTGGAGGAGGAAAAGGACAGAGCATTTTTTATTCCTATAAGTCTATTGTTAGAGCCCCTTTTATACTAAGACTGGCTCATAGATACAGAATTTATAACTGTATTGTATGCCTAACTTAAAGACCTGAGCTTTCAGAATCAATAAATCAATCATTAGCCCTGGTACAGAAATCCTTTGGAGTATGAGGAAACATGGATTAATGCTTGAGTTCTGTACTTCAGTCTGTCAGGATTCTGTAGTTCCAAGATTCACAACTTTCCCCTGTCACTACCACAGGCATCATTTCTTGAATTGAAACTCGATGATCACAAATTTAGACAGTAATGGTGTCTCTGCTAAACATTTCTGTGCACTTATATAGTCTGAATGCCCAGTCACATCCATTACAGGCATTGGGACAGGGAGCACCACTGAGGGTGTCCAGGTGCAGAATACAGAACCTAAAAAGGTGCTCCATCTTGATGCAGAAATCTTTCCAGGTTGTATTTTAGTGGTAAAGACATCCTTTCACAAATCCTCCTTTGAAGAATTCCAACTATTCTATTGCTAATAGAAATGACAAAAGAGATATGGGACTTGCTTATACTTTCAATCTCCACCATAGTGCATGTTTCAATTAAAAGTAAAATTACCACATTCTTTAGTTTGTGTAATTTTTTGATAGAATGGTACATTTATATGTTAATTTTGCTAAGATCAACTTTATTTATCTACAGGAAGCTATTCCAAGATTGTTGTACGTTTTCTTCACTTCTGAAATGTTATCACATTTAATTGCCTGATCTTATTTGGGTTGCAATCATAGTCATTAATTAGCAGGAAGGTGAGGGACAGCATCATATCTAACTATCTGTTATGGCTGCTTTAATGAGGAAAATACCTGCCATCATTTTAAAGGCATCCTGTATACTTCACAAATACAGCTTGCTGTAGCATTCTCATTTAGACTGTGAACATCAAAGGAAATTGATGTCAGGTGTGAACAGAAGCTGTTGAATATATCTGTTGAGGAAGCTGAGTGGTATGTCTGGATGGGAGAGATGAAGGGCAGCTTAAAACATTAACAAAACTACAGGTAATTAGTGTAAACTTTCAAGGGTAAGGTATGCTTGAGGAATAAAAATGTTGTTTATAGCTATTCCCTGTAGTGCCACTATCGCTAAGGGTCTGTCAATGTTTTCATTTATAAAGCTCTATTTTTATAGGATTGTGCACTAGTAATAAAAAATGTGCTTGGGGCTAGAAGTTGACAATTTAAAGAAAAATAAATTGGTTTTGTTGTTTTCTGTTTTTTTTTTTGTTTTTTTTTAAATTATATGAGTGTAGGAATAATAGAAGTTTATCTGTTTTGAATGGCTATTTTCTTTTGTTTAATTCAGTTGTTGGTTTAAGATCAAATTAATGAAATTTGGCAAGCAATTAGTTCTTGGTATGGACTAATCGGTATTGGAATTCCCGGGAAAGAATGAATAGAACAAGATTATTTAGTGTTTCACAGGTAAAATTATACCTTTAAAAGTGGATCATAAAGAATTCAAGGCATCTGCAGAATACATTGAATAAATATTTTCATTCCAAGGAAAGTGCTAGAGTACACAACCCAAAAAACAAGCTTTAGGAAGTGCCAAAATATAGACAAGTGTGGTCAGTTTTAAAGACATAAGCTTACTGTGCCCTATCAGCCTTGCTGAATGGCTGCTAATGATGTTATAATTCATAAATATAATACAATAAGAACATTCTTAGGCTGCTGATATTCTACATGCTTAAGAGAGACACAAAACAATTTCATAGGGGAGAAAAAAAGCGCCTTTTTTTCTTACCATGCACTTATAGCTGAACTTTGTTTCACTGTTGTTTCATATTGGACTCTCATTACTCCAAGGAACACTTTTTTTTCCCTCATCACATGATAACAATCAGAGTAGTGAAATAATGGTTGTACATTTGGGAAAAGGATCCTCATAAATGTCATGGGTCACATGAGTGCATATCTAGGATGGTATATACTGTCCATACAAGTTTCTTCACCTTCCAAGATCTCTGGTTGCTTCAGGAGAAAAGTCAAGTATCATCACCATACTGTATGGATGAGGGAACCAAAGGCAAGTAAAGAGTTAGCTTGAATGCCTCTGAGTACAGTAAGCTAACAAGGGACTGAAAGTCTCTTGAAACACCATCCTAGTGCTTTACCCACTGTATGAGTTTGTCTCTGCTATCTTTTGAAGTCTTGTAAATTACTGGTGCAAACTCTACCTCAAGGGTTGGTATATACTCCAATATGAAACCCTTTTAGTTTTGAATCTATTTTAAAGTTTTCTATCAAATACTTAAAATAGAACCTGGACAAAAATACATGGGTTTGGGTTTGGTGTTTGATTTTGGTTTTTTGAGGGATTTTTTAGTTTGTTTTTTTTTTAGTTGTGAAATTCATTCTTTCATATATATATATATGATATATTCTTCTTGAATATCATAGTTTCAAACTCACAGTGCATCACTGTGGAAGAAGTAACACTGTAGTCACAGATAATTGCTGCAGCATCTTTTGATAAGAGTAGACTTTTGTTCTAAATGGATGCACTATGTCTTAACCCCTGTAAGATCAGGATTTAACTTTTGTGATGATTGCTGCAGTTGCCATTTCTGTGGGAACACATTATTGCTTTCCTGGTACTTGATATCCAGTTTCTGGACTTGCAATCATTAATCCAATTACATGTGCTCAAAAGGCAGGATCATGGTCCTCTGACACAATCATCTCCATATTTTCTAGCATAGGCTAGAAAATATCCTAAACATGGTTTTGTCTTTAGAAATGGAGCAACTTTTAAAATCATCCAAACACAAGCCGTTATTTTCTCTGTGTACTTTCATGACTTTTCAGAAAAGAGAGTAAAATTGTCCTTTTCACTTTATACCTCCAGAGTCCTTACCAGCCCATAGTCAGAGAAACTGCAATCCTTTTGTCTAGCTAGAGGTGCCTCTGTCAGAGAAAGTGAGGGTGAATGGCCATTCTGGATTCTGATACTAATTTTATAATAAGGGCTGTCTGTGAATCGATACCTTCTGATCTTCATCATGCTCATATATATTAGATTTCTTTTTTTCACTCTCTTACACTCATCACCCACTGCCCTTATATGAAAGGGCTGAATTCTGCCCTTAGATCCCTGACTTCAATTGAGTTTCAGTTTAAAGGCTGAGGGAAAATTTGGCACAAAAATCCCATATATTCACACTTTTTTTTTGAGAACATGAAGCTATGTTTGGGTGCAATAAACACCTGTCATCTTAAATAGTAAAGAATGTACTGCATTCTGCTTGTGTGGGGTCAGGTTTTTTTTCAGGATAAAAGTGCTTTAATTTCTGGTTAAATGCAAAGACACAGAGGAGAAACTAATATTTAAAAAAAAGGTATTGTAAGGAGAACTACAAGTAAATCCAAATAGAGTACAAAATATTCTATTTTACGCAAAAAGACACAAAGCTGCTGTTTTAATTCAGATGACCTTGGCACAGCCAGATTTTTTTTAAATAATGATATGCCTAATATTAATATGGAAATGACAAAAACAGGTTTAGACAGTTCCCAGTGACAGGTAGTGATATCCCATGAAAAGCTTGAGCAGAACTCTTTCCCGATTTCAACAATTATCTTTTTTTCTCTCCAAAGTTAAACAATAGATGAGACCTCCTAATGGCTTTCCATGTGTTCATCACAGTTACCTGCGTGAATTTGCAGTAATTAAGCAATCTGAAACACTGACTGACCCAGAGAGAAAGCTATTCTATACCAGTGGTGTCCTTGAAATGTCTTCATCATCAAGTGATCTCTTCTCTTCATCTCAGTGAAAGCTAACGTCAGCACTACTGTGTAGCAACCCTTCCCCTGTATAGCTGTTTAAATCTTATAAAGATGCTTTTGTTTTATATTAAATAAAAGAAAAAAAAAAAAAGAAAAAAAGAAAAATCCCACTAGCCAAACAGGGTAGTCAGAGAAATGGCCCTGTGAAAATGCTTCTGCTATCAGGAAGGAGGGAAAGGGGGCTTGCTGGGGATAAAAACAGTCCTTTTTTTAAGGTCAAAAATACAATTAGCATTTGAAAGGATGTGAAGATGCACTACCTCAGGGACCACAATGGCCAAATTTGTGCCATTTAATGTCAACAGCCATTGGAGTTGTGATAAAATTAATAGAGCCTTGTGTGATTGATAACATACCTCATCTGCCATTCCAGTAGAAAAATCCCACAGGTTTAGCAGCGAGGAACAGTGTTTAGATCACTTTTGAAAGGAAGCTGTGTGAAAGATGTACTTATGAGCTTTAATTAGCTTATGAAATCTGTGATGACCTTCCTTACTACCAGTACCAAAAAAAAAAAAAAAGTATTGTTTAATTATTAACTGTGGGAGGTAAGGTTAGTGTATCTCTTTAGTAACAGGACACTATTTTTGATACTGAAGGTCGACAGTGAAGAGAAAGGCAGACTTTCTACAGTGATTTTTTAAATGGAAAAACAGTAATTTACTTGAGGGAAAGAAAGGTGGTGGATCACCAACAGTGAGGGGAGTTCACAAATGACTTGAGGTCTGAAAGGAAGCCAGATACTCTGTAAATATCATATGCTTCAACCAGGAGTCAGTTCATTTTTCATTTATTGATAGACTGCATCCATTTTACTACCCTATTCTGAAAAATAGGTAAGCGTTTTTTGGCCCAGGTGACTTTTAAAATCATGCTGATTCATTGTGTTTTGAATCAGAAACGAAAATTTTGTTTAAGGACACCAAGTCACAAGCCTTGTGGGGGGCATATGTATGATTCTGTTGAATTGAAATGACAGCCTGGTCATTATTATAAAGTATTGTCTGCAAATCTGTTTCATGTTTTTGGGACACTAGCTTTTTTTACATTTTAAGAAAATGAGTTTTTATTTGATTTAGAATCATATAGTGGTATAATTTTTAGAAATTTTTTGTGTGTCATTAATATTAGTTTGCTTTTTGACAAACTATAAATTACGTAAATTAGTACAATAAGTTGACAATTTGTCCTGCCTTTTAGTGATTAAAGTGCTAGACATACATTTCTAGTAACAGTGTTTTCATCCTACTAAAAACTCTCAATTATCTGAAAAACAATGGATAAATACTTAGCTGAATATAAGCCGTGGGACAGAGACAGTGTTTTCATGTTTTTTCACTATTATTTTATGTTATTAAGGTTATGATCTCAGTGAAAAGATGTCCAGTGTTTAGAGTTGGGTAAGATCTAACACATAAGCTCAATATCTTACCTCTGTGTGGAGAAGGACCAGGCTGCAACTTATCACAACCCAATTATTTCAGCACTGATTTTTAGCCAAGGCTTCCAACCTAAATCCTAACATATTCCTCAATAGTAGCAATAAAACAAGTCTACCTGATCTGTCAAGAGTAGAGCTAGCCAGGGGAAATCACTGGGGCAAAAGGTGAACTGGTTAAACAAAAATTGAATCTTTGATGAAAAATTTAATCAAAACTTAAATGTGAACAAAAAGGGTTATCCATCAAGATCGCAAAACTTCGACTGCAGCAGTCACCTAATGCATTAAATAAAGTGCTGAATCACTATGAATTGCCCCAGTGATGGTAACCATTCACCAGCTTCAGTGAGGAAAATACATGTCAGAGGAAAGGAGCCACAGTTATACTGTCCCCAGATGTCATTACTCTTCCACTGCCTCTGCCCTCTAAAAAATTGTGCAGAACCAATTGAAAAGTTCTTCAAACCCAATTATTTGCTCTGAATCAATAGTTCAATGTAGGAGGTCACTAGGCCAGAGCTTCTGTTGGTAAATCTCTATCACTTGAGCATTTGGCAGAAGCACACCGTGTCTGACATCTTGCTTCCTGACACAGGCAGTAAAGGCATAGGAGAAACAGGTATAGATGCATAATGACTAATAAAGACCACAAAACCTGAGACATAGTTTACTTCACACAATATACAAGTACCTCAGCTAAGAATTATCACATCATGCAATGCTTTTAATAAATAAATTCATTCAAGAATTTTAACTCATGGGGAAAGCTTCCTGAAGAGTCTAATGCTGTGATAACTTAATGGGACTATCCATATCCCAGCTGATAAATGAGCAGCAATTCATGTCAAGATACTGGCGCTCAGTAAAGCTGATGGACAGAATTATACTTTAAATACCACTTACCTCCACAGGCTAACTAGTGTCAAAAAAGACTGACCTTAGAAATTGAGTAACAAGGACAGCATTGTAAAAAAAATGCATGTAATACCAAATCAAAAGAGGAAAAATTTTTTTACTTTATATACTTTGATGGATTGTTGAATGTAGTAAAGCATATTATTTCCATTTTATAAAACAGTTAGTCTGTAAAATATGATGTTTTGAGACCACAGAGATTAAAAGTCTATGCATATCTAGTAGCACTCATAACTATGACAAGGAGGTGAAGGAAAGTCTATGATTAAAATTGACTCAAATTTCCCAGAAAACTTTCTTTTAAACTGGTACGACCATGCCATTGATTTCTTTCAGCATAAACCACTTGGGCTGAAAACTCTTCAAGGACAGGTATCTTACTTCACCCTGCAATATTTTACTAATTTCAGCTATAGTAATTTGTTGACCAGAGTATTTACAGTATTTCTGCTAAAAAGCCTATTATTTCCAAGTTTTCTGAAAGCTGCCTGAAATCCTGTTCAGAGGAAAAGGGTTGAATGGAAAGAAAAGGGCCAGGCTTGTTAGTTTATGATGCAGTTTTCTGAAGACCGTGTTCATACTGAGCAGCCTTTATTTCCTCACAGCTCTTAACTGCTGAGGGACTGTGCTGCACCTCTCACACAAGTACATATGAATGCCCCAATATAAGCCTGAAGCTCAGGGTGTGATTTCCCCATCAAGTTTCTTTCCAAGCAAAACAGTATTTTCTAAAGGCAGTGAGCAGCAGCTTGGAAAGAAGGGTTTTTCATTCATTGTTTGCATCTGTATTAGCTGGAAATACTGAAGGGTGAACAAGAAATGTTCAGTGGAGGAGAAGTGAGTGAACTGCAGCAGATGTTGACTGCATCGTACCAAAAAATTCTAGCTGACCAAAGTAAGTTATCTTATTGAAATGACTAGCTCAGTTCTGGAAATGCTGAGAGTTTAAATGTTTGAATTTGACAAGTATAGTTGTTTTTTTAAAGACATGGTCCATTTTATGAATAATATCACATTCATTAGAAAGATTCCTGGTGAAACATTTGCTTAACTCAACATGAAACTTCACCAAAATAAGCATTTTTATAGTAAGTGTAGATTTTGCTAAATTTTTTGTTAGCTATGAACAAAGGATTTTTGCCTTATTATGTCAAGTTTATTTCAAGATGTAATTGAGCAATACAAGTTCTGATGGATGTGGAACAACACATCTCCCCGTTTTTTCTCTTCCAGACCGTGGTTCTGTTGGCACTTCCATTTTGCCAGCCATCTTCCCTCTTTCATGTAGTGGAAGTCTCACACACCATAAACTACCAATAGTACATAAAATATTTGGAGTACTTAGTTTAGAACAACTAAAGAATTGAAGAAGGAGTAATGATTATTAAACAGCCCCACTAAGTTATTGGCTGAGTTGTTTGTTTCTGAACATGTTAAACTCATCTAGGATTTTTTTTTTTTTGGTAATAAGTATCTCCATATTTCAAGTTATGTTAAAGAATCAGTGCATTTATTTCTAATTTAAATTAATTTTTAAAAATCCAAAACCACAAAAACCCCAACAACCAGTTGATTCTACTCAGTAATTAGATTCTTCATAGTTTAGTGTTGACAGAACACCTAAAGGCCACAGAAAAAAACTACAATGAAGGGAAGCCCTGAAGAATCTTAGAAGAAGAAATTAAATCTGGTAGGAAAAAAAGTCTGTAAAATTTTAGTGTTTGCATCAAAAGATATACAAAAATAGCCACAATAGCTAATTTGACATTTGTGTGATGGGTTGACCCAGCAGGATACCAACTGTCCATTAAATCACTGTCACTGCCCTCCTCAACAAGGGTGGGAGGGAACAAAATGTAATGGAACCAAACTCACAGGTCAAGATAAAGGCAGTTTAATAAAGCAAAAGCTGCACATGGAAGCAAAGGGAAACAAAAGATTTTTTGTCCTTCCTGTGCTGGATCCTTCCTGGGATCCAGCACAGGAGTTTGAAACAGCAATGGATACCCTTCTTGGCTTTATCCCTGGAGGCAGCATACCCATTTAGAATATGTCTCAGGTCTTTAGCCTTCTATGGCCTCACTTCTCCACTGAGCTCAATAAATAAACCTGTAACCTCTTCAAAGAAAGTAAATATGTTCCAATTCTTTTCCTTTTTCTATGCCTCCCAGGTTACCTTATTACTGCATTCTATGGTCCTAAAGTTGGACACAAATTTCCAGGTACAGCTTTCATAGGAGTTATGCACTATGCCATGTTTACAGTCTGCAACCTTCTTGGGTTTCCTATCTCATGTACTGCATTGAGCAACACTTCAGTGGGGTTTTTTTGTTGTTTTTTTTTGTTGCTGTTTTTTGTTTTGTTTTGTTTCTTCTCCTATAGTTTGCAATACACAAAATGTTAGCTTTAGCAAAGTCAAAACTACAGTTAGGATATACTGCAGACACCAGAACAAGATCATAAAAAGTACTTGGAAATTAGCTCTTATCTGAATTTACCTTCACTCATGAACCATAAGAAAAGGAGTTTATTTTTTGTTTTGTTTCTGGGTGTGGAATTTTTATTGAAGATTTCTTTTTATCTTATTTCTCATTTTTAAGTTTTCTTATGCTTTTGCTCCCCTTTTAAAACTGAAGGTGAATTTGAGCTAGTATTCTTGAATGAGGTGGGCTTCATGAGATTTCTTCTCCTTCCTCTATTTGAGAAATTTGTCATAGTCCAATGGGTGTCATTTTTATGTTTCCTCATCTGTATTTTGTTCAGTGTTTTCATCTGGATGGAGAAAACAGTGCATATTTAATGAAGAGGGGAAGATATCATAATACTCTAGTTTGAGCATAAGCCTCTGTTAATTCTGCAGGGAACTCACATTCCCTTTATTTGTACTTTTCCTATGTATATGCTGCATTTCTTAGAATTGCATGTGATTCTTTTTCAACACAAGGTTTTTCTTGAAGCATCTTATCACTGTTGTGTAATTCAGAAGAGCTGCTCAAATATGTACTTATATGTGTACAAGCAAGTATTTCTCACAGAAGCAATTGGGGAATTCATAAGCTGAACAGGATGTGCATGCCATGGTCAATTGTTGCAGTAAGGACTATATTTAAAACAAAAATATTAAAACAGATTACTAAAATCTTGCCGTGATTGGATGGGAACACCTTAAAATTCAAACTTTAGCATTACTTACTACCTTTTAGATTTAGATCCTGTCCACAGATTGGAGAGGATCAGTGCAACTACCAATACAGCAGTCAATAGTATCTTCTGTTTGGGGTGCAAGGCACGACCAACTTATCTCCACTAAGTGGCATCAGCCAGAACCGGCCAGACAAAGCTTTAAGGGTAAAAGACATTTTTACCACTAGTTAACAAGTATTCTCAGATTATGGTGCAAGGGATGAGAAGATTTTTTTCTGGCAAAAGAGGTCATTGTACCTGCTCAATCAGAAAAATTATTTTTTTCAAAAATTGAATTCCAGGAACTTTTTCAATTGGGGTTTTTTTAAATTTTCCTGTTCTCTCACTTCTCTCCAGTCATCAGGTTTGGCAAATTGAACTCCTAAATTCTTTACATACTCTAAACAAAAGGAATCAAGTTCAACCCTGTGAGCTATATCGTCTTAGTGCTCAGCTAGTCAGAGAAGTCAAATCGGTATTGATAATGGCACTCTAACTGCTTTTACTTAGCCTATATTGGGGAATAAGAGGTGCTAAACTGCAGCAGTTGTGATAAAGAAGGAAGGAAGGAAGGAAGGAAGGAAGGAAGGAAGGAAGGAAGGAAGGAAGGAAGGAAGGAAGGAAGGAAGGAAGGAAGGAACGAAGGAAGGAAGGAAGGAAGGAAGGAAGGAAGGAAGGAAGGAAGGAAGGAAGGAAGGAAGGAAGGAAGGAAGGAAGGAAGGAAGGGGTTGCTGTAAGACTTACTATCAGTAACCAACAATGAAATTTGAAGCATACTCTTGGGTGTGTAACTTGGACACAGTATAAATTCTATATTCATATATAATTAACTCACTATCAATTTTGCACTAAATGTTTTATTATGTGACATCAAATGAAAGTGCATATATTTTTAATTGTAAGCTTTGTTACCTCATCAATGAGAGTCATTGCTCCAGGTAAGACTTGTCACTTACTTAGCAATAAGTAGCCATTGTTAATACTTCTCTCCCCTCAAAACAAACCTCTAACTCCAACAAAAACAACATATCACTTTTCAGTGAAAGAATGTTTAAAAGAGAGAATCCTTTCCTGGTATGTTTGTACTGTTGAAAATAATTAATTCATCTGTCTTTTGTGGCTCACTCATCTTTATCTGTGTGCATTTTCCCGTCTTCACATGATGTCATTCTTCTACTCAGCTTATGACAATAGCTTCAGCACTCTATAACCTACTTTTGATATAATCATCTTAATTTTAAGCATACAGAATAGATAAAATAGATACACAGAAATGAAGAAATGTGTAATAGGGACAAGAGACTTTATTTACCAAAATATTTTGGATCCAGAATCCTAATATATTTTGGCATTAGAGAACCAAGACCAATCACAATTTAAAGGATCCTGCATGGACCACTCTGGCTTGAACAGTATTTAAGTAATCACAAAGCAAATATTATTATGGTTCCTGCTTATGTTGTCAGGTTTTGGGAAAGGACAGCCTTACACACATTTAATATTTTCTTGTCCACCAAGTACATATTTATTGGCTGGGTTTGTTGCTGGTTCTGCAAGTCTTGAAACAATTTGCAACTGCACATTTCAATGGGCTTCTGTTGAATTCAAATATTTGGATACCAAATAGCTAAGATGATAGAAAGTAATTCCATTAAGATCCCTGATAAAAAAAGGGTTTCAGAGATGTGATTTTGAGCCTGTATACAGAAAGTTGCATTGCCATCGCATATTTGCCATAGTTTGGTGTGAAATAGAAATAAAGATTATCATTACCTAATGATTATTGTTACCTAGTCACCTCTTAAAAGGTAATCTGCTCTTAAATATTGGGATGCTGATTCTTGTATTCAGATAATTTTTCTCTTATTTTTTTATCTGTGATAAGCAAGTACTTAAAAAGGGCCTGTTGAAATATATAGGCAGACGTTGAAAAATAAGCCATCGATCTATTAACACTTTGGCATGCTTCTCTGTAGGTAAGTAAATAGTTCAAAAAGCACCATACACCTGATGATTTTCACTACACTTTTTGCAGTTCACAAATTATTCATGAACAAATTGTGACATCCCCACATTTGTTCATTATTTTAAATAATTCTCATATTTCTGCAGTAAAACATGATTCTTTTAATAGGTCAATAACTTGAAGTGTCCATAGTCTTTGCTATGCAGCAATGCCTGTTAGCAAATAGTATAGAATATATGTTCAGCCATCAGAAACAGTGTTTTGTACTTCACATTCCAATAAAAAAAATCCCAAAATTCCTGTAGTCATTTTGTTTAATTGTGTAATTTCAAGATAGATTTTGACAAATAAGTCATTTAGTACAAAACTTCGATATTTGATTTTTATTTTTTTTTTATTTCCTGCATGTGTGCTGGTGAAACTAACCCCTACCCAAAGATAGTTTGAGACCTCAAAATTGCTGAAATTCATCAAATAAATAATTCTGTATAAACAAGTGTCTCAGCTGCGGAAAGTTTAAAGAACGAAAGGATGACATTAAGCCCTATATAATAAATTTTATGTTATCATTGTGCAGATTCCCGTGCTTCAGTGGCAGATAGATCAGAATTAAGAATTCTTATAAAAAATTATGCAACTTAAATATTCATTCATTTCTAAATTAATATCTTCCTACTATCTACCCTTTGTGCTATTTCAGTGAAAAACAGTAGAAATATTTATCTCAGAATAAACTTGAAGTTGGTAAAATGAAAGACCACTTTTTTATTTGTTTGTGTTTTCAAGAGTTTTATTGCTGTTTATAGAAAAACATCAGATTCTGAGCCAACATTTAAGGATTTAAAACACACTCATAAAATACACACAACCAGCTGCACATGTACATATATGCACACAGGCACATGTATGCAACCCCCAGAGTAAAAAGGAAACAAAAGTAGTTTTGGAGTCCACAATTTCACCTGCATTTACTGTTTATGTATTTTTGAGCTTTTCTGTAATCCTGATAATTAGCCTCCTGGTACTGGTTCTGCTGAAGTGCCTGCAGTGCATTAGAAATGTCAAAATGAATCATGGTAGGAAACACTATAGAAGCTCTACAACAAGTACAGAGGGGAGGAATATTCAAAGTCAACAATACATAACACTTCATTCACTTATCACTTGAAAAATATTAAGCAAAAAACAAAACATGATTTGATAATTGCAGATGAAAAGCAAAGAACTAAAGAAATAAAATTGAGAAAAAACAATGCTGTTAATCTTTGGGTTTTTTCCTAATAAAGCAAAAGAAAGAAACGTTTCCCAGGTTGTAATAAAATATTAATACATTAAATGTTTATAATTTTTTTCTACTGGTCACATTTAGCTAGGCAGAAATTTAAAAATTCTGCTGGCATGTTTGTTTGGAATAAAAAAGCCTGTAGGTCAAGTCTTTCTGAGAGAATGCCAAATGTCTTTGTGTCCAGTTATTTATGGTTTCAGATAATTGTACAGAAAATATCAAATTTGCATAGTGTGATTATTGCTGATTATTTATCTAGCAGTCAAAATGTTTCAGTGGTTCCTAGGATGACAGATTGACAAGTACTTAAAACTCATTCATTTCATGAAATTTGCATGTAATTAGGCAATAATGAAGGGGATGTTTGTGGACAGCGGATTATACTACAATATACTGGAAGTGATTCAAATGCTTGACAAAGTGTTAACATTATCTTCAGTTTCAACTAAGTCTTGAATGTTTGGCTCAAAAAATCAGTGGAAAAATGAAATGGGTTATGGAAAGTTACTAAATGCTTTGCTAGAACAAAGTATATATTTTTTACTTCACTCTTTGTCTATTCCTACTTATTTATGCACTGTTGATGAATTGTACCTCAGATATTTAACTCATATCACATTCAGTGCAGCTCATCTGTAATAGTTTTGCTGCCACTGCTTTGGTCATTATCACAGTGAAGTCCTATGAAGAATGGCTTTCTTTGGTTTCTTGGCATCTGTGTGGTATCTGAATTTTAAAGCTGCTGCTTTGAGATTCATACAAAAGAATGTGATTTTGAAGAACTGATTTATCATACAAGATATAATTTGTTTCTTAACCACTTGTTTCTACACAAATAGAATATTTAACTTTATGGTGCACACATTCGTTGGAGGTAACCTTCACCAATACTTTGTGATGCCTGACAACTGCAAAGGACTCCTGCTTGTACAAGGGTAAAATATTAGTTCAAATGTCCTGGTGTCACATTTTGTTTGCTTGTTTCAAATACATGAGCAGGTATATCCCTGTTATTAGAGGATTTAATGCATATGCATTAAATGCACTTCTACATCTCACTTCATAGTCAGTGGTCACCTTTTCAACACAAACTAGTGTGCAGAGACCTGTGTAATGAAGTACATTATAATCAGCTGTTTTCAAATATTTCTCTCTCATTTTTGGAGCATATTCTGCAAATTTATTTAATACGCTCCCAGGGTAACAGTAAAGATACCATTTAACTTTTGTAAAAGGAGGTAGGTTTCTTCATATGGGATCTGCAAACTAGACATGCTAATCAGGGAATAGCCTATGCTAGTCAGTAGAAGAGAAAGGCATTTCAAAAATCTGCCTATCCTGTTTTATGGAATACAAGATCAGTGTCTGTTACAGGGCAACGCTCACATCTAGTGAGGCAGAATAATCTGGAACCATGTCAACAATTAATGGGATTTTTTTACCAAATGTTTTGATGGTGGTGCCATCTCTGCCTCTTTTTGCTGAGGGTTGTGGTTTAAGCTCCCACACAGGAGACTGGGCATTTGGAATAACCAAATTCTAGAATAAGAAGAATCCGAACTCTCTTGTCTGATGATTAAGTCACTCACATGAGGAGAAGTGATGTCTTGAGTCTCCAAGGAAATTAATGCTTTACCTACTGTGTTATAGGATCAACCTCTTTCATTTTGGTCCAGGGAATACTCAAATATCTTTAAAACAGCTGTGACAGAAGGGACTGTGACAACAGTTGGCCTCAACAATCTTGGAGACCTTTTCCAAACTTAATGATTCTACGATTAAATGATTCTAGGATTCCTGCAAAATTAACTATTGCATGATATTTGTAAGTTCCTAAGGAGAGGATCCCCTGATAGCTACAAGGTCAGAAGAGGAAAAACTAAATTAGCATCAAGGATTCCAGCTGGGCATCCTTGCATGTGATTTGCAAAGGCACCAGGTTCCTCTGAATTCTCTAACTGGTTCTGTGCAGCTTCTATTCCAACATTCTGGTTTTGACATGACTAAGCATCCTATTTGAAGCAGATGTTAAAGCTCAAGCCTAACCAAAGCCTAGAATGAGGAACTTGCCAGAATCCTCAGTGCTGTTAAGACAGAAGACATTCAGTCATTAACATTCTCCAGAGCTGACCTAATGGAAACAACAACACCTGGAAACTTCAGGGAACTGTATATATATGAATACCAAAATTGCTCTAAAACACTTAAAGCTTGTATAGAATGTTTTGTGGTTTTAGACTCTACTGTTTGCGGATAATGCAGTGGGTTTCTCCCACAGAGTCCCGTCATGATTCCTTGTAATCTCTGGATGTCTGAACTTTCAGTTCTGCCCTTCTGAAGCAGTGTCAGCTTCTAGAGGCAAGATACAAGAGTTATTGATGCAGCATAAGGACGCAAGGTTTATTGAAGTGTTCAAAACCACAGAAGAACCTAATAATGGTCATGCAGGATTGATAGTCCAAGTTAAACACATCTACACCAATTCACAGAAGACGGCACACAAACATGAAGAGCTGGAAGCCATTGCACAGCAGGAAAACCATTACACAGTTGCTGTCACAGAGATGTAGAGGAAGAGTTGCACAGCTGGAGTGCTGCAACGGATGCCTGTAAACTGTTCAGAAGGGACAGGCAAGGAACAAGAGGTTGTGGGGTAGTCCTGTATGTTAGGGAGTGTTATGACTGTTATGACTGGATGATGGTGGTGACAGGGTTGAGTGTTTATGGGTAGGAGTGAGAGGAAAGGCGAACAAGACAGATATCCTGGAAAGAGTCTATTATAGACTGCCCAAGAAGACTGAAGAGGCAGAAAAAATATTTTATAAGAAGGTCTCACAATTGCTAATTGCTCTCATGAGTGATTTCAACTTTCTAGACATCTGCTGGAAATGCAACACAGTAGAGCAGGAGGTTCCTAGAGTGTGTGGAAGGGAAGTACCTGACACAGATGTTGAGAGAACCAGCAAGGGAAGGCTCCGCATTGGATCAGATGGCAGCTGTTCACTAGTGGTGTTCCCTAGGGCTCAGTTTTGCGGCCAGTTCTGTTTAATACCTTTAGCCATGATCTGGGTGAGGGGATTGAGCGCACCTTTGGTCACTTTGCAGATGACTCCAAGTTGGGCTGGAATGTTGATCTGCTGGAGGGCACGAAGGCTCTGCAGAGGGACCTGGACAAGCTGGAATGATGGGCCATGACAAGTTGTCATGATGGTCATGACCAGAAGGCCAAGTGCTGGACCCTTTACTTGGGTTGCAACAACCCAAGGAAGTGCTACAGGCTTGGCGCAGAGTGACTGGAAAGCTGCCTCTTGGAAAAGGAATTGAGGGGGCTGGTTTTGAGCCACTGAGCAGGAGCCAGCATGTGCCCAGGTGGACAAAAGCCAGTGGAATCCTGGCCTGTATTAAAAATAGCATGGCCATCAGGATGAGGGTATGATTGTCCCTCTGTACTTGGCAATGACAGTGCCACACTTCAGTTCAGTTTTGTGCCGCTCGCTACCCCAAACACATTGAGGTGCTGCAGCATTTCCAGAGAAGGGCAATAGAGCTGGTGCAGGGTCTGGAGCACAAGTCCTGTGAGTAGAGGCTGAGGGAGCTGATATTATTTATCCTGGAGAAAAGGAGTCTAAGACAGGACCTTACTGCTCTCTACAACTACCTGAAAGGTGGTTATAAACAGATAGGGTTTGATTTCTTACCCTAAGTGAGAAGAAACAAGATGAGAGGAAATGGACTCATTCTGTGCTTGGGGAGATTTAGATTTGATATTAGGAATAATTTCTTCATGAAAAGGGTTGTCAAGCTTTGGAACAGCATGTCAAGGGAAGTGTTTGAGTCACCATCCCTGGAAAGTGTTCAAGAAACATGAATGTGGCACTCTGAGACATGGTTTAGTGGAGGACTTGGTGGGTTAACAGTTGGACTGAATGATCTTAGAGGCCTTTTCCAACATCAGCAAGTCAATTAAACAGTGTAGCTCTCATGTGCAGTTATGGACCTGTTAAGGTTGTATCTCCAGAGACCAAGTGGTATCATCTTTTGGAAAGTTGGCTTGTATGGTGACATCAGCCGACAGGTATTCAGACTCGACTATCTTTTTCTATCCAATTCTATTCCATTAAAGTCTGGATACTGCTTATTAACAATTTAGGTCATCCTATGAAAGATAAAATGGATACATATGACAGAAGTTTAGCTAAAAGTAATTAGTATTATGTGAGATAAAAAACACTCCATCTTGGCTAGCATGTGTGCACGTAAGATTTGTGCACCCCTTTCATCTGCAACAGAATTATGTCCTCTTTTCTGGCACTGATCCCCAGGTGTATTCCAACAGCAGAATTCTTATCAAGAAGTTTAATCTGCACATATCTAATACAAGATCTTTCACCCTTCTTGCCAAAGCAAATGTCTTAAACATTTGTTCAGAAGCAGGAAAAAATTCTGTACTCACTGATGACTACATATTGAGTTCTATCAAAAATTTTGGGAGCATTTTTCAGAAACGATTTCACATTAAAGAGGCAAAAATGTCAGGAGAAGGAGGGGGAGAACATTCAAGCCCCTCATGGACCTTTCTCAATGAGTTTTCTACATAGTATTCTCAAATGCTTTATGTAACCTGAATTAATTACTAAATCTATCCCCTTCATTATCTAATTAACTCATTCCACTGATTTTTTTCCCCTGTCTTTAAAAAAACTGTTCAATTACTAACATTTCAGCATCTGCTTCTGTATTCTGATGCAAGGCAGAAGGATCTGATAGTTCTTTTAACTCATTCCGATATGTGAAATTTCAGAACCTTCAAATTCTCTCCCACTATATAGTTAGCTACCCATCTGGTTGGCTTTTTGATCGAAGGGTTTGCTAGTGTCAGAAAAGCCATATGAGAAAAAGGAGAGGTAGAGCACAACGGGACCATAAGCCATATTGCGAGGCACAAGGAAAACAAGGTTACCCTTTATGGTTTCAGACAGAGGAATAAGAAGAGAAGACAACACTTGTATAGTGTACAATGTGGCAGTTGGAAAGGTTAGGGTATAAGACCTGAGCTTCTCTGGCAGAAAAAAGAATGAAAAGAAATGTTCATTTTTTCATTTATTCATAGAAGAAGACAGCACAAGAAAAATGAAAAGTCTTTGTGGTACCTGGGGGTTTCCCTAGTCTCAGAGGTTCTTTAAACTGCATCCAAATTTTTACTTTGGACCCCTTTTTAAAGATCTTTTATGCATACAGGATGGTTCCATAGCTGTGAAAGGATTACCTATCTTTGAACTATAGAGTTCAATAGTAAAGAATACTAGATTATTCATTGTAATGTATTCATTCCTTTCCTGCTATTCTCTGTGTTACTTAACATTTTGATTTCTGCAATTAAAATTACTTTAAAATAATTTAAAGGGCCCTCACTAGAAATACAGCTCTGAGCTAAAGTTTGTCCTTCATGAGCTGTCAGTTTTAACTGAGCTACAGCTGGTGTTTACTGTTTTTGGAGATATTTGATGGGCAGTGGTACTGATTAGTTATCTGTCTTCACACTGGATTATTTTTGGTTTTTAAGGGAGTCGAGAGAATGTGCATGGGACTGTTTTTGCTCTCAGATTATACACTTTTTATGCCCTAGAACCGCCCAAAATTACCTAGTTATAAGTCTCCTTGCCTCACTTTTCTGAGTGACTTGTTTCTTTCCTAGGTGAGGACTGTTTAAATTATACTGTCGAAGATTTAAAAAGCCCTTACATCCTCAAAAAATCTGCACTCCCCTGTCCGTCAGCCTCATTCCCTTCCTCCTGCTCCAACACTAAAGAATTAAAAGTGCTGGTCCCCAAAGAAAATGGAAGGGTTTTCCCCATCCCCTTTCTTTCAGGGAAGTGATATTATTCTCAAAGGAAGGAACCAACAAATTAAGGCCAGAAAAAGAATGAAATTAATGTAGCATCTCAGGATGCAGTGCTCTATTCCCTTCCATGAGCAAGAAATGAGAGTTATGATCATCTTTCCTCCTCCCTGAAAGGTGAGATGAATGAAGGGTCCCTAGAAAGTGACAAGGAGTTCCTGCAGCAGTTTATGCCACACCTGCTCCAGACATATGGATGGGAAATCTGAAAAAATGCAGAGATAAAGCTGTAATAGTACAAATAATTAATGAGTAGGAAACCTGCTAAGTGGGGAAGACAGAGACCAGGTTCAGCATGAGCTACATATCAGGTTTCTAAACTACAGAATATATGGGGAAAACTAATTTTTACATGCACTGGAGGAAGTGGATTTGAATCCTAAGATATTTGAACCTTCAGTGTTTGCTAGGAGTCTTGAGAGAAACCCTTGACAGTACTGCAAGTCATCCTGTGGTTTCTCTGTCATTCAGTGTGTGCTGGATACCAGGCTCATCACCTGTTCTGTGACATCTGGGGCTCTTGCAAGTGACCCCAAATGGCACCTGACTCATCACCTTTGCTAATACAATCATGTTATTTTCCATGCTTTCTTACAATCACAACATGGCTGCAGTATCAAAACATTACTAATGGCAACAGTTTGTGCTTAGATTCTATCTGTGCCCAACGTGCTTTTCTAAGACAAGTGTCTCAGCTTTTTAGCACCCTATATTTCTTCCATGCACTATTTGGGCAGGTAAGTTGGCCTTCAGAACTGTCTAGAAAGAGACTAAGAGGCTTGATGTGGTGAGTCATAGAATGGCTGAGTTCTGGGAAACTGGACAGTGTCTACTTGTGGGTACTGCCCAGAGAAGAGCATGACACAGGGTTTCAGTTCTCCCCTTCAAGCACTGTATGGCCAGGATGGGGCTACTTGTGACTCCCTGATACTGTGCCATTAGCAGCCAGCACAGGCATAATAAGTTTTTGGCCTCTCCATCTCTGCATTAAATCCCTTTGAATTCTGTTACTGACTTGAAAGTTGATCTGAGTTTCGAGGTTTGTTTACACTTCTCAACAAAATTTCATCTTTAAGCCCAGTCCCCCTCCACACAGTACATGGAAAGGGAGTCTTGTCATTCAAGAGTAGACATGAAGATGCTTTGAGCAGTTTAAATGTAACCTATGATATCAGGCATGCAGCAGTAAAAGTCAAGTATAATCAGTGTAGCTCTGCCTCATCTCTTCCTATCATCAAGCCTTTTTCATATCCTTGCACTTGGACAGGAGAAAAGCTGTTCCTAGAGCTGTTTCTTCCATCCCTATACCTTTATGCACCAATGGCCGACCATGACCACGGTCCAAAGGCATTATTTCCAGTATAAAGAAAAGTTAAAAGTGACGGAAAAGAATCTGACATAGAAGCTAAAATAGACTATCTCTTTTTTTGTTTTTTGTTTTGGTTTGGTTTTTTTTTTTGAGACACTGAATAACATCTGATTCCTTCAAACTCTGACAATGTTTGCACAGAAAAATATTCAGCATGAGAAGTAACATTGAAATGTGGTCCAAATAGTCTGAGTGGTTCACAGAGAAAGCACTGAGAATGACCAAAGGGTTGAATCATTTTAGTTACACTCATGGCAGTGGTCCTCCACCACAGATCAAGTTGTCACAGGGCAGCAAATCATAGATTATGTGGAACAGAACTTTTCAGAGCATTGTGAAATGAGCAGAGATTTCTTTCTGATGTATGATATTTTAGCCCTAAGGAATGAGGTATGGGCTCCTTGTTCCCCATACGGGGTCTTCCTTTGCTTATCAACAGAGGTTTTAGGAACAAGATGAAGGAGAAAACCCTTCTCATATGAGTATGAGAACTCTAACAGCTATATTTTGCAGCAGCTAGACACTTTTCCAGGAGTTGTTAGAGAGCTATAATAACCTTTCAGTTATAACAACCTGGATAATAGTGGCTATGGTCTAAAAGGCCGGGGAATGATACCTTGATCATAGAAGTACCTATTGTTTGAAGAAAAGAATGGTGTTGGAGTGTTCCTTTCAAATCCCAGGCAGCATTTGAACACATCATTCATGCTCAAGCACTGTAACTAGCAGAGAAAGAAAAAGGACTGTGCCACAATTATAACCACATGCTCTGAGTCATGCAGTTGCCGAGTTCTGGGAAATTATAAGGCCTCCAGTTCTGGGCATTGACCAGGCAAGATGACAGTGTCAAGAAAGCCTCCATTGATCACAGGGGCAGAACAAGAGAAAACAGCTGTAACAACTCAGAAAAAAAGACTTGACAGCTCAATGAAGATCTCTGCACTGTGCTCAGCAGCAGCCAAAAAAATAAGCAAAATGTTGGGATTTAGAAATAGCTAAGAATTGTAGAAGGGGGTAGAATGCCGCAGAACATAAGATGTTGGGACAAACTTCCCTTGTAGGCATATTATACCTGTTTTTTTCAGAGACCTGCATCTTTCTATAAAGCTGACACAAGGAGACATGGAGAGGTGATAAAAGATTAGATGGACCACTGATCTGATCCAGTAGTGCAATTTCTCTGTTTCTGACAGTTGGCTGAAATCATAAAGTTAGCCTGTGGCACAAACTGGTATTAAACCTTTATCTCAAGAGTCCTTGTTCAGTTTCTTTAACCATAAGACTGTCCTTCATCTCCAATTTCCTCTTTCCATTTCTTCTGAAAATATCAAAGGAGCATAATTTCTCCTAATATTGTAGCATTCCAGTCCTGACCAAAATCAGGAAGTGAGCAGCAGGTGAATAAAAATTAAGCTGACATTTTCAAACTTCAAACAAAGATCTGTGTGAGGCAAGGAATGGTTCTGTTAATTTAATCCAAATTGGTTCACTCAGCTCTGGTGATAATCTGATCCATACCACAGCAAGTTTGCAGTCAGAAGAACAAAATAATGTGTGAATTATGCTCAACCCAAAAAACACAGTCTGTTCATGACCATACACTCAGTAGTTCAGGATGGGAGTAGGGGAAGTGGGAGGGAGGGAGGGAGGGAGGGAGGGGGTGATGAATAAAACTCAAAAGTAGTTGGCCTACTGCTTAACAGCAGTTGAGGGAAAAAAAAAAGAAAAAAAAAAAGAAAAAGGAAAAAGAAAGAAAAGCAAACAAAAATGAGGCGTATAAATGGACGTATTGAATCTAAGTCAGAGGAAATATCCTAGCGCTATGTAAGAAGCCAGTAAAACCATATTTTAAAAACAATGTGGTTCCCTAGCCCTCTTGTATTAAAGGCATATTATACAAATGGATTTGCTGCATTGAAGGCTAAGAAAGTGGCTATACATAGGCAAGAAAGACAGAAGTCACTGGAGGGTTAAAAGTAGCATATATGTTATTGAGAAAAGAGCCTGTTCAAAGACATGCAGAACATCTGAAACCAAAAATGTGGATGTTCCAGTGGTGAGTGGGCTATTCACACATCCATAAACAGAAAATAAAATCCAGAGAATTGCCTGTTCTAGGGTCAAATTTTGAAATTCTTATTATATTTTTATTCTTTGTTTATTTGGTTATGCAGTGACTTTGTCAATATTTATTTGAATACAGAGAACTACAGATCAGATCAGGCATTTGAGATCTGTGAGCCAAGACAGGAGTTACTGTACACAGATCTTTTCCCTTGCTCTATGAATATTAAGCTACATTCACCACTCCATTTCCCCTCGGTTATGAGACCCTGCAGTTGACTGCTTTATGTCAAAAATATCTCTCCTTCCCTTTACAGACCCAGCACGCAATGGGTCTGCATTTCACACACCACTCCCTGGTGATCTGCACTCCTTTTGGTTCTCATCAGCTCTTTGGGAACTGCTTGCATTTGTTTCTTGCATGGGGTGTGGGTGGTTAACGGAAAAACCTTCTTTCAACCTTCCCTACAAACATCTGTGTAGGGCCTGTAAATTCAGTCTTTAGTAGCCTCTTTAAAGGATAACACAAAAAGCCTCCCACCAAACCCTGTCAAGTTGCTGAATCAGTATTAATATGCATCATTAATTTTTTTCCCAGTCATTCATACCAGAAGAACAAAAATGATTGAAATAAAAGGTAATAATTCTTCTATCTGTGTACTAAATAATGCTTTGTAAAAAAGCAAAAGTGACATTTAGTCCATCTGTTTTGCAAGGAAACACCTTTTAACTCTTTACATTTTCTGAAACATATTTTAATGTCTATAAATTGATATAATGATAGCCACAGGAAGAGAACTGTGGTGTTGCTATTTTTAACACAAGAAGTTACTTCAAGCCTCTAGTCAAAACTATATTGATCCCTTTTCCTACGAACCAAATGCCTTATTCATCTGTTCCAAGTTATTTTTTTTCTAACCATTTGTCATTTACATAACACTGAGTAACCAGTCTTGGGAATGTCCTAAACTACAGAAAGCCTCTATAATAATTTCTGACACAGGGGATTTCATGGAGAAATCCTTATATTCATCAGCTGCAGATTCATTGCACTTTCTGTTTGACTAACCATTTCCTAGTGGAACACTGATATTTTATTTGGCTGGCAGTACCTTCTAGCACAGGAGAACAGTTGTATTCTTGAAACTGCCTATCGGAAAGAATTTCCTTGCTTATTTTTCCTCTGTGAGTTGTGTGTGTGTGCATGCATGTGTGTAAATGTGTGCATGCATGTGTATGCAAGTATTTTAATTAAATATGTTGGGTGTAAGTTCTACTTGACACATCTGTGATCATTAAACAAGAAAAGTCAGTGTAGTATGACTCTAGATCATCTACCTATTTAAACCATTTCATTTAGAATGCTTTTTTTCCCTTATCTCTCTTTGTGTCTCACTTTCAGTCAGATATGATTCTTGATTAATATATAGGCTATTCCTGTATTATTTGTTACTTCCTATAGTCTATAGAAAGATTTCTTTAAATGGATTTTACTTTGTATTGAAAAATAATCATGTGAGTTTCCCTGAATTATTTTTTCCACTGTCCTAAAGTATGAGCTCTAGTAAAGCAAGAGCAAGTTCTTCAGCTAGGAGAGAGATAAAATGTCACCTAGCACTTTATTTTTGTTTCTAGCTCTGTCCCTTTGTGTTTCTAATTATCTTCCCATCCATAGTGTGTTTCTCAGCAGGAAGAAGAAAGGAAAAAAAATAAAATAAGACTCCTGAAATGAGCCTTTCCAAAAATGAAAATAACATTTTATCATCCTGGGATTTTCAAGAATCATGAAAAGAAATAGTATTACAAAATGCATCTGAAGTTGGAGTTTACTATTTTAATGGATTTCTCTGTGGAGTCAGGCTATCTTTGTTCTTTCAGCAAATCTGGGAATCCTCAGGTTTATCCTTCTGCACAGGGTGGCAGAACAAGGATGTTGAAACCTGTCATTTACTTTGAAATTCTACTGGATTTTGTTTGCATCTTGAATTTTCTCAGCAATTTTAGCACTTGCTCCATTTGGTTAATGCATTTTGGGTCTGAACACCCTTCTTTTCTCCATGCTCTTTTCATTCTATTTCTTACAGGTTTTGCTGGTAAAATTACTTAGAAAGAGAGCATGTAGTTTTGAGAAAATGCTTCTTCCTCATTCAGACATATGTATTAGAGAGATTTTAGCTCTTTCATAGCTTATGAAATATTTAATGAGACACGATAGTGGGAGTTTTTAAATTCATTATACGTGACAGTACATATGTGGACCTACATTCATGTTCTGTTATTTCTTTGTCTCTATTTTGTTGCTGGTGGTGGTGGTTTTGTTTTGTTTTGTTTTGTTTTGTTTTGTTTTGTTTTGTTTTGTTTTGTTTTGTTTTGTTTTTTTAGTGTTTGCCTACAAGTTGAGTCTAGTTCTATTGTACTAGTCTCTATTGTACTAGTTCTATTGTACTAGTCTCTCCCACAGGAGCAAAATTAGCTCCACTTAAAACATTCTGCCTCTGCAGTTATCCATTTTGTTAAATACAAACACCAGAACAGTTTGGTCAGCCAGCATAAAAAGGTATAACCACAGAAAAAGTGAATTCAATGGTTTTGATGAAAGCAGGTCTTTGACAGAATTTAACCTGTTATGAGGAAATTTCTTAAGTTCAGTGTTTAAAAAACTTTACAAGAGAAAGCACAAAATGCTGCCAATATTTCCCAAAAATATTATGAAAAGATGCCTGAAAAAGTGTAGCATAGAAATGGGTTAGACAGATCATCAAACAAATGGGTTCCAGGACTTAACCACGCAATTCACCTTTTCCCTTGATACTATAAGGAAACCAGACAAATTGATAAAAAAACCAAGATGCATGAAAGGTGAAAGGGGAAGTCTGCTTCCTGGAATCCTGAGGTAATTTTTTGAGTGTGTATGTTTGTGGCTCCTCCTCTGGAGAGTCTCTTCTCCCCCTCCAATTTAAAGCAAATATCACTTATTGTCCAAACAGGAATATGTCCCTGACATACCCTAATCCTAATCCCAGCCTATCTGACAGAACATTTTCCTAGAAGAGTTTAATTTTTCAGTACCAGTTTTCCTCAGTGAGAGCTGCCTTCTATTCAAACATTATAAATGAACCTTCTTTTGTGTCCCTAGGAAATGCACTGTATCATTCACCTCCTGTCAGATTAGCTCTCGTTACTTGATATCTCCTGTGGAAAGTACAGAGGGGATTTCACCAGTTATAAACTCTCCTTATCTTCAGGTTCTTTGGACAGACTTCAGATTTCCCCTGGATCTTCATCTTTAACTTTTTCAAATTGTTTTACAGTTCAACTTTTCAGCTTCATACCTGATTTCCCCTCCTACTTTAGGTACTTTTTATTTATAGGTACAGAAAATTAGCTAAGTAGGGCTACTAGATTTCCTGTTTCATAGTGAGATGCATTTCCTATATCTCTCAAAATCCTTTTTGCCATCTGAAAATATATATTTTGATGTTCCTGTACAATTGAAACCAGATTATATCAGATTACACCCACTTTCCATGTTTTCTTTTAATAGATAGGCACCTGTCAGATATGAACAGGGCAAATGACATCTCATTGCTTCTAAAATGTGGTCTTAACTCAACCTTCATCAGTGGTGCCTCACCTCACTATTTTCAGCTTGATTTTTTCATTTCCAAGTTTCCCGAGACATTTTACATTCCTACACACATCCTTCAGCTGCATAAAATTAATGGTGTGACAGAAGGAAGATTTAAAAAGGAAAGGGAAATTTTGTTTCTTGATTCTTCAAATCTGGATGTACTTAGAATGCTTGTTATATCTCAATTTTTACATCAAAATGGAAGAGGGAGGAGGTCTGGGAAGAAAAAATGCATTGTTGAGCAATGTTTTACTTCTGTGAAAGAGTGGAAATTCTCAGGACTTAATGATACATAAAGATTGAAAGATGCATCTCCAAATTCACTATAGTCCGAGTATTTCCTCTTTCTCACTACAGAGCTTCCATCTCACCTAACCACATACTTTGCTCTAAAACACTTAAAGGTTATAGAGATGCATTTGTTTGCACCTAATCTTGGATGTCCAATGAACCAGATACTATTATACGAACCTTTCCTGAAATGGAGTAGCAGAAGAGAAAAGGCAAACTGCCTAGTACTACATAGTGCCTGTACATTACTTTCCAGGCACTTAGATTGTCTTGCTAATATTTTTCAAACATCCTCCCATATAAGTCACTTGTCACTGTCCAAATGCATTATTTCTGTACACAATGAAGTCTGGGATGTAGCCCAAGGTACTTGAGTGTTAGGATTATGACAAGATAATGATAGTATTCCTAATAAAACCTCATATATATATATAGTCACAGAAACACAGAATCACAGAAATGCTTAGTCTGGAAAGGACGTCTAAAATCATTCAGTCCAACTGTTAACCCAGCACAGCCAAGTCCACCACTAAACCATGTCCCAAAGTGCCACATTCACATTTCTTGAACACTTTCCAGGGATGGTGACTCAAACACTTCCCTTGACATGCTGTTCCAAAGCTTGACAACCCTTTTCATGAAGAAATTATTCCTAATATCAAATCTAAATCTCCCCAAGCACAGAATGAGTCCATTTCCTCTCATCTTGTTTCTTCTCACTTAGGATAAGAAATCAAACCCTATCTGTCTATAACCACCTTTCAGGTAGTTGTAGAGAGCAGTAAGGTCCTGTCTCAGACTCCTTTTCTCCAGGATAAATAATATCAGCTCCCTCAGCCTCTACTCACAGGACTTGTGCTCCAGACCCTGCACCAGCTCTATTGCCCTTCTCTGGAAATGCTGCAGCACCTCAATGTGTTTGGGGTAGCGAGCAGCACAAAACTGAACTGAAGTGTGGCACTGTCATTGCCAAGTACAGAGGGACAATCATACCCTCATCCTGATGGCCACACTATTTTTAATACAGGCCAGGATTCCACTGGCTTTTGTCCACCTGGGCACATGCTGGCTCCTGCTCAGTGGCTCAAAACCAGCCCCCTCAATTCCTTTTCCAAGAGGCAGCTTTCCAGTCACTCTGCGCCAAGCCTGTAGCACTTCCTTGGGTTGTTGCAACCCAAGTAAAGGGTCCAGCACTTGGCATTCTTGAACCTCATACAACTGGTCATGGCCTATCAATCCCACTTATTCAGACCCCTCTGTAGAGCCTTTCCTTCATGCACTAAACATGTCGCCTTGTCATAGGAGATCAGGTTGGTCTGGCAAGATCTGTGTTTCATAAATCCATATTTGTGCTGGCCTGCCCTGATCTCCTGGCTGTCCTGTATGCACCGTGTAATAGTGTTCCAGATGATCTTACCCAACACTGAGGTCAGACTCAAAGGCCTGTATTTACCTTGATCCTCCTTTCAACCCTTCTTGAAGATGGGCATCATATTTGCCACTTCCAGCCAATTGGGACCTCCCTGCTTAGCCAGGACTGCTGGTAAATGGTGGAAATTGCCTCAGTGGCATTTCTACCAGCTCCCTCAGTACCCTTGCATGAATCCTATCTGGTCCCAAGGATCTGTGTGTGTTTAAGTGGTCTAATAGGTTACTGACCATTTCACCTTGAATTATGGGGTCTTCATTCTGCTCCCTGTCCCTGTATTCCATCTCAGGGGCCAGGTACATTTGGAGAACATTTGGTTTAGCCATTAAAGAGTGAGGCATGAAGGCATTAGGCACCTTAGACTTTTTCCTATCTTTTTTCACTGTGTTCCTTCCCCCCATTCAATAACGGATCAAGATTCTTCTTAGCACTCCTTTTGTTTATGATGTATATATAGAAACATTCTCTGTTGTCTTTTGCATAAGAAACCAGATTAAATTCTAGTTGGGCTTTGAATTTTCGCCCTTCATAACCTCACAACATCCTTGCAGTCCTCCTGAGTTGTCTGCCCGTTTCTCCAAAGGTCATAAGCTTTTGTCTTGTTTCCTGAGTTCCAGCCAAAGTTCTCTGTTCAGTCAGGCTGGCCTGCCTCCCTGCTGGGTCATCTTTTGGTATATGGGGTCTATCAGCTCCTGCATCTTTATGATTTCCTTCTTGAAGAGTGTCCAGCCTTCCTGGACTCCTTTGCTCCTCAGGACTGCCTCCCAAGGAACTCATTCAACCAGTCTCCTAAAAAGGTCAAAGGCTGCCTGGAAGTCCAAGGTAGAAGTTCTGCTGCCCCCCCTTGCTTCTGAAAAAAATTGAAAATTCTGTCATTTTTTGATCCTTGTGCCCAAGAGACCCTCTGACCATCACATCACCCATAAATGTTCACAAACAGCTGGTGCAATGGAGAACCTTTCCTAGATATTTCCCTCACCATCTGTGTCAGGTAGTGCTCTTCCACAAAATTCAGGAGCCTCTGTTTCCTCTCCACTGTGTTGCATTTCCAGCAGATGTCTGGGAAGTTGAAGTCCTTCATGAGAACAAGTAGTAGGAATTGTGAGACTTTTCCCACCTGCCTATAGAATATTTTTTCTTCATCTTCATCCTATATTTTTCCTCTTGATATAAAATTATACTCCTTGAAGACATAAGGGGTTGTTCTATCATCCTAGATCTGATATTTCTTAGTTTTTGTTGAGCACAGCTTAGCAGCAAAGACCACCACAGACGGAAGTCTTTGTACCTGAGAACAGTAACAGCTCAGAGCAGCTGTGTGGGATCTGTCATGTGTGTCAGGTCCCTTGGGATCCAGTCCATAAGGAGAGAAGAGTGTGTGATAGGAATCTTCAGCCACACACTCTTCTGGTCTTCTGCTCTCCTCTCTTTCCTTATCCAGACTGCCTTTTTTCTGGGGTATCAGCAACAGTGGCATGAAAGTTACCTAGACAATCCTTCAGACTTATCAAAGGTCTTCTTCAGACTACAGCAACCCTGTAGATGAGAACCTGATGTACTGTGTCTTTCAGAGATTTAAGATGATGTGTAAATATTTTAATGCTGGCTATAGAATACCTTTTATCACCATCTCCCTTTGTCCCTTTCTCCTTTTTTACTTCTTTCCTCTCCTTTCTGCATCTCACTCTTCTAAGATCTATTTAATTATACCCATAGAAAAGAAAATGCTGATATCAAAAGAGCAATTCCCTCTTTTGATTTCCAATTCATTTTCCCCTCTCATTCAAGAGAATAGAAATATACAAAGTAATTTGGTATATAAAATGATTCCCCATAATTTTAATCCTTTTAAAGTGCTTATGGAGATTATCACAGTTTGATTTATTTTGACAAGGGATGGTAAAAATTGTAAGAACAATAGTCTACTAAAAATGTTTTAAGAGCCTGTTGCTGTGTTACAGGAATGAACATTTCAGGTGTTTCATAGGTTTGGGGGACGATTTCCTAATACAGCTAAGTGAATTAAAATAACACAAGGAATAAGCGTTCACAATAAGTAGAAATGGACACCACTTTGCTAATGTGCTTGAAGACTTTTTTCCAGTAGTTAAGACATCACATTTTTCTGTTCTGTGTCCTCATTTTTTTTCCATCTTCTTTTGCTTTTCACAGATCAGGCAGCTAGATGTCAGAGCAACAAGGGGAATCATAGGCTTGCCTAAATTTCTCAGTCATAAGGCCTGCCCTACCAAGGATTTGGGTCTGACCATAATATCGACATCTCCTAGGCAGAATCACGGAGGGAGAGGCAGAGCCCAGCCCCATGCTCTTATGGGTCTTACCTCACCTCCCTTTTACCCAACATTTTTTGTCGAGTGTGATGAAGTTTTGTCTGTACTCTGTTTTGAATGGAGTGTAGTAGCTCAGCTCCCAAAGGATGACATGCAGTGACTGAAAATGTAGTAACAGTGACAAACGGCATTCTCAGATCCAGACTATGCATTCAGCTGCTCAGTAACATCATGGTCCCACAGAGTGAGAATGGGTCTCACCATGTGATGTATACAAGGCTTACTCAGCCTTATGCAGCAAGGTTTATTCAGCAGCAGCAGAAGACAGGCTGCTCCATAATCCTACCATGAAGGTGCAGTCATTTGGGATTATCTGCTTGAGTCAGGATTAGGAGTGCCACCATGGAAAAGACCAGAAAAGTAAGTGTGTGTGTGCAGTCTTACAACCTCCCCCAGGTCTCTATCACTCAGGCGTTTTGTGCTCCCAGAGTCTTACACTGGAAAACAAGAAGCGTGCAAGTGAAAATTGTAGTTTTCCAAGACCATTAATTCCATCACACACACTAAAGTAATCTTATCTTAGGTGTAAAGTCATCCCATTGCAGGAAAACATTAGAATATATATATTAAATTTTCATGATAATAATTTTCCCTTGTTCTGTGTTTATGCTTGCAACTTTGGATCTGTTAAATTTTGCTCATTGAAGATACATGTTATTTGTGATGGATAATACATTGTTCAGGATAAACTTGAGCTTTCAGAAAATGGTATTTCTAGAGAACTGAATCTCAAAAAAAAACCCCAAAAAGCATGAAAAAGTTACTACTGGAAGAGCTTAGCATCGTGAAGTGTGTAACAAATAGAATTCAGAAAGTAATCAATTGTTATCATAAGATCATTTTTTAACTAACAAATCTAAATTTAAAACTATTTCAAAGAAATCTTTACAAATGCATTAAAAAAAGCAGAAAAAAATGAAAAGAGGAAGAGGGTGAATAACAGGGCAGGCAAATGACTGATCTTTCTGTGTGGTTTTCACTCGAGCACGAGAAGAATGATTACATCCCTACAGCAGTCTTCAAAGTGTTGGAGTCAGAGAGTGGAATAGGAAATGAACTGCAGTTCAGTGACCCTCTGTGGCCTGAACAGTGGGAGCTGGTAAGCACAGCATTTCCACTTTATTCACTTCTCTTTTTTTCAGCCACTGTCAGTAGAAGGCCTTCCCACACACATGCTTTTGCATCTTTATTGTAACCTGAAAAGAACTAAATGTAGCAGAGGTATCTATGTATAGGCGGATATATTCTGTATGGGTAGATTTCTCAATGCTCTACATACACACAGGCTTATTACACATGTGTATGATGTAGCATAGTTCAGTTTTCCTGAAGAAGTCTGCTTTCCAATTTGAAACAGAATACATACTGAGCCATGAAAATTTCTTAGTGTTTCATTAGGAATAAAATCACAAGTTGGTCACCTAGGTCTGCTTGGAGAATAGATATAAAGTACCCCTTTCAGCCTGGTCTGTAATTTTCTGCTTCCTTTGTCACTAAATGTCGGCAAAATGCCCTCGGTAAAATTCCTCTCCAGGAAGGGAAAGCGCCCTAAATAAATAGAGAGTGTGATGTCACTTAAGGGATGCTCGATCTTCTCATCTTGACCTATTTTCATGATATACATGAGAAGTGTAATCTAATGCTTAATAAAATCTCTAATGCACATCAGAGTTTTCCATAAAATTGCACCTCTGCAATGGCATGATAAAGTTGCGTGTAAATATACTCAGATGTTACAGTATATGTATCCTTGTAGACCAGTCGAGAGGCTACTGATGATCCAAGTGGGATTATTATTCATTATTTTGTTTTGTAACTGGACATCCCTTGATCTTTGGAAGGGAGTTCCAGACTTTCTAATATGTTTATTTTTAAAAAGAAGTGGATTGTTAATCACATCCAGATTTACCAAACTTTTTTACTACTGTTCAGAAGCAGTTCAGATAAAATTATCACTTAAATGCATAGGGAAACAGAGGATTGAGGGAACTATGTTTTTGTTTTGTTTTGCTTTTTTTTATCAGTAGATTATGATGATCAATTATCCTTTTGTTCACTATGACTGAGGGAATCACTGAAGACTGTCAAGGAAAAAAAATTAAAAGTCAAGCCTCTGGTCTGATTTTTGTGTTTGTGTTTAAAAGAAATCCCTGTATTTCTGTTTAAAAAAATCCAAAATTTCTTGGTATTTCTTTTCACTGCAGCTTCAGTTCTGTGTGATGCCATTTGGACTCTTAGAGCTGAGAAGAGGGTGAACAGTAGTTTTTGCCATCACTGTAGAATGACAGAATCACAGAGTAGTTTTGATTTGAAAGGACCTTAAAGATCATCTAATTCCAACCCCACTGTCATGGGCAGAGACAAGTCCCACTAGAACAGGATGCTCAAAGCCCCATCTAACCTGGCCTCAAATACTTCCAGGGATGGGTCATCCACAGATTCTCTGGGCACGTGTTCCAGTGTCTTGGTGCTCTCAAAACAAAGAATTTCTTCCTAATATCTGGTCTAAACCTGCTCTCTTTCAGTTTAAAAATATTACCCCTCTATATCAATATAGGCCCTGATAAAAAAAACTCCATTTCCATCCATCTTACATCTTGTAAGTTCCTGAAGGCCACAATAACTTCTTCCTGGAGCCGGAACAACCCCACCTCTCTCAGCCTGTCTTCATAGGTAAGTGCTCCATCCTTCTGATCATTTTCATGGCCCTTCTCTGGATGCACTCGAGCAGGCCCATGTATTTCTTGTACTGGGGAATCCATTGAATGTAATAAAACTGAAAAGAGTGAGGGTGTCATTAAATAAAGAGCTATAAAGTATGCTTCCAGACAAAACTAAACCATTATTAACACTGTAGTATAAAAGGGTGCAGAGTTCTTAGTGCCTATTACACTGTCCTTAATGTCATTTTTCTTTATTATGAGTAAGGACTACAAGGCGATAAGATCTATTTAGGCACTCTCTTTACAACAAAATTTATCCTCAAAAAGCTTCACAGAATCTCTTGATCATAATGTGAAATGTGAGAAAAATACCTCCAAGGCCAATAAATCTCTTAGTTTTTCACAAAATCTTTCTGATATGAAAAGATATCATTGTTTTATATACCTGTCAGAATTTTGTTAAAATCTTGCTTATTCTTACAGTATTCTGAAGTTACACTTTTCTTTCTCCTATTCCATTTTTATCTGAAAAGACAAGATACATATTTGGGAAGAGATATGCAGAGAACATGAGTCTAGCAGTCTGTGTTTTTGGAAACTCATTTTTTTTAATTGAAGGTTTGTCTGTTTTCATATGGTTTTCACTAAAATTCTCTGTAGTTTTACAAGAGAGACTAAGTCTTCATTCCTCTTACATTTAAAATCTGCGTTTTACAAAAGAAATGCTTAATATAGTACTCCTGAGAGCCCAACAAAGAAACTCCTAAATGAATAATTAAGAGGTGAATTAATGTTTTTATGATTCAAAATCTGGGAATTTAAATGGAGGGATGTTGCGTCATCATGTGGGCTGCAAACAGAATAAAGGGTTATGTTAAATGAACACTGAAAATAGAAACTTTGCCTTTTCCTCTACAGTTCCTTGTAGAAGCCAACCGCTTGATAATTACTCGACTATTTCCAAATCCCATCACAAGAACTGTCTTTTCCTCAGCCAAGGAATTCTAATTCACTTCTGCTCTAATTAAAGAATCAGACCTTTCTCTTAGGACTCAGCCTTTCTTGGCCTCACTGTTAATATCAAAACTTGTCCACTTGTCCACTTCACCCTCAATCACTGGGCTGTATGAAAATTCTTATGTCCTATACAGCTTACTTATATTTATATGTAAGAAGAGTAATTCAATCCCTCCCTATGTGTTGTGATCAAGGCCCTAGATCATTCCTTGCACGACTCACACTGCATCTGAAATGATCTTCAAGGACTCCTGCTGGCTTCAAAGAAACAGATTTTGTTTAGCATTTTAGCAGAGCAGCTTTACTAAAGAACAGCTCTGCAGCTTTGGAGCATGGCACTCCTTAAAATAAGTGGAAAATGTAGAAACTGTGTCCTTCCTTCATAAATTTGATTCTGTCTGAACTCCTGATGTGTGTTCACACCAGTGGGCTCTGTCTGTTATCCTTGAATATCCAAAGGCTCCAGCTGACAGGGTATTTTTATGCAGTTTTCTCCAATGGACATACCACCCATTCAAAACACTGGTTTACTGTATCACCGAGCACACATTTTATGGAAAGGTGATGGCCACGTTACTGCACCTGATTTTCATGACAAGAAATAAGTTCTTGCATCTGTGATATTGAAAGGACTTCATCTGATCATCAGGGAGTATACCTTAACCTAAAGAGAAGGAAAAATAGCATTTTACTCCCTTTGTGTTTCCCATAAATAATTCTAAACAAGTGATTCCAGCTTGTAGTAATGGAGGGTGTTATAGTCTGCTCTGTAGGCACTCCACTCCAGCAGCCTTCAGAGTGCTTTGACAATAGGACCAAAGGCTGAAAGCATTATTCTCTGTCCACTGTAGTGCTGAGCTTTGGTCCTCAGTAGGTGAAGGGTGTCAGGTTTATGTGTGTCATGATATCAGGAGACAAATTTACTGGATTTTCACCTGATATCTTATAATGCAGGAGCATCATGGCTCTCTCTTTCATACAACATCTATATTCTTTGCATCTAATAACTGCACTCATCCTCAGTATTTCTTTGCATAACCAAAATGTCCTTTTTTATGATCCTCATCTCTACAGTGTTGGAGGTGTCTTTCCCTAATTTCACCACTGCTTTGTTGTAAGTTCTTTTCACCCTTTTTCCTAAACCTAGTAAAGGACTTTGGGTCACTGCCTTATCAGGTACATCTTTCTTGCTTCCCAACAGGGCAGAGGGCTATATCAAACACCTCTGCTTTTGGCTGACTGGTATCTGAATTTGGCATACCATGGCCTCTGCCAGCATGTCTGACCTGCAATTCAAACTCCTCTACTTCAGGAGCATAGCATGTGTCCTTTACAGATTCCTCTGCTGAGCCTATCCTTTATGGACAAGCTGTCTTTGGACTAGAGCTGCACCAGAGCTTTCCAGTGGTTTCAGCTCCTTTGACTTGTGAGGGCAAATGCTGTTTTTTACAGGCAGGGACACAGATAGGCTGCAGTAGGTAGGCAGTTATGACCTGTCCTCAGAGGAGGAATTCCCACAAGAATGGTGCATGACAAGCTGCATATGTGTGTCATGTAAATCCATCAGTGAAACACTTATGGCACCTCCTTGAGAAGAGCTGCCTTATGTGTAAAGCTGGCCATAAACAAATGACACCTACAGTCCTCCACAGGGCCCCAGGCCTCCACATTACTCTGTGTCTGAAAGAATGTCACCCCTTGCAGCAATATCACACCCAAGACTTTATTACAGTGACCCAGTGGATTTCGAAGGCTTTCTGCTGACCCCCAGCTCTACCTGTTGGGGTTTTATTTCTGATGTGCATTCTGCATGTTCATATTCCTCAAGGCACTTCATTTGCTAAGGTCAGTCCTGTATCTTTGAAACAGTCTTGAAGTCTCTTTTTTCCCTTCTCAAAATCTTCTCCCCACCCTGAAATAGCATGTCACATTTGAAGCAAATGCTTTCAAGTGAAACTGCTGCTGTAGTACCCGTAGATTCCCCACACTCCAGGCTGGCAGTCAGCATCACTCTGCAAGTGCAAGCCTGGCTGGTGGTTTGTAAGAAGAGAGCGGACACAAGAGCAAGGCTGGCCAAAAATCACAGAATCATAGAATGTTAAGGGTTGGAAGGGATCTTAAAGATCATCTAGATCCACCCCCCACCATTGTGGTGAGAAACACCTCCCATTAGACCAGGTTGCTCAAGGCCTTATACAGCCTTGCCTTGAGCACTGCCAGAGTTGGGGCATCCACAACCTCCCTGGGCAACCTGTTCAATGTCTCACCACACTCACAGTAAAGAATTTCTTCCCAAAAAAACCCTTCCCTACTGCTCATTGCTTTAAGAAAGGACCAAAATTAACTTGGATGGAGCATTTCCCACTGTTTCTGCTGGCACAAGCAAAGAGTGTCTCCATGATACACTGCATAGCCAGCCCTGACAGCTGCCCTAGGAGCAGCTGGAGACCCAAAGGAAAAAAAATTCTGAACTGGTGATTTATGAAATGGTGCTCCGGGACACTGGGATAGTTTAAAGTCTGATTGTGGGTTTGGTATGAGGTTTTTTATTTGCTAAATAACCTAATGATTTGTTTGTATTCATAAAGATGTTGAAAATACTATCTGTTAAATGGCTGCTACCCCACAGTTAAGAGATGGGAGTTCAGAAGACATTAGCAGGCCCACATAAGAGCCAGTTACAGAGGAGAATTTGTGGGCAAAAGTATGGCTGCTAAGATAAAACCTTTAAAATAGTCAAAGACCTTTTTCCTTTTGTGTTTGTTTGGGGGTTTTTGGATTTTTTGTTTGGTTGGTTTTTTTCGGTTTTGTTCCCAGGTAGTGGAATTTGCACCACTGTAAATACAATTTATTAGCACAGGTTGCCACTCAGTCTGAAATAAACCCCTCCATTTCTAGCTGAAGAAAGCTGCTGTGACTAACTGCTGCTGGGAGAAAATTAAGACAGGTTCTCAATCTAGTGCTTCCATTTTTTGCTCCTAAAGAAGCAATTTGAGTAATCCTCTTTTCTAGTGCACAGTGCCTCCCCTGTAAGACAATGCCAGTGGGTGGATCAGTGTCCTGAAGAATGGTACAGAGCCAAAGACCTCTATTTGAGGAAACTAAAGTTTACAGTCTGACAGAGGAAGAGGGGTACACAGGCTGCACTCTTTTATACAGGCAAAGGAGCCTTTGCAGGGTAATGGGACTAAGATGAAAAAAATAGTCAGAAATAATTGTATGTATGATAAAGTGCACATTCTGCAAAAAGTGCAAACCAATATCGTCAATGGTCATGTGAGAGCAGAAGAAAAGAATGATTACTCTACATTTATGTGTGTGTGTTTTCACAAACTTAAAAAAGTATATGCCCATTCAGGAACATATATCTTCACCACCAGATTAAGTTGCATGGCAGCTAAGCCCTGCAGAGCTCTAGTCCTAAGTAAAGGCAACCACTGAAAATGAGGAATGAGCTATAAAAATGGTTGACTGTGATATCTATTTCTTTTATGTGAGTTCATGCCAACAAATGTTCTATCTAGTGGCTCAGGACACTTCTTGCACACTTTTCTCTAGGTTGTTACACCATGAACTCATGTTAATTAGTGGTTTCATCTGATAAGACTGTTTTAGGTCTTTCCACATTAGCCAAGTAAGGCAAAAAGAGAGAGCGATTTGCATGGAAATAATATACATGGAAAGTGACCTCAAGGAATTTAAGGAGGATATGCTGGAGCTAGTTGCCATCATCATAGCTTGAATTAGCTGTTGGCTAGATGTTTCCTGTAATAATATGGGAAACAGATAATGGAGAGCCTGAAAAAGTGCAACAATATGAAAAATCAGGATAAATATGTAAATTCAAGGTACAGGTGTGCTCATAGGGAATATTTTTAAACAAAATAAATACTTGCTGTTTTAAAGAAGTGTAAAGAAACATTCTTTTCAATACAGTTGCATATCTAAAATTGTTCTTCATCATTTTTTCACTATTTAGATTAATTCACATTATATGTGTGATACAATAATCTATGGGGATATCCAGCACAGGAGTCTTTTGTAAAGTTTTGAAGTATTGTCAAATAAACAACTCAAAAACATTGACATCAGTGCGTTATCTATGCCACAACCAGATTTTCTTAATACTTCCTTACTTAGTGGAAAAGCTAATGTGGAACAGATACAGATAGATGTACAGTTGTTCATCTGTACCTAACTATACCTGTTTAGGCCTGTTTTTCTTAGGAGACTTAAACAACACTTACTTACTGAGATTGGTAAAATGGACTTACCATGAGGACACTTTATCATATTACTAAAACAGGAAGAAAATATTATGTGTGGAACAGTTAAGAGGGCAAACTTGAAAGTGTCTCTATACTGCATCTTTTAAATCATCAAATACCACAAATTCTCTAAAGTACCTGGAGCATAAAAGTCAGGAATCTGGAGAACTTTGCCAAATACACTCTACAGGTACTCTAAGAGGAAACAAAAGATTTGTGCTAAACAATATTAGGTATTCTTGTAAATAAGGAAATTGCCTGTTTGGGAACCACCAATAACTTAGGACATATTGTGTTTTACCACAGTCCACTCATACCCTATTACAATACTGAGCATTCTCAAAGGTCCCCCCTGCATCAAAAAGAGGTTCAAGATCTAAAACTTTACAACAGCCCAACTGTAATTCATATGTAGTTCATACCTTTTAAATCCACCTTCTAGATTTTCCCTTCTGTCTTAAGGCTTCAGGCTGTGAGACTGTGCTGTGGAGAGCGATGTGCAGAAAGCGTCTGTCTCAGCTCTGTCTGTCATGGGACACTTATTGCTTAAAATGTGATGCTTATTCTCTTGCCCTGTGAGGCTATACTTCCATGTTAGCTTTGGCAGTCTCTGAGGGTCTCAATCTTTCATATCTGGAATACAGAAACACTAATGTAAGGTGAGGAAAACTAAGCCTTGTCACCAAAATATGGAAAATTGGTTGCTAGTAGCATGGAAATGTAATGCCAAAGCAGGGCTGCTATCCTGGTTTATGTGTTATTATTGTGGGATGCTGAACTGAAACTCACTGAACGGAAGTAAACTTTCACTGACTTAAACCCTGCTGAACTACAGGAGATGAAGCAGGGAAAGCCTGTGTTTTCTTCCTGAACTTCCTTTATTTTTGCATTTCATTGAATTTAGAGGCAAAATCACCACTGAGGTTCCTGATCCTCAATTCCAATACATGTCTATCTGAGCTGTGAATTTTCTTGGAGCAGAAGAGATTAGATTGGTGTGGAGTCTACTCCAGACACTATGGCACAGCAACTTGTGCTGACTGGAACTTTCTTAAAGAAAGATGTCAAAAATGTAACTACATTGTCCCTCTGAATGGAAAAATTGGTAACAAAAGGGTCATGGAAGAATAGAGTTGCTTTTTTAAGCTCCTTTTCAATTCACATTTTTATCGATGTATTGTGATTTCTCTGCAGTACTTTTTGTCCTTTCTAGTCAGTGCTGTAGAGATTACATAGTAGCAAGTGTTTGGATAGTGCGGGAGTTTTCCTTATTTAAATGATTTCATCACATTTTGTAATAATAGTTTGAAACAGGAATTCCTTTAAATATAAAAACTCTTGCTATTTTAGTCTGGTGTCAAATTCATGGACTTGGTATCTAACTGTTCCTCTTTCATTTATTTTCAAAAATTACCCACAAAAATTCTTTTCTTGCAAAATCAGGCAGACTGCTCAAATTGTCTAATTTTAATAACATTGTAAAATGTACTTTAAAAAAAGGTAAACCCCTAATGGTCCAGTGTGCAATCTGCCTGAATATCCATTCTATACAAAGGTAATCATTGTACAGAGTTTTTCTTTACCTGTTGAAATCTTTACTTCCTTTTAGCAGGAAGTCAGGATGCTGTGACAGTACCAGTTTGAGGAGATTACACCTGCAGTTGTCCATTTAGGTTGCACTCACCCTTTTTCTGCCTGAAGGTTGTGGAGCAAGAAATTGAGAGCTGCATCCACAACAGCACTGATAATGTGATCATACAGAGAAATCCTTGGGTTTAGGCCAAGTCTTCCAAGTTTCCCAAATACCATTGCCAAGCCTCAGCATTTCTCATGAATCACCATTAATCATCACAACTTGCTGCCCTTACCACTGAGGTACACCTCTCTAATAAGACTTTATAGGTTTTTAAGATATTTTCATGCTACAGATTTTAAATAAGTATTGGTTTTATTTAAATAGAGATTTTCCTGTTTCAAAGATTGGAGCACATTTTACCCCAAAATGTAGTAAGTTCCTGAGAAGTTTTATAGAGTACTTTTACAGTCACAAATAAGGAAAATAATGGTAATTTATTACTCGTAATGCATCATAAGATTTTATGCTGATAAAGACAGCATTATGGTATCATGCAGAGTGGAAATATGCCCTCAAAATACACTAGGACATTGTGGACAATAAGTCCAACAAGGTATGTTTTTGCTTGATTTAGGGTTCTTCAGATTGATCCTAAAGCCCCCTTCACTATGTCAGTTCCTAATGTATAATCTTTCCTGATTCTCTTTTATGTGTGTGCAAACTTCGTCATGTACGCACCATCTTTTCAGCATAAAATCAGCCTGTTTCATGACAGCATCTTCTTTCAGTGTACTGTCTACCTGCTTTTTCTCTCCTAAAAGCAAATGAACTATATAAAGTTACTGTATGAGAACTTTCCTGTGGCAAACTAATAAAATCACACTATTTAGTCACACATTGGATGTGGAATTTCGAAATTATTTTGACTCTTCCTGCATACAAGGAATATTTCTTCAACTATAAAGAGGAAAACAGCTTTTTGATAACATTGAAAGTTTTGTTAGTCTCAAAATAACAGATTACACTGTGTCTGCAAACACTGATTTGCAAACAAGAAACCACAGGTGAGTAAATGATGAGTATGACCAAGGCTTTCTTCCTTTTAATTGTTACCCTTTATATTTCTGTTAAGTAATTACTGCTACTATGTGGTTTATACTACTGCATGGGATTAATTCAGTGATATTTTAATGATAGCACATTTTATTTCTACCATGTGAGGATTAAGCCAGTGTTCAGTTGCTGAATTTGCTAGCTGTAGTTTTGCATCAGCATTAAGCACTTAGTTAAAAATAGTGGAAGGTAATTATATTTAAAGTTAACCCATGTAAGGAAGTGAAATCCAATGATTTAGTAGTATTTGAAACACTTATAAAAATATATTGAAAGTTTTGCATTCAAAGATTCATGACTTACATATTTTACAGGATTAAATCTCCATGTTAAAAAAAAAAGGAGAAATGGTGTTGATGGATCTCTATAATTATATACTATTCCATCAATACTTTCAATATGTATGGCATTTTCAAAATAAGATCAGGAAAGTAGTAGCTAATAAAACACTTTTCCTTTTTCATGCTGCCAGAATATTATCTAGAATTTTGCAGATAAAAATAACCAAATAAAACTAATTTTTGATATGTTTGACATTGGAAGAAGGGTGGGGGGGGAGGGGAGGGGAAGAAATGTGTTGCTCTTTTCTAGTTGTCAAAGCATGAAAAGTAAGATTAAAAATAGTGAGCTCTATAATCAAGCTCCAAAAAGAGATTTGATCCCTAAAATAGCCCCATCTCAGAAAGCAGTTACATAGTAAAACAATACTTTTTGAAATGTTAGTGGAGCTTTTTTCCAAAGCTATTATTAAATTATCTTTCTAGGATTTTAAGAATGGTAATTATTAATTCATACCTGTGGTTTTTTTAGGGTTGTTCTTTTAGTATATAAGAGAAGGACTTACCTCATCTATTATGATGAAATCCAGTACTCACATTAAGAACATAAGCTCAGTAATATTAGCAAGCAAGAAAATTAATATTAAAAATATGGTCTTGCCCCAGGAAGAGTTCTGTCTGTAAATTCACCACTAAGCATTTGTAACACTGCAAAGCAAAGCCTTTATTATGTTGCACTATTCCAATACTTCATGTTCTTGAAAGATACATATTTATTTAGTTGGGTTTTCACACTGAGAGAGTTGTTTATGGGCAAACCCTGCACACCCATGGTTTTGCAGTCCAACGCTACACTAGATGGGCAAGCACTCAGATGAAGCACAGCTGAATTGAGGAAGATTCTATATAAAAGTGTGACTCTGCTTCCCATCATTTGTGTTGTTTAGTATCCAGTGTGGGAATCACAAGAAATCAAGAATCTCTCCCTGCCATGTATTCAGTGAACTGAAATGGCCAATGTCAACAGAAACCAACAGCAGTAAGGTGAGATGTACCCTCATAGGTATATACATATCTCACTAAAATGCTAATTGTAGAAACATTATACAAATTAGGAACATATTTCCTTCATCATCTGTGAACACAGCAGCAGTCACACAGCACTACCTAAAGTTAAAACATTTGAAAATTGTGTGAAATAAGATTCTCCTCATTAAGACAGAGTTCTTCAGCCCCAGCATTCAGCCCCAGATTCTCTTAGGAGTCTTTCAGGACACAGCTGGGAAGACAGGGGGAGGAAGAGTGAGACTTTTCTTCACCAGTCCTGCAAACACTATCAGGAACATGCCTTTCTTCAGGATTGCAGCTTGGCCCTTGAAATAACCCCTAAAATTAGTACTTTCCTTCAGGTGGTCAGTAGCATTGCTGCAGTGCTGAATACCCAGGGCTTAAGTTGGATCATTCTATATAATGGCACAATCATTACATACAGAGTCTGATTTTTTTACCTTTTTTCTTTTCCAACAAAAAAATACATTAATAAAATTTCATTAGAAACATGTCTTCTTAAAAGTTGTTAATATGCAGAGTTAAAGATCCAAAAGTCATGAGGTATCAGGATTCCTGTTGCCCATAAAATACTAGTTCTGCTTGTCATATCTTAGATTTACAGTATAGATTTCAACAATCAAAAGGTAGCTGCAGATGAAATTTGCTGTTCTGAGTTTTTTGTTTGTAGGCGTGCAAAGAGTTTTATTTTAAACTCATTTTTTACATAACTGTGCAAATAACCTGTGTTTTGTCTAATACTCCAAGAAGAATCTTTGCCTGTTAAAAAGAGGTGTCAGAGCAGAAAAAAATATGGTGGGTTAGAGAGAGGTAGACAAATAAATTCCAACAAATAGAGTTGGAATAAAATAGAAAAAAGAGAGAAATCAAAACTATCTTTCCAGCTTTCTCTTTCTTAGATTAAAATCAATTGGACCTGCTTGAGGAAAAACTAAGTTTTAATTGTGGTGTCATGGACACCAAGAATTTGTGGTTATCAGGATTGTTATTTAAAATATGCTTCATATTGTAAAAGAAACTTTATTATAATAACTAGAGTTGTTTTTAGCAGATTAGAGCAAGAAACAGCATGCAGCATTTTTTCACTGGAGTACTGAGACAGGGAAATTAACTTAGTCAGTGCTGCATTTTTTGAAGTATTGGTGGCTCAGCTGCAGGCAAATACTATTCTCCCTGATTTGGAGAAGGAATCAGAATCTGAGTTTCCCAAGCTGCAAGTTGGGGCCTTCCCCACACTGGCCATAGGGTCTCCCAGTTGTGACTTGAAGTTATTCCACCTTATACAAGTTCCAATGATCACTCTCTATTGTCCAAAAAGATTCAGGCCCTTCTCCAGTGGCCAGAGTACAGACCCCACAAGATCTTTCTGCAGTTATGACTTAGTACTGAAGAGTTTTGACAAAAATAATGTCAACTTCAGCATGACCACCACAGTCTTTGGCCCAAGCTGTTGACATGAGACGTGACAAAGAACAGAGTGGTTGGATCCTGGGTCTTCAGTATTCTCAATGAGTGCTCTATAATCCAAAAAGCAGGTTTCTCTCACTGGGACATCTGTTATGGAACCTTAAGAAACGGATCCAAGTATTAATTTCTCTGGTCTAGGTTGGTTTGTTGTGGTTTTTTTAACAGGATCGTTTCCATAATAACTTCGAATTTTGATAAGTTGAACATTTATGATGAAAAACTACTTCATGAAAAAGATTTCTGACCAGTTATAATTAATGCTCTGTTCTGTATTATACTATTTAGTGAAGTTTTGAAAGTATGGCCTTAGGGATAATCTTTTAAATAGTTTGTGTTAATTGACAGTGTTATTCAGACATCTTCCTTCCACCCCAACCCTGGTAATAGGCATGAGCTATATTAATGCAGTAATTATTTAGACCACTTTTTAAAATTTCCCCTTTTTCTTTCAAAGGGCTTTTTACTTAAAATGTTTTGTAATGCTTTTATGTCTCTGAGTCTTTCCTAAGTAACAGGTTTTTCATGTATTATTTGGAAAGAGACATTTCAGAATCCCTGTAGAATTATTCAGTTTGGAAAACATTCTATAGACATAATTTGCTGGAGGCAAGCTAGCACTGCAGATTAAAAGTTTACAAGAAGACAACAGACAAACCAGTATTACTTTAAATCAGACTGAAAGAGAAAAAAGTACATTTCTGCTAGGCCCCAAAGACCTTTATTTAGTGTCTTCTCAAAAACTAATGTATATTATTACATACCCAGTAAACTATTGATCTTCACTCATTTACTGTGTACTCCATTAGTATTCTTTTCTCAATGCTAGTACGAGGTCTCACAGAATTTTAGAAATTCTTTTCAGCTTCACTAGAATTAGCAAATGATTCATAGGAGATATGAAATGAAATCCAAAGGAAAAAAAAATGTTTTCTGATTATTTTTAGGTGTAAAGCAATTAAGCTCAAAAAATTATGTTTCTCTGAGGTAAAAAACATACTGACACTGTTAAAAAATTTAAAAAATTAGGAAGTAAATAAATGAAGAGCATTGAAATCTTCCTTCATGCCACAGTGATAAAATTCATTCATTCTTGCGTATGAGTTTCAGTACATCATAATTTATTTTAGAGTAGGCTACATAGGTATAGCAAAGCAGGTTACTGCTTCTTACCTCCCCTGACTTGTAATTGTTATGCACTGTGATTTATATATATATATATATATATATATATATACACATAGGTATATGTATACTTAGTTGCTGTTTTTTTTCAAGTGGAATGTCTTAATTCTTGCTTTAATGTTAAAATGAAATGCTAGTTGCTGTTGTTGCTTTGCAAAAATTTTCAGTCAAGTGCATGGTTTTATGAGGTACAAAAAATTAGTAAGAATATCTGAATTGTAAAATGAAAATATGAAGTTAATATTGTACTTTCATCCCTAAATCATAATTTTGCAGGCATAATATTCAATGAGGCCAAAACAAACCCTTATTTCCAGTGATGCTTGTGGGACTAAATGTCTTGCTTTTCAGCTGCTCAACTTGAGACACTTAAAGCTTGATAACTCCCTGTTAGGGTACTGTGTCATGATCTGCTGTTGTGTCTGTACTGGTTTTGTCTGCAATAGAGTTGACTTTCTTCTTAGTGGGTTGTATTAGGCTATGTGAATCATTTAATTTGTGACCACAACAATGTTGTTAACACAAGGATGTTTCAGCTCTTGTTGAGCAGCATTTGCACAGACTCAAGGTCTTTTCTGTCTCTCACCCTATCCTGTCAGGGAACAGGCTGTGGATGGCAAGGAGATGGGAGGGGACATGGCCAGGACAGCTGACCCCAACTGGCAAAGGATATCCAACACCATATGGTGTCATGCTCAGCATATAAAACTGGGGAGAAAAAGAGGAAGAGGGGACTCTCAGAGTGAGGGCACAGGTCTTCTCAAGTCATTGTTACATAGGATGGAGCTCAGCCTTCCTGGAGATGGCTGAACAACTGCTTGGCAATGGGAAGTTTGCATGAATTCCTTTGTGTGAATTGGCCTTGTTTGCAATATGCAGCTTTCAGTTTCCCTGTTACACTAGCTTTATCTCAACTCATGAGTTTTCTGACTTTTACTCTTTGAATTGTCTCTCATCCTAGTGTAGGAGAGGAAGCCAGTGGTTTCTTCGGGCTAATCTGCCAACCAGGGTTAACCCACAACAGATTTCCTACCAGAAGAATAGTTCTTCAAACATTTAAACTTCATAAAAGTGTCATTCTCTGTTGACAGCCTTTTCCTTGCAATAGGAGAATCCATGAAGTGACTTAAGCCAAAATGTGGAATGTGAGACTTGAAATTAGACCTCTGTTCTTTATCAAAAGATGAAAATTCCTTCTTTGTATCATTCTTACTTCAGTGTCTCTATTCTCTTGACCCTCCTTCCATTTCCTAAAAAAACCATAAAAGTTAAATGAATCAAATCAAAGCTTGGGACCAAGACTCTCATTGCTAACCAAGCCTCCTAACCCTACAAATATTTACTTCATATTTTGCTTCATATTCAACTGAATTTCTGAAAGGTATTTACTTAAATAAATTCCTAAATCTCAGCAAACAACCTTCCTTCTTTTCTTCACCTATTTGTATTTCCCAGCCACACCAAGCCTAGGGGTTTAATATACTCAGCCTAGTAGTACTGTCCATTGTTATGAGGATGGTTGTGTTCACTTATAGGGCAAAAATGGTTTCTCAACTTGCCCTGAAATAAAAAACACACAAGTCTCTGTTAAAGTTTTCTGCACTAGTTGCAGGGAGTAGCTAGTCGTCCACTCAGACCTATCACCCTGCCATGGCTCATCTGAACCCTGCGGAGCCACTGTACAGCTGTTCTCATTTCAGGGGGTGCTGCCACCAACAAGCACCTTTGCCTTCATGTGATTAGATTGCAGGCAATTGTTTCATTGATGCTACACTGCTACTGGCAAGAAAAGGTACAAAAGCTCCGAAGATTTCCATAAATCTCGCCTAAAGCTCCAGCTGGAGCTGTCCTAGAGGGGCCACATACAGTATAGTACAGTATATTCCCTGACTGCTTCTTTAGCCAAATAAATTTTGTTGATGAGTCATGTGGGCACTGCAGAGCATTTCAAAGTCCCATCTGGCAGAATAAAGTCACTCGCCTTCAAAGCACAGTGCATCTCAAAAGGTACAGCATTTGGATTTGGTTTGAATTCTTGGATCTTTATCTGAATTCCCTGAGACTGTATAACAGGCTTTCTTGCAGAATTTCCGTCATTCCAGGTTCTAGTTAAAGCCACATAATAGCATAAGAAAACTTATTGTCCTGGTATTTCTGTTGAAAACAGAAGTGGAAAGGGGAAGAACATGAATATATCATAACTTTGAGTAAGATTTGGTTCAGGATTTGTTCTAGGAATAAGCTGAGGATTTTACTACATATCTTGGCTGTTGTTTAAATATTTATATTAATTTGGTGGCTGACCCATTTCATTTAACAATGCCTTCATATATCTTATATTTCTACTAAATTATCAAGTCAACTTCTGTTTATGTTCCAGCCTGTCAGCTGTGTCTCCTAGTGCAGTGATATTTAACTTCAATGGAGTCTTGTGAATGAAATGTACACCTCTGTTTTATGTTCATTCCATTGACCCTGTGGATACTGGATCTTTTTCAGGTTTTATCACTTAGAAGATTAGACCTAAGACAGATCATGGAATATCTGGAAACATCTTGCAGGTTGCCTTTCCATACCTCAAAGTCATCTTGATGGCTCATTTTTTCACAGTTGCTGATAGATTCTGTAAAACCTAATTTTCAGAGGTACCGAGTATTTTCTAGCTCTCACAAAGTGGAAATGTAGATGATCGGTGTCAGTTCCATAGTTCTTTCTATTTTCCCCACTGGGGATTATATTAGTAATAGTATACAAATGTAACAAAATATGTACTTGCTAAGAATGAAAACATGTTAAAATGTTGAGAGTATTCGTAGGGCTAAATCATGTCCAGTGCGTCTGAGGGCAGATTTACACCAATTCCATTTATAAAAGACTTGTTCTATGCATAGTTTCTCTTCCCAAAGCAGAACGAACTGTTGCTTGCTAATGAACCAAGCATCAAGAGCCGATGAAAAGAGAAGGTATTTCCAAATATCTAATTTCCTGTTAGGTACAATTAATGCTCCGAAAATGCTTTAACATGTCATGCCTTAAAACAACCTCTGTGTGTTTTGCTCTTTTTTCAGGAATGTGTAAACAAAAGCAGTGTGGAGAAGCATGTTAGAGGTAAAGTGGAACTGTTTAACACTAGAGTCTTCACCAAAAAAGTAGCAATAGTAATAGTGTGTTTAAGCTGCTTGCTTGCTAAGCAACATTTTACTTAACCAGTTCCAGAATAATGTATGGTTCATAACATTGTCAACATAGTTATTTGTCTATGTGGAGAAAGGATTTTTAGAATTGCACAACCTTATCACAAAGGTGGTCAGTTCCCAACTTATCATGATAGAAGAAAAGAAAAATTAGAGGGAAAAGTGCTATAACCGGGAGGTAGTCATCCCAAAAAGGTTCATAAATTACTTGTTACTTTAATACTGTTTGGTAAGAGGCAGGCCAGTGAACATCACAAGTACCAAGGAAACCTTCTGAAGTAAAAAAAAAAAAAAAAGAAAAAAAATTTGGTTTTCCAAACACCATTTGTTAGGATATTAAGTGGTTTCATGCTTTAGTTTCTTCACGTTATACTCTCACTTCTGAGTGCAAACTTTGCCGATGGCAAAGGGAAATACAAAGTGTTGACAGTTAACTATAGCTGGCCACCTGGCCATCCATTACACCCCAGATGTGAATTGTGAATTTTTATATTCTTTCTATTTGAGGAAAATGCTTCCTCTGATGTTCTTGAACAACACTTTTCAACTGGAGAAACCCACAGATTCTTATTTTGATGGACTCGTGATTGCAGTGTGGATCTATGGAAAAATGGTGGGGACACAGAAGAGCGAAGGATTGTGTGACATATTTTTGCCATCTGTCTGCCTGTAAATTGTGGACCCATTGCACTAACTGTCTGGTCCGTAGAGGTTCATTTAAACCTGCAAAATAATTATTTCATAGGTACATTATTGTGTACTGTTTAGTGAGTAGTTCAGCTGGGCTGACAAAAATCATTCCTCAATGTGAAATATCTAAAGAGTGTGCACAAATGTGTATTTCGTATAAATCTGGCTGAAACAAACAACATCTGAAGTCAAAATTTAATTGCTTTTCCTGTACTCCATACAAACACAGGCACAGCACCCATCTAACAAATAGAATGCCAAAGTACAACTTTGCTCTCTGGGTGACTAAGATCAGAGACTAAAACCTTGGCTCCCACATCCTGCTTTACCAGGGTCTGAGTCTTCCTTCATGTGCGCAGTTGCTGCTGTATTTAGTGACCCTTCCTTAAGGGATCAACCTGCTCATCAGTTTCACACCACTAGACTAGGCAATCAGTCCAACTATGGCATGCTCTTGGGTTCTCTAATATTTATAGGAAATTAAACAGCACCAGTAGGGTTGTCTATATAAACTGATGGTGATGGCAAAAATAAGGGGTGCCATTTAGTTTCTTGGTCAGCTTGAAATACCAAGGAAATGTGAATCTTGATATTCTACATACTGTGTGAATGATCTTGTCACCACGGCAATGTTATTGTCTCTTAATAAAATAAAATTTCTGACCATATCACAATCCCAGAAACATGGATAGAAGGGAAGCTGTACTGTCTGATTTATGGAGCTGAAATAAAGGAAGTGGCTGCTACACCATAAAGATGCTGCTTTAGTCTGCCCTCTCTCTCTCTCTCTGTTCAGAAATGTGTGAGTAAACACAGTGCCCATATCAGCTTCTCAGGGCATAGGGAGGGGTGTGACTTAGATGGGAAGAGAGCGGAAAGATCTACTTAAGGTAGATCATCCATACATCTCTTTAAAATTCAAATTTTTATTTAAAAACTGTATTTTCTGCTACCCATTTATTACTTGTAAGGTGTGACTCTTGCTTGTTGCTAAGACTCCTTTATATATTTTGACCTCAAAGTAGAAAAAATATGACAAGTTCATTGGCACCGTCAGAGTGACAGAAAGTACCCATAAAGTAAATGAGAATGTTATGGGTCTTTCATTTCTAAAAATCCACAGTCACACGTCTCTTCGCCTGCTTCATGCCTCTTCATCTAATTTTCTTCAGAAGCTCCACTTAGCAGCAGTGGCACCTACAGGATGGAAGGCAGTGGAGGCTGCTATATCTCAGGCAATCATTTCACATGATCAGAGAGATGCTCTACTGCATGCTGACAGTAGACTTGGCATTAATTCCTAGTCATTGCACAAAATTAAAATGCATTTTGTAATTTTGATGCAATATCTGGCACACCAATAGCTTGCTTCTGCCTTAACTCCACACTTAAGTTATGCATAGCGTTTGCTGGAAGGAAAGGCTCTGTTTGTAGGCAAAGCTGAAAATTTACCACAAGACACAAGCATCATCCAACTGTCAAAAACAGTTTTTTTCTTGCTGGCAAAGAATTTTTTCCCATTTTTTACCTATCAAGCTTAACTATCAAGTATGGGTTTAAAAAAATACTAAAAAGTGCACTATGGGCTAACCTCATGAGATGAACATCTTGTCTGATATGATTTTTTTCAGTCCTCAATTTTTTATCTTCACAATAAAGTAACATTTTCCCTCCTGATCACACCACTCCTGAAGCTTGAATTTTAGGGCTTGTAACATTAGACCATTTTTACTGATCTTCATGAGTTTGCAGTGGGGACTTCAAGGTCATTTGGTCAGCAGGGTTAACTTTTCAGCAGTGAAAACCACAAAATGCTTTCAAAATAGGTGGGTATTTATTATGAGCATTTAATTTCCCTAAAACTGCAATACTTGTTAGAAAGTATTGAAAAAATAAGTTCTTGTTTCCTTTGACATGTCCTTTCTTTAAGCATTCTTCTTAACTTGCTGCCCCCATGACCTCCTTAGTAGCAGATACAATTCATTTCTTATGCAGACTGACAAAAAAGATGCATGGTATATGGCACTGCATATCTTTACTTCATTATTTCCTCATAGCAAAGACTTGAAACTGTAATGTGTGAGAAAGAAAAGGTGCCAACATGACATTTACTACTGCTAATATGAATCTGATTAATTCTACAACAAGAAACATCATCTTAACTCTTTATCTTCTTGTGTGTGTTTTTTGTTTGAACCAAATTGATAAATCAGAATATTTTGACAAATAACATATACTTGCAGCTCTTGTTGAAGCAAACAATATCACAACCTAGTCATTTGCAGTAAGTTTATTATAAGGGAAGCAAGAGGCTGTCTTTTAACAATATTTACATTCATCTACTAAGCTGAAATCTGTTTTATATAGTACATTTACAATATATTTAGCCATAGTTACACTATATTTTTAGGACAGCACAGTGAAAGTTAGAAATAGTTTCAGTGTGCTTCACCATGCCTTATTCTGCAGTGTTGTGATTCACCACATTCAGAGAAAAAGACTTTCTCATAAGGAGGTGTTACTAAAGCCTAATTATTCTATTTGTGCCTTTTTTAGTGACAGAGAATGGTTTCTTTCTGTTTGGAACTTCTGCATCCAAGAACTGACTTCCCTATATCTCAGTGATGGAGCTTTTCCTTAGTTTATGCAGTCAAAATTATTTAAATAATCAATTTTTATTTGTCTTGGTGTCTCAATTATGGCCTGCTTTGGTTTCTTACTTTAAAAGATTGATTTTCTCTTTCCATTTACTGGTGGACAGTATGAGAAAAAATTTCATGTTGTAGTTTCACGTTCTTCAATCTCATTTCTTACTACTTGCAGGTTTGGCTGAAATGTCAAATATGTAGAAACTGTAAAAAGTACCATAGAATGTGTCATGTATATACTTTTAGGGAAAATGTTTTTCATCAAGGGGAAAAGGGTAAAAAAAAAATTGCATTACAAGGAAGGAAAAGAAAAGCCCCAAGCATTTGATTTTTATACATATAATGTTTCCCTTATGTATTACATATATATTTAAACATTTATGAAAATTGTAAAGAAATAAACCAGACCATTCAAACACTATGATATTTTTAAATGTAGGGTGACAAACATTGGATTCTGATATTTGATGACCTTGTGACTAAAATATTATTGTTGGATTCATTTTGCTTTCTTCCTTTATTGGATCACATTTAAAATGTCCATAGAACTATTGCTGTGGAGAAAAATAAGCTGACTGCTAACTCAACTGTCTGGCCATAAATTATTGAAAAGGGAGGAAAAAAAGAAAGTGAGAGAAAAAGAATTTATGAACCAACACTAGAGGAGGATAAACAATGTTTTGCCAAAGTCGATAGGCTATTGGTGAGTAAGCGAGGTTAGGACTGGCTGTTGCTTTGTAATACCAAAGCAATACAAATAACTTTGAATGCAAGCAAATGACACATAGGTCAGGATTTTAAATGTGAACACATGCTCCAGAGGAAACCATACAGGAATAAAAGTTGTTCCTGTTTTGTTAGTTTAGATTCTGAAAGAAGCTTTTGTGTGTAAAGATGTAACACGATCCCATGCCTGGAGCCATGCCCCATGGTACACAGACTGCTGTGTTTGTCCCAGAGTACCAAAGACAGAGAAACTTGCAGTCTGTCTATCTCCAGCCTGGCACTGGCTTTTGTGAAATTTGATTTACTTTTGCCAGAATGATACCAAAAGGGACCTTTCTTAGCATTCCTCCGGGGGATTTAGCAGGGAGAGTGTGAGCCCTGCTGAAGGTAAATCTTGATGATCATTGCTTTAAAAAAAAAAAAAATTAAAGAGCAGTTCTGTTTCAGTATTATAAACTCTCGTCTTTGAATACCTTCCAGAAATCTGCTGGTTTAATTTCTTAGTCCCATCTGTTTCTCTCTCACTGGCTATATTTGTTAGTATTTCCTCAAGCAGCATGTTGTATTGCCCTTACTGTGCTGGAGGAAAAGGGCATAGATTGATCATTTTACAGGACAGGGAAACGTTTATTTTGGGCTGAAGTAGAGTGCATTTCCTCTCTTCCTGCCCAGAGTTAAAGAAAAAAAAATCACTGGTGGAAAAAAAAAAGAAGGGAAAAAAAAGAAGAAGAAAAAAAGCACAGGCTGTTTTGGTATACCAGGGAAAAAAAAAAGAGGCAGCAATGTCAGGAGGGCCATTAGGCTGCTTATCTGTCTTTCTAGCTTGGCACGTGAAAGCTCCCAGCTCAGCATGCCATGTGTCAAATCTATCATTTGATATGTCAGGAACCATTATTCCCTCTTTTGTCACCAGTTTTGACCAAAGGATGAAAAATTGCTGTCTTACACAGACAAAATTATTGCTGAAAAAAGGGCAAGTATGGCACATAGGAGTAGGCCAAGGTGAAACCTGGGGAAACTCTCCTTAGATTAGGTCTGGGTTAAGAGAATATTGATCTGTGTGCTAAAAACTGTTGATCTCTCTCTGAGCAGAGAATGACAAATGGTAGCAAACAAAAAATTGAGTGTCTCCAAGGACATTTGAGCTGCTCTCTGTTTTCTATGAGTATTTGTTTGGTTTGTGGGTTCTGCTCTAGGGATTTAAACTAAAATAAGCAAATATTAAACAGAACGGAAGCAGCCATAGAATGATACAGTGAGAAACTACAGTCACATAGAAATTACAGTGAGTATTAAAACTGATAAATTACTAAATAGTAAGAAAAAGCATGTGTTCACTGCAGAAGTTAAGCATATTGTAATTTTTAGGTGTTTTAGTATAGCAAATGGGATGCCAACACAATATTGTTTTCTATTATTTCTTGAACATTCATTTCAAGCATTTTTAGAAGCACAAATTTTGTGATGCCTTGTATAGAATATTCACAAACAAATTTTTTTAAGGGCAGTAAAAAGCAGAGGCTTCACAGCAGCTTGAGCATCTCTCTTTATCAGCAGCGAGTTCTCCTTTTCTTCATTGGACATACCCAGAGATGAAAGGAGTGGAGAGAATTCATCTCCTGTACTCAGATCAGAGAAATAGCCACATTGGTTGACACAGTAAGCACCCAAGCAAGACAAATACCATTTTCACCTAACTGAAGAGAAGAGATAGCTAGGCAGGTAGAGATCTCCAAGGAGAAGAGAATACTTCACTGTAGAAGAAGATTGTGGCCAGAATTTTGTTTTACTTCAAGTTTTATCTTTAGAGCTCTGAGCTTTAATGAAGTTGAAAATAATGGCAATGAAAGATCCTTTCAGCCTCAGGAGAGTTGAGACATGCTATAAACTAGTGCCATATATAACCAAAAGTTTAACAGGGATTTGTTTTCTCAACTTAGAGACCCAGAGCAACTGTGATTCTCTGTGTTTGTGTTGGCATGAACCTTGGGCCTCCTAAGGCCATCTTGTCTGAACAATGCCAGTGATTGAGTCCCTTCAGTGCACATTCCTCCCCCTATTGCTGCACACAGCTGCCAAGAGTCATGCATCTCCTGTGACCTTTCTGAACTTGGCAATGCTGGTTTGCTACCCATATAATTTCCCATTTTCTGCTGCTTCCCACTGGAGGTCACTGCGGCAGAGGAGTTGTGGGCAACTAATCTGAGATTTCCACTATTACAGCTACTTAGGAGCAGGTGGGAATACATGTGGCCAATTTGTATTGTTTTGAACCCTTCAGTGAGCATAAACAGTCAAAAGACACATACGGTTTTTGAATGGATGTGGCAGAATGAAAAGAAAATGCCATGGAGATTTTCAGGGTCCCTACTTAAGCTGAAGTTGACTGGTTGTAGTAGAGCTCATCTGAATGCTCAACTGAAAGGTTTAATCCAGTGAAAAATGCCAGTGTATCGAAACAGAGAGTGAAATATTGCAGCGTTAGGACTAGTTTGGTGTAGTGGCAGTTGATTCAGAGCTGAGTTCTTGGCAGAGCACCAACTACCTTCTTTGGCAACGTGATGCTGAGTTGATGAGAAGACACAACAGATCCCCAACTCCTCAACTCCAGGACTCTTTCACCATCCAGCAGTTCCCTTGATGAGCTGACACAGAGCAGAAGCTCCTCCCATGGACACAAACATTTTCTAAGAGGCCAATTATATTCCAGGTGAATGTTGTGCAGTAAGCATGGCATCCCAGCACGGAAAAGTAATTTAGTCCCACAAATATTTCACAACCAATATTGATCTTGACTAATTTGAGGCTGATAAGTTCCAGCATTCTTTGCACTTGGCCAGAAAATAGAGATACATAAATACTGAAAATGTTACATGAGTTGATGTTTAGACGTGTCCTGCTTAAAGTTGGCAGAAATTCTTCGAACATCTTAAACATATTTTCAATGTAAAAAGTATCTCATTTGAAACTTATAATTTGCTCACATAGCTCAGTCATGAGAATTTCACTCCTCTCATTTTTGTAAGAACATTAAAACATTTTAAAATGTGAAAAATTTTTTTTTTTTTTAAACCAAACCAAGCTCAAAATAATTGTTCATTTCATTTCTGTTTGTTCAAAGCAGATGAAAAGTAGTAGTCATTTGGTTTTCTTACATGAAGAAGGAGGTGCAAATCAAGTTTGTGGGTTTGGGGGGTTTGGAGAGTAGGGGAGTTCCCATGAACACTGTGACCAGTGAGGTGCATTTTTCCTTTCTTTTTGTTTACAGTAAAGTTATATCCAAGAAGATGAGGTGGGCAGAAAGCAACTCTAAGCACATTTCTATTGAAATATTTAGATTATAATATAGAAGATGTAGAATGTTCTTTTTTGGCAGTGGCTCAAAGGATCTTTGAAGTGTGTTATTTAGCATTTTACTTCCCTGAGAGGGAAAAATACCAGTCCACTATACAACTTAGTCATATATTCTTGGGGACAGGCACTTGTGATTTGTTCCTAGCTCTCTTAAAGTTTTGGAAAACTCTGATTTTTGTTGAACACTGTCACAGAGATCTAGAACCTCTACCCTTTGAACTTAGCATTGGCTCAAAGGTTATTTGACAGGCTTATAGCGAAGAACAAGAGACCTGAACTGGTGAAACAGCTCATTACCCACAAAAGAGGAAGCCCCGTCTCCTGTCCTTGCCTGCTTTCTCTCTGGTACCCATTCTGGCTCTTGTGTGACCCCTCTGTGAGGCAGTTCAGCTTATTGAACTGGCAGAAGCTCATTCACAATTTTTAGTGGGTTCACTTTCTGCCTAATCAGTACTCTGCATTGATTTACCATGGACTCATGTGAGTGTCAGAGCCGTTAGAAGAAATACAATAGGAAGGCACAGTTAGGGTTAAAACATGGTGGGAAGAGAAGGGGCAGAGACAGAAAACTGACCAGCTCAGAGCATGTTATGGAGGAAATGAGGGTACTGTGGTGTGATTTTGTCGATGTTGCTCTGACACAGTTGCATCACAATTTACAAATGAGTATTTTTCTCTATGACTGCAAAAGGTAGCTTAAGTCCTACTTCCTTTACATGGGGATTGACCCAATAATGCAGTCACACATTTAAAAACAGGGTTGAATTGAAGAGGGAAGAGACAAAGGATTTACCCCGCCCAGTTTCCTGGTTGTCTCCACAGTAGCATGATGCCACTTGTCTTCATTCCCCAGCCTTACCCACCTGGACTGGCACCCACACCAAAGCAGGGAAACAGGAAAAAGGAGCTAAAACCTTCTGATGCCTTTTGTGTTTGGTTGGTCACTGTAAAGGCTACTTTTGAGCATGTTGATGATAATAGCTTTCTCAGATTTATTATCACAGCTGCATCCCAGTGAATCCCAGATATGGACCAGAGGCAAATAAGTGATGATTGTTGGCTGCTTTTTTTTATTGTAATCTTTTTTTCTGCTCTTGAGTCCCTCATATTTCTCTGGTTTCAGTTTCTCACCAGGCTAACAGTGCAAAACCCTGCAGAGCAGTCTCATTGCCAAAATCAAAACAGCTTCTTGGAATTGCACAAGGGCTTAATCCTTCCCATACAATCTTGTCACAGTCTTCCCGATAACCTTCAAAGGGACACAGGGAGGATCACTGTTGTTCCTTTCAAATCCCTAAAAAGGTAAAAATATGCCACCTTATCAAAATAACAGAAGTGGTTTCCTTAGCTTTGATGCTATTCCACCATCAATGGGATTCTCACAACTGGAACACCCAGTTCTCTACAGTCTCTACAGGATATATAGCAGTGCCACACAAGGTGTCAATGCCACATGGTGAAGGAGCATGGGCTGAACTGGCCTGTCTGTGTTAAGAAAGTCTACAGCTTCCTGCTTTCCAAAATGAACTCCAGAGTGTCCCCAAATATGACATTAACACATGGTACAAATTGAATTTTGAAGTCAAATTTTTATGTTAGGAGATCCTTAAATGTAATTTGGAAATTACAGTTTGCTATATAGTGCAAAGAATACATGCAGCCAGATGATTTCATTGTTTCTATTGTATTTTAACAAATTAAGAAGGATACACATGGGAGCATGCTAGCAATTTCATTTCCCCCCTACATTTCTATCCTCAGTCCCATTTTAAACCTATCATGTCTTTCTTATGGTCAGTAGCCTATGAGTTGCATGTGGTTTTGGTCTTTTTGTGGGATAAGTCAGCTCTAGATCACAAATTCCCAAATATTAAAACTCAGAAAACATTTATTAGGCCATCACATCAGTTTTCCTGATAGCACAGGACTGTTCTCTCCAGCTTCTTGGAGTGCTTCCATCAATATGGTATCTGGGTGTCTTCTAGCAATGCTTAACTGACAGCTGTCATGCATGATTCATGATTTCTTCAGTCTGCTTATGAAGAAAAATATTTTGTGTGCTTTTAAAAAAAACAACAAAATTGTAAGGAAAAATATATTAGTTATATAAAAGTAATATAACCTTCTCTAGGCAAGCAGCACATCAGTAACCTCACTGCAGCTGTAATGCCAATTCAAGTTTTCATTTTAGCCACATCTTTAAGCATGAGTATTGTGAATGTGGCAGTTCAATGGTAGTTTTCCACAGCTTCAGTCTGCATTTTTCAAAGAATCACTGAGGCTGGAAAAGACTTACAATATCATCAAGTCCAGCCTTTGACCCAACACAACTACCTCATCTGAACCATAGCCCTAAATGCCATATCCAGTCATTTCTTGAATACTTCCAGTGATTGTGACTTCACCATCTCCCTGGGACAATCATTCCAATACCTGAACACCCTTTTGGTGAAAAAAATCTTTCTGATGTCCAACCTGGACCTCTCCTGATAAAACTTCAGGCTATGACCTCTTGTCCTGCTGCAAGTTTCCAGGAAGAAGAGACCAAACCCCACCTTGCCACAACCCTCAAGTGATAAGGACACTCCTGAACCTCCTTTTCTCCAGGATAAACATCTCCAAATCCCTTTAGCCACTCCTTATAGGATTTGTGCTCCAAACCCTTCACCAGCTCCATTGCCCTCCTCTGGACACGCTCCAGCCCCACAATGTCTTTCTTGTAGTGAGGTGCCCAAAACTGGACACAGGACTCAAGGTGTGGCCTCATCAGTGCTGAGTACAGGGGGACAATCACTCCCCTCATCCTGCTGGTCTCACTGTTTTTGTTACAGGCTATTGTCCCCCTTGGCCACCTGAGCACATGCTGGCTCATGTTCAGACAGGTGCCAACCACCACCCTCGGGCCCTTTTCCACTGGGTCACTTTTAATGCTTTTTATTAGGCAAAAGTAAACATTTCCAGTAGAAATAAATTCACTCTTCAGAAACTTAAACTTTCATTAATTTGTACTCTCCTGTAAGTAACAGAAAGCCTAAAAACTATTCCCAGCATGCCATCCTGTCTCATTTAGCAACATGAAACACAGGCCCAACTGACATATAATCTTTGACACTAGTTCATTGTTTTTTAGACATTCCCTCAAGATCCTTTTATATACTGTCAGAATCTCCTTATTCTTAAGATAATTTAGATGTCCTAATTTCCATGACAGCCAAAAAATTGCTTTAAGCAATTATTTATGTGATAATTATTATTATTCATTATAAAGCGATTTATCTCCTATTCAAACATTAACCAGATTAAGAAAAATGATACCATAAAAATGGCTCTTGCAGCTCATGGCCCTTAAACTCCAAGGACACAAGTTATCTATTCAGGAATATATTCTTTCCTTTTGCTCTAGGCAAAAACTTATTTTAAAAATGCTGCACTTCAGTCGATTGTGTCATTTTTTCATTTGTTGTCACACTCTGTGGAGCTCTCCCTGTATGGAGAAGACCACAAAATGGCAGATATACTACTTTTAGACTGTACAAATGATTTCTCTGTTTATTAGTCTCCCTCAACTCTTATGCATGGGTATATGAATGTGGTCCTACTTTGTTCTGCTTTAATTTTACTACAATAGTGTGTGTTTATTAACATATGAAACATAAGTTGATACAATATATAACCAAATTATTATCAGCAATGATGTATAAAATTTTATTTAAAAACTTGGAAGCAAAGCAAGGAATTCATTAGTATAAAAAATGTATGGGAATTAGTTGTTAAGTTTTTATTTGTGCCTGGGTATTTGTGAGATATAAAAAGTAATGTAATATGGCTTTGCAAATCAGTTTGTCTAATTTGGCATTACAATCACGCTGTGTATTTCTGTGCAGTACTTCAGAGAGCAGTTAAAGTTACTCACATGTCTTCACTGCATTTCTCTAACCAAATACTTTGAGATACTTTTTGTGCTTGAGTCGAGCATTGAATTTCCAGGGATTGTGACATTTGGCTTGGGGAAACCACAAGAACTTTGTAAGAATTCTTGCATTTAAATTACTGATACGTCTTAGTCTTAAAATAATATTTTCTACTGGATTCATCTTGTTGTTGATTTTCTAAGGGCCGTCTATCTAGTCCAAAGCTTCTTTTCCAAAGTCTAGTCCAAAATCTGTGGGAAGAGAGAAGCAGAGACTGTATTGTTCTGTGTCTTTTGGAACCACCTATTTGATGAGTAGTTTACCCACAGATTGCTGTCCATCTCCATTGATCTCAGGGCATGCACTGAGGATTGACCAGTCTCCTGGCTTTTTTGGAGTGTTGAAGTGAGATTCCTATTGCTTTAGTACTAACATTTATATTGAACCAAGTTCTGCTCTCAGTTCCATTCATAACCGTACGAGTATATAGAGAAGTGTTGCATTGTCTCCACTCCAAGTCAACTACGCATGGGCCAGACCTCTTCTGAATGTCATGTGAGGGCAGGAGTCCCACACAGTGCCTGCCTCTCCCAGCAAGGCAGCCCTTCTCCCAGGCACTCTCTCCTTCCAGGGTGGGCAGAGCAAGTGCACCTGTGTCTACACTCAGTGTCCACAGGGAAACCCTGTCAGGTTTGGTCACTTAAGGGCATCATGTTTGTTTCTTATTTTTACTTACAGCTGTGTAAACGAAAGGAGACTCTCACCTGGTTCCATCTACAACTCTTTGATGTCAACAGCTGGACTTCACAATGCAATGTTTTCCCACAGAAATGCAAAACTGTGCCTTTGAAACCATCAACTGAGTGAGGTACTTCATCATACTCCACTCTTATCACCAACCTCCCAAGGACATGGGTTAGTCTTCCTACTTCTAAACTCATCTCCTCAGGCAAGTCAATTTTTACAGACCATATGAACTTTGAGTTCTTTTACAAGAATCTTGTCTTCCTTTTTGTGGCAGAGCTGTGGGTAGTAGATTATTCATGCCCAGAAGCCATACCATGGCTTCATATCACATACTTTCCCATCTTGCCAGCTCATACCCAGCCCAAGGTGTGTGGATTCTTCTACACATCCTAGTACTCTTATCTCAGTAATTCTATTGCTATAAATGCAAAGGATTTGAAGTCTGCATCAGGAGAACGCATCTTGGCAAAAACTTCCTCCATATTGAAGGCCTGACACTGTTAACAGGTGGAGTTAGACTGAGTATAAACTATAGTTTAATGTAAAATATGGGTTTTTTTTAAGTACTAGTTCTGCTTTTCTGTAAAAGCTTTCACTGGCTTATCCACTAAAGATCTCTCTGTCAGCACTAGTGTTTTATTTCTCACAAGAATCTTGCAGCATAAGGAGTCCTGCCCAGATGTTTCTACCAGCCCAGGCAAGTTTGCTAGGCATGAATTTCTTCTGCTTTCATAGAAGACTTTGGACTCATTTTTTTATTCAACAGATACTTGTGTTCTCACTATGCAAGTCTTGATACTTTCACTGGCCTTTATATTCTTTGCTAATTCTTGATTTGAGGTTCATTTAACCTGATTTAGGTACCAGAATTAAGCAGTTTAACTAGCTAATTTAGCTAGGAATAAACTGCTATCTAAGATAGCTATTTTAAGATAGGGTGATTGCCTTCTGGAAGTGCTTATCGGTACCCATTAATTAGAGAGGCAGCCTAGATGACTAACTTAAAACAAACATTTTACATTAAGATGGTTAAAGGTAAGTGAAGTGAGTCCCACCCTTGTGCAGGAAGGAATGAATTTAGACTATGAAAAAACATTTTGCCTCCTACACTCTGCGTCTGACCAGGAAATACAGCTTGTCACAGAGAGAGCTGCATCCCAGCAATAACCACAGCCACATACCTTATTTTACTACAAGCATAATTCTGATTTTTTCTTAAAGAGCAGCAGAACTGTTCATCCAAGAAAAAATCACTCATATGTAATTATTTACTTATTTAGTGAAATCACAAATCATTGGAATATCTGAAGTGAAATTTAAGGAAAGATAAAAAATTGCTTTTTTTATTCTTCTGACACTATCGTACAGTTTACCCACAAATCAATCTTAGCTCTTTCTTCGAGCTCCAGACTGAACAGCATCATGATTCCATTTATGAAATTAGAAAGGTTGCTCACCTCTTTTCATCAATTACTCTATCAACAGCTTGGGTAAAAAAAGTGCCATGAATCTGAGAGGAATTTCTTTAGAACATCTTCTTTCATGTTTGCCAAGTCTCTTACAGTCAAAAAAAGACCATTGGAGTGTAAAATATAACAATATATTGTATAAAGTAGGGTTTTTTCCTGGGTTCATTCTGATTTCCTGTTTGTAAGGTGTGCTAGACTGTGACTCTCGATGTTGTCTCTGGCTGTAATATTGTTTCAAAATGATCATGGTACATATGGTATGCTTTTACTAATGCAGTTACTCTGTGAAGCATGCTCCAAACAATGATATCAGATAGGACAAAACCAGGTAACACTGTGAAGTTTATTTGGCTAAAACTATAATAATGGCAATGGAAATCTATTCACTCTATACATTTATAGTTTTTTGTTGCAAGCGACAAAAATTCAGTCTTTAATGACAGCTTTTAGGTGGGGGATGTTTCAAAACCTAAAGAGTGCTTGTATGTATAGACAGAAACCTGTCCTTATGGGTGTCACATTTTCTGTCCAGAAATCCAATTACTGTAATACAGTTCCACCACTGAGAAGTGGAAATCCTCATAAGTAACTATCCAGAAGACCTCTTTCAAGGCAAGAAATCTTGGCATAATGTTTTGACTTGATTTGGGGGTGGAGTGCATTTGTTTATTTTTGTTATTTTAGATTTGATATGTTTGGTTTTCTTTTTCCCATTGTACTATAGAACCATAGTTAGAAATATACTTTCATCTTACATTTTTCAGGATCAAGTATAATTTTGTTTCATTCATGAAATGTGATGTAATCTTGAGATGATTTACATGAAACATTAAAGGGGACTGATTGTGAGGAGGTAAGTACACAAAAATTAGTATATTTTAAGAGGCAGAGTCATGGATGTATCATGTACAATGAAATCATATAAAAATAATAATATTAAGTACTGCAATCATGAAGAGATACTGACCCTTTTTCTTCCTGAAGGTCAAACAGAACTTTCACATACCTTCACCTAGAGTTACCTATAACAACCTCCAAGATTATAAAGAAACCTCTAATCTTAACTGCCCTTACATAATTTCTAAGTCCTCTGACCTCATCACAATAGCAGTAGACTGTTGAGTTGAGTCTGGGGCAAGAGCTGCACTGTGATCTGATCTGAGGACTAATATGTACTGGGTTTTCCCCTGAAAGGTATCTCAATACCTGAATTTATTTGCTGCTCTTCACACTCACTTCCCATCATAGTTTGTGTGGACTGATGGAAAAGGTCTACCCTTGCAAATAGAAGATCTTCACTGGGAAATCTTTGTCCATTCAGATGCAGAGCACTTCTGTGGCTCCAACACGTTACTGGGGGGGGTGGGGGGTTGTGATGTGTGAACAGCAGATCTCCTGGAGATCATTAAATCATAAGCCCAGGAACTTGTTCCTTAAGGAAATAAACTCAGTGCCCTTGAAGAAACACTGAGAGCCAGGACAGGAGACACTTCTACTGAAAAAAGAGATGTTTTCAGCCTGCCTTTTCACTTTCCATTAGATGGTCTAGAAGACTGGTGTTGGGTTACTAGGGGTTGTTATAAAAAGGCCAAACTAAAATGTGCCAGCTTTACCAGTGGTATGGGCTCAGTCTTGTGTCCAAAAAGTTCTTTTTGAGCAGCAGCAGGGCTTTCTCTTGACCTTCAGAACAAGACCCAGCTCAAGAAAAAGGCAAGAATACTTGTAAATAATCTCTACCATTTTGCCAGCTGCTTTCAGTACTTAATCTGTCTCTTAAAACTGAAAAATTTCAATTGCACCTGATGTTCTATCTTTTCAGGTCAGCTCTCACTCAGGATGTCAATGTGCCTTTCTTGGCTTAGACTGGCTTCAGTGTTCATTTCTTCGTTGCAAAAGCTCATTTCATTTAAACTGCTATGAAGTGTCCATTCCTGCAATTGACTTCCTTGCATAATTCCTGTTCAAAGCAATGTGAAGTCTGCGGGTGAATTAATGGCAGTGCAGGTTTCTGGCTCTAGCAGATTAGAAACCAATAATTGCTAAAAATAAGGGCTTCTACTCAGTTGTCCCTGAAATTATAAAGGGGAACTTTATGGGTAGCACTGTGTGCAAGTGTGTGTGTACTTTTAAAGGAGTGACTGCTGTAAGAGCCATCCAACTGTGCAGCATTGCTACCTACCTACTTTTCACTCAGCAGATTTCCCACACTGCAAAGTTTATAAATGAAATATAGATGAAGACAATGAAAGGCCAGTTGTATCCAAGATTCTGAAACGTCTAGTACTAACAGAACTTGTAAGGATATTTTCCCCTTCCTACATTAAGGTCATATATACAGTGTTGGTAAGTAATTACTTCTACATCTCTTTGCTGAAATTCAGCTTTTCACTAATTAAAATCCTCCTTGCCTTTCTATCTAAGTATGATGTGAGGCTGCACAAAAATCATTGGTCTAAAACATGAAATGAAATCCTGTCCTGGCAAACTGACAGTCTGGATGATGGTCACTTCTTATTAGGAAAGTATTCTCAATCCCATGGCTCCCACACTGTTGATACAGCCTGTTTCAGGAGTAAGGCTAGAGCAAGAGGTAGGTTGCAAGTTCTAACTTCTTCCAACCTGATGTTTATTAGTTCTGCTTTTTGACTTCTGCTAAAGGAGGCACTTTAATGCTCTGTTAAACACAAGCAGTCAGGCTTCTCTGTCCTGGCCTACCTTCAACTACCACAGGATTCATTAGTAAAGTCTGCACAAGGCCTGGTGGCACACCTTGGGACCCACATGTGGTTCAGAGCTATCCAAAGCGTGTGAATTTTTGCTCCAGGTTTGCTTGACCAAAAGAAATATTTGTTTTACAGAGAGTGAATGAAAAGTCATCGACTGTATGGGTACAAACTCATGCTTTCTCTGGCATAATCTCTACAGACTAGAGTGAAAAAAGGAAGAATGAAGTTAATATTCAATAGAAACTGGGGAATTACTGAGACTGGATGAGAAGGATAGGGGAAATAGAATTTTCACTTCCTGCTTTCTACTGAAGATGATCTCAACCTTCAGCAAAATCAGTTCAGAAGTTCAGAAAAAAAAACCCAACAACAAAAAGAGAAAAATGTTCAGTGTTGATTTTAATGCTCTTTTTCTTTACTCTTATATTTTTTTAACTCTCCTCCACAATCTGCAGAGGTATGCTAAGCTCTCTGAAATAATTCAGATGCAGATAACTATCTCTAGGTCCTAAAATATGTGAAGCCTCTGAGGAGCCTTGCTTAAAGTATTTGCAGAAGAAAGGTTTATTTTTATTATGACTACATGTATTTTTCATGATCACCTTCTTACTTAGATGATATTGATTGAACAGGATGGGTTCTTTACCAGGAAGCCTAAAGGCCATAATATTATTATCCTTTAAAATTTGTACACATTTAATTATACGAATGCATTAATCCAATCAGAGAGGTATCATTTTTTAAGACAGCTTATATGCATTTTTTGTTTAAAATATTTGAAGCCAGATATACGCCATTATTTTTTTCATTTACCTTCTGATCAGTCCTTGTGTATAAAAGTAGAGGGTTTTCTTGTAAAGCTTATCTGAACTTTTCATTCATAATATACATTATTCAAGTGATGTAAATGACTACCTGAACAGAACCATCTTCCTTGAGATGGAAGTGATGAAATGCAGATGCTTACAGTGTGTTCTATGTAAAAAATGAGAGCAGACAATAAGCCTGAATATTATGCAAAGAACACTGCACTACATTTTTAAAACACTAATGTCAGAACCTTACGTTGAAAACATATGCAAGTTCTAGCAAAGAAGGTCTGAGACATTCCTACAGCTTTTATTGTACTTTAGTTTCATTTTTGGAGGAATGGCATGTCTCTGCTGGTGGTTCAGTCTTCCTTCCTTTGAGATCAATGTAAACGCTCTCATCGACATCAACATAAATGCTCCTATTTGCTTTGCTGAGAGCAGCATCTGACTTCCTCTTCATTTCCAGTTGCAGATAGGAGAGTTACAGAGGCGTCTTCATGCAATGACACAGAGCTACTTACTGATGCATTAGAGGGACCAACTTAGCTCAGTATTTTTTGGACACATTCAAGAGTTTTTCAAGTCGCTTTCTATAGATAGACAAAATCCAATGCATACCAGACAATTTACCAGATTATTGTGGGAAAATAATTTGTTTAGACAAGAGTGGCTCCAAGAACAAGGTTTCTTATTTAGACTGCATTTTCAGGAACTGTTCTTTCTCGGGACTTGTTCATAGCTATTTTCTATTCCAACACACCACGATGTTGCTTCACCTCAGGACCTGATCCAATAAGCCTGGAAGACCTGAGATCGGGCTCCATACATCTTGTTTTGGGTGAGGAAGAGCCATTGTGTCTGTGGACATGAACCCTGTGAACTTTTGCATGTGATCATTCAAAGCATGAATTAAGGTGGTTGAAGTGCACCAAGTTTCCACACAGGTTTTCTGAGAGTAGGAAAGTTGTGATAGAAGAGAGACATATCCTGGTCATTGTTCATAGCAGCCATTTATAAATGTGACACAAGGAGCAATGCCAAAACTGAGAGCACAGTGTATGATGCTGCTCTGCTTGCCTACATCCTTGAGGACCATGGTGATCACATCAAATATTCAGTATATCCTTCAAGAGAGGCTCAGTCTCATGAAAGACCAGCCACAGGTTTTAGTGGTACTCTCTTAAAATCATTTTTCCCTCATCAACTTGTCTTTTATTCTATTTGGCAAATATAGCTTTAATCACCCACATTTTAAAATTAATTACTATTAGCATCATTATTTTTAACCGGGACTCCAATTTACTGTACGTAGTTCCATATGTCAAAATAATTTTGTCAGTGCATGAATATTAGCAGATACCATCCAGGATAGCTCCAGAAGAGTGTTTGCTAGTCATCTGCTTTGGAAAAGCTGGGATAAAGTTTTTGAATATAGTTTGATAAGACCTACAAAAACCTACTCTTTGTCTCCATAAAATGTGTTATTTTTTGCAAACTATGTTTGCTGCTGTGGCTGTCAATCACTGAAAAGTCATCTGCATTTTGACTCTTTTAATCCTAGAGGGAATTAGAGGTACTAAAGATTGCAAAAATACTATGGAATACTTGTCCTATTTTCTCTTCCAGTCTTCTAATGGTGAAATTTGGACAGAGTATGACATTGTGGTGGCTTATTTCTGTTTAGCATTAGTTCTGAATTCAAATTTTTCACCTTGAAAAATATTGAAATATCCATTTTTAAGCTAAGTCTGTGGAAGTGTGGGTGCCTCTGAAAATGAGTAAAACTGAAAAGCTACAAAGAAAGTAGAAAAAGAGGACCTCTTGATATTTATTTCCAGCACTGAATGTAACCAGAAAACCTGGATTACCTCAAATTCTTATACTCATTTCCTTAGATATACTTTACTTAGAAAAACTACAAGCAACAACTTGCTTTGACCCCAGATGCCCTTCCTGCACTCTTGTAAGACAACCAAGATCATGTCTGCCATTATTTGAAATTCAGAAACCTGTCATTTTGGCAGATTTGTTTGATTCTATTTCTCCTTAAAGCCTGGGAGAATCCCTTGCCCGGTCTCTATGGGACACATGACTTTTCTTACTCCAAACATGGAATGGAGACCCAGAAGCACCCCTGCAGCTTTTCCGATCTGTTGCAGTGGGAATTAGCATACCTGGTGATCCCAACCAGTGTGGGGGCTTGAGCCAGGTCAACAAAAAATAGGCTTCAGTCAAATTTAAAGTATCTACAATTGGGATACTACCCCAACTTTTCTATTAAGGACAAGACCTGAGGGACTGGCCTGAAGTTATGTCACAAGAGGTTTAGGTTAGGTGTTAGAAAAAGGTTCCTCACCCAGGGGTTGGTTGGACCCTGGAACAGCTACCCAGGGAAGTGGTCACAGCACCAAGCCTGACTGAGTTCAAGAAGCTTTTGGACAACACACTTGGGCACTTGGTGTGACTCTTGGGGATGGTCCTTTGAGGGACCAGGATTTGGACTCTATGATCTTGATGAGTCCCTTGCAACTCAGCTTACTCTGTGATTCTGTGATTCTGTGTGATAGGGATAGTCACTTTTAAAACATGATTCTTCTGACCACTTTTAGTTATCTAAAATGGGCTGAGATGCCCATTCCAAGCCCCTACATTCTTACTAAATTTGGTCAGACAAATTACAGAAAATCACCTCCAGAGCAGAAGAGGCATCTATACAAAATGCACATGCTTTTCTATCTTCAGTGAACCTTTTTCCACACAGTCAGAAGTGGTCTGGGAACCACACTGGTTACTTACTGATAACCCACCAGTTTGAGCTGTGGGACAAGTAGAGCTATAAGGTGGAAAGCCCTGTAGGTGAGTGAACTGTTCTTTAAATTATCAAACACGACACTTCAGTAAGTAGGAAAACAGAATAATCAAAATGACTGTAGACAACTTTGAAAAGCAGTAGTCTAGTGAATAAAAAAGCAGGAAAGTGGTTTTATGCTAAGTTTGGGGATGTATGCAGAGAAGCTGCCAGACTGAGACCAAACTACAGGTCTGATGGGACAGTGCAGCATTTCAGCATCTGCCACTGTAACCAGAAAAAGACTGAAAAATGAAATGGTTAGCAAAAGAGAAATGCTATATTCCTGGGGGTAGAAATAGTGGAAGGAAAATACGACAAATAGTGTTGAGCCAATCTTTTTTTGGTGAAGACAGCAGTTGCCACACACATGTACTGCGTGCATTTGGCAACAGATAAGCCAGATTCATCTAGCAGCTGCCAAATATCACTCTAACTGGAGCTACAAAAAGTACTGAAAGACTAGCTTCAGGCATTGCTGCACATGTGAGGTAAGTTGTGTATGAAAACCCAGAGGGGCAATTATTTACCTTTCTTTCACAGCATTTTCCCCTTTTTCAGACCTGTATTACTTTGTTTTCAACTGAAGAAAGAAAGGAAGTACCTTCCATGAGGCATGCTTTTTGCTCTGTATGCTGTCACATTCCCATGTGTGAAGACATATTATCTATCTAGTAGTCCCAACTGTAACACCTGCTGCTACCCAGACAGTATCAGGGGGACTAACAGCATTAAATTTCTCTCTCTCTTCGTTTCTGCAGTTGTGAGGTATATTCATATGTCTAATTGTTGAGTTACAAGCAAAAGCATTCCTCTGCAGAAAGATATTTTTCCTTGTAAATATTAGGAACTTAGCTATTCTGCCTCTAAGAGTGTGTAGCATTAAGCCTAAACATGAGACCATGACAACATATCTTCCTTTGTCTCTTGCAATTTTTTATTGTTTTTTGCTACAAAGACACAATTTGGTGTCAGTGCTAATTGGGCAAGTGTTTTTTTTTTTTTTTTGTTTTTTCCAGTTCTCAGTTTTAAAAAGCAAAACAAGGAAGCACTTAAAAGGGCCAAAGAAGAGAGGACTGATATAACAGATAGATATATCACAGGTGGAATGACATAACTGTAGGGAAACTCAGAAATGCCAAGGCAAAAGCAGTAGGATGCATCAAAGTAAATAAACGCAGCCAATATCCCAACAAGTGGCAGAGGTAGCTGCTTATGCTAAGGCTGAATTTAGCAATACCAAAGTCAGGAGTGGAAAAACATGGCTACAAACCATCTTTTTGAGCTTATCATTTTGGGACTGAAATCTATCACATTGCTGAGCTAAAAGAACTCTGAGCCACTATAACACCAGGAGTCCAGACATACAGGCTTACACCTTTTCTGTCAGGGCTGAGTTCTGTACATGTAGTGAAACATATGTGGTCATTCCAGAAGTATTTGGAGTGATTCAATCACCTAGTGAAATATCCAGGTGTCAAATAAAGACTGTCAAATCATAAGCACACAACTAGGATCTGTCAGGTGGAGACTCCTGTAACCAAGTCATAAGGCTGCTGAAGGAGCCTGTGAAGTCAATAACAAGGGTAAATTAGCAGTCTCAGATCCTATTCTAGTTAAAAGCAGCCAGTTCTAGCCTGATTAGATATGCAATGTCACAACAGCCAGTGTGATGACACAGAATGTAAATCAGGGTAAAAAAAATTTGTAAAAGTCCAATCCTTATTTCTGTTTTCTGATTCTTATATGCTGCTTATTGTAGCGCTTAACATGTAAAAACCTCATCATTTTTGTATCCTTAATTTTTTTTAATAGTGTATATAATAGCAATGACATAGCCAGCAACAATATTTATTACATTTCAGATCATGGCAGTGTTATTTGGCTATTGTCAGCATTATATCCTAGAAATTCAAACCTCCTGATTGCCTTGGGGACATCTTTTACCTTCATCCTTACAATTGAGTGTTGCATTTTTACAGTGCTTGAGATTTCTCAGGCTTTTTAAGTGGAGTTTCCTCTGTACTTTGCATTCTATTTTTTCCATTTCTTCTTTTACATACAGTAGTGATCAGATGGAGGATAATGAAGATTTGCATAGAACACGACGTTGCTCAGAAAAAGAAAGTTAATGGGACATGCTGGAGAAGTTACAGACAAGTAAGCAAGGTTTGTCACATCAGGTTATGCATCAATATGCAGAGTTTGTTCATGAAATTTTGAAATTAATTTTATTTTTTTTTACTTCTCTTAATGTCACCCCAGATGAGATCCATATGATCAACACATCCTTCTTCCTTCCACTCTTCTTATTCATCATAATGGCAATAACAATAGCATTTTCTCTTTCTTACTGGGTTAGAGGGAAAACAGCTTGATTCACATTTGTGTGGGTGAAGGGAAAGACAAGTCAGAGATATGTTTTGCACAGGGCCATGGGTTCTGAGGTAGATCTGCAGTTTCTAATAGCTTTTGTCACCAGGATATGAAACCTGAAGTTTTGACATGGCTTCTGTGAAGATTCTGAGTATTCCACTTCATATTTTCTCCTTCTCCCCTGCAGTGTCACAGTTTCAGAGTGATAAGGACATCAGAGCCATGTAGACAAAGGTGATCCTGTAGGTAGAGGCACAGAGATTCCATATCACATTGAGAGGTTTAAATATCACAATGGAGACCTTGAAGTGGATAAATGTGGCAATTTGCTTCATTAAGCAGACTTTCTGTCATATTTTCCCTCATGTGGAGCTTTTTCAGGCCATATGGCTTAATTTCTAGGTCTGAGTTGCCGTAATGCAGTCTGGAGGTCACTAATGCAGGGATAACTGTGTGGTATGATTACTGTGCCAATTGCCACATAGCTATGACTCCAAGAGAAAGGAGGGAGCAACATGGCTATTTGGACACCGGGTAGCATCAAGGAATCAAAAGGGGTCTGATAACTATAGGTTCTTTCCCCAGGTATTTGCGTACCAGCCTGAAGGAACAGTTGATTTACAAACAAATAGTTGTGTTAAACTTGTTTGTTTACTATATTTATATAGAACACCTACAATTATTATCATAGAATATTAAAAATTATTTGGTCTTCTTTTTTTTAATTTCATTTTTTGTAAATTTCTTAAAATTTTGTGTGCAATTTATTTTTGTTTTTCTATTTTAGCAGGTACATGTTCTCATTTTAATTATCTAGGCCTCACATGCAAACCCATTTGGGAATGAAAATATTTTCTCTCTTTGTTTTCCTGTTGAAAAATGTGATGCCTGAAACCATAAACTTTACTGAGAAGTTTCAGTCAGTTATAGTATTAATATATTTTAAAGATCCTTGTGGCCATTACAATGATTGGATTGCATTTCAAAGTCAACAACATCCTTTCTCATGTTGTTTTCAGGAAGTTAAGCGTGGTAAGATTTGTAAAACCTGTTCTGGGGATTTACAGGAGTAAGACACCAAATGACTGAAGGAGACAATAATCTTTCATGTGATCTAATATTCTGTACCTGTTTATTTCTGATGGGCGCAGAGAAGAGGGGAATTTATTAGTTAATTGTAAGAATGCAGTGAGGGTAAGTATAACTTGTAGAGTCCCATTCAGTGCAGCTGGGAGTCTTGATCAGGATGTTTTGACTCCTTACTCTGGGCCTTCATCAGCTGATGGAACAATTTTTTTTTTTAATCAGGTGATTAAAATTCAAGATAATGAACCAAAATATGCCAGAAGTAATTCCCTCAAGGACTGCAGAGAGGATGTTAAGTTGCTTGCACATGTATTTAGAAGAAACATAGCCTCCCCAGATTAACTTTAACTGATGAAAAAAGGTGAGAGTTTTACATGCACCTAAGAAATAAAAAACAGCCCCAAACTAGAGGACTGGGAAGACTATCATATATCAAGCAGAATAGGAGAGGAAACAAGACAGGTAAAGAAGCAATAACATGCAGACAAGGGAAGAATTATTGCACGTGGATCAACGAAGAAGTTAGGGAAATATAAATTCCAAGTATTTTGGGCTTATTACTAAAGCAGAAAATACTTTTCAGAATGCTTCTGATCTTTTCTTTCCCTGCCTTGCAGTAAATGTATGTAAACCTAAAACCATACAAGTTTTTTGCAACAACTTTTTTTACTTTCTTTGAATGTTTACTGCATTGCTAAGCATTGACTTTGACAAAGGAGATCTTTCCATTCAGTTTGAAAACCTTTGCTGTCAATATATACAAATGTCACTATATGTTTTCTTTTGGGAAACATCTGAAAGATTTCCTTCCTATGTTATTTAACACACAATATGAATGGGGGGTTTTGTTTGTTTGTTTTCTGACATAGTTGTGTTTTTAAGCTGAACAGCAGGAGGGAAGGGAGCTCGGAAGGGACAAGCAGGACTTGTGCTGGGTTGTAGTCTGGCCAACAGTTCAGTGCTCAGTTACAGTTAATGGGGTGAAAAGCTGTGATAAGGCATGTGATCAGAATAGTTAATGTACTGTTCCTTCAGATAGCTGAATTCAAGGCTTCCTAAATGTGGTTTATTATTACAGAAGTTGAAAAAGGAGTAGTCTCAGAATAGGAGCCAAGTTTTTTTAACCTATCCACAGAAATGTCAGCATTATTTTAGCAAGTGATTCATAATATCTATAATACAAAATCTTGTATTTTGTATATTGCATTTTATACAGTAACTGGCAAATTATAGTACAGCATAAACTGAAAGTTAAAGATTTGTACTGCATATCATGGCTGTGATCCCAGGTCTTTAAACCACAAGGTCTGGAAGTATGTAGCAATTTTAAATGCAAGCCTCTGTTACCAGAAAAGAGGCTGAACTCTTACATGTATGATTAAGGATCACTTCTCCCTGCAGAATGTAGCTGATCTTCATGTTTCTAAAATAATCTTGCTGGAACATTTTGTTACGATTGCATACAAGGTTTTGGAAAAAGGCAAAGTGCTGCAGAGCTGAAAACATTTATTTTTTACATGTCTCCCCACAGATACATCTTTCCTGTAACAGTTTCTAAACTGTCAGCTTCTCCAGGCACTATCAGTAGGTATATTAGAAAGCAGGAACTACTCCTATTGTGCAATTTACAATGTGCAATTGAAGCAGAGGAATTGTCATACAATCTATAAAGACTAATAAACGTCTTCAAAGAGGGTCTTAATTGCTGCATGATTTACTACATGGAGAATACCTTCTCTTTTGTGTTCGGAAGTATTTTGCTGCAGGAGAAACCTTTTTAGCCAGGCTTTTATAGGCCACTCTTTGCTTTGGTAGCACGCATTTACTAGCTGTATAATTGGTGGCACAGTTCTTCTATCATAAACATTGTTATCAGTTAATTAAACTTGAAATGGAGCTTTGTTCCACAACATGTTTTGTCAGATTGTTTTCCTTATTTATTTATCATCATAAAATTTTATTTTATGACTGGCAGCTTCTCAGCCCTCCAATAATAATATAAATCAAAACAAGATTTTAGTCTTCATGCAATTTCCTTTTGGTCTCAAAATATGAAACCAGATGTTTTGGGCATGCTAAAGATGCTTTTCATCTTTTTTTAGATTCTTTCAATGCAGTCAAAGTAAATGCATTTTTAAAACCAACTTATGAAAGTTAAATTTCCTTTGTTCGCCTGGGTGTAGTCTGGTTTGCATTGATGCAGCAGCAATGAGAGACCTTCCAGATAACACACAGAATGCCATTGAAGAATTACACATGTGTGTCTCAAACCTCAGACAGGAACTGTATTAATAGCAGATCAGTAGATTTATATTATAGTTTAAAACATTATGAACTCCTTTTCTTTTTTCTTTCTTTTCTTTTATTCTTTCTATTTTTAAGGGCTTAGCAAACATTTAAAGGAAGGTTGGACTACAGGACAACTCTGTGTATCCTGCAGCCTGTATACAGTAAGTGCTAACCTACAATATTTGTTCACATATCTAGCGGCTTTTTTTTCTAAGTTGAAACAGATTTTTTTATGATGCCCTAACGAATTGTCATCAGTATTTCCTTTAAGCAGTGAATCCTTTTTCAGTAGACATTAGATTTGGGCCCAAGGCTATCACTAAAGGACCTAAACATTCCCAGGTGGGCTCCTCTTCAATAATAACAGAAGCCTTGAAGGGATTTAGTGATACTGAAAAGAATAAGAAGTAATAAACAGGAACTGGAGCAAAGTGGGACAGTTGTTATGAACATTTGCATGCCAATCGTCAGAACTCTCCATCCTATCAAAATAATTCTGGCTTCTTACCCCTAAAAGCAAACAGAAAGACTTTGGCAGGCTTTTGCACAGTGGTGTGTACTGGAGTGGTTTGTGTTTTTTGTCTGCCTTACAAGCAGGGACTTCAGAAGGGCTTCTCTGCATCAGCCTCCACCTCTTAGCTCAGTGCAAGAAGGGAGCAGACATTTTCCATTAACCCTGCTCTGGTCTCAGGCATTAGACAAATCATAAGTTTTATACTGAGACTAAATATTTTCGACCCCCCAAAACTGTAAGTGAATCTGAGTGCTGCACAAATTGCAGAAGAGATGCACATTTGCCTGGTTGTGGAATATTTAATTCTCTGAGACTTGTTTATTCAGAAAAAATAAGTTGAGAAGTAGATAAGTTACGGGAAAAGAGTAGAAAAATTGAACCTGAAAAATGAAATTTAGATAAATGTTATCACTCCAGCTGGTCACTTTATTTACTTGTTCAGATCTTCTATTTTCATTTTTAGTGAACTTTTATTTGTTTCTCCTGCTTTTTGAAATCAAATGTGTACCTGAACAAGACATATGAAATTTACTGCAAATGAAATTTAGGGAAGAAATTTGCTGCATAAATAAGGTGGTTTTATTATTGCGAAAATGTATCTGACTCCTTACTTCAGTCTTATTCCTGTCTGTATTTTTGAATGGTAAAAGGTAATGAGAAGCTGGGTCTAGAGTAAAAGAGAATGAATTTCCAAATAAGACCTAACCAGGAGAGACAAAAAACAATGCACAAGTATTGGGGGTGGAGAAAATTTCGTCAGGACGGAGGCTGTCTGGAAGAAATATTTTTCTTTGAGTTGGAAGAAACTGGGGGGGAGAAGGGAAGGAACAGATAATAGTCATATTTTTAAGTGTTCTGTTCTTCAACATAGGAGATAAAAGGTCTTAGTGACTAAAGCAAAAGCACAGAAATGTAGCTTGCTGGGAGTGATTTAATTAACAGGAATAAAATAAAGCAGAAGAGAAGGTAAATGTGGATGGACAGTTTAGTTAGTCTTAGTTTTCCAAGACCTTTGATTTTCAGTGCTTTTATATAAAGAATGACATGCAAATAAAACTCTGGTCAGTGACTCTCACTTCTTTTGCGCAAAAATTACACTACCATCATCTTCTTCCCTCTAAGGGAAGTGAGTTATTGGCCAGTGAGTTATTTATTTAGAGAAGTGCTTGTGAGGAAGAAATCAGTAAGAGGCATAACTTTAAGAGGAGAGTTTAAATAAAACATCTTTATGAATGCAAGCTTGGATGATTTCATAGCAAGAATACTGTACAGGCAGTAGTTACTTATTGGCTTCTGGCATTTCTTTTCAATGAAGGAATGTGTCCATAGAAAAGGCTGGAAATAAGAAAAACAGTTCATTATCTAGGTCTGTACAGAGCTTCAGCTATTTTAGCACAGACTGCAGGACAGGACCAGTTCATCTATCACCCTTAGAAGAGCTGGAAAGACTTCCTTGTGTACTTTGTTGTTTCCCTCAATGAAATAACTGCCTTAGGAATCATGATATTGTAAATGATGAGTAGACATCTTCACTGGCCATTAAACTTCAAACCTTTTATCTATCTTTCCTCATTCCACTTCTTTGTTGTTCCATACAGGTTCCACTATTGCAAAGAAGCTTCATACATGCAGACAGATTGCAGATATGAGAAACTCCACTTTACCCACGTTAATATGGAAGGATATTTAGATATGTAGGATATCTTCTATGTGCTCTACTTACAGCCTTTTTTAAAACTATGAAATAAGAAGCGAAGAATATTGCTTATATCTTTTTGCATGGGTTTGCTTGCAACTTTTTGCATACATCACCAAGCTGTATGGCTTTCCTCGTAGGAGTGGTTACCTCCTGATGCATTTTGCAAGGTAGTTTCTACCAGCCTTTACCCTGTCTCCCCAAATTCACTGCAACACCCTGTGCTTTATTTAGACCAGTAAATGGCACCATATTCTCACCCTATGTTGTGGTATGCAGACTAATCAAGTGCAACTTTGGTTTTGGTCATTGGTGTAAAGAAATAGGGAAGATGTGTATGGATAAGAGCCATGGAATGCCTGCAAAACCTCAGAAAGTGTATACTTAGTTTATGAAATGTTCCACTAAAGTCTTGCTAAATACACGCTGTTGAGATTTGACGTTAACCACCTTTGTCCATCAGAATAAACATGCAATTTTTCCACTTGAAGCATCAAATCTTATTTTTTAATAAGAAACAACTATGTTTATCACAGCTTTCTGAATTCAGTACTCAGATATCATACTTGATTCATAATGTTTTGATATTGTCCAGAAGATGTATGTTTTCTTTCTCTAGTCCTTTTCTTTTCCACTTTACAAGAGTCAAATAAGACTTAACAAATACCTCCTGTCATCTGGCGGTAGGTCAGATACCTGTGTTATATAAATCTTTATGCCGAGAGTTTATGACATTTTAAACTTAGAGCTTCATTCAACTTGACGATTTTGGCAGCAGCCAATTATAACATTAAACAGTTCAGAGAACTTAACCTAAGACCTAAAATTATATAATTTTTGTAATGACTGATTTGCACCTCTCCCAGTTCATTTAGAGCAATTCAGTTCAAAAGTCTTACCCTTCTTAATAACTCCCATTTAATTTGAAACTCCAATGTCTCTCTTTATCTCTCTACTCTATCTACTTATTAAAAATTACCAATTAAAAAGGAAACCCACCAGTCCTGCCACGGCTATATGATTGGCCATGTACATGCTATTGGAACAAAAAGAATAGAAAATCATTGCTGTTGCTCAAGAGAGCAGAGAATGAAAAGCATTTTTGCCTGTATTATATTATTTAGAACTATGATAAGAGAGATATTGTAATTGTGCATCCAGCATAACAACAGTGACATTTCAGAAGATAAAAATGGAGTTTGATGCTATGTAGAGCGCCATAGTGAAAATCTGAACACTGGATGACGCCTAGGTTTTCCCTCAAGGTACAATATTCTTGTTTTCCTCTGTCCTTCTGGAGACTCACAAAAGGCTGTGACAGACAAGAAGTCAAGATAAACAAAGCAGAGGTTTGCAAGTCAGTCAGAGTTGATCATTCTGTCTGAACTGCCCCTGACGTAATAAATGGGCGAGGGAGTTCTGGGTGGGAACTTTGTAAATAAAACAAGTTTTCTGAAACCACAGAAACACTAAAACAGAAAATAAAGGATTTGTTTAAAATGTTGAGGCAAAAGGGCTTGGAAAGACCAAGCCACAGAAGAAATGGGGACAGGACAACTCACATAATTCCTTGAAATCTGGAGCAGCAGCAAAAGATGAAGGAAGAAAATTATATACAAATTAGAAAATGTAGCAGTCAAAAAAAGACTTCTGTGTACCACCATAGGTTTACCCAACCCTCTCTTCTAAACTTAAAATCACTTCTCCCTTTCTGAAAAGTGCCCAGTCAGAGTCTGCCATAACAGACAGAGCTATTTCCAGTGATCAGATTTTAAAACCAGCTTTATCCTAAACAGTTTATATAGCAATGCATCGCTTTGCTATAAAATAAGTTGCATGGAAAAGAACTCACAGAGGCAGCTTGTTAGCAGGACAGAAGGAGGTGTAATGCTTTGCATTCGGAAGTATCAGCTTGATAGCACTTGTTTGTCAAATACGCTTCGATAGGATTTGAAACCTGGTTTGAGCACCTGCAGCACACAGTTTGACAGATCTTGGTTAAAATACATTGCAGCTTGTTTAAAATAATGCAGTGTCTCAAGTACCTGGGAGTCATACTGAGGAGAGAGAAAACCCCCCTTGTTAAATATTTACCACTTGAGTCCTAAACATCTGCAATTAGCTAAGAATGGTGATGTCAGTGGACACTTCCCAAGGTTAGCCGCCTCAGTATTTGTACAGATCTAATCTGAAGTCTTTTCTTGAGGAGAGGAGCACATCCAAACTCAACAAATTGTCATTGACAAATGACCATAGCAGTCTAAGGATAAAAGAAGGGCAAGTATTCAATAAAGAAAGAGAACATGAACATGAGCATTAACAGAATAAACCTGACCTATTTAGTGTGTTTAACCCCCCGTAATTTTTCAGACTTGGGTTATTTGTTAGCAAGTTAAACTCAAGGTTTTAGGTTAATTCTCACAATTTAGACAATAAAAAGCTGCAATTTAACTGCATGGAGGTTTTTTTAGTTATTTGTGGTTTAAGTTAGAGCTTTTTGCCTCTGGAAGGGTGAGGAAGGCTCTATGCAGCATTAGGATCTGATGTTTTCTGGGTGACATTCTGCTCTGTGTTAAATGGCTCAATTAGTGAGTCACATCAGTTACATCAGTTTTGCCAACCCTACACTTTATTGTGGAAGTGACAATGCCAAACTGGCCCAGCCTTATGGGCCTTACTTCATCGAACAGAGAGTCAAGACACATGAATATTGGGGGGAAAAGACTGAATTTTTCATCACTGCCTGATAGCAAGAGGCTCAGAGTAGGTACAAGGGGCACACTACAAGAAGCTGATCTCTGGAGGAGTCACCTGCTTGGCTGGAAGGGAGGGGCTGCCTAGCAGCCACAGTTGTGAGGTGTTAAACAAGGCAGAGCAACAGGAGGCAAAGTAATAATGGTGCCAGTCTCTACAAAAACAAACCTGGAAGCCTAACAATGAGATTCCGTTTTTCAATGACTTCTAGCCAGAGCCCTTCATTGCAGCAGATGAAGAAACCCAGTTGATTGAAATTAGCTGACATAACTGTGCAGCTCACCCTCTGAGGTCAGTCTATGAACTATGATGTTTATTTTTCAGCAGAAGAAAATTAGACTGCTGTTTTTTGATGCCGGTTCACTGGTAACCCCAATATAGGCAACCAAGACAAATGAGAAGTCTAGGTGTATGGGGTCTAAGTGTGTTTTGGATCTTAAAGTTCTAAAGTACAATCTTCCTGCAGTTACCAAGCCTACAAAGGAACATACAGAGAGAGGCTTCTTCTGTTTGAAGGCAAAATAATGCAGGCTGTTACCTGTTTCTGTAATTTACAGAATTGTTCAAAATACTCATAATGGAACAGTTTTGTGATTCAATATTCAATAAAGACCTTTTTTCCCTTTAATGCCTATCTTTTTTTCTTCTTTTTTTTAAAAAAAGTTAAACATAGTTATAAAATTTTAATATATCTATCCTATTAAGGTAACCTGTTTAAATCTGCTCTCTAGAATGAAATTGAACAGAAGAAAAAAAAATTTAAAAAAAGAAAAGTATGAAAAAGGAACAATTTGTTCACTTCATTTTTTGTGAAAAACATTTATTCTAGACTCCTTAGAGAGTGTACTGGACAGTAGTCAAACAAATGCATATATATATCTTCATGTTACTAAATGCATATAAGTTTATCAAACAAAAGATTCTTATAAATCATCAGTTTTGATCAAATTTTCAACCATTTCATTAACAATATTCTCCTGTATCATGTATGAAAACCCTGTATCCCAGAATGTCAAACAGAATTTTTTCTTTGTAATAACTATTTGTAATATAAATTTACAAATTTTTAAATGTCAAAAGAGGTGATGATTTCATTAAGGACTGCACCAGACTGCCCATTGACTCTATTTACAGAATACTAAGTCTATAGAACCCTGTATCTGTGGGATGAAATGCTGAAAAGAAGGCAGGTTTAATTGTCTTTTTTTTCAGTGTTGACTGTTTACTTTCTGTTCACTGAAGCTCAGAGTAGTTAGCAGTCTATGTAAATATGCATTTATTCTAAGGCTCATATTTAATACAGTTAAAAAAACCCAATCTGCATCTACAGTATATTCAGTAGAAAGTAGTGTTATTGAACAGTAGCATGGTAAGTAATGATATGCAAAAATTTTTTCCAGCTATCAATTTTTAAGAAAAAAGAAAGGAAATCCATATATTGTGCTACTGACAAAACAATATGCAGTCATTTCAGGGGGGAGGGTCTCTTTATTAGAAAGAAATATACTTTAATTAGAAGAAATATGTTAATTTCAATAGCATATTCTTCATATCTCTGCCCCTAAAAATCTTTGCACACACCTACATTCTTTTTATGGACAGTACAAAGGAGGATAATAGATGCCTATAAAAGTAACTAGTGAAATTCTGCATTAGGATAATCTGTCACCCATTTCCATTTTTTCTGAAGAAAGCAAGCATAATCAAAAGCCTAAATGACAAAGAGTTGACAGTAAGATTCTGTAGTAAATGATTCCAGAGTCGCTGGCCTGCGGAGATGCTGAAGAAGTCCCCAGCAGACCTGATTAATTCCAGTTTCTCCAGCTGCCAGGGGAGCAGAGGCTAAGCAGTTTCACAGAGAGGAGCCTATTACCACTACTAGGCTGAAATAGATCTAATCAACTCACAGCCGCTCAAAAGAAAACTTTACAGGTTTAGCTCACTAAGGCAGCGCTTTAAAATGATGACTACAAAGGATCATGGGAGTCTGAAAGCATTTAGTCTTTATTGCAGCTCAAGGAAATTTTCTGCTGTGGTTAGGCCATGCTAATTTACTGAACATGACAATGCCTCCCAGATTGTATGACATCATTTCAATAATGGCTCTCGTCCTCTTAGTTAAATATTTCTACTACTACTTTTTAAATTCTAAATACTTCATTTATTGAAATACCATCTATCTTAGGATTAATTAGGTTTACTGTTGCAAATCTATGGGCTAGCCTGTTTTATCATTCAGCTTGAATGATGACGCTGCATAATTTACCATGGCACTGTCAGAAAAATTATATTTATATTAATTTATTTTTATTATTTTCATGGAATGAACCTCTAGAAATACTCTGTACTTCAGCTGTAAATTTTATATCAATTGTGCACTGCTTCAAACAGTGCACAAGCTTCACAATTCATAAGTTGAATGATTTTAAGAACAAAAATTTCAACAGATTCATATTTTGACTGACAACAATTATATATTCAAAACAAAAAACCTTCAAAACTTTTCTTTCTTTTTTCATTTTTTCATTTGTTGTTGTGGGTTTTTTTAAGACCTCCAGTCTCCAGGGAGAATGTTAAAGCAATGAAATACAGATGTAATTTGTTAGATTAAGAAAATAATTCCATCAACTCTTTCTCAGTATTCAACCGAAAAACCTTCCTTAACAGAAAAAGTCTGCTTTTTTAAAAACAATCAGTGTTTAGAAACTCCAAGCATAAGTATTTGTCTGATACAATACTCTAAAGATGTAACACGATACACACACAGTTTGCAATGCAGCTCTTTAATGACAGCTAATACATTATTATTTGATCAGTCCACCAAGTGATTTAAGGAAGAAGTACACAGCAGAATGGCATTGGGAAAAAGTAAGTTACTTGTGACCCTCATGGGGAAGAGGGGGCAGTGGAAAAGCAGCAGTGAATCACGTTGTGGAGGCTGGCTTCCAGGGCTGGAACCCAAGAGGTCTCTGGAAGCTGCCCCTGGCCTAAATACAGCTCACCTCACTCCACTCCTCCCGGGTTCCCAGCTGCCCTGGACGAGGCTGCTTTTGTGAATCGAGCTGCGCATTTGCAATTCATGGCACAGTGGAGAAGTGCTTGTGTTTTGGTGAAGGGTTAAAAGGCAATGGAGACTGAGCTCACGTACCCCAGGAACACAATGGGTGAGGTTTAACACCTCACACCAGCAAAGGTCGCTGGGAAAAATGCTAGAAACAGAACAAAACTTGTCTGTTTTACAGCACCTATTTCATACAAGAAACGTATTTCATATATCTTTCAACCAGTATAAAGAATCAGACATTCTTCTATCTACTACCAGGTCTTTTTTATTGCAAACATAGAACTTCTGGGAGTTAACTAGAGAAATAAAAAAAAAAAACATATTTCAATAACCAGTGATCCACTTCTCAATAGATATATGAGGAACCAACCAAAAGGGAGAAAGAAGGATTTTTTCCACAGAGTTTTTAAAAACTAATTTAATAAATGACTAGAAAATGAGGATAGGATACTGGTTTAAGGCAGCAGTTTAAGTAATTTCTGGAATAGAAGGAAAAATCCAAACCTTCCTTTATCACTCATTCTTCATCCCATGGCTTTTCTGGAAACTGTAGAGAAAAGTATGTTGTGCTGTGCACTCTGGACACCGAGTTGCAGGGGAAATGTGAAACAAGACAAGGACACATTTTTTCAGAGTCCAGAAAAGCTGAAATGAGAAATGGTGGAGTACTGTGAATACCAAAGGGTGAGCTGTCTATCTGTAATTTGGAAAGAATAAAGTAATTTAGTCAGGAGTGAGAACTGCAAGGCTTTCAATGTCCTCAGCTGAGTAGGTTGACCTGGGTGGGTGGACTGTAAAAACTGGAATGAACAAGAACAAACAATAGGAAACACAAGGCAGGAAGAGGCTTGGGGTCTGCCCTGAACAAGAATTTCCAGCATTCATGAATGAAGGTAAATACAGTGAGATGAAAATATTACCCACCTGGAACGGCCTCTGTGTCTGAAGTTGCTGAGGTTGTGAGAGTATTAAAACAGTGGGGATAAGAGTATGGATTCTCTCTATTCTACTGCAATCAAGAAACAGATAATAATTGGGAACACCACTATTGTTTTTCACTGTATGAATCCTTGCCCCTGGTTAATTTTTTTTCCTGATTTGCTAATTTATACAGGCCTTCTCTGAGTTCTCCAAGAAGCAATTCCAGTTGGAGCTACACAGTCAAGAGAATGCTTTGAGAATTCATATTTTTCTTGTATTAGTGGCCTCTCAAAGGCACATATTGCAGAATTAGATTACTAACATAATACTTCTTCTGGCTGGGGAGAGCTGTTCCTTCTCTGCTCACTGGAGAGCTGTAACTGAAGGGGATCAATACTTCTCACACTGCTCATACATGCACAGTCTCAAGTAAATATTAGTGTGTTTTGGACCACAGCACTCCAAAGATTTCCATCTATTTCTAGCATTGCCACTGTTATTCTCTTGCTTCCTGATTTTAAAGGTCTAAGTCAAAGTTCATTCATGTCAACAAAAAGTTTTCCATTCATTTTAATGGCCTTTGATCAGACCCCAGAGGGAGCCATCACCAAAGCAGTTGGTGGTGGCTTAGAGAAAATATGAGCAGGGAACATTGTCACAAGAGAGCACCTGTTTGAGAGCACCTGGTGTCATGTCCTTTTCTACTAAAGCACATGAACTACAATGAGGAGAAGAAAATATTAAAAACTTCCAATTTCCAATTCCAGCTCAAGTTGATAACTGATAAAGGTGCTGGAAAGGCAACAGGTTACCAGGACTGGGGTTCACTGCAGGGGAGGCTGTCAGGGCGGGACCTCACAGCCAGGAACCACCTCATCTTTGGCCATGCCAGCTCTGATCTGAAGCTGAGCTTAGAGGACAAACCCCCAAGAGGAGGGATGCCCACAGGGTGGAGTGTGTGGTGGGCTACGCAGCACACAGCACCGTGCCCATCCTTGATACACTCTGCAGAGCGACACCTTGTTTATTATGCGTGTTGTGATGTTGCTAATGTGTATCCAGTGTCTCCAATCAATGTCATACACAGAACAATAGCTCGTGAAGCAATAGAGCTGTCAACGAAGGAAGTGGTAATGGACCACAATGGGAATTTCAATACACAACAGGATCCATTACTGGAATGGTAATGGCCAGGATGAAGGTGGAACAACAAATGTCAAATACAAATAGATGTGTGTATGTGTGAGTGCAGGTGTGTGTGTGTGTGTGTGTGTGTGTGTGTGTGTATACATTTATGTGTATATAACACTCATAAATATTTTTGTGTCCATAATATGTTTATACCTATGTACATATGCATACATAGACATTCTCAAAACACTCTGTGCATTGTTTATAAGGTACATGTCAATTTACCTTGGCCAGTGAATGTTACTGGGTTTTTTCCCTGACAATGTTATGATATCATCTCTGAATATGCAAATTATCTATTATAAGCTGTGAAGATTTTGATGGGCTTTTAAGGAATTGGTCTGGATGTATGAAAACAGGGGAAATGCTGAAGGAGAGAAATGTAGGGCATCAGCATTGTGAAAATAAAAGGTAAAACATGGCAAAGAAAGTATCGGACAAAACATGCCCTAAATGGAATGTGGATGGCTGATTCAAAAGTTCTGTTTCCTAACATATATAAAATATATTAGAAAATGTCTTGCTTCTCTTTTCTTTTAGAGCCCCTTATGGAGACTTCCAACTGAGAATAATACAATAATGTATCTACCATCCATCTGTCAAGGTTCTTACACTGGCACCCATGATTGTTGAATCAGAATACTAATATTTAATAGAAAATTATGCTTTTCCCACAGAATTACACAAAAAAACCCACAAAATAAAGTTGCCTATCACTTTTGCAAATCCTATTTGATTTTGTCTTTGTATCTTTTCTGTAAGGTAGATTTTTGTACACAGATTTCACACTATTTAATACATATAATGCATATTTAATACATATATTAAACATTTTTTCAAGCTGCTGTTAAGAATAGACTCTTTTGGTACTAATTGCACATAATAAAAACATTAGATGAGATAACACTATATAGCCTTATTATCTTATGTTTCGACACCGCTCATTACCTAAGAACAGCACAACAAACAAAGAGTTAAGTGTTTAAGACATTCAGAAAGTCCAGATGCTGCACAAAGTGTTACCAGACAATGCAAAGATTCTCCTTTCCCATGTAAGGCCCCAGAACTGGAACTGACAACATGTGAAGGGATTTCTGTATGAGCATTACATCTCCATACAGGTTCTGCTGTCTTTCAAGAAGCTGTAAAATAAAGCCAAAACAGATACCAGAAGTAGACCTTGGTCCTGTTTTAAAAGGAACTCTCCCCTGGTTAATGCTGTCTCACCAATGAAGCTTGAGCTAATACGCCAATTTGTGTCATTACAGATCACAAGCAATTTTCACAAGACTATGGGTGTTAATTCCTTTCTCCTGGTTAAGACCCTCCTTGAGCAATTATAGTCTGCCTGCTTAACTTCCCCTGCAGCTTCAGCTCTCCAATGTGCTCTTCTCTCTTTTTTACCCTCCAGTCTTTGCTGCTGAAACCTGCCAGATACTGTGAGGCCTCACAATTTATCACAAGGCATTCACCACCATGTACATGGTTTAAGCACAAATATTGTGCATTGCTGCAAAAAAATATCACTTTTCTGATTCTCTGCCTTGTTACCAGGTGAAGGATTATGAAATTTTGTAAATCTTACAAGGACTTGAGTGGGAAAATTCAGTCCATGTCAAGGAATAATAAACGGACTTAAGTGCTATGGACCTTAAAACCTTGTCCTTAAGAACATAAAGTATGGATCGGTCTCAAGTTAAGCTGAGAAATATTGTCATGTTTTGAAAGAGGAATAAAAGATAATAAGAATCTGAGTACAACACGTATATTTAGAACTCATGGTGTTACATTTCTGGTTTACTCTCAGTTTGCAGTTTTTGTTCCCAACTTTCCACATTTCCCTGATTGAAATGGAGTATCACTACAAATGCTAACTAACAATTGCCACTTTTTTCTTCTCTTTTTTTTCATTTGTAAAAAATGAGAGCAAGAAAAGCAAATTAAGGAAATACGATGTCTTGGAAAAGCCACTTAATGTTGGAGAGACCATCAGAAAAATGTTGTCCAGATGAAATCCAGTTCTGCCCTAGAAGAAAACTCAGAAGTCCATTTGTTAGCCAGCTGAACACGCATAAATAGAAAAGCCAGGAATTATCACAGCCAGCACAAAAACTCCCAATACCTAAAGCCAGCCGGCAGCAACAGAGGTCTCCAAGTAGCCTTTGTAGTCTTTGTTTCTTTTGTACCATAGAGAAAGAGCTGACATATGGCTCTGTCAAATGGCAAATCTGCTAATCAGAACCCTCACAACCTCTGAATGTTATGGTACAGGAGGATGACAAGTTTGGTTGTTAGAGGTAATCATATCAACATGGTAGACATATTTATGTTAGGCTTTTCGCTCAGTCTTGCACATAATAGATTTACTGAAGTAGGGCAATAGAAAGTACCTGTGACACACCTTGGATAGATTCAAAGTACTTAACTGATCTCACAAATATTGCTGTAAATGGTGAGCTTCTATCAAAGTCTCACAAAGATAAGCTGTGACCATTTACTATTTAACATCTTATCAACTACCAGGGAGAAAACATGGACTGGTGATTGACAAAGTTTGCAGATTACACAAAGATTGAAGGAGAGGTAAATGATGATAAGAGTGCAGCATTATTCCTTAGAGAGATTAGAACCCCTTGGGAAACCAGACCCCAGTTCAAATAAAACACATTTTACTGCTGCATACCTCTGTTAAAAAAGGAGTCTGGGTGTGATTTTAGGATGGGGAATTCTGTTCTGAGAAGAAATGACATCATAAAAGACTTTGTCCACAATGGGGAATCACCAGACAGCAACTTTTCCATGCAGCACTGTGGTTAAAAAAACTAAAGTATGAAATCTTAATAAATAGACAAGGAATCACCTCTATTAAGCATTAAAGACAAGATCACTGCAAGTGATCATTGACAAAGCTGTGAACAGTTTAAGTCCTCCATAGCCAAAAATCTGAGCTGTTTTTAGTAGTCTCAAGTGATGCAATATGTTTCTATCCACATAAGTATCATCAAAAATTAAGCTTTCCAATGGGAATACTCAGGACCAGGAGCTTGGAGTGCACACTGTGAAAATTCACCAAAACATGTTTAAATGTGCTGTTCAGAAAACCATGCCTGTTTCTCTTCTCCTCCAGAACTTGCTTTCCCAACACTTTATTAGATAATCAGTGCAAAAGGAAGACAAAACCAGAAAGGATTTAATTTTTCAAATGCATACAGGTAGTCACATAAAATTTGTACTATTTTCCCCACTTGATTAAAAAGTTACTGAACAACACTTCATCTTCTCAACTACAGCCAGATACTTAAGTTACTTTGCAAAGATACAGTAAGAATCATTCTATTTATTTCAGGTATTAAGTGTCTATCACTTTGATAACTAAGCACCTACCTGAATATTACACTTCATAATATTGAAAGAACATAGAAATGTTGCTGCACAATCTGTCTGTATTTACTGTATGGCAGCTTAATCACTGATTAAATACTAGTAACAATATGAAGATTGACGTATGAGCCACGGGAGAAAGAAAAGTTAACTGCACAAAGGTGAATTGCTCGAACTGAAAATTGTTTCTGTCCTATTTACAGCATGAGCTTCATCAAGGAAACCACCTTTCTCATTTGATTTGTCCCTTTAAACTCCACAGAACTGATCAAGTGGGGAGGGTGAACCATGATTTTGTTAGCAGTACAGCCAGAAAATCAGATGTTTTGCTTCAAGGTACTGCCCAATATTAAAAATCACGGTTCTGAGTGGAAAGAAGATGATACTTACCCACAAGTTGGAGGTTTAACTTTTACTATCTCTGAGTTGACGTAATTGGAAGGACATGGGATTTCCACGAAGCCTTGCAAATTCTGTCAAAACAACGCACACCTGGGCATTTGGATTTCACACAGTGCGAGTCATAGAAAAGAAAATTGTTTTCCACAAAATGCCAGCTATTTAAATCTGATCAATGGATCTGGTAAAGATCTAAAATATTAAAATATGGAGTTATGATTCATCATAAAGAAAAGAAAAATGCATTACTAGTATTAGGTTTATACTCTTTTCTATGAATGTTGACAAAAGTACAGATTGGTGTCATCATCCTAGAATTGAAGTTGCTAGGAATTTCTGGCAGGTAGAAGGGGCAGATAAGTATATAAATAAAGGCACAATTTCAAGGCAAGAGTAGAACCAAATTAAGTTGTTCTGAAAATTAACCAATAATTTTCAAGAGATCAAGTTCTTTTGTGATATACATTTAAGAATTAAACTTAAATTAGCTCTTTAAAGTGGCCATGTGATTTAATTATTCAAAATGTACACAAATTTAATGAGTTTTTAAATATTAAAACTATTCTCTATTGTCACCACTGTGAGCTCTTAATTTACAGAGCAATTAAGTCAGGACCCTCATTTATCAGTACATGTGCGTTTGTTGAAAACATAGTCAGTTTTTATTAATTGATGCTATAGAAAGACTGAGGTAAAATTAATGTGTGTGCTTCAGAGGTCATGCTGGCGATAGTAGGTAGCTAGCAAGGAGCAAGACGTGAGATAAATAAGTAACTGCTGTTCCCTGATTACACTAGAGATAGCTGAAATATTAAGTGGCACAATGGGCACTATGCTTAGCCAAAACGCTTGCAAACAAATGCCCCCTGAGTTTTCTCTGGCAAGCATCTGTCATGGCAGTAGCTGTGAAATAGGGAAACTTCAAAGCTTTAGTTTCTGATTATTAACAGTGTGTGTAGTGTAATGTTCTTACATTTTATGTAAACTCAGAGTTGATGAGCTGAGAGGGTAGAATTAAAAAATACTTCAGCTTGCCTTTGTTCTTTGGGACATGGCTGACAGGAATGTTATCAGGCAGGAGTCTCCTGAGTGTCTATCAACTGGTGAATTACAGGGAGTATGGGGCCAAATTTGCAAAAGAATCAGGTGAATAGTTACAGAATTGGAACACACTTTTTTCATACATTTTCCCTCCCCCCACTTTTTGTATCTACAAAAGCTCTGTGATGACACAAAAAGTGACTGGAAAGTAGGTTAGGCATAAATATGAGCACAGGCTGGGAGCTCAGAGATTTTGGGAGAGCACTGATGGACTGCAGAGTGTCATCTTCTTTGTTGCTTGCACTGTTGGAACACCCTGAGGCCATGCCTTACATCTCCTCTACCACCCCAGTACTCTTTGACCAGTAAATAACAATTTATGGTAGAGACACTCAAAATAAAAAATGCAAGATTGACAAAAAATAGATGAACCCTTAGAATCATTAAGGTTGTAAATCTGGCCAGGCCCTCCTGCTTTGAGTGGTTGTGTATGACACATAAACTTTAAAATTTGATATTTAAAATTGCAAACAATGCTGTTATTGGGAGTGTCTTCCATGGACCCTAAAGGAAATTCTTAGTGGAAGGCTTGTGTTTGCTCTAGAACCATTCTCATGGAAAAGCAAAGACTTCAGCTGGGTAACCTCTATTCAGATGCCATTCTGTCCGGTGCTCCATGACTGCATCACACTTTGTTAGTCTGTGTGAAAAGATGGGAAAGATGGGAAACTTACACTTGCTTAAGACCTCTGGTTAGGGCACATTTTTCTGCAAATCCTGGCAGCTTATTGAAAAAACTTCTGGTCTCCTTTTTGATTGTCAAAAAATTTCAATAGATTGGAGAGACACAATTTACCTTTTAAGAATCCATGCAATTTGTCTTTCTTATGCAACGTTCTGTTAGAATATTTCCGTTTTAGTTATATATTCAGATGAATTGTCTTACACAGAGGTAGGTCAATTGTTCTGTGATTCTTCAGATTGCCCGTGTGTCTTTTTGAAGACTTTGTGGGACATTATGGACATTTTTATGGAAGAATATATTTCTCCAAATTGACCATTTTAATGTTTATTTGAAACTTTAACAGTGGATGATCCTAGCTATTTTTTTTCTTTGTCAGTTTCTTTAAGATTTTTTTCTTTTTACAACTTGATCTCTGATACCGCCTTGTGTTTATTATCTGCAAATAATTGGCTTAGAGAAAGGCATCTCCATAGTGAATGCAGATACAAAGAAATTGCTTCATTTTTATGCAATATTCTTAATTGTTCTCTTTATCTTTAGTGGTCCAGTATCTGACCAAACCATTTGCAAGCTCTTTGAAATTGTCTATGGACCACTGCATGTGTGGAGGGGGAGGGACAGAAAGAATGCACTAATAATTCAGAGCTCACACAGTAGGATGGAATCCCTCTTTCTGATTATTTACCAAACACCATCCCTAACTATTTTGCCTCGTGTTTATTCAGTCCCCAACCTGTTTACTTTTCATTTGAAATATGTGGTCAATGGGCTGATGGTGATATAGGGATGAGGTATGATCCTTTCTATCTTCCCACCTATTTGGGGAGCCAAATGTATGCTGCCCATAAATAATTTCTGATAAAGTGGTTTTAATTGTTCCTGCAGTTTTCCCTGACATGGCGTATTCTATTGAGACCAATGTTAGATCATTTCTGATTTGGAAATGCATTAGTCTTAATGTTACTCTGTACCTTGCTTCATTCTTGCATTTGTGTATGTCATAGCTCCTGTATCCTGAGCTATCCTGTATGTATAGTTTTAGGCCAGAAAAATGAACTCTTAGCTGCTCTGCTGCTATGAGGGGGATAAGCAGTAGTTTGGCACTTCCTACAGCTATGGTCTCACAGTCAGCTGGTAGAGATCCTAGTCTTATTAAGCATACAAAAAGCTTTACTAATCCTTGAATTTGCTTATTCTCAGTCACAGATAAAGACACATCGTGCTAAGGGTTGTAGAGACCAAAATGTGGAGCGGAAAAAAAGGAAACAAAAAAAAAAAAACATTTTTAAGCTAAATATCATGGTCCCCTCCCAGTCCAAAATATTTTGTATTTATTTTAAAGTATCTTCATCCCTTTTTCCTCACTATTGACCTGACTGGTTTGACTCTGGACAAATCCCCAAGAGAGGATCATGGACACTGCATACTAAAGCTGTCTAAAATACTCAACTTGGATTTAGGAGAACAGACAGAACAAGTCTTCTCCAAGGCTGTTATCCCATTCAACAAATCACACCTTTCCCTTAATACACATCCATGAAATCTTGATCTTACTTAAAGCTAAATTTCCCCCTTAAGCTTTGCATTTCAGACTGTCTCAGGGACTTTCAAATTTTCATCATAAACTCTGAGCAAAAGTGTTCTCTTATGCTTGGGTGTCTGGATATATGTATATATCAGGCTACTTTTAAACAGCAAGTGACATACCTCTTTCCAATAATTTGAGAAATGGTCCTCTGCACAGATGCCTTCATGCCTCAGTGCACAATGAATCATGATGTCTTAATAGAACTCACACCCAAAATGAGTGTCTGAACTGGGTGTGGAGCCAAACCATTCCCTGGTGATTCCTGCAGCCCACAGAGACTACAGGTGAAACAGGACACATAGCCAATGTCGCAGAAACAGACCTTGCTATTTCAAGTAGCTCATGAGTTCAGAAGGACTGGTAAGGGAGACAGACACAGAGTTGATGTGATTAGTTCAAGGCTGTGCAGTGGCCGTCTGGCAGATCCAGGCAGGCAGGAATGTTGTGAACCAGGTCACTGCAACCTGAACCTCACACACTGCCTTTCCAGGCACAGAAATCTCTCTGCCATTAAAAATAAAGTTCAGTGCACACGTCATTAGCATGCTCCATTTACTAAGGATTTTCCTCAGTGAAAATAATGTTGGTGCAAATAGAAGGAAAGATTAAATGGCTTTGGATGGATTTGGGACCTACTTTTCACTGTTAGTCTCTATTTCTTTGGACTGTGGTGCATTAACAAAGATGCGCAAACATTCAGCCTCTAGGCCTAATGGAAAACAGGGGGCTACAGCACAACAATGATGTTACTTATCTATGTGACCCCTAAAGAATATGACATCTCACTGCAATATATACTTTCCCATCTGCTCCAAGCTAGATGGTACTCTCCTCCTCATGACATCTTTCACTGCAACCAAGTTCCTGACTAAAGAAATAAAGTGACTCCATCCATTCCCAGCAGTTAAGGTTAAAGAGATGCACTCGGTTCTAAATCTCAGCTGCTAACGCTCTCTTGACCTTTGACTCGCCTTAGCATGGCGAAGTTTGATGGGCCCATGCCAAGCCGTCTTCTGTAACCCATGAGTCGGTTAATATACTCCCATTTCTCATTCAGACAGCCAACAGAGGCAAAAAAGGCAGCAGGGCAACAAATGCTGTCTCCTGCAAATGCTCTGTAATAAATTGCTCTTTCAGTAGTGCAGAAGACAGATTTTTCTTTCTTTTGCTTCTTTCCTCCTTTTGCACAGAAGTCACCAATGGAAAGCTCGCTTTCCCACCTGGCCCCAGCTGACTGTGCCCATAAATTTGCCTATGCAATGCCTGTTTACGGGTCGCTGCTGGAACACGGAGACGGGTGCATTTTCTAAGCACCGGGTAGATAATCACAGTAATTGATGTTTGGAGCTGCTCACTCCTAGGAGCATAGGGTCTCTTTCTCCCAGTGAGGCCCTGCTCCATGTTATCAGTCCAGCCCATAATTAAATATCACTCTTTTACAATATGTTTCAGGTTCCTTAATGAGTCTAAAGCAGAAATAGTCACCTCTTTCCCCTTTGAGCTTTATTTGCTTGTTATTAAACAATGTTATTGAGCTGCCTTCTTTCTCTGTGTTGCCAAACCTGCATCATTTCCGTTTTATAATTGCACAATTAGAGTCAGTGCTTTGCTTTCATACATCAGCAGGACCAGAGAGAGAGAGAGAGAAAGAGGGAAAAAATCAGGTGTTCACAGACAACTCAAATGCATCTTATTTTCATTAACTACCAGATTTTGCAAAATGGGAAGCTATTTATCATGATCTGTTTTCTACCACCAGCCACCCCCACCACCCCACTCTGATGACTTTCACTATGACCTTGTGCTGTATTGTTAAGGGTCCAATTTGCTCATTGTTACTTGCCTGCATAATTCTATGCACCTCCCCCACCATCTTTTTTTTCCCAAGCAAAATCCAGTCATTTATATTCTGAGACTAAATGGTATTCCTCCTCCCCTACAGCCTTCCCAAAAAAGGAAAAAAAAAAATAAAGCCCTAGCAAGCTGTATAACACTAGTAATTCCTTCTAACAAATTTCCACAGATCCCCCCCTCCTTACACACATGCACACACTCTCTCTCTCTCTCTCTCTCTCTCTCTCACACACATACTCTCTCTCACATGCACACCCTTAAGCTTCTCTAAGCAGTGTATTAAGTAGCTGAAGAAAATCCATTCACATTCTGCTGTGTCGCTTTCTTCTCAAGTCATGAACCCATCACAGACTTTTTCTAGCTGTAGGTTGCCACGGTGAAGATTTACAATGCCAGTTATTCATACATCTGCCTTCTCTTTTTTCCCCCCTTATTCTTAAATCCCTTGGGCGAGGGCAACCTTGATACTGAGACTCGTAAAATTCATGCAGGCTTATCATCCTTGGTGAAGGCTTCAGGCATGCATTACCGTATCCAACTGCCTGCTCACCGCCATGACAGAACTGGGCCTATAGCTTTTATTTCTAACAGGGGAAAAATGTAGTAATGTGCTAAATACAAAAAAAAAAGAAAGAGCTTAAATGTTTCGAGGAAGAAAACAATAGCTAGCATTATCGTTTTTTCTTAATGGTTTTAGATTTCTTTTATTTACTCTACCCCCCATAGTAGCTAAATTTGAAACCTGTTTGGTTTGTTTTGGTTTTGTTTTTTTTTTTTTAAAGCACCCTTTCATTTATGCGGAATAGTGTTCAGAAAGTCCAATCACACTGCAGTGGGGAAGTACAGTACTAATACAGCCTCTGAACTCCACATCAAAGTAATGAATACAACAAATCTGGAATGAATTTTAAATGTAAATTTTAAAGCCTTTTCCTGATTTTTTTTCTGATTTTTTTTTCTGTATTTTTAAAGACTAGACATAAAAAGAAATAGTTTCTTGAAAGGAGGTGGAGTGGAGATGAATGTATTGATTTTACAAAATAAAAACAAAAAATTGAAAGCAGAAGAACCCAAACAAATTGAAAGCATTCAGTTACAAAGTCAGAGGTCAAACATGAAGTCTGCCAAAATGCTAATCACTGTGATTATAATTTTGATATAACCATCATTTGTTAGAACATTAATCACATTTGTATATGTATTTGTTCTTTTCTGAGGATTACTGCTACAGAGTACTGGGGAATCCTCTATGGAGAGTTCAGGTGTGAAAATCAGAAGGGTTTTTTCAGAGGATTTTTGGGCTGAATTTTCTAAAAGCCAAAATCATGCTAAAACCACTCAAACTTTCAAGAAAACAGATTGCTGAATGCTGTGTTTAAAGACTTGCACAACTCTTCTGCTTTTTTCCCATGAATATGTGCAGTTCTAAGTCTATTGTTTCATTTTACTATGCTTTGAAATCAGTCACGATTTTAGGAAGCTGAACAGTGCATATGAACTATGAGCATCTTAAAAAATAGTCTTTCAACACACTTATGCATGTCCAAGTGAAGTCAACTTGGAATAGCTAGAATGGGTGAGAGTTACAGTGAAAAATTATGAAGATTGAGTGCTGCCTTCAGAAGCTGCCTAGGTGTGTGGCAGACTTTTTCTGGAAAATTGTGACTTGTAGTTTCAGAAAGATGTAGTTTTGAAGACACGACATTATTCAAAGAAAAATGAAGCCTCATGTCCTTTGAGAAGTCGCACCCCATTATCCTCATCCTTTTTCCCCCTTTTGCGTTTTATTGTTGCTTTAAATGTTTCAAAACTGTTTCAGCCATTATGCTGTCAAAAGTGTCTTTTCAATCTCAGATCCATATCTTCTGACATCCTAAGACAGCTACAACAGAAAAGAAGACTTGTGTTGATGTTACTCAGTCAGCATTAAGTTGTCACAAGTGCTGTCTCACTTCATCTTGGTAGTGAAGCTTAGAGCCCACTCATATCACCATCTGCCTGCACAGAGGTAACATCCCGTTTGCATGATGAAGCACTATTTACAGGGCTCCACTCTCAGGTCCACAGGGTTCTGACAGCAGCACATCCTACTCAGCATGCCACCTAGAATCACCTGGAAACAGCATTTCTCAGTGAAATAACAAGACTTCCAATGCTTTCAGTCAGAGACACAAAAATGTTGATATGTCTCCATTAATGCAGCTCTTCTTCCACTTAGATTGGTCTTTGTAATTACTGTTACTACCTCAGGGTTACTGCTCTTTCCTGGTCGGGGAAGTGCTTTTTGGCCATCTCTTTCCCACAGAAGGGAGCACTCCATCGTGCACCCTAAGTGGGAGATTGTTTGCATTACGTAGAAAACACAGGTCAGGGAAGGGGAGTTCTGTTCATCCAACAAACCTTATGCTGATTTACACTAGGAAATGTCAAGCCACAGGTGCAGGTCTTTGCATGAGGACATGTCCCTGGTTACCACAGCAGACAGGCTGCTGTTGAGGTCTCTGTATTCCAGGTGTGCAGTATGAGCTCAAACTGTTTGGAGGGATGGAGATGCACCTCCAGTACCTGCAGCAGAGAAGGCTGCTGCTTCTTCTTAGAGAGGTATCTGCTGGGATCCTGATTCCACCAGGCTTTTTGCTAATGCCCTTTTATAGGCCAATGGTTCAGAGGGTCATCAAGTCCAATCCCTTCATGCACAAGATACCATGCAATAGCTGTATCTAGCAAAGCAACTCCCCCCTTTTCCACAGGCATCCCAGTAACATGCACTGAGCTTTAGACCGTAAGTACAGAGAATGAAAGAGGAAGGAAGGAAGGAAGGAAGGAAGGAAGGAAGGAAGGAAGGAAGGAAGGAAGGAAGGAAGGAAGGAAGGAAGGAAGGAAGGAAGGAAGGAAGGGAAAGAAAGAAAGAAAGAAAGAAGAAAGAAAGAAAGAAAGAAGAAAGAAAGAAAGAAAGAAAGAAAGAAAGAAAGAAAGAAAGAAAGAAAGAAAGAAAGAAAGAAAGAAAGAAAGAAAGAAAGAAAGAAAGAAAGAAAGAAAGAAAGAAAGAAAGAAAGAAAGAAAGAAAAAAAAAAAAAGAAAGAAAGAAAGAAAGAAAAAAAGAAAGAAAGGGTAGGTTTCAAGGGTATCACAAAGTCCTTAAGTTCCTGCAGTAGCAGAACTGGCGGGAAGCCTGAGTTCTTCAAGAGTGTAGGAGTTACCAACACTACTTGCTGCCAATTAGTCTTTGTATGTGTTGAGTATCCTCCCCCAAACTGACTTACAAAGGACTCACCTCCCAGATATTTCAACTAGAAATCCAGGCTGTTCAGCTCAAGCAGCAAAGAAACTCATGTTGTTTTCTCTAAAAGGCTGCAGTCCAGCTGATATGGTAAGCATTGAGAACCACAAGTGTATTGGTGACACCTCCCACTAAGATACTCTTTTTCTGGTAGGATTTTGTTCAAGCATCAGCAGATGTTGAAGAACTTTCAGTGCACAGATTATATGTATTCTCTAATAATAAATCAAATTTAAAGTCCTCAGAATATGGGAATTGCAGGCTACCAGAAGAAAGAAGCAGATAGATCCAAAAATAAGAGATATGAGTAATTTCTTCTGAATCAGTTTGCTTTCTCAGGCATACCCCTTATTATTACTTAACAGTGTGAACTGGTGCTGGCTTTAATTATTAGTTTTCAAATTCTGTTTTCATCCCTCTGCATCCCTTATGCATTGTTTTTTGTAAGGTTTTTTAAGGTAAAGTAGTAAAGGAAATTCATGAAACAGATTCTGTGGGTTTGTTACACACAGGGTCTACTAAACAGTGGAGATATACTGAAGAGAGGAAAACCAAAAAGAATAAAATATCCCAAGACTGAATCATTATTGCATTGGCACAATTTTAAGTTCCTAAAAAGCCAAGGAAGATATGATGCTGTTTGAGGTGTCTGATGGGGAATTACCATATCTTATTAGGTTAGGCAAAATTTGAGGTGATTCTCTAGAAGCTATTACTACTCCACCTTGTTTAGAAGTGTACAAATATGATAGATCTCTGGTTTCAGTAAGCTGAGGTGGAAGATACAATGTATTTCCAACAGGTAATCTAGAAGATTGCTTTACATGATGCCCAGACTAGTTTTGAAGGCACCTTTGCCCATGTGGAACATGCTGGGGAAGGAAGGGATTTCTGGCCATGGGAGCTCAGCAAAGCTTGCAATGATCATGTCACTCATGATGTTTCAACAACTGCTTGCAAGCTTATTTTTAATAGGACTGAAAGTCAGCACTGAGAACCAGATCAACTGACCAGCTAATAGACTTTTGGAATGTCATGTATGAAAAAAAAAGATATAATTGCACCTGGCCATGCAGGGGAATTTCTTACAAATACTTTGTTTATTACAGAATTCTAACTTTTGGAGTGGAGGAACGTATTGTTCTCTAATAACAGAGTCCATATTAGTCGTTACAGAATTATAAATTGCAAATATCCATCTGTTTAGTCCATAGAGTAAATAATTATGAATGCATAAAGTAGTAGAGTTTTCACAAAGTCCCTTGCACACTGCAGCATCCCTGGTTTGGCAGTATGGTGTTTATGTTATTACAGGAAAACCAGAGTGGCTCTATGGAAGCCTACCAGTCACAGAAGACTTCATACCATTTCAGTAGTGACTATGTAGTAACGAAAAGTTATTGTGGATCTCAAAAAGACTTTGTTGCCTTGAAGTAAAAAAGTATAGAGTAGAGATTTGAAAGTTTTCCCTTGTAAAAAGATAGGGGATTGAGGATTAGGCCTCTTTGTCTTGTATTCAGGTGTTATAGTTGTAACATTCCATAAACTAGTTGTGGTCACTCAGAATGAAAGCATAAAAACTCACTATCAGTCCCTACCCCTAATAGATAACAAGATTTTTAAGGGTAATGTTCTCACAGAAATGTTGCCTCACTGTGGGTCTCCTAGCTCATCGAGACCATTTGCACATTTAGAAGCAATTACAAGCATTTCTTTTACAGAATATAGTAAAAAGCCTTCCAGAAGTTTATCAGGTATGGTTCAAGAATGTCTTTCCCTTTTAGATTTTCTACGTATGGTAGATGAGATTGTTTTGTTCTACATTTTCTAGTAAATAGAGTGTTAGAAGTGCAGTATTTTGTTTCCTTCCTGAAATTTACTTGGGTAACTCACCTCCCTTTTGGATGCTGTACTTCAAGATAGATTTTGTCAGAAAGCCCAGAGCCTTTAGGCTTGGTCTCTTGCCATATATCAGTAACAACTGATTTTTTCTGGGGTCTCTATATGCTTTTTACCATTTGGTTTGGGGGTTTGTTCTCTGTTTTTCTTTGTTTTCTTTCCCACATTTTCTGTATATTTATTTCAACATCACAAATATAATTAATAGAACTTAAGGTACTGTTGAGATACAAAAACTAGCAAATAAAAGAGAGGGACAGAAGACAGTTGTTCATGAACTTGAGGTTGGATTCTGTAAAGAAAATAAAGAAAGATTTTTCATGGCTATGCTTCAGCAGTGATAGTTTAGAGCAGCATCAATCAGATATTTTAACTGCACGTGCCCATTTTGCACAGTTTGTTTCTGAGGCGTAAGATACTGAAGAATCAGGCTCTCGGGGAACATTTGCCATCTTAGGTGGCTTTAAGAAGCAGCATAGCCACCCTCTGAATTATGGGCACGTCACAGGTGGCCTGGAAAGAAAGATAGGAAGGACCTGTCCCTATTTTTGTCATGATGGTTTACATCAGGGGTTTTAGAATTCCAGGGGTGTAAGTATAAGGCTATTTCTCTAATTTACATTGGCTTTTAAATCTAGACTGCAGAGGGGACAAATATGGCTTCTGCCCATCTTGGCTCGAACTTCCCTGCCCTTAACAGATAATAATGCTTCTTTTCCTCAAAGTGTTTACTCATAGGAGCAAATTTGGTTGAGCAGATAGCATTTGATGTTTACAGTTTTGAGATTTAAAGGTGCTTTTTAGGGCATAGGCTATGTTCTTGGCCCATCTTTTGTAGCAGCCTTGCACATCCATAGCTCTGAGTAGAAAATAAATACAGTGTATACCACATACTGTTAATATACTTATTTTTTGTAAATATACACACATATGAGAAGGAGAGAAATACAGAGAAAATATATTAATATCTAGAGATTTTAAATTGGTGGGTGGGACATAGACTTTTGCACTTGGTATTTCATTTATTAAACTTTCAGTGACACTGTCTTGGGAAGCGATCGTTTTGGCTTCTATTTCTTTATTTGCATTACACAGCACACCTGGTAGAAAGGATATTTAAGTAGTGAAGGACTTGCAGCATTAGTAATTAATAGGTCCCATTATGCTAACTCTCATGAAAGTTTAGGACATCTTAGATGCTAGATAAGAGACGGATAATTTGAAGTAATTTTCCTGTAATCATGCCAATCACTTCAGCAAAGTAGTTATTAAATGAAACAGTATTATGATGAATTATAGGACATCTATTGAATATCTTTTCTTATCATCCACTTATAGTGCCTGATGCTGAAAAGAGGCAAACACGTGAATGCTCCTTCCCAGTAAAATATGCACACTTCTCACAGTAAATAATAGTTTGTTTAGCAAACCTTGTTTTTTTAATGAGGCCTAGAGACACATTTGTACCTCATACTCTTTGATACTCCGGAAGATCATCTAGTTTTACTTTTCCTTTAAAGGTGGATATTAGCAAGAATGAGTCACCTCTGATGACAAGGAATTTTTCTAGTTCAAATTTGCTGAAGTGATTAAATATTATTTATCTAATTAAATGCTCAAAACAGATCATTATTGAAAGGAATAAATTTAGTGGATTTGTTGAGCAGTGTTAGCTGAAATGTAACTGCACATCATTTGACTTTTTAACATTTTATTATATCTAATAAGTCTTTCTGTGCTTAATTAAATCAACTTATTTTTTACAGCTAATTTAACATGATTTCATTTCAGTTACAGCTTTTGCATCAGATATGTAGAAAGCCAACTGTATAGCAAAATTAGGCTTCTGCTACTCAGGTGCTCTGCTGTACTTTTATCTCTCTAGCCACTAC